>CM064582.1:61460813-62060813 GCA_032716605.1 Paralithodes platypus
CCCTGGCCGCCGGGCTGGGCCTGGGCGCCGTCGCGCTCCTGGCCGCCCTAGGGTGCGCGCCGCCAAAGTTCGTGGGCGTGCTGGCCCAGCTGCAGCTCCTCGTCAGCGTCGCCAGCAGGACCCATTTTATATTTTCAACTGGCAGGATGTGGCTGCTGATGAAGTGAATGACCCTGATGTAACCCCTTTTGATGAGGTACAGGAGGGTTCAGGAGTTACCCCAAGTTTTCCCGCAGGCCCCAATGCTCCACCACATGAGCTTTTTGAGGCATTTTTTGATAAGGAGGTTACTGAGTTTGTCATAGAAGAGACAAACAAGCACCACCAAATCCAGGTGAACTTTTTTGGCAAGGTGACCAAGGGCCACATGAAGCGGTGGACCCCAGTGACTCATCCCGAGTTCATGGTGTTCCTGGCAATCACCCTGCTAATGCCTCATGTAAAGAAGCACAGGTTGGCTGACTATTGGATCACCAAAGATCTGATATCCACCCCTGCCTTCGGGAAATACATCTCTCGGGACCGGTACCTCGACATCCTCGGAGCGCTCCATCTTGTCACCAACACCGACATGCATCTCTCTGACAAGCTGTGGAAGATTAGGACGTTGTACGAGATGATGCGAGAACGTTTCACGTCATACTTCACGCCCTTCTGCAACGTCTGTATTGACGAGTCTCTTGTGCTGTTCCGGGGAAAGCTGAGCTTCAGGCAGTACATCCCCTCAAAGAGACATCGCTTTGGTATAAAGTTCTTTGTGCTGTGCGATTGCCAAACTGGCTATGTCCTGGACTTCCTGGTCTACAGCGGGAAGGAAGGGGACGTGGAAATAGACCCCCTCATTGGCTTTGGCGGAGCAGTGGTTCAAGCCATGATGAACCGGTACTTCCAGAAGAAGTACACGGACAACTACTACACGTCCCCCACTCTCTCAAAGTACCTCCATCAGCGCAAGACGGGGACTGTAGGCACAGTTAGAGCGAAAAGGAAGGGCATGCCAACTTTCCCTCCTAAAACCAAGAAAGGCGATGTCTTCAAGAAGAAGTCGGGACCCATTCTGGCTATCCACTGGCACGACCAGCGGAAGGTCAACCTCCTGAGCACCGTCCACAAGGGGGAAATGGTTGAGACTGGCAAGGTGGATCGCCGCACCCAAGTCAGGGTGACCAAGCCCGATGCTGTAATGGACTACAACATAAATATGAGACTGGTGGACAAGTCCGACATGCAGATAGGCTTCATCGACTGTCTGTGTACCTCGTGCAGATGGTACAAAAAGTTCTTTCTGCACATGGTGGACATGTCAATGCTGAATGCCTACAATATCTACAGGCTTCGGAATCCGCGCACACCCAGGAAGTTCAGTAGCCTGCGGAGGTTCCAAAAACAGGTGTTGGTGGAGCTCCTGGACAGGTATGCTACGCCACAGAGGGAAGTGGCACAACCTGGGCGCCCCGTTCAGGACCGCATGCAGTGTGCACAGTATCTAAATGTGCACAAGCTCGGTTACCTGCCTCTGGAACGAGATGGAGTCACCATTAGCAGAAGGCGGTGCCATGTCTGCTGGAACAGCCAGGTGAGGCCGAGGAAGCAGAAAAAGACCACCATGCAGTGTGTGGAGTGCCAGGTGTCACTATGTGCTATACCGTGCTTTGCTGAATACCACACCAAGCAGGAGTACTAACTAATAATCATAGTGAAAGTACCAAAGACTGACAATATGTATGTATATAGGCAACAAGTGGAAATAAAACCATGTATTGTGATAAAAAAGTCATGTATTATGAAAACATATATAAATAAGTGAAAAAAGACACAATAAATTGTATATAAAACGTTTACAAAGCATATAACTAAGTGAAAGTGACACATGACATAATATTAGATGGCCAAAGTATAATAAACACCTGTGATAACGAATAATCAGTGCCTAATATAACAATAACCTACCTCAATTACTAATAAAATGTACCGTATCAAGTGAAAATGAGCATTATCAGTGACAGTGACTCTCTCAAGCATATTTACCAAAGTGAAAGTGACACACGAACTAATATTAGATGGCCAAAGTATAATAAACACCTGTGATAACGAATAATCACTGCCTAATATAACAATAACCAGCCTCAATTACTCATAAAAACTACGGTATCGAGTGAAAATGTGAAATATTAGTGACAATGATAGCCTAATACACATATTTTATATAATTGGACTCCAAATAACTATAATAACATCACTATCAATAAATAAAATCGCCTCCGGGAGGTAAAAACTCTGGCGCGACGAGTGGCTAAGTGCACAGTAGGTTAGCCAAGCCGGGGCCTGGGCCAAGGCGACGCATCCGAACGCGGGAAGATTTTCCCGCATAAAAATCACTCCACTTCCCGCGCTCGCCATTATGCAATCACTTGGGCTAGAGACCTCTACTCAACGGCATTCTACACATGAAGGTTTGTGCAACATTTTTTTTTTTTTTATAACTTTGTGTCATGTATTTCAGGAGTAACAGGTGAATCAACATGGACCAAAATTCCTCAAAACCCCCGGACACAGAGTACAGTCACGATCTACCCTAGCCGGGGTTGGAGGGTTAACAGGGTTGCCTGGAACGCCGCCATTAGGACAAGAGACTGAAACTGCACGTATGTGTGGAGCACTCAGTCTTAAAATTTTATGAATGTATGGAACTTTACAGGTTTCTGTTCGGGCTCTGTCTCGAGTTGGGCACCCCCAGCAATGGGGTATGTGCCTGAGTATATACAGTATAAAGAAACATACAGTAAACCCTCGCCATCTCGGACCTCTAGAAGTCGGAAACCCGTACTAGTCGGACTGGCTACGGCCTCTCGGACATGCACTTCGGTATTTCGGACATTTCCGTCATCGTTCCAACAGTCTCTGACGTTGTCGGACTTTATATAAGTATTCGGAAAATGTCCGATATTATATTTTTCAATTCCATTGCATTAGAAATGATTCAAAGATTACAAGAAGTCCAAATAAGACATAGTTATGTTAATGTATAAGGGAGTTACGTAGATGCATTAGAGAGATAGATAGATCGAAAGAGAGAGTTACAGAGGGGGAGTGAGCGATAAACACGAACTATTATGAGACGGACTTAATTGGTTCTGAAAAGACAAGATAGATAGAAAGAGAGTTGCAGAAGGGGAAGTGAGCGATAAACACTAACTATTATGAGACGACTTAATTGGTTCTGAAAAGACAAAGGAGACTTTTATATTGACTCTTTTTCATGTTATTATTTGTGTGCTAGAAGGATAATATTGTTTTCAATTCCATCGCATTAGAAATTATTTATAGATTACAAAAAGTCCAAATAAGACATAGTTATGTTAATGTATAAGGGAGTTAGTTAGATGCATTAGAGAGATAAATAGATAGAGAGAGAGTGGCTAGGGGCGAGCGAGCGATAAAATACTAACATATACGAGACGGACTTATGTTTCTGAAAGACAAAGGAGACATTTTTATTTACTCTCTTTTTCATTTTATTATTTGTGTGTTAGAAGGGTAATATTGTTTTCAATTCCATCGTATTAGAATTGATTCATAGATTAAAAAAAGACCAAATAAGACATAGTTATATATATGTATAAGGGAGATAGATGCATTAAATAGATATATAAAAAAAAAAAAAAAAAAAAATCTCAATTTCTCTGGTGACCCGGACTTTCCTCTTCTAATTCGGAATTTTCCCTCTCTTAAGTCGGACATAAGTCGGACTTCGGACATCTCGGATTTTCGGTCATCTCGGACTGGGTCTCCCCCCAATTAGTCCGAGATAGCGAGGGTTTACTGTACATACATACATGTATGTATGTATGTTCCGAGTAAACTCTTTCTCACACATCTGACACTTGTAGTTCTTTATTCCTGAATGAATTAATAAATGAGCATCGAGGCCATCCTTGCTAGCAAACTCTTTCTCACACACCTCACACTTGTAGTTTTTCTCCTTAGAATTAATTAATAAATGTTTGTCGAGGCCATCCTTCCAAGTAAACTCTTTCTCACACACCTGACACTTGTAGTTTTTCTCCATAGAATGAATTAACACATGTTTGTTGAGGCTACGCTTTTGAGTAAACTCTTTTTCACACGCCTCACATTTGTATTTCTTTTCCCCCGAATGAATGAACGAATGTTCTTGGAGACGAGCCTTATGAGTAAACTGTTTCCCACACACATCACATTGGTGATATTTAACACCTGAATGACGCAATGAATGTAGTTTGAAGTTATACCCTTCTGAGAAAACTGTTTCCCATACACATCACACTTATTGTTGTTTTACTCACGAATGAACTAATAAGTGCATATTCAGGCTACCCTTATGAAAACATTCTTTCTCACACACCTTTACATATTATATAGATGAATTGATAAACTTTTAAATTAATTGATGAATGACTTCTGAGGTATATGTTTAGAGAAAACTCTTGCCCACACACCTCACACTTGTAGAACACTGGCCCAGTATGAACTAGTGTGTGTGTTGTGAGGCCACTCTTATGAGCATAGCATTTCCCAGACATCACAAGCATTCTTCTTCACGTCTGAATGGTCTGCATAGTGTCGAATAAGATTGCTCAGACTCCTAAATGACTTACTACACAAGGCACAAGGGTGCCTCTTAGATGGTATTGTCGCATCATCAGACTGTGATGTGGCTCCCTCATTGTTAGTAGCATCTCTGTCAGTATAAGTAGCTTCTTCAGGGTTCACCTCACACTGAACCATTTCTCTCTCTGCATATCTCCATGAAGATTCAGCGTTTACATTGTTGTCATAACCAGCATCACGTGTCTCATTGTTATCATATCCAACAGTATGTGTCTCATTATCATAACCAGTTACTTCCTCAGAATCGATTGATTTCTCAAAATCAGAACATTCTGAGTCAGATTCAGGATGATCCATGGCAATATGACTGTTCAAATCACTCTTCTTTGAGAACACATCACCACATTGACTACATTCAAATCCTCCATGAGTCAAGGAATGTGTATTAAGATTACTTTTCTGAGTAAACCGTTTCCCACACACTTCACATTTGTAGTTCTTTATCCCTGAATGGATTATTAAATGTGTGTTGAGGCCATCCTTCCGAGCAAACTCTTTCTCACACACGTGACATTTGTAGTTTTTCTCGTTAGAATGAACTAATGAATGTAATTTGAGGCTACCCTTTTCAATAAACAGTTGGCCACACACATCACATTTGTGATTTTTAACTCCTGAATGACGTAATGAATGCAATTTGAGGTTACCCTTCTGAGAAAACTGTTTCCCACACACATCACACTTGTGGTTTTTAATGCCTGAATGAACTAATGAATGTGATTTGAGGTTACTCATTTGAGCAAACTGTTTCCCACACACATCACACTTGTGTTTCTTTTCTCCTGAATGAACTAATGAATGTTTCTTCAGATTAGCCCTATGAGCAAATGCTTTCTCACACACCTCACATTTATAGTTGAATTTCTTAACTTTTGGATGAATTGATGAATGACTTCTGAGGTCTTTCTTTAAAGAAAACTCTTGCCCACACACCTCACACTTGTAGACCACTGGACCAGTATGAATTAGTGTGTGTCTTTGGAGGCCACTCTTATGAGCATAGCGTTCCCCACAGATATCACAAGCATAGTTCTTTGTGTCTAAATGAACTGCAGAGTGTCGAGTAAGATGACTCTCACTACTAAATGACTTGTTACACAAGACACAAGTGTACCTCTTAACTGGTGTTGTTGTGGCATCAGACTTTGAGGTGGCTCCCTCATTGTCAGTAGCAGCTTTGTCAGTATAAGTAGCTTCTTGAGGGTTCACCTCACATTGACGCATTTCTCTCTCTGCATATCTCCATGAAGGTTCAGCGTTTACATTGTTATCATATCCAGCAGTACGTCTCTCATTGTTATCATAACCAGCAGTACGTCTCTCATTGTTATCATATCCAGCAGTACGTCTCTCATTGTTATCATAACCAGCAGTACGTCTCTCATTGTTATCATAACCAACAGTATGTCTCTCATTCTGGCCATAGTGTTGTAGTAGATACATATATGCCCTGAGTTTTTCATGACTATGCAAGTCCGGGACACCTGGTCTTGGCTCCATTATAAACGTCTGACTCTCTTAAGCTCAAAAAGAGTAAATAATTTATTACAAATACTATTTGTACAGAGAAGATTGATACTCATGCAATAGATCTTACTATTGTAATGCTCTCCTATTTAGTTCAGTTTAAGACTAACTTGTATATTATGTTAACAGCAACTGATGAGACTTATATATAAACCCTTATTTTGGGTCTGTACCAAACTTTGATGATGTAGGTAACAAGCCTATTATTTACTCTAGACTCCCATTCAAATTCCTCTCTTTATACCTCAAGTATTGGACAGATCTCTTGTTCAGTTTCAAAAGGGAACTAAACAATATTCCTCAGAATTCAACAAAATAAGTGAAAGTTGGCAACATTTCAGCAATGTGTGGTCAGGTGCCTCAACATGTGTGCCTCCAGATACCTCCAGGGGCTGACATGGTTAAGAGAATATATTTATATATCTGTTTAGATAAGGCGAGTTACTGCATCCAGCACGAAAGAATACAATACCAATATTTCTAAGGCTCTAGTATATTACTGGCATTAAAAGTTGATTGTAGTAAGTGCACGGTAATATGTGTAAGCCTACTGCATTAATACACAACTAATTAACGTGGGCTGGGTAATGATGGTACAGGTGTTGTTGACAGCCACACACTTGCTGCTTTTTGATGATGCTTCATTGTTGTTGTGGACCTGTAACAAAACAAAACATTACATCCTGGGAAAAAAATGACTAAAATATTATATTCAGGTTATGAAGGACATCCCTGAGTTACAGAATTAATGAGTCACTTCCAAATATCACATAAAAGTCAAGAGCATAAATGGTGATGCATCAATCTGAATCAGTACCGAATGTAAACGAGACGATACAATTCATTACAGCCCAGATGCTTCAGGACTTTGCTTTAAAGGTTCATAGATTCAAACTGATCCCTTATTTATGTCAAACTGGGGCAATATTTTCGGGAGGACAAGATTGAGTTTGAGAGGGAATAAAGGGAAACTTTCATGAAGCTGCAATGTTTTGGCCATTTAATCACATCCAGGGGCATAGAGCATAACTTTGAATATCTAATAATAATGACAAATATGAAGGGACTCTGTTTTTGGCAAGAGGTTGAATAGTCTCTCGTTTGAAAGCCTGAATATAAGGTCCACTTGAAATTAGCGTTTGAGAGTTGGATAAATTTGAAGAGGGCACTCGGGGGGTGTTATTAACCAGTTGAGCCCCAGCCATGGCTCCGAGCCATTGTGTAGTTATGTAATGCACAGTCTCACTGACGGTTCTCAGATGTCATCTAAACTGGACCCTATATATACCCCTCATAAGGTTCGTGTGGGACCGAAATTGACACATGCGCTGCACTAGGGTATTGGACATGTAAGTACAAGTTGGCAACCCACAAATGGGAGAGGGTGGTGTCCGACTGACAACTGTGCGTGCGAGTGTTTGTGTTGTGTCTGTGGTCCAAAAGACAGAGAAGAGGCCATTTCCAACATGCCATCCCCCTCGGCACCAGGCCCGGACTCATGGAATTCGATACTAATGAAGAAATGTAAGGAAAACCTCTCAAAACCCCTGGCTATAATGTGGAGGAGTCTAGACACTGGTGAAATACCAGATAGCTTGAAAAACGCAATAATACGGTTTTGACAACCCGTAAGGGAAGGAAGGAAAAACTAATATTTACTGGTGGCTCCTGAAGTCAATGACGTAAGAACCTATGATAATATGGCCTCGTTCCGGTCTCCTCAGAGACCGGGTTAACCTTGATCGCGACGGTCGAGAACCAAGATCATCTTAGGGGGTACCCCTTAATCATTCCTAAGGTACGTCATTGGGACGGAGCCACTGAAAAGTAGAAAATAAAAAATAAAAGAATTAACACAGTTTGAATAGCGTGCCTATACACCTTCCATTCCTACTCTTGTTTCCCATCCACATGCCTCCCACCGTTATCTCCCGAGATGCGTCCTCTAATGTATATATAGAGT
Organism: Paralithodes platypus; assembly: GCA_032716605.1. NCBI lineage: Eukaryota > Metazoa > Arthropoda > Malacostraca > Decapoda > Lithodidae > Paralithodes > Paralithodes platypus. Next base: position 61,468,954 of record CM064582.1, read on the forward strand.
TGAGCATGTGTATGGGAAGGGGATGGTGGGAGGGCAATTGTCGTCATTGAATTCAGGAGCCACCAATAAATATTAGTTTTTCCTTCCTTCCCTTACGGGTTGTCAAAACCGTAATTTATTGGTGGCTCCTTACGTCAATGAAGTAAGAGCCTAGAATATCACGACCGGTGGAGGGACCTTCATATGCTCATCAAAATTAAAAATTTAATAGGAAGACTAAAAACTGAGAGACTCAGACCAAGAGTGAGAGCAGTGGAAATGAATTACTTAAGGAGTGCGTGCGGAGTTACATGGAGGGATAGACAGACTAATGAGGAAGTAAGAAGGAGGTGTGGTGTGGAGGTAATGTGCTGGAAAGTGTGAAAAGGAACAACTTGAGATGGTTCGGCCATATGGAACGTATGGAATGCGAGAGAATGGCTAAGAGGGTGTACGAGAGCGAGGTGGAGGGACAGAGGGGGAGAGGTAGACCGAATATGAGGTGGAAGGATGGAGTGAGGAACTACATGAACGAAGGCGGTGCTGGTTGGGGGGAGGGGCGTCGACTGACTGGGGACAGAGGTGCATGGGGGCGGTTCGTTCGTGGCCACCCCTTCGGGGATCACGGCGTCAGGCAATAGATAGATAGATAGACTAAAAACTAATACGTAAACTGTGACATGTGTCTATTTATAAAAGTATAAAAAGTAAGAAAAAGATATATAAGGCGGGTACCATTAACCCCTTCAGACATATATGACGCAGAGGTTGCCAGATTAGCAATAAGAAATAGAGTTCTCTCACTCTTATAATTACCTCTCCAAAATTTGTTTTCTGCCCACATCTAACTCAAAGACAACTGCAGAGGTTGAAGTAACTAAAATAAAGGTTTGTAAAAAACCCTGATGGTAATAAAGGCTTTAAAGTATCCCTAATAGGCTCAAAATTGCGTCATATGTCGGAGAGGGTTAAAGAAGCCTTATTTCAGAAAACAGATCTACTGAATTGTGAATACTGGCAATAGTATACCACAAAAAAAAAAATAATAATAAATAATAAAATTAAAATAAAGTTACAAATTTATAGTTGCAATAATACATAGATATTGCTATATAACAGGTATAATGTAGTAATAATACTCCTGTTATCCATTCCCAGATTGTGTGTCCTGCCAACTTGTCATGGAACTTAACACGCCCCCCTCTTTTTAATTGAAGGTAAATGGTAGGACACACCTTCTATTACACGAAAAACACTGGTAATAAAAGCATTGAAAAAATATCAATCTACTTATTGACCTTAGTGAGTATGTTCTAGCCTTAACGCTATGCATGATAATTTGGGTCTCTCCAGATGTACCGACAAGTATCTGGGTAGGAACGCATTGCTAGAGGACCAAAGATCCGTTTGAGTGATATCTTCCACTGAAAAATTATTGAGGAACCTAATGGTAGTGGCCCATTTGTGCACATCATGAGCTTTTGCAATCACCTGAGGTTCAGCTTCCTTAATTACATCTACAATAATGGATGCTAACACTTTCTTTCCTAACCTTATTGAACCATCTGGTGAAACCCACAAATGTGCCTTATTTTTAGGAATAACAGACTTATAGTAGGTATATAGTGCTTTAACAGGACATAGCGCATGGTGCATCTTTCCTCTTTTCAAGGCAGAAATAGAGAAAGGTGTAAAGATATGTTCCTGGTGCTAATTTTGCGATAAAATCGGGTGCAGGAGCAATATGTACAGAGTCATTATTAGAGGCAAAAACGTAGACAGTTAGGAGACCTTGCCATGGCTGCCAATTCCGAAACCCTATGGCCAGTAGCCAGGGCCATCAGAAAAACACACTTCTTGAGTTTCTTGTCTATATTTGGTCTCACAGAATAAGACCTAGACTGTAACAAAGTTAGGACTTTCGAGATTGACCATTGAGGAAGCAAGTGACGATTTGGGGTTCTGAGTTTAAAACAAGCCTTCATAAAACCCTGTTCGTCTTTCTGGGGAAAAGATAAACCAGTCAGCGTAAAGAAGGGTTCCTTTATTGCTGATAAGTGGTTTCTAAGTGTGGTAACTGCTAGTTTTTTAAAGTCAAATAAGTAATTTAGGTGCTTCAACAACAAAGCTACAGATGGAGTCTGCTGGCCTGACAATACAATCCAAGTTGTAAATTGTTTCCAGTGTGAACTATACTGTCTTAAAGTGGACGCTGTGTACTGATTTGTGAGCTTATCCGTGACTTCCTTGTCGTAGGACGGTAGCCACTTGGATTTGAGAATGTCCACATAGCAAAATTGAGCGAGGTCTGCAGGTTTCCAATTTCTTCCAAGTGGAAATAGGTCAGGGGAAGTTGCAGAGGTTTGTTGCACCACTGAGTAAGCTGAGTGTACCAAACCTGAGTCGGCCACATTGGAGCAACCAGGACCACTTGACCCTGGAACAACCTGAGGTGATGAATGATTCTGCACATCAGTGATGTGTTTGGGGGGGGGGGGGGTTAGAGAGATAAATCGATGTCCACCTGTTCCAATCCACTGTGAAGGCATCCGGGCCCCCTTCTCGTGTTATGTGATTCCGAGATATTTAAGACTGGAGCTTCGTTGATTGACGAGACGTGAACAGATCGATTTGAGGTGCAAATGGCAGAACTAAGTGGTTGAATGCATTTTGTTTGAGAGCCCATTCCACCGAGGTACTCTTTCCCCTGGACAGAGCATCCCCCCACAGATTGGGGACGCCTGGTAGATATTTCGCATGAATTATTATGGAATGTTTTTTTGGATAGAAAAAAATATTTTGTCCGAGAGATCCTGTAGAACCCTGGACCGGGTGGGGCCCTGTTTCTTCAAACAAATTACAGCGGCCATGTTGTCCATCCGGAATGCAATTGAGCTGGAGGTCAATGACATCGCATGATCTCTGAGAAAAAACATTGATGTGAAACTGACTTAATGTCGTCCATTTTCTGTGATTCTGATGACCCTCCGTCGACTGATAGCCCCATCCTATCAGACTCGAGGCGTCTGTGTCCACCCATAGGGTGGGAGGTAGATCTGACCAATGTGTCACTGATTACCTTACCTGAGATTTTACCCAAAACGACAGGATACGTAGAATTCTCTTCGGGATGAAGAGAGGACAATTGTGAGGTGTTAGAGGGAAAGCTTTGTTAAGATTAGTCTCTTCAACCTGAGGAGGCCTCGGGGCACTGTAATTTCAACCCAATTTAAAGAGTCTATCAGAGATTCCCAAAGCTTCCTGGTTATAGTCTTGGAATGCAAATTTTCACCAAGATAGTGAAACAAGCTCTTCTCCCTCTACTCGAAGACGGAGTGAAAATTATAGGTTTGACTCCTGTAAGGAGATAAAGAAAACCTAATATTTAGTAGTGGCCCGTAATCATTGACGAACATGCCTATTACATAAGGCATCCTCTTCAAACACTAATCCGCCGTAGTTTGAATCTACCGCGCAGAGCATTTAAAATCTGAGGAGCCTTCATCATGAGCGCACGCAACCTCACTCATGGCTTCAGTCATTATGAATTGGGTTCTCACTACGAAAAAAAACTTCGTAAAAAATAAAAAACAAAAAGAAAATAAGAATAACTATCCAAAAAGCTTTCCATCATATCGTAGATGTACTTGTGTGGATCTTTGACCAGACGCTGATTCAGGCGTCATTCTTCCTTCACTGACATATCAAGTAAACCAAAATCCTTAATACATCAACGAATGGGAAGGGGATGGTCGGGAGGGCCCCAGTCGTCAATGATTACGGGGCCACTACTAAATAATTAGGTTTTCTTTATCTCCTTACAGGAGTCAAACCTATAATTTATTAGTGGCCCCTCCATCATTGACGAACATGCCTGATTTCTAAGACTGGAGGGGGACATTCGTAATCATATCATAACTCTAGAAAAGCAGATAATCAAACAACCACATAGTATTCTTACTTTTGTAAAAAAGAGATATATGGGTGCATAAACTTTATACAGCCTAAATCTTCAAAAAGGGGTACAAGCAGGAGCGTGCTTCAAAGAAGCCTGTTTGAAAAAGGGTTAACTCTGAGACTCTGTGCACAGATCTGCTAGTTAAGAAGGCACCCCACTTAAAGTAAGTGGTGAAAACTAAAAACTTATAAGTTTACATGTGCACATATAAACCCCATTAACCAGTGGATATATTCCTAAAAATATAACCAAACATAAATGAATTCTTGTACATTCGTAGAAGTACTGAACTCGTGTACTTATGCAGAAGTAATTACTGCAAAAGTAAAAGTCGTAGTTGCCACTACCGAGATTTCTCAAAAATCTATTGCTTCACAGCCAAAGCTACTTACAACAAGAATTGTCGTAACACTACTATTGGCCTTTAGCACAATTTCCTGCAATGAATACTACAGAGAAATTTTATAATACAATGCCTACAACCAGTATCACAGCTCGTATGTTCCGAACACATACTCCGGAGGGGTCTAGGGTGTCCTATGTCACACTGACTGCACCCTCCCCCCCCTTTTTCTTGAAATTAAACAAAACGTGACTAAAAGGGCCACCTAGACCCTCTGCTGTAAAGCTATACATGGCAAGGAAGGTTTGTCCAGAGCTACGGAAAGGTATCGAGGCAAAAACTCCTGATTAGAGGCCCACAACTGTGTGGACGTAATAACTTCCACCGAAAGATTATTAAGGAAACGTAAAGAGGCTGTCCCCTTGCGTAAATCGTGGGTCTTACCCACAACGCCGGGATGCTTCTCTTTAAAGTCCTCGACCAAGAGAGAAGCCAGTGTACGCTCCATCAATCGTTCACCCGGACTTGCGACCCATAAAGCACCCTGGTGATTTAGAGGTGCCACTCTTAAATATTTGGTTAGAACTTGCACTGGGCAAAAAAGATGGTGCACCTTTCCCCTGTTGAACGCCGGCACCGTGAACTCTGAAAACACGTGTTCACTGTGCTCAATCTCGGCTATGAATCCTGGGGAAGGTGCAATGTGAATACACTCATGAAGCCTATCAAACCTGAGGCAATTAGGTGCGTTGCTCATCGCCGCCAGCTCAGATACTCTGTTCCCGGTAGCCAAAGCCATAAGGAATACTGCCCTTTTGTAAAATCTGCAGTCATTGGTAAATCCGGGAACGAGAATAACGACGATGCTTTGTCCAGAGACCATGTAGGCCTGAGCTGACGGGGAGGTGGGCGGAGTTTAAAACCTGCCCACATAAATCACTTTCAGATAAATGTTTCTGCATGAACAGATAAATTAAATAATAAACAACCAACGCCACCGAGGGCACAGTTTGGTTTGTTCTAAGAATCCGAGACGTAAAAGCTTTCCAATGCGATTGAAACTGTCGCTTTGTAGACTGGGTATATTGATTCGTGAATATCTTGGTCACGTCGCTACCATAAGGTGCTAGCCACTTGGCCTCCTGAATGTCCAAAATGAACAAGTCCGCGAGGTTTCTAGGTTGCCAATTGTGTTCTAAGTGGAACAACCCGACCAGGAGGGACACTGGGTGCGGGCACCACGTGTTCAAATGCTGGTACCACACTGCGCCGGCCACAGGGGCGCGATTAGCGAGACTACGCCTCGCCAATCCTGTAGTTTGTTGACTACGTGGCACATTAGAGACGCATCTGGCGGCGGAAAAGAGATAAATGGAACTCGACCTGTTCTCGTCCGTCATCAGAGCGTCAGGTCCGCCCGCCGGCGTTATCGTCCGGCGGGTAAAGTACGACTGTGAGTATCACCATACACCTTGGCTGTGGCTGTCCCTCGCTTGCGAGCTCGGTATACTCCCTGAACGGGAGCCCTCGTCCGAGTCCCGTAAAGGTTTATGATAATTAAAAGCTCCCATAGCTCATTAACACATTGAAAGCAGAGCTGGTGAGCAAAATCATAAAGTATACTAATTAATTTAATTTACAATTAATTGTATTAAAATAAATTACTATAAATAAACACAATATTATCAAAATATAATCATAGAAAATATATATGTTTATTATGATTCAGCTATTAAATTATTTCATTAACAAATAAAAATAAGATAGGGCTACCTGAGCTTAACGGCGTTGAACATACAGCAATGAGAGGTTCAAGTGCCGACACGACAGAGACTGGGGGAAAACTACCCCGCCCCCGGGAACTACCTGGTCACCTGGTGCAACACTGGTAATCCGCCCTGGAAAGAGAATTTTCCGGGGATTAATTCTCATAGGGTTACACCCAAAAAACGGTACAAAATATGTGCCTCAAAACCGCCGGTCAACGAACCGTAGCACTCCACCACTACTTTTCGTTGTCCTTTAGTATCATATTAAAGATTTCAGCATATCTTTACCTGTCCATTTAAGCATATCTTCTGAATAATTATCGCGAATTGCAAATCAGTTAATATAACCACCCAAAGGTACAACCGCCGGGTTTTATATGCAATGTCAAACCAATTGTACCTGCCCCAGACCTCTTTGTAAAAAGGTCGCCGGGAGGGAAAGACTAAACAAACAAACGGCATTGTTTCAATGACTTATTAAAGATTTCAGCATATCTTTTATCTGTCCAAAAGAATTAAGCATAACTTCTTAATCCTCATAAAGATGAAGCATATCTTTATTAAAGATGAAGTCTTTCAAGTAACCCTTTACACTTGAAACACTAGTAAGATTCAGGCATCTTTTTATCCCATAAAAAGTCTAAGCCTATCTTAATCTCTAATCCGGCTTCTCCCAGAAGCCCTCATAGATCGCCGTCTTGAAGGCCGTGATACCCTATTGTATCAATAAATTGTTTGGCAAATTATCTCGAATCGCAAATCCGTTAATATAACCACCCGAAGGTACAACCGCCGGGTTTTATATACAAGGACCCCAATGGAAATACGCCTAACGGCCTTATTGGGCTATCCTTAGTTGGAATTATGCAAGGCTGGTACATGTCATATTTATAACATACTATGTGGTACCAACTCTGTAAATTGCTAACTGAATAAATATTATTATTATTATTATTATTAATATTATTATTATTATTATTATTAATGTCAAACCAATTATACCTGTCCCAGACCTCTTTGTAAAAAGGTCACCGGGAGGTAAAGACCAAAAAACAGACAGCATTGTTTCAATGGCTTTGAAAAGCAGAGAAAACCAAGGCCAACAGGTGTCAGCCTGATCACCTAGAAAACTGAGTGGAGCCCCCCTCGACGGGAATAACTCAGGAAGCCTGATCCCAGGCTCGACCATAGAAAACGCAGTTTCTGATGAGCCCTCAAGCGACCAAACTCGTCGGGGTAACTTACCTATTTTAGCCATCCTGACTAAAACTCGGTAAACAAAAACGGTGTTCTCGGAGAAACGAGAAAAACGCCGGAAAGGTAACCCACACTAAACTATACATTACAGGAGAGCGTAATGCATAAAGCAATGAATAACACAGGAAGCCTGATCCCAGGCTCGACCACAGAAAACGCAGTTTCTTATGAGCCCTCAAGCGACCAAACTCGTCGGGGTAACTTACCTATTTTGAGCCATCCTGACTAAAACTCGGTAAACAAAAACGGTGTTCTCGGAGCAACGAGAAAAAACGCCGGAAAGGTAACCTACACCAAACGAGAGATTTTAACACATTTCATACAAAGGGTGTGCGCAAAAATAGGGATACCTGAACCGGAGGGTGTAATGCATAAAGCAAAAACCGGGGCAAAGGTAGCCATGACAGAGACTGGTGGGATAATTACTCCAGGTTCTGCATAGACCCGCCGGGACCCAGCTCTGGAAAAAAAGAAAATTTCCAGGAATTAAAGCTCATAAGGTTAACCCAAACATGTTCGCACACAAGTGTTAAATAACCCGCCGGGTAACGAGACGTAATACTCAACGACGACAGCTCGCTACGCGGTGGGGTTTCCTAAGTAAAAGATTTCAGAATATCTTAATTTGTCCAAAAGATTTATGAATACCCTCTGACATAATATATAAAGACCAGCATGGCGTTTATAACTGATGAAGTCTTTCCGGTGGTGTTTGTTTCAAGATTCAATTTTGGAAAAAAAAAAACTAAAAAAGATGCCGGCCCCCGAATTATCTCGTAGATAAAAAACTGGGAAGCCTGACAAATATACGAGATCTAACTTCTCCCGAAGTATCTTTTTAGATCGCCGTATGTTGAAGGCGGCGATACAAAACGTATCCCTCAATTGTCTGGTTAACTAACTGAATCGTAAATTCGTTATTCCCATCCCTCCCAGGAGCACCCGCCGGGTGTGAATATTAGTTTTAAAAAACGTTAACCCCAATTTTGCCCTAAAGCGCCGTATGTTGAAGGAGGCGATACACAATGCATCCCTCAATTGTCTGGTCAACTAAACTGAATTTTGCAAATTCGGGCATCCCACCCTTCCAGGTTGCACCCGCCGGGTGATTTAAAGTTTAAAAGTTAACCCCAATTGTTCCTAACCCCACTTCTTTGTAAAAGATCGCCGGGGAGGAAATACAAAGATCGTGAATTGCAAATCAGTCAATATAACCACCCAAAGGTACAACCGCCGGGTTTTATATGCAATGTCAAACCAATTGTACCTGCCCCAGACCTCTTTGTAAAAAGGTCGCTGGGAGGGAAAGACTAAACAAACAAACGGCATTGTTTCAATGGCTTATTAAAGATTTCAGCATATCTTTCACCTGTCCTAAAGAATTAAGAATAACTTCTTAATCCTCATAAAGATGAAGCATATCTTTATTAAAGATGAAGTCTTTCAAGTATCCCTTTGCACTTGAGACACTAGTAAGATTCAGGCATCTTTTTATCCCATAAAAAGTCTAAGCCTATCTTAATCTCTAATCCGGCTTCTCCCAGAAGCCCTCATAGATCGCCGTCTTGAAGGCCGTGATACCCTATTGTATCAATCAATTGTTTGGCAAATTATTTCGAATCGCAAATCCGTTAATATAACCACCCGAAGGTACAACCGCCGGGTTTTATATGCAATGTCAAACCAATTATACCTGCCCCAGACCTCTTTGTAAAAAGGTCGCCGGGAGGTAAAGACCAAACAAACAGACAGCATTGTTTCAATGGCTTTGAAAAGCAGAGAAAACCAAGTCCAACAGGTGTCAGCCTGATCACCTAGAAAACTGTGTGGAGCCCCCCTCGACGGGAATAAACCAGGAAGCCTGATCCCAGGCTCGACCATAGAAAACGCAGTTTCTGAGGAGCCCTCAAGCGACCAAACTCGTCGGGGTAACTTACCTATTTTAGCCATCCTGACTAAAACTCGGTAAACAAAAACGGTGTTCTCGGAGCAACGAGAAAAACGCCGGAAAGGTAACCCACACTAAACTATACATTACAGGAGGGCGTAATGCATAAAGCAATGAATAACACAGGAAGCCTGATCCCAGGCTCGACCACAGAAAACGCAGTTTCTTATGAGCCCTCAAGCGACCAAACTCGTCGGGGTAACTTACCTATTTTGAGCCATCCTGACTAAAACTCGGTAAACAAAAAACGGTGTTCTCGGAGCAACGAGAAAAAACGCCGAAAAGGTAACCCACACCAAACGAGACATTTTAACACATTTTATACAAAGGGTGTGCGCAAAAATAGGGATACCTGAACAGGAGGGCGTAATGCATAAAGCAAAAACCGGGGCAAAGGTAGCCATGACAGAGACTGGTGGGATACTTACTCCAGGTTCTGCATAGACCCGCCGGGACCCAGCTCTGGAAAAAAAGAAAATTTCCAGGAATTAATGCTCATAAGGTTAACCCAAACATGTTCGCACACAAGTGTTAAATAACCCGCCGGGTAACGAGACGTAATACTCAACGACTACTGCTCGCTACGCGGTGGGGTTTCCTAAGTAAAAGATTTCAGAATATCTTAATTTGTCCAAAAGATTTATGAATATCCTCTGACATAATATATAAAGACCAGCATGGCGTTTATAACTAATTAAGTCTTTCCGGTGGTGTTTGTTTCAAGATTCAATTTTGTAAAAAAATAAAATAAAAAAGACGCGGCCCCCGAATTATCTCGTAGATCAAAAACTGGGAAGCAGTATGTATGTTGTATAGTGAGATGGAAATAAGTAGTATGTTGTATAATGAGATGGAAATAAGTAGTATGTTGTATAGTGAGATGGAAATAAGTAGTATGTTGTATAATGAGATGGAAATAAGTAGTATGTTGTATAGTGAGATGGAAATAAGTAGTATGTTGTATAGTGAGATGGAAATAAGTAGTATGTTGTTTAATGAGATGGAAATAAGTAGTATGTTGTATAGTGAGATGGAAATAAGTAGTATGTTGTATAGTGAGATGGAAATAAGTAGTATGTTGTATAATGAGATGGAAATAAGTAGTATGTTGTATAATGATGGAAATAAGTAGTATGTTGTATAATGAGATGGAAATAAGTAGTATGTTGTATAATGATGGAAATAAGTAGTATGTTGTATAGTGAGATGGAAATAAGTAGTATGTTGTATAGTGAGATGGAAATAAGTAGTGTGTTGTATAGTGAGATGGAAATAATACTGGAAATATTAGGCCTACTTATAGTTGGCCAAAATAGGATCTAGCCTTGTAGGCTACCGTTTAATTTAAATAAACTAAAGTTGCCACTTATGTAAGAAATAGCCCAGTAAATTATTACCCGGTATCACTAGATAGAATTACTCGGTAATTTATAAGTAGAGTAAACCCGGAATTTTTATCATCAATAGGTATCCTACAACCTAATACCTGGCAACCCTATAGATCATATGAATCCGGGAAAGTATACTATCTACCCCAAGATTCCTCTTAGCCGGGTATAGCCTAGTTTTGATTACGCACTAAGACTGATATACTTGTATACTTGGTAACATATAAGTATACCCGGTAACCTTAAGCTACTGTATCAAGACCGATAATATCGGTCAAAGTAGGCCTATACTCAATAATATGGAAATATAGGCCTAGCCTACTCGGGAAACGTAAGTCTCTCAACCTAGTTTAGCCCGGATCGTAACTATGTCAAGTGTTAATGGTGCCATGTCGTGTATATTACCTTAAATACGCGGTAAATACACCATTATAGTCGTAAATCTAATAGTAGCGTCAATTACTGGTACCCGGGCCTGTCTCTAATATGGTACGGTATGACAAAGCCTAGGGTACCCGGCAAAATTAATATCTGCCTCCATTACTGAAACCCGGGCTTATCCTATTATAGTATGACAAAGCCTACAGTACCCGACAAAATAATAATATCTGCCTCAATTACTGGAACCCGGGCTTGTCCTTATTATAGTATGACAAAGCCTAAAGTACCCGGCAAAAATATATTTGCTTCCATTACTGGAACCCTGGTTTGTCTTTATTAAAGTATGACAAAGCCTAGAGTACCCGGCAAAAATAATATCAGCTTCCATTACTGGGACCTGGGCTTGTCCTTCTTATAGTATGACACAGCCTATAGAGCACCCGGCATAAATAAATAGCGGTCTCAATACTGGCACCCGGGCCTGTCATTATGATACTATGAAGCAAGCCCGGCATTATAATATCACCCGCCAATACTGGTACCCGGGCCTGTCTTTATACTGTTAAGACAAGGCCTAGAGTACCCGGGGACTTGAACAAATCTCAACACGCCATAGTCTTAACACCCGCAAGGGTACCCGGCAATACTGGTACCCGGGCCTGTCTTTATACTGTTAAGACAAGGCCTAGAGTACCCGGGGACTTGAAAATGTAAGTCAGTGAAATATAATCAATCAAAATATTATTTAGAGTACCCCACTGGCCATAGGCCTACTTGGTAACAATGAAAATAATTAACCACAAGTGCAAAAATAAGTATAGTAAAATAGGCTACTATTAAAATGTTGTTGTTGTTGTTGTTGTTGTTGTTGTTGTTCCCCAAGCTGCCTGGCCGAACAGCCCCAAGGCCCCGAGCAATTCCAAGGCCATAACCGAGCGCCCCCACAGAACCCTCCCTGCCGACCACAATAAAGCCTGGGTGACCGAAGCCACTCCATGGCGGGGAGCTGAGGAGGGTGCGGAAATGCCCGGGAAACCAAAGCCCCACCCAGGGCCCTGTGCCCCTCAGCAATTATGAAGAGAAAGTTGAGGGGCAAGAGAAAAATGTGATGCTTTGGCTTCCAATCTTGGTAGATTGGGAGGTCAATCCACGGAAAAGACGCCGTCACTTGAGATCTAGAAAATATATAAGTTAAAGGAACAGTCAGAGTAAGCTATGGGTATGGCAGAGATCGCTCAGTTCTCACTCTGATAGACCAGCCCATCACCAATTAAAATGTTGTTATTGGATTTAACGTCAATTTATAATGCCATCAACTACACATATTTTGATGGTTATCACTGAAAATAATGCAATATAAAAACGCCTTGAAGGCGAATATATTGACAAAGCACTCTCAATTGTTAATGTAAAAACTTTATAAATTTCACCATCACATTGGGAGGTTTGACACTCTCCCAATACCAAAGAAGGAAAACCTTCTATTTGGTAGGTAGCCTCGGAGTATCCAACGTAGAGCTATATACTTATCGTATAATTCCGTTCCGCTCTGGAGCGGGCAATTATCGTAATCACTAGCGCGATTAAATCGATAACATCTAGAGTAGCACCTTACTCTCTCTACTAGGCACGTTGTACACACTCTTGAGGCTACTATTTTAAAGGAAATGAAAATATTGATGAGAAAGAAAAGAGAAAATTGCAGAACATTGTCCATCCTATCTGGCTCCTTAAGCCGTTGTCACGGGTCCACCGCACAACCCGACCGGGTTCATTAGATCATCCAGGTATCAAGTTAATTAGACAAGATTGGATGGGCAGGGGTACGGCGTGAGGGCGGGATACTATGACGTTGGATACTCCGAGGCTACCTACCAAATAGAAGGTTTTCCTTCTTTGGTATTGGGAGAGTGTCAAACCTCCCAATTTAGTAGTAGCCTCTACGTCTCCAACGTAGAGCTAGAGTAACAAATTGGAGGCGGACATCCAAGCGAAAAAACACAAACTTAGCCCTTAGGAAATATCAGGACCATGGAAAGACCGACTTAAACAAGAGAGTTTATAGAAAGAGTGTGATAACTTAGCCTAAGACAAAGAATGATGCATTTCATAATGATGAATATAAATTCCAGGATGGGCCCCCCCCCCCCCTCCTTCCGGAAGAAAGCAGGACGACCCATACCGTAACGAGTAAATACCGGCATACGCCGAATATGAGTACCGTACAGGATGTGACGAGAAACTACATGAGCAGTGTCAGTGATGAGCACTAAAAGCCATATGAGAAAAGTTCAGTGGTATGAGGACAAGATATACCGAAAGAATGTAGTATACTTAAGACTAGAAAGTATATCAAAAGTTTAGCCCCGTTATTAATCTTTAACATAGGTGCAAGTATGGGTATAGTGCAATACCCTTCCCCCCCCCCCCCAATAAGGAAGGACAGGACAGAAGGACAAGAGACAGAAGGAACCCCGCAGGTAGACCCCGAGGGAACCTGCAGGCCCAACGCACTACAAGGATGCCCCGGTCTGTCGGTGGACAACGACAGAGAGGAGGAGACAAACGTGGTGGGGGAAGACCAAAGCCCAGTGTCGGCAAAGTCCGGGCGAGAAAAATCAAGTAAAACCTGAATGGAGCAGCGTACGAACGGACGGCATGAGCTGTGCCCTGAACGTACGGGTTACTGGCCCGAAGAACCCGACACAGGCTAAGTCCCACAGCACGGCGATCAAGCCTCCTATCGGACGTAGGCACCACCCGTAATGTCAACCCCGACACTGGCCTGGCCGAGTACACATACGTGTGCAGGGTTTGAACCGGGCAGAACGGACGATGAACCCTACCACGTGTGGAAGCCGGTACAGGAAAGGCCGAAAAACGGGAGTGTCGCGTACGGTTGTAGCCACAAAAACGAACAGACGGAGCCAAAGGAACTGACCCAAGGACGGGAGAAAACGGAAGCAATGCCGGGTCTTAGGCATGGCAGCCATCTCCGAGACGCCGTCACCCGCCGCCCAAGCCAGAAGGAACAGTGTCATGGCATGGAAGTGTTCAGGCGCGGGGTAAATAGTGTAAGAGGCAGACGAGAGCAGTGGGAGAGCCTCCGCAGAGACCACTGAGGAGGAATCTGACGCGGGGTAGGCCTAAGTCCAAAGCAGGCCCGCATGAGGAAATCCAATGCCCGGTGAGGAACGACCAACCCCGTGAATGACTCAAACGGTACCCAAATGGCCAACAGGCGGGTCCTAAGCGTGGTGCATATGTTGGGACGCATCTCAAAAATAACCAAATGAGGTAGGGAAACACGAATGCCACCGACAGGCGTGTCCACGACGTGTTGGTCATCCCAGAAGGATAACCGTGCCAGTGAGAGACGGAAGTCTGCCACTGAGAATGTGGCCAGTGGAGAGTTTACAGTCAAAGAACGACTAAACGTCGGCAGCCACCCTGCCTCACAAACATCCACGATGTGAAGGCCAACGAGGTCCTGAGGCCACCAATCGATCCCAAGTGGAAATCGGGGAACGATAGGGGAACAGGACTTGGGCGCCACCGCCACAGCTGAGCGGACCAGGCGTGTGCCGGCCAGATGGAAGTGAACAACCAAACAAAGTTCATTTACCCACTCAGCCTGCGGAGGACGTTGCACATCAAAAAGGGCGTCGGGTGGCGGAAACACATCGAATACGGTGAGTTGGAAAGACCAAACTACCCGGGTTCTCTGTCCCATCGACAGAGCAACCGCCCATAGGTCGGCAGTCCCGGGTAGGGTACACGCAGTGCGACGGTGGAAAGGAGTGCGTGGCAAAACAGGTACCCCACCAGGTCCTGAAGAACGAAAAGACTACGCCATCACCTGACTCAGGGTGACAACCGTGCTCGACCTGTCCCAGTCGAGGCCCGCCCACGGCATATCTTGCGACGGTGGAAGGCAGGACTCGGGAACGGCGACTAGGAGCGAGGAGGAACAAGGAGAGCGGCATGTACACAGGGTGCGGGAGAGTTCGCGGAGAAGATCCCACCCACCAAGGAAAAGAGGAGCGGAAGACCCCGAGTGAACAGGGGAAGCAAGGACAGTCCGACGAGGGTCGTAAAGACACGAGGGGCGACATGGAGACCGAAGGGTAAACCGCCGAACGTGACATAATGAGAGTCATCAATACGAGGCACGACAGGTCGACCACCGGTCACAACACCTCGCTGTCCGTCACGGAGACCAGAAAGACATGCGACAGGAAGTCCCGCTGGTGAGGCGAGACTTCCCGCATAATCCCATGGACAGAATAACAGAGGCGACGGCTGGGGAGACAGGCCGAGGTCACACAGTTCGCCGGAGTGGAACCGTGGACCGGCACCTCGAGGAAAGACCCCGCCGTATTACCCGGCATGCCCACGAACGGCGAAGCTAAACCGAGAGTGGGGACGCAAGAGCCGGTACGGGCCCCGAGTCTGGCGGCCTCGTGACGAGCCGGCCTGCCAACCTCAACGAAGAGGAAGCGGTTGAGGAGGGTCGGGACATCCCAGGCGGACGGGGAGCGAAGAGCCCCGCAGCAGCAAAGAGGGAAGACCCCTGCCATGCAGGAGCAACAGCGACGTGCGGACCTCAGCCGGCGCCAGTGTACAGAAGGAAAACCACAGAGACTGGCGACAACGCGCAGCCTCATGGAAGGGACACTGAATGAAGCCGATGGAGGCGAGCTGCAGTCGCGCACACCCGAATTGGGCCCCACCCTTCCCGAGCACCCTAGTCGGTGGGGCTACAAAAAGCCTGAGGGGAAGCCGAGCTAGGTGCAGTCGCTCGAAGAGGATGGAGAGCATGCGAGCAGTGCGCCGCCAGGGCTTGTGAACACGTTCCAGGGCACCCTTCTCTGGTGGCGTGAAGGAACGTGGCATACGTTCAGAAAGATAACGTAGGGGCAAAGAACCAGGCCCAATATGGAGGTGAAACCCCGGATGAAGGCATGACGAGGCTCGACACGGAGGAGCAGCCGACAGGAGGGAGTGGTGAAGAACCCATCTCCGACCGAACCCCGAAGTCGTACCCTCCGTCAGCCACAAGGAACAGTATAAGATAAACTATGGAATGACACTACTGAAACTCATACGATGCCGACAGAGTGGGCGCGTCGACATGTACGTCGTGTTGAGCAAAGGCTTCGAGCTGTACCTGCCAACTCGCAGGCACCGGGCGCACTCCTTGTGCATGTGTAAGAGCTCGTTCCGGGCGGGATGCCGCCACGTGCCCCCACGATGACGGCTTCCCGTAAAGGGAAGAGAAGCGACGTCCGGTAGGGACCGGAAACATCCCGAGGGACGGAACGTGGACAGGCCGACCAACCAGCCCCAGGCTACACGCAGGGAGCATGACTAAAGAAGTCGATGCCGCCTGGGAGCGAGTGGGAGGATGGACAACCGGAGCAGCAACCACAGGTAGAGCAGGTTACGTAGGCAAGAACACCGCCCAGTACGGAAGCACGCCCGGAGATCGTACAGGGGAAGAGACAGGGCGGAGTGGAGCCGTAGACCGTCGGCGACGTGGTGAAGGAGAGTGGCGTCTCCCCTACGACCCGGCGTCCTCTGAAACAGTAGGGACGTCCGAACGAGGCACCGGGGGAAAAGCGTTCAGGCGCCAGGGAGACAGCAGAGGAAAGGGGAAGCATGGCACGCACCCCTTCGTCTAGGAAGCGCGGAAACCGTCGGAGGTGGTCCTTGACAGAGGGAGCGAAACCCCGATCATGGAGCGCAGAGGCGAGACCGTGCCTCTACAGTGTCCGGGAACGTAGGACGAAACCCAAAGGTCAAGATCGACGAGACACGGTCTACACCTCCGAGGGTTAAACCCATCGCGGTTGGAGCACTAGACATGGGTAGGACTCTCCATGTCCCAATGGGCAGGGCAGGACGGAAACCCCCACGGTGTGCGCAGGGAGGAAAGGACATCCTCACTGCAACCAGAAAGGAAAAAGATACCGATGGCCCATGTATGAAGCGCCCCAGGCAGAGCAGGGGAAGAAAGCAGGCGGGCAGAAAGCAAGAGTTACCACAGGTAAATAGGAGGGACGGTAGTAGAGTGTCCCAAGAATACCGCCATGTACATAATCATGGGGCGGATGGAGGCAAAACCGGTCAGCGGTGGCCTCCTGAGCCTTGGGTGGAGCCACATGGACGGCCTGAACCGGACAGAGGAGTCGGAGATCGTCGGCGGGATGGGGAAGGAGAGCGACGACCCACCTTCGTTGCGGAGTCCTCGGAAACAGCCAGGACGCCCGAACGAGGCACTTGGAGGAAAGGCGATCTGGCGCCTTGAAGACTTCGACGCGCACAAGGAGGAAGTGACATCCACATCGCAAGTGGAAAGTAAAAGATACTGATGTCCCATGTATGAAGCACAGGAAATGTGTGCAAGCACAATATTGGTAAAAAACCCTTGAATCCTTGATAGGAGAGTACCCCCTTCCCCTGTTGAGGCAGGGAAGGACGAAAAAGGGGGGCCCTTCGAAACAGGCACGAGGGCAGAAAAACGCACAAAAGTGGTCACTACACCCTGCAAATGGTGCACCTTTCATGAAAGTGAGTATCCCCCCCCCCCCCCCTTGTGCGTGGTGAGGGGTGAAGAGGGACCCCCCCATGCGGAGGGTCAGGGAGAGACCAGGCGAACCAGCAAGTGCAAAGAACCCTGTGCCAAGTCCCGAGAAGGAAGGCATGAAAAGCCTTATAAAGGAAGAGGATAATAATAATACCCAAAGGTTGAAGGGACTGAAGAGAAGAAGACGCCCAAGGGTACCATCAGAGTAGAGTGGGAGCACAATCAGATGAAAAGGAGAAGTCCGTGAACTACTGCAACCGAGTCCCTATACAGAGGCAAAGCAAAGCACCCTAGCACCGACCCAGAGAGGAGTGGACCAGAACGGGCCGCTCCGCTCGGGGGCGGAAATCCGCTCTGGAGCGGAATGTAGGATGTAGGACGAATGTAGGATGGGTGGAACCCATCCCAGCCAGGGCCCCACTGGGGTAAATAAAATAGCAAAACAGTGGTGGAACTGCCATCCGGGTGAGGGACTGCTCTGGGTCTGCTCCTTCAGTGTTAGGGGCCATATAGGTTAATCCATATAGTGGTAATGGCATGTGGAGTGGGTCAGTGGAGGCATGTCTGGGAGCCTGGAGGCAGTTTCTGCCATGGCCATCCCTTTTGGGGCGCTTCCTCTGGAAGCAAGGCGTCTGATTGATGATGATGATGATGATGGTGGAACCCACCACCCGGTGAGGAACCCGTGGCGAGAGCAGAGCGAAGTAGACATACTACACTGGAACCAGAAGAAAAAAACCCTGTGAAGACCCCGTGTAGGCCATGGGAAGGCATGCATGTATGTCATCGACAGGAACAAGAATAAAGCCTGTTTGTAAGCACCATGAAAATAAAGGCCATGGCAATGCACGCATGTATGTCATTGGCAGAGACAAGACGAAAGCCTGGTCGGAAGCACCACGAAAAAAACACTGAAAGTCGATGAATCCTTAAGAAGGCCAAAGAGGCCAGGCAGGAGTATCAGTCATGAGGTCATGCACAAAATAAAGATCAGAGATCCCAGAATAGGCTACAGGCACCAGGTCAGGGAGTAGCCTAAAAGCTCTCACTAGGCCTGGAGACTGGAGTCCCGTCCAATGAAGGAGAGTGCTCCCCCCCCCCCGCCCCCCCCCCCCCATGTCCCCCTGCAAGTTAAAGCTGAAGAGAACCCTCCAAAAGGAGGATCAGGAAGGCCATAGGGGAACCAGCAACAGGCCAAAGAGCCCCAAACCCCAGGTCAGAAAAAACCAAGGGGTAGGCTCAACCCTCTGAAGAACTGAAGGAAACCCAACCCCAAAAGATAATGGAGACCAATACCTTAAGGCAGTGAAGAGGTCCTGTAGGTCAGAAAGCACAGCCTGGTAAAAAGGAGCATTAAAATATGTCTTAACGGAAGTGCAGGACGACCAGTCTAGGCCTAAACCGAGGCAAAAGTAGCGCGACCGTAAACGGCAACGTCCGTTCGAGAGCGGAAAAGTACCGACATCGAGCGGGAACGTCCGCGTTCCAAGGCGGGAGGAATCGTCCGTATACGGACTCGTACGTTCAGGCGCGGGAAGTGGTATGAGACGGCAGTAGTGCGTGAGGGAAAAGGCCCGTCCGAGAGCGGAGAGGCCCAGATGGGCCCCGCCGTAAGCCGAGGACCCAGGAAAGGTAGCCTGGCAAGTCACAGCAGACGTGGGAGCGTCTGTGGGTAACAGACAGCATGAAAACAGACCTCTGACAGAGAACGGAAAGTTCCGTCCTAGAGCGTCTGTAGGTATCAGTCAGTGTGAAAACAGACCTCCGACATAGAACGGAAAGTCCCGTTCTAGATCGGAGGGGCCCAGGGAGACCATGGGACCGTAAATGAAAGGTCCGACCTAGAGCGGGGAGTACCCGACCCAGGGCGGCAACCCATCGGTACGTCTGAGAGGTCTGTGGCACCCAGGAAGGTGGAAGGCCAGTAAAATAAAAGTCCCTTCCAAAAGCGGAGGGGCCCAAAGGTAACCCTCCTAAAGTCACATCAGGCGTGGGAGAGCCTGTGGGTAATCAAGTGCACGACCGTAGTGGGGGGCAGTAGACAGAATAAAAACTTGTCAGAGGAAAACACATCAGAACGGGCTACGTTCGCAGTTTTGTGGGACTGAGGCCAGGTAGACAGAGCACTGGAGCCGTCAATCGAAAAGTGAGCATTGTATGCCAGATTGAGGTTGCCACAGCGTTGAAAGCCAAACGCCCCCCCCCCCCCTAGGCTAGGCCAAAACTCGGAAGTTAGCCTATTCGGCACTTGAGTCAGTAATATATGAAATTACAGGGAGCCACTAGGTACCGTACCCTTGATGAGGGTAAGCAACAAGGGATCGTAGCGACAGGAATACAGAGCACTGGGGCCGCCGATCAATACAGGGGCATTTATGCCAGATTGAGGAGGCCACAGAATTGTACACCAAACACCCCCTTCTAGGCTAGGCTAAAAAAGTTAGCCATTCGGTACCTGAGTCAGATTAAAATTGAATTGGAATAGGCTAGGCGAAAAAATGGAAGTTAGCCTATTTGGTACCAGAGCCAGTAATATATGAAATTACAGGGAGTCACCAGGTACTGTACCCTTGATGAGGGGAAGCAACAAGCGACCGAAGCGTCAGGTAGACAGAGCACTGGGGCCGTAATATCAATACAGGGGCAGAGTATGCCAGATTGAGGAGACCGCAGAGTCGCAGTCTAAACCAAAACGCCCCCCATCAAGGCCAGGCTAAAAACGGAAGTTAGCCTAATCGGTTCTGGAGCCAGTAATACATGAAATTACAAGGCGCCACCAGTTACTGTACCCTTGATGAGGGATATAATCAAGACCGTAGGAGGGGCAAAAACTGTCAGACAAAAACTCATCAGAACGGGCTACGTTCGCGGTTTTGTGGGACCGAATCCAGGGAGACAGAGCACTGGGTTCGTCAATCAAAAAGTGAGCATTGT
This sequence comes from Paralithodes platypus, assembly GCA_032716605.1. Taxonomy (NCBI): domain Eukaryota; kingdom Metazoa; phylum Arthropoda; class Malacostraca; order Decapoda; family Lithodidae; genus Paralithodes; species Paralithodes platypus. The sequence goes on from CM064582.1 coordinate 61,489,500, forward strand.
ATGCCAGATTGAGGTTGCCACGGTGTTGAAATCCAAACCCCCCCCCCCCCCCCTAGGCTAGGCCAAAACTCGGAAGTTAGCCTATTCGGTACTTGAGGCAGTAATATATGAAATTACCTGGTGCACTAGTTCCGGCACTCTTGAAGAGAGGCAGCAACAAGTAAAAAGACCACCAAAAGGGATCGACCCTACAAGGGTCAGCGCCCCCCTTCCAACCAACTAGAAGGGCACAAATAAGCCTAGGCCTAATTTCACGAAAAGAAAAGCAAAAATAAAGGCAGTGACAAAAAACTATAATGACAAGAAGCTTACTAAAGACAAAACTAAAGCCACCGCAAGTGAAATGAATACAAAAGGCAAAGCCTAAATGAACGAGGGTCGCCCAAGCGGCGACGCATGCGCAGATGGCAAAAAATTAAGTAACCTCCAGTTTCGACGCTACACTCCAAGAAAAACACATTTGAGCCCATTTTTCAGTGTGCCTACAGCATGTATCATCTGTCTAGAATCACAGGTACCTTAATTAAGGCCCACAACTCCCCCAAAGGGGAGGTGACAGGAGTTGTAGGCACAAAAACAGAGCACCAGAAAAAGTGTGTGCGTCATAGAGTGTATCGCGAAAAGGAATGATCTAATGAACCCGGTTGGGTTGTGCGGTGGACCCGTGACAACGGCTTAAGGAGCCAAATAGGATGGACAATGTTCTGCAATTTTCGCTTTTCTTTCTCATCAATATTTTCATTTCCTTTAAAATAGTAGCCTCAAGAGTGTGTACAACGTACCCAGTAGAAAGAGTAAGGTGCTACTCTAGATGTTATCGAATTAATCGCGCTAGTGATTACGATAATTGCCCGCTCCAGAGCGGAACGGAATTATACGATAAGTATATAGCTCTACGTTGGAGACGTAGAGGCTACTACTAAATAGAACACTTTGATGGTAAACACTGAAGATATTGTAGTCGATATGGTATGAACCATTTATTCCCTACAATACGTATTTATGATAAACTAATGAACAAGTTAACAATGATCGAAATTGAAGGAAAATTGCTAAAAAAATTACCGGAAAAGCAAAAAGTAAAGGGAAATAAAGTTTAGAAACTAAAATTTTGGCTTTGAAAAATAACCCTTGGCCAACGCACAACCTTGGGGAGAGTACAATCGAATAATTAAATTTTACGAAATTGACTCGATCACAGTACTCAAAACTTAAGCAAATTAATACAAAGCTACAAAGTTACTACAAAAATTTAAAAAGACACTGCAGCTAATAAGCCAAAGGCTCGTATGACAAAAAACAAAATAATTAAAAAGCAAAGTGGCGTCCTAAATACACGAGCGTCGACCAGCCCAGAAACTAAGTCCTTGCCTAATTCAAGTTTACGAGTGAATACAATTAAAATAAATACTGTACATTCCTAAACACACATACAACTTAAATATGCAAATAAACTCACTAAGAATTAAAAAAACTGACGCGTTTAAGAGGGGCTACTAAAACTATACATTAGGCAAGAGTACGGTTTTGACACGTCCGTACAGGGTGGGCGACGCTCGAGAGAGGACGCATCTCGGGAGATAACGGTGGGAGGTATGTGGATGGGAAACAAGAGTAGGAATGGAAGGCGTATAGGCGCGCTATTCAAACTGTGTTAATTCTTTTCTTTTTTATTTTCTACTTTTCAGTGGCTCCGTCCCAATGACGTACCTTAGGAATGATTAAAGGGTAACCCCTAAGATGATCTTGGTTCTCGACCGTTGCAATCAAGGTTAACCCGGTCTCTGAGGAGACCGGAACGAGGCCATATTATCATAGGCTCTTACGTCATTGACGTAAGGAGCCACCAATAAATTTGCCCCACTGCATAAAGGAGGGAGTAAAGCACCACCAAAAAATTACCGCCCGGTAGCTCTAACTTCCCACACCATTAAAGTTTTTGAACAAGTCCTGCGAAGCAAAATTTCAGCATTCATGGAGGCAAATGAACTACACAACACTGGTCAACATGGGTTCAGAGCGGGAAGATCATGTCTCTCACAACTTTTCGAACATTATGAAAACATTCTTAAAGCGCAAGAAGAAAAGAGAAACGTGGATGTCATTTACACCGATTTTGCTAAGGCATTTGATAAATATGACCATGGTATAATAGCCTACAAACTAAAAGCAAAAGGTATAACTGGGAAAATCCACATTCCAAGAGGTAACAGAAAAAGACACAACCCCAACTTCACACCAGAAATTCAAAACCTCATCAGACAACACGACATACTGAAACACTCCCCAGCACCCCACACACAAGACATCACACAACAAATTCAAGCACTCAACACCCAAACTAACAACAAAATACAAGAACAACAAAAACTAAATTGGAATAACTTCCTACAAACACTTGATCACAAAACAAACCCCAAAAAAATCTACAAAACACTAAACAGCATCACACTCTCCAACAGCAACACAACACAATCACATGCTGCAATCACAACAGACTCTACTCCTTCATGTAAACAACAAGCAAATACTCTCATCAATTACTTTTCACATGTCACAAAGACGACCGACGTGTCATCCGACGTAAGAGACAATTCCCCACAGACCCTGACTATACACCCTTCACCAATCACCAGACAAAGCATATCATCAACAATCTCAAGCACTCACCCGCCTGTGGCCTAGACAACATAAGCAACATACACCTCAGACACCTGGGACCACAAGGCATACAAGCACTCACTAACATATCAAACTACAGCTATTCACACAACACAATACCAGACATTTGGAAGCATGGTATCATCATCACATTCCCCAAACCCAACAAAGACCCCACGCTACCCTCCTCGCACCGCCCCATCACACTCCTTTGCTCCCCCTCCAAAGTCATGGAATGCCTAGTATTACAACTAATTACACCTGACCTACCCCTAGCTCCAACACAACATGGCTTTAGGCCACTGCACTCCACAAACACTCTTCTCACAGACCTTACACAAAGAGCTTTCGACGGCATCAACTCAGCTAGACCACCACACAGATCACTATTAGCCACACTCGACATTAGTAAAGCCTTCGATGCCATCCCCCGCCACAACCTAACAAACAAAATCTACAACACAAACATGCACAACAACACAAAAAGGTGGCTGGCCAACTTCCTAGCAGGCAGATGTGCACACGTATCTTTTGCCGGTTAGTCATCTAAAATCAGAAACTTTCCAAACGGAGTCCCACAAGGATCCGTCCTATCGCCCGCACTCTTCAATCTGTACATGCACGATATAACTACACCCAATACGCCCCAAATAAACTTAGCCTCCTATGCAGATGGCATAACACTCACATGCACACACCATGACCCAAAAAGAGCAACAGATCTCCTTCAACCCTATCTCAACACACTACATGGCTGGTGCACTACAAACAGACTTAATCTAGCCCCAGCCAAATCCACCGCAACCCTGCTCACAAGTTGGATAGGAGAACACGAATACATCCCTCAACTCACCATAAACAACACATCCCTAACACATACACACACACACAAAATCCTAGGAGTAACATATGATACTTATATGTCATTCAAACAGCACACCACAAACATTAAAAAGAAACTGACACCCAGACTTAACGCCCTCAGGTCACTTGCTCACACAAAATTTGGACACAACAAAGAAACTACCACCACAGTATATAAACAATACATAAGATCAGTGATGGAATACGCAAGCCCAGCCTGGGCTTCTAACCTAGCTGAAACACATCATAAGACCTTACAGACTATTCAAAACAAAGCCCTGAAGATCAATACAGGCTGCACAGCTACTGCACCCACAGATCACCTACATCAAGAAACCAAAATCCTCAAAGTCAAAGACCATCTGGACATGAGAGGCACTCAATTCCTGGCAGCAGCCTCCATGAACCAAGACCACCCACTAAACTACATGGCAACACACCCACAGACACCAAGAAATATCAAAACAACACCCAGCACACGGTATCACACACAATTATTGTCCTCTCTCCCTCCCTGCCCACCCCGAACCAACTTCCAGAAGCACATCCATACTCATATCTCTCACCGATCCATCCACTCACTCACAGACAACACGCAGCTGCATGCACAACCTCCCGAAATCCTCCCTTCCTCGCGAGGACAGAGTCCACCTGGCCAGGCTGAGATGCGGACACCATCCAGCTCTCCTGAGCTATCAGAAGAGACTGGATGACTCCGTTGTCGACGCCTGCCCGGGATGTAACACAGCACCCCATACCATTAAACACATCATAGAAGACTGCATTTCACACAACCACTTACGCCAACAACACAATCTACACTCAATGAGAGCTCTGTGGGAAAGCCCGATCGTGGCCATGGCCTTTCTCAGGGACTCGGGGCTGTTCGGCCAGGCAGCTTAGGGAACAACAACAACAACAACAACAACTGGGAAAATCGGACAGTGGATATACAATATCCTCGTAAACCGGAAACAATCAGTAGCGGTAAACCAAGTCACATCTGAGCCTTCGGATGTCAAAAGCTCAGTTCCCCGAGGAACAGTGCTAATTCTAATTAACGACATAGATGCCAACACAAGACAAGATGGGCTGGTCTATCAGAGTGAGAACTGAGCGATCTCTGCCATACCCATAGCTTACTCTGACTGTTCCTTTTACTTATATATCTTCTAGATCTCGAGTGACGGCGTCTCTTCCGTGGGTTGACCTCCCAATCAACCAAGATTGGAAGCCAAAGCGTCACATTTTTCCCTTGCCCCTCAACTTTCTCTTCATAATTGCTGAGGGGCACAGGGCCCTGGGTGGGTCTTTGGTTTCCCGGGCGTTTCCGCACCCTCCTCAGCTCCCCGCCATGGAGTGGCTTTGGTCACCCAGGCTTTATTGTGGTCGGCAGGGAGGGTTCTGCGGGGGCGCTCGGTTATGGCCTTGGCCGTGCTCGGGGCCTTGGGGCTGTTCGGCCAGGCAGCTTGGGGAACAACAACAACAACACAAGACACTGTACGGTGTCTTCTTTTGCTGATGACACAAAACTAAGCAAGATATTAAACACACAAGAGGACACGGGCCGGCTGGAAGAAGACATAAATGTAGTGTTCCAATGGACCAGGGAAAACAACATGCAATTCAATGAAGAAAAATTCCAATTAATACGATAGGGTAAGACGGGGTAATTTCGCCGCGGGGTGATTTCGCCGCGGGGTGATTTCGCCGCGGGGTAATTTCGCCGCGGGGTAATTTCGCCGCGACGCTAATAATGTGCATTCAAACGCTGATATCTCCGAAACTATTGCATGGATTCGGATGCAGTTTGGCTTAGGTTGTATAGCAGTTTTGGCTTAGGTTGTAGAGCTAGTTTGGCTTAGGTGGTATAAGCTTTAGTTGTAACATTAATCAGTTTGACAAGTGTTGTGTGTAAACTAAACTTTTCAGTGGGAGACAGTTCGGATTCTTGCCGGGGAGGTCGACGGTACTACAGCTAATTAGTTCGTTATATTTATCGACGACTTGCCTGAAGTTATAACTAATGGAAGTGAGGTATACCTGTATGCGGATGACACTAAACTGTATAGAAGAGTGAGGAGTAGATATGGGTTTGCTTCAAGGAGATGTGGAGGGCATGAATGCAGTTTCGCGATGCCTGGCGTCGAGGCTAGCGGCGCATCTGACGGTATGGTCGGGTGTGTGTGGGGGTGTTTGTGGGTGTACTTACACCAGTTGTACTTACACTAGTTGTATTTGCGGGAGTGAGCATGCTCGTTAATTCCCGCCTCCTAAGATATGTTTGTCATACCGTGCTTTGAAACTGATGGTGGAGACACTACTTCGGCTGGCAATTTGTTCCACCCCCTAATCGAGTTGGTAGGAAATCTTTTACTTTTCAGATCAGATTTACTATTAGGCACTTTCAGTTTGTAGCTGTGACCTCTTGTTCTCTCACCTCCATCCCTCTCTATGAAGTTTTCTTGGTCGATTTTGTATGTGGGTGCGTACACTGTGGTGGTGCGTGTGACACAGTGTTGGCAGTAGCCGTCAGCTGCTGCCTGGTACTTTGCACTAGCACCCTACACGCCGCACCCACACGATACACGTCCACACCCGCACTAAATACTTCCACACCCGTAGGCCTAATGAATATGTCCACAACCGCACTAGACACGTCCACACCCGCACTAGACACAGTGGCACCTAGGCCTACACGTGTGACACACCTGCATCTCTGCCCGCCCTGTTCAGTTGTGTGTGTGTGTGTGCGTGCGACGTTTTTCTATTGGCATGTTTAGTGGCAGTTTGGGATTGTGAATGTTTCCATTGGTTTTACCTCCACGCTAGTGTTTTGTCTGGCCATAAATCATATAATGTTATCTAGTTTACTAGCTAGATGATGTGTAAAATAGGTCGCGGCGAAATTACCCCGCTCGGCGGGGTAATTTCGCCGCGAGAGTAACTTTAAAAAAAAAATCAACAGCATGACCAAAACATTATATATTTTGTTTGTTTTTTGGGCATCTATAGCAGAAAGGCTGAATGTATAGATACAAAAATAAAAAATTCCATTTGTGGTAGTTTCTATTCGTCAAAAACCGCGATTTTCGGCGAAATTATCCCGTCTTACCCTACGGAGATGATAATGTCGTTAAAGAGGATACAAACTACGTAACAGAATCAAACCACATAATAGAAAGGAAAGACAGTGTGAAAGACCTTGGGGTGTTAATGTCTGAAAATATGGGTTTCAAAGAACATAACCAGGTCAAAGTTGCGGCTGCGAAACGTCTAACGGGTTGGATTCTGCGTACATTTAGAACATGCAGTGAATTACCTATGATAACGCTCTTCAAATCTCTAGTGCTACCCCAGCTTGAATAATGTAGCGTATTAACATCCCTATACAAAGCATGTGAAATAAATTACTTAGAGAGTGTACAAAGGAATTTCACTTCGCATATAAGCTCGGTAAAACAGTTGCACTATTGGGAGCGTTGAAGAACACTGAAACTGTACTCGCTGGAGCGTAGAAGAGAAAGTTACTTAACCCTTCCTCCCCGGGCTGTCTTACCCAATGACGGTCGCCCCTACCCGGGCGAAATGGCTAAAAAACGTCTAGGCCTAGGCCACCGTATTTATGTTTATTTTCACTGCTAGAACTTTCCCACTCATCTATAATCGTAGTGCGGTTTTCAATCTGTATTTTGGCATTGAGTAGAGCTCTGTAAGTCAACTGGTTCAGTTGTGATGACGATTTCAGTGGAGCCAATATTGCAGAGATGTTGCCAATATGGGGGCTTTTTAGACACTAATTTCGTCATGACGTCAGAACAATAACATTGAGGAGTCTTCTCCTTCTTGTTTTCGGAGGTGCGGTGACGAACGCTTGGGTTTGTTGACATACGTCGTACGTACGGCGTTCAGACCAAGCTTAATTAGGCTATTAAGCTCATGCCTTAGATAAGGCATACCGGGTAGCGGCCCTTCTTTCGTGCTGTCCTTACCTAAGGCAGACCGGGTAGGAAGGGTTAATAACATACACGTGGAAAATCGCAGAGGGTTTAGTACCAAACCTACATTCCCCGATAGTCATGAAATTCAGTCATAGGAGAGGCTGGGAATGCGATATCCCCAGGATGAATAACAGGGGTGATATGGGCTCTCTGCGAGAGGGCTGGTTATCGCACAGAGGCCCACGTCTCTTCAACAAACTCCCACGGCGAGTAAGAGACATGACGGGCGTCTCGTTAGACTGAAGTCACTTCATGAGAGCCCTCAATGTCGAACTGCAAAAAGTGCCAGACGAGCCCATCTTCGGAGGGGAGCGTGCTGCCCCTTCGAACAGTCTGCTGCACTAAATCACCACCCATTACGAGGGGCGGTGTGCTCCTCGGTGCCACTAGATGAATGGCGAACACAACCTTAGGTAGGTGGTGGCATGAGAGGCGTCACCATGGCAAACAGACGCGTACAAGCCGCCCTGCCACACGCTCAGCTAAACACTATTATTTATGTTACTATAGCCCATTTACCTACACTCACAAACATCATAAGTACATACATACATACATACATAACATTTTAAGACTTATACATAAGTGCAGTTTCAGTCTCTTGTCCTAATGGCGGCGTTCCAGGCAACCCTGTTAACCCTTCCTACCCGGTCTGCCTTAGGTAAGGACACTCGAAAGAAGGGCCGCTACCCGGTATGCCTTACCTAAGGCAGCAGCTTAATAGCCTAATTAAGCTTGGTCTGAACGTCGTGCGTACGACGTATGTCAACAAACCCAAGCGTTGCGTCACCGCACCTCCGAAAACAAGAAGGAGAAGACTCTTCAATGTTATTGTTCTGACGTCAGACGAAATTAGTGTCTGAAAAGCCCCCATATTGGCAACATCTCTGCAATATTGGCTCCACTGAAATCGTCATCACAACTGAACCAGTTGACTTACAGAGCTCTACTCAACGCCAAAATACAGATTGAAAACCGCACTACGATTATAGATGAGTGGGAAAGTTCTAGCAGTGAAAATAAACATAAATACGGTAGCCTAGGCCTAGACGTTTTTCAGCCATTTCGCCCGAGTAGGGGCGACCGTCATTCGGTAAGACAGCCCGGGTAGGAAGGGTTAAGGGCTGCTTCACTTGTCAAGTTTTTGGATATGAGATCGGCGCGTATAGTCCGATCCCAGGTCTTCCTCGGTCCACCCCTTGGTGTAGCTCCCTCCACAATCACAGACTTGCATTTTTTCACCCAATTTTGTTCATCCATTCTCTCCACATGTCCATACCATTCCAGTCTACTTGTACGCATCACCTCGCTAATACTCTTTATACCTAAACGTCTCCTCAGCTCAACATTTGTTATTCTATCCTGTAGCCTGGCCCCACACATCCATCTCACCATTCTCATCTCATTACGCTCCATTCTGTTGACATCCTCTACTTTAACGGCCCATGTTTCAGAGGCATACGTCATTGCACTTCTAACACATGAGGCATACACCTTTCCCTTCAGGGGGAGAGGCATTCTTTTCATGGTCAGGATTGGCATCAGTTCTCTGAACTTCCCCCAGCCACACCTAATTATAGCAACAGTGGCAGCCTCGGCCCCACCAACGGCAGAGATGGTATCTCCTAGGTAACGAAACTTGTTCACCAGCTCCAATGACTCATTTCCAAAATTCACAGCCACAGGATCATCACTTAACACAAGCTCGCCTTTGCACACTACGCACTCAAATTTCTCTATTTCTGACTCATCCTTCGGCAGGGGTCCCTTTATTCTACTACAGCGCTTACTCCCATGGTGTACCCAACATCGACAGATGCTACATTGAATTGAGTTAACGCCCACTCCCTTTCCACACACTGCACATGGGTATGCACCGCTCTTTTCCACATTGCCTCGTCTCAATCTACAATGCATAACCTTGGTTTTGTTAATATTGACTCTTAAACCCTTGCTCGCCATGCCCTCTCTCCACTCTCTGAATTTGGCCTCGGCATCTTGCATACTGTCAGCTGTTAGGACTAAATCGTCTGCATAAAACTGTTTCATAAGCCCAATGTGCTATGGTGCCACATACGACACTTGGGTGGTGTCAACAACACTGCCTCATGCTCGCCTCTAACGGGCTCTTGGTAAAATCGCTTCTGCCTTTGCCCAGCAATTCTGGGCTGGCACTGAGGTGCGAGAGAGCCTTCCCTTGCACCATTGCAGTGTTACACATAACAAAAACTGCTAATTTTTAGCTATTTAGGCTGACCTTTGCAAGATCATTGCAAGACAACCAGACGTCGTACAAAGATGATTCAAGTGTCATTGGAAAGCTCTATTACTTTACTTTCACTGATATATCATTGTATTACGTTCCGGCTCTTGCTTGTGCATGCAAATGTGCAAGGAATGAAGGTCAATTCAGGCCAATATGCTCACTTGTAAAGGGTTAAATTAGGTTATTTGGTCAGGTTTTAGTTTAAATAATTGGTTTTCATTTACTGTACTTTAGTCTGTACTAAAATGATAGTTTTCTATAAACATTTTTGTTTCCATTTCCCATACAAAAACCATCAATTTCATATTGTCCCAAAACACTAAAACATGTATTTTTAAGGTTTTCCGGTAAGGATGGTGTTAGTGGGCACACCCGTCCACTTTGTTTACATAAGTCGCACGCTCTTAGTTACGTTCGCATCTAATTTGACCTTACCAAAAATGGGGGCCATGTATAGCCTATAGTTTGTTAAATTATGGGTAAATACTAATTTCCAACAGTCCTTGCCGTAGAACAACACCGTATATCAAAGAAAACAAAATTTAAAATAAATCTATCTATCTATCTATTGCCTGACGCCGTGATCCCCGAAGGGGTGGCCACGAACGAACCGGCCCCATGCATCTCTGTCCCCAGTCAGTCGACGCCCCTCCCCCCAACCAGCACCTCCTTCGTTCATATACTTCCTCACTCCATCCTTCCACCTCTCTTCCGGTCTACCTCTCCCTCCCTGTCCCTCCACCTCGCTCTCGTACACCCTCTTAGTCATTCTCTCGCTTTCCATATGTTCCATATGGCCGAACCATCTCAAGTTGTTCCTTTTCACACTTTCCAGCACATCTAACTCCACACCACACCTCCTTCTTACTTCCTCATTAGTCTGTCTATCCCTCCATGTAACTCCGCACGCACTTCTTAAGTAATTCATTTCCACTGCTCTCACTCTTGGTCTCAGTCTCTCAACCAACGTCCATGCTTCGCTTCAGTAAGTCAGTGTCGGGATTACCACACTGTCATGCAAGGACTTCCTCACTTCCATACTGACCATCCTATTTCTTGTTACTGCTTTCAGCGTTCCTACAACCCTCTTCCCCTGTTGTACCCTCTCCCGCACTTCTTCATCCATAGTCCCATCTTTACTCAACACACTGCCCAGGTTCTTAAAAGAGTTGACGATCTCCATAGCCTGACCGTTCAGCTTCACCTCACACTCTGTGACTTCACCCCTTTCGAAGACCATAACCTTGCTCTTCCCCGCATTTACCTTCAAATTCCGTTTTTCGCACACTGTTCCAAACTCATTTACCAGACCCTGCAACTCCCATTCATTATCAATCATCAGAACTGTATCATCCGCAAACAGCAGTATAGGTAGCTTCCACTCAATTCCCTCCCTTTTCAGCGATACACCAACATCCACTGCTCTTGATATTATTTCTTTCATGACTCCATCCATATATACAGTAAACAACCACGGGGACATCACATACCCCTGTTTCAAACCAACATTCAGGTCAAAGAACTTGCTCTGCTCACTCTCCACACATACTGCCCTCTCATACATGCTCTTCACTGCTTTCAGCAACTTGCCCTCTACTCCATATATTCTAAGTACTTTCCACAAACCTTCTCTATCCACTCTGTCATAGGCCTTCTCCAAGTCCATAAAGGCAACATACACCTTTTGTTTCTTCTCCAGATATTTCTCCACAACACAATTCAGGGTAAAAATCTGATCTACAAATCCTCTTCCCTTCCTAAAACCTCCCTGCTCGTCGCCTATCCATTTCTCCGTTCTCACTCTCACTCTCTCAATCACTACCCTACTGTATACCTTCCCTACTACGCTTAGAAGACATATTCCTCGGTGGTTACCACACACTCCTCTTTCCCCTTTGCCCTTATATAGGGGGACTATTATGCCAGTCTTCCGGTCATCGGGTGCACTCCCCTTCTCCCATGCTAGTTTGCACATTTTCCATACCCATTCGATCACTATCTCACCACCATACCTCAACATTTCCCCACACACTCCATCTGTTCCTGGTGCTTTCCCCAACTTCACTCTTTTCATGGCTTCCCACACTTCTGACCTCCTGATCCCCACCTCCTCCTCCACTACTTCTCTTCTTCTCCCTCCCATACCATATCCAGCTATGTTTGCTGGCTCTTCATTCCTTACATTTAGCAACTCATTGAAGTACTCCCTCCATCTTTCGACTCTCTCAGATTGCTTCTCGGCTAGCATTCTCCCATTCTTATCTTTCACACCCTTACTGTTTCCCTTACTACCTTCCCTAACTTTCTTGACTGGGCGGGTGCCCAACCCCAAAAGGGGTTGAAATAGGGGAGCTATCCCCCCGCCAAAGGCGGCTTTCTAGGGCCTTTCCTAGCTGATTCTGAGAGGATTGGGTTCTAGTCATGTGGTGATGGGCTGGTCTATCAGAGTGAGAACTGAGCGATCTCTGCCATACCCATAGCTTACTCTGACTTTTCCTTTAACTTATATATTTTCTAGATCTCAAGTGACGGCGTCCCTTCCGTGGATTGGCCTCCCAATCTACCAAGATTGGAAGCCAAAGCATCACATTTTTCCCTTGCCCCTCAACTTTCTCTTCATAATTGCTGAGGGGCACAGGGCCCTGGGTGGGGCTTTGGTTTCCCGGGCGTTACCGCACCCTCCTCAGCCCCCCGCCATGGAGTGGCTTCGGTCACCCAGGCTTTATTGTGGTCGGCGGGGAGGGTTCTGTGGGGGCACTCGGTTATGGCCTTGGAATTGCTCGGGGCCTTGGGGCTGTTCGGCCAGGCAGCTTGGGGAACAACAACAACAACAACTCTGACTGTTCCTTTTACTTATATATTTTCTAGATCTCAAGTGACGGCATCTCTTCCGTGGATTGACCTCCCAATCTACCAAGATTGGCAGCAAAAGCGTCACATTTTTTCCTTTGCCCCTCAGCTTTCTTTTCATAATTGCTGAGGGGCACAGGGCCCTGGGTGGGGCTTTGGTTTCCCGGGCATTTCTGTCGCCCTCCTCAGCTCCCCGCCATGGAGTGGCTTCGGTCACCCAGGCTTTATTGTGGTCGGCAGGGAGGGTTCTGTCGGGGCGCTCGGTTATGGCCTTGGCCTTGCTCGAGGCCTTGGGGCTGTTCGGCCAGGCAGCTTGGGGAAAAACAATAACAACTTTCTTGACTTCTTTCCAGAACAGTTTCTTACTCTCCCTCCATTTTACACTCAGATTCCTCATCTACTCTTCTCTTACTTTCCTTCACTACTCTCTTCACCACTCTCTTACTCTCCACGTACCTCGCTCGTTTCTGTCTCTCGAAATCTTCATTTCCTCTACTAACCAACCACTCTCTATATGCTTTCTTCTTTTCTTCCACAGCTATTCTTACCTCTTCTGTCCACCATGCTGTACCTTTCACTCCCCTCCCTCTTCTCCTCACTCGGCACACACCTCCTCACATGCTGCACAGATCTCATCCTTAAACACCTTGCTCATCTCCTCCACATCCTCCATAACTTCCAGGTCGAACCCACCTAGTCGTCTTTCCACTGCTCTCCTGTACTCCTCCCTGACTTCCTCCTCCTGCAACCTCTCCACCCTCCTCACCATTCCACCCTCCTCTCGCCTCCCTCCACCTCTCCTCACCCACTTCTTTTGTATCCTAACCTTAGCTACCACTACATAATGATCAGACAGATCCCCTCCAATACCCCTATACACCCTAGCATCCATCACAGATTTCTTCATTCATTCATCCACACATACATAATCAATCAATGACTTTCGTTCCACCACTGTCTCATCTTCCATCGTCCACATCCGTTTCCACGTGTACCTGTGGATCATTCTGTGTCGGAAGAAGGTGTTGGCTATCCACAGCCTCCTCCCCACACATACGTCCACAAGTGCACTACCATTCCCATTCACCTCTGATGGTACTCCCCACCCTCCCACCACTCCCTCAACTTTCCTATCACCCACCTTACCATTCATATCCCCAATCAGAAATATTCTTTCGTTCTTGTCAAACTTCTCCAGGCACGCCTCCACATTCATCCAGAACTCCTCTTTCTTTCTTTTAAGTTTATCCTCTGGTATATGTCAACATTCTTGGCTGTAACACGGTAAAAGATTGCCAAACAATTTACTCAACAGCTGGCCGTGGAACACACTAATAGGTTGAGGGGAACTTTGCCCCCCTCACCTTCCTATGACTTATTGTCATCATCATATATATATATTAACCCGTACTGTACCATAGGATACAGTAATAAAAGTCCCCAGCAGTCCCAAGCAATGTGGCCAAAATGGCAGGAGAGACCACCTTTCCACCTCCAGAGCGATGCAAGACTGGCCCTGCCACCCAGCGGGTCTTATATATGCTGTGAGAATTGTTGCCATATCGGTAGCAGTGCTCAAACAGTGGTGGTACCTGGTACAACCTTGTACAGGCAGTTACAAGGAAAGTACATTACTGACGGATATATACCGTAAAACCGTGTAACTTCGGATAATTTTCGAGTTTTTTTTTAACTATATCTCCTGACTGTTAACACATTATAGAGATATAACTAGGTCAAGTGATGTGTGGTGATAGTGTGCAGTAATCCAGGAAGCCTCCTAAAATTATCCCCCATAATAAGAGAGCTATCCTTATCCTAAATGGTGTCCGAAGTCATCTTGAAAAGTGGCTAACTTCGGACATGTATGGATAACTTCGGACATACAGTCAGGACCCCCAATTCGCGAGAATAGGGGTGACAGGAGGCATCGCGTATTGTGAATTCGTGTATTGTGGAACTAACTTTAAATGGGAATAATTAGATTGGGTGACATCTCTCAATTATGGCCTATTTTCGACATTTTTGGCCCTATTTTCGAAATTTTTGGCTCTACAGTACAGTCTATATCTTATATACAGTATAAGAACAACAATGAATAAAAATATGAAACCTTACCTTAAAATTAGTAGTAGATAGGCTAGGAGTAGGACTAGGACCGTAGGACTTCACGATTTTCTCCAACTTCTCCCTCCCTGACCAAATCGTACGAACAGTTTACTCTGACAAGCCTATTGCACAGTTTCCTTCTCCTTTTTTCTTGCAATCAAACACTTCCACCTTCATTTTGTGTGTTATCTTCTTATATTGGTGTGGCATGGCGAAAAAAGTGGCAGGCACTACAAACGTTTGGTCACTCCGCACGGCTATGAGCGCTTGAGCGGGACTGTGGGAGGGAGGGAGGGAGGGTAAGCGGGAGGGAAGGCAGGCGTATGCCCGTCTTCTTCTCTTTTCGGAGCTACGCCTGGGCCTCGCGAAACGTAGACGTGCTCGCGTATCAAGCGGGAATAGCAGATTTGGCCCCTTCTTAGCTCTCGATTCGTGTATTGTGGTACCACCTCGCGTAATTAATGTTTAATTAATTAATGTTATTTTCGAGGGGTAACTCGTGTATTAGGGTTTTCGCGCATTGTGGAATCGTGTATTGGGGGTCCTGACTGTACAGTGATTTCTTATGGAAAATGATTGCCAAGAAAGCTGGGATAGCTTCGGACAAGCGGAGGCGAACTTCGGACGTACGTTCGTGGTTTTATTTCATTCATTTTTCGGCTCCTACTATTTTATATGAATATTTTATTATTGCTGCTTATTCCTGTCCGATGTCTTACTGGAAAATGCACAGTCAAAACTTTTAGGCCTGTATAATTAGTATAGGAGGGGTTATATACAATGTTTAATAAATGTTTTTTTTGGATCTGTTCTCGTTAGGCATTGAACTCACTCTTAGAAAACATTGAGCAGGAAAAATAACCAATGCTGTCAAATCAATAACTCGAAAATTAACTAGGCCTAGTGAAAATATATAGGTATGTATACTCTATCACTGCATATAAATGTTTATGAATTTGAGCATTTTTATAGGTATAACGTATTTGTTGGTGTTTCTTACAGCAGATAATAATATTTTTGGACAAGATATACGCCTCTCCTAATTTATATATATTATATATCCAGAATTATCCTAAATACATAAATCGGTTAGCATATCATATTTGTATGGGTTTTTGGACTCAGAGAATGATTATTTGATCTTTAACCACCATTTTAATGATGGACATGTATTGTGAATTATTTTGAAAAATAAGAAATTTTATGGGCATTTTGAGGGCTATGGAGAGTGAAATCCTGTAATTTATAATATCTAGTTATACACATGTAACTGTACCTAATTAGGCATCATAGGCATGGTAAGAGCAAAACATTGTGTAATTTGCGATAAAACATGTATTTCAGAAATCAAAATGCACACACAGTCATACACCCATTAAGACATTGACATTAGAGTATTGTAATGTAGAGTATAGTGTATTTACCTAATTGTAGT
Source organism: Paralithodes platypus (assembly GCA_032716605.1). Lineage (NCBI taxonomy): Eukaryota > Metazoa > Arthropoda > Malacostraca > Decapoda > Lithodidae > Paralithodes > Paralithodes platypus. The sequence goes on from CM064582.1 coordinate 61,505,686, forward strand.
TTACAGGAGTTGAGCTAAGCTCGTGTTGTCCCGTCTCTCAGTCTACTTTCATCCAATTTTGTCTTGAAAATATGGATGTTCCTTGCCCCTACCACCTCCTCCTCCAGCCTATTCCATTTGTCAATACATCTACTGTATAGGGGAAGCTAAACTTCCTGATATCGTTCTTGCAGGTAGGTCTTTTACTTTGTAGCTGTGGCCTATAGTTATTCCTGTATCCATAATTATTGTATCCTCCCTATCCAGCCTCTCCAGCCCTAGGGTGCATTTGTACATCATCAATCATGTCTCCCTTCTCTCTCCTCTCTTTTAGACTCGGTAGATTTAATTTATCTAGCCTCCCTTCATATGGCAATTCTCTGAGACTTGGAACCAATCTAGTAACTGCTCTCTGGATTCTTTCTAACTTGTGAATATGCTTCCAAAGATGCGGGGACCACACCACTGCTGCATACTCCAGTCTTGGTCTAATCATACTTTTTTATAATTTTTGCTAACATGTTCTCATCCAAGTAGTTCAGAGCAACTTTCATATTCCCGGCCATTGCATACTGTACATTCCGCTAAAGAGCTTGTTAATATATTTCTCTGGCGACAAGTAATCATGTATAATCAACCCTAAGTCCTTTTCTTTTTCGGCTTTGCTAATTATATTGTCTCCCATCCTGTACTCCCAATTTGGTCTATTCACACTTCTTCCCATATTAAACACATGACATGTGTGTTGATATAGGTTAAGTGCACACACAACATATATACAGAGTGTACACATGCCTTAATCATATTGCAACATACACACATGTACTTTCAGGGCAATACTATCATTGTTTAATATCCCATGATAATATACCGTACTCTGTAGTATCGGCAGCGTTGCACCAAATATATCCGGCACCGCTGCAAATTTTTTCATCAGTAACATCCGGTCGGCACTCAGTATAGCAGTGCCTCCCAGCTCTCTGTGTATCTTTGGCTAAAGAACCTATAACTTATCTTTGGACTTTTATTCTACATCCTTGTGCAAGAAAGGATTATCAAGGTTGTTGTAGCTATACATGACAACCATACATGGTGCAGTCAGTGTATTAAAGCCAGGAGATACGAGCCAAGACCGGATTATCAGCCAGCCATCTTGCAAGACCTCGCCTCTCCAGCCCTGGATATATCATTGTGCAGTGCTTTCAAGTGCAGTGAAGTGCTTAAGTGTGTAGTGCAGTGCCTTTATTATATGTCCCATGTAATTTGTGCCCATTCCCGACTTGCTGTGAGGGTTATAGCTGCCGAATCATTGCTGGACAAGAGCGAGGAGTAGCATACCCTCCCCCTCTAACGTCTCCAGCAACACTAAAGTTCTCACCCCTCACTGGGCCCTCAGTGCCTTCCAGCTGTGCCGGCACATGCACGCACGGACACACGCACATCGTTGCCAAGTCAACACGGTGTTGCCAAGCCTACCGCACTCACGCACTCACTCTCTCTAGCACAGATAATTTCTATCACTATTAAATAAACTGTTCCAGTTGTACTGCACATTTTCATCGTTCCTGCAAGACTACAGTGTGTCAGCTATCAACCAATTATGGAGGGAGATGAGCAGATTCATGGGGAGCCCAGAGACACCCCACACGACCATACTGGGGAGGGAGATAATGGTGGAGCTACTGGTGGAGATAATGATGGAGATACTGTTGGAGTTGCTGGTACGGGGTACCAGTCAGTTCATTCCACTCCAACCTCTCCTCTCACCACCCCTCATTTTACTCCACCTCCCCAACCTCCCCCCCCCTTTACCTCCCCTACACTATAGGGGGATGCCACCCCTGTCACCACACCCTGCAAGTCTACAACCTACCACAAGTGCAGACCTCCTTCAGCTCATACAGTATATGGAGCAATGCAGACAACGGGACGACTATACCAGAAGACAGGAGGAGGACCGCAGAAGACAGGAGGAGGACCGCAGACAACAGGAGGAGGACCGCAGAAGATGGGAAGAGGAAAACCGACGACAGGAGGAGGAAACAAGACGACGCACGGAGGACTACAGGAGACAGATGGACGATGCCAAGTTCTCCGCCCTTGTCCAGGCTCTGGCCCAAATTACCCCACCTGCCGCCGCACCTACACCTACCTCAACGGGGACAACACCCCATTCCACAACATCCTCCACCCCTACAGCTCCACCTCCACCACAGAAGGTGGCCGACGACACCTCGACATACTTCGGATTCCTCTCAGCAGCCTACGACCTCCGCCTCCGACAACAACGCTCAACGCGGATGGCTCTGCAATGGCTCCTGCTTTGGGGACGTTTCATGCACAACTCACCATCAGCAAACGCTCCTGTTCGGCCACAATCCAAGTCCGCGAGGGTGTTCAGACGCCGCTTCTGTCCAAACGCCACTGTCAAGCATTGGCCATCATCTCAGCAGAATTCCCCAAGCCAATTCTACAGGTTAAACATATCTACAGGTGTAAGGAGCTACCCTTCACAGCCACCACATCACCTGCACAAGCCAAGGAGTTCTTTCTTCGAGAGTTCAAGGACGTTTTGGTCTCCAAGGAGGATCTCCAGACAGCTCCACTCAAGCCTATGAAGGGTCCCCCTCAAGGACGATGCCGTGCCTTTTGCCATCTACACCCCGCGGCAGATCCCCTTTGCTTTCAGGGACAAAGTTAAGCAGGAGCTGGACTCGCTAGTGGCACAAGGTATCATTAAACCGGCCGGCGATGAACCTTCAGAGTGGTGCCACCCCCTCGTCGTCGTCGCCAAGCCCAACGCCGAAGTTCGCCTCACCGTAGACCTCACCAAGCTCAACTGCCAAGTTTCCCGCCCAGCCCACCCCTCACCGACGCCTTTCGAAGCGATCCGCAGTGTGGCCCCGCAGGCGAAATTCTTCACGACGGCAGACGCCCTGAGTGGATATTGGCAAATGGAACTTGCGGAGGAGGACCAGCATCTCACAACTTTCATCACTCCTTATGGCCGTTTCCAACACTGTAGAGGTCCAATGGGTTTCGCTGCGACAGGTGACGCCTTCTGCCTTCGCGGTGATAGGGCCCTCCAAGGGGTGCAAAATTGTGCCAAGGTTGTCGACGACGTGCTGCTCTACGACGAGGACTTCAACACACATCTTCAGCGTATCCATGAAGTGCTCATACGGTGCCGCGACAGTGGGATCACACTCAACAAGGACAAGTTCGTGGTCGCCGCACCCAGTGTGAACTTCTGTGGGTACACGCTCTCAGGTGAGGGCATCTCGGCTGACCCTGGCAAAGTCGGAGCGATCAAGGACTTCCCGACACCAGCCAACATCACCGACCTTCGCTCCTTCATGGGTTTGGTGAACCAGCTGGCGGAGTTCACCCCCGACATCGCCACTGCCGCTCAGCCCCTGCGCCCCCTGATGAGCCCGAAGAGGTCGTTTATGTGGACCGCTGACCATGATGAGGCTTTCCGCCGGGTCAAGGCTGCCCTGCTCAGTCCACCCGTCCTGGCCCCATTCGACCCTTCCCTACCAGTGATTCTACAAACTGATGCATCCCGCCTCAACGGTATTGGATACGCCCTCCTACAGGATCATGGCAACAACCGTCTCCGCTTATTTCAGTGTGGCTCGAGGTTCCTAAGCGACCCCGAGTCCCGCTATGCCACCATTGAGCTGGAGATGCTAGCTGTGGTCTGGGCCATGTCCAAGTGCAAGTTCTACCTCATTGGACTTCAATACTTCACCCTCATGACGGACCATCGCCCCCTCATCCCCATCTTCAACAACTACACCCTTAATGCGGTTGAAAATCCCCGCCTCCAACGTCTGAAGGAGAAAGTCGCACCTTATCTCTTCACAGCCGTCTGGCGCGCTGGCAGGTTGCTCTGCATCCCTGATGCGTTGTCACGGGCCCCTGTCAGCCACCCGACGCCAGAGGATGAGTTAGCATGTGCTGACGCCACGGTTCACCTCAGATCCCTCGTGACTGTCAACGCCGCCGCCGCCGACGTCAACTCTCCTTCACAGGACGCAGACAGGATTCTCCAGGAACTCCGAGATGCACCCAGAGTGGATCCTGTGTACATCCGCCTGCGTGAGTGCGTTACTTCGGGTTTCCCCACCAACCGCTACGACCTGCACAACTCTCTACTCCCATTTTGGAAACTCCGAGACTACCTGTCAGCAGATGGTGAACTCGTCCTGTACGGAGCGAGGGTTGTGGTTCCTGAAGCCCTCCGCCGCTGCACCTTGGCTCGCCTGCATGATAGTCACAGAGGTGTGGAGGCCACTAAGCGTAGGGCGCGACAGGCTGTCTTTTGGCCTGGCATCAACTCGGACATCGCCAACACAGTTCAAGCTTGTGAGCCGTGTCAGGTCTTACAGCCTAGTCAGCAGCAGGAACCCATGATCAACGACGACAACTCAACTAGGCCTTTCGAGTCTGTTTCAGCCGACTTCTTCGCTGTGGCGGGGAAATTCTTCCTCGTCGTAACAGACCGACTCTCAGGCTGGCCCGTTGTCGTACCCTGCAAAGGAGATACTACCGCTTCAAACACCATCAGGATCTTCTGCCGCTACTTCAGGGAAGTTGGTGTACCCCTCCGCCTACGTACAGATGGAGGCCCACAGTTTACTAGCCGTGAGTTCCGGGACTTCATGGAGCGTTGGGGAGTCAATCACTTGGTCTCTTCCCCACACTACCCACAATCCAACGGTCATGCCGAGTCTGCCGTCAAGTCCGTCAAACACCTCATACTGAAGACGGCTCCCTCAGGCAACATCGACTGTGAGGACTTTGACCGTGGACTGTTGGAGCTCCGCAACACCCCGAACTTCACAGGCCGCTCCCCGGCACAAATCTTGTATGGCCACCCACTACGGTCTTGTGTCCCTTCTCATCCCAAGTCCTTTGCAGCAGAGTGGCAAGCCAAGGCCGAGGACTGTGACCGCCGTGCAGCCGCCCACACTGCGCTGGTGCAGAGAAACTATAACCAGCACACATGCCCCCTTCCCAGGTTGAGAGTCGGCACCACAGTGCGGATCCAAGACCCGACTTCTCACCGCTGGGACAAGGTTGGGGTCGTCATGGGCTGCGGCAGGTCCAGGGATTATGAGGTTCGTCTCCCCAGTGGTAAGATATATTGGCGGAACCGTCGCTTCTTCCGCCCAGTGAATTCCCCTGGTGTTGAACCCCTCCCCCATAACCCTGAGATCCCTGTGTCTTGCACGGACCCAGAAAGAGAGTCCTTCACTTCCCCCATGGCCCAACGTAGGTCTGAAAGGCTCCTAGAAAAAGAGTCAGCTCGACAACGTCTTGCGAGCTTGAAGGGGGAGGGAGGTGTTGATATAGGTTAAGTGCACACACAACATATATACAGAGTGTACACATGCCTTAATCATATTGCAACATACACACATATACTTTCAGGGCAATACTATCATTGTTTAATATCCCATGATAATATACCGTACTCTGTAGTATCGGCAGCGTTGCACCAAATATATCCGGCACCGCTGTACATGTTTTCATCAGTAACATCCGGTCGGCACTCAGCATAGCAGTGCCTCCCAGCTCTCTATGTATCTTTGGCTAATAAGAACCTATAAACTTATCTCTGGACTTTTATTCTACATCCTTGTGCAAGAAAGGATTATCAAGGTTGTTGTAGCTATACATGACAACCATACAATGTACTTACACTAGTTGTACTTACACTAGTTGTATTTGCGGGAGTGAGCATGCTCGTTAATTCCCGCCTCCTAAGATATGTTTGTCATACTGTGCTTTGAAACTATGCACTGATGGTGCAGACACTACTTCGGCTGGCAATTTGTTCCACCCACTAATCGAGTTAGTAGGAAATCTTTTACTTTTCAGATCAGATTTACTATTAAGCACTTTTAGTTTGTAGCTGTGACCTCTTGTTCTCTCACCTCCATCCCTCTCTATGAAGTTTTCTTGGTCGATTTTGTCAATACCTCTAACACATTTGTATATCTGAATTTGCTGTCCTCGTTTCCTTCTCTGTTCCAGTGTAGGTAGATTCAATCTCTCGAGCCTCTCTTGGTACTCCAAATTTTCCAAACCTGGGATCATCCTCGTAGCTGCTCTCTGTACCCTCTCAATTTTGTGGATATGTTTCTTCATGTGAGGGGACCACACTACAGATGCATATTCCATCCTGGGTCTTATTATTGCCGTTATTATTTGTTTCATGGTGTTTTCATTAAGATAATTGAAAGACATCCTGATATTTGCCAATAGTGCTAGTGATTCTCTCACTATCTTATTTACATGGCTTTCTGGAGACATGTTATCCTTAAATTCTATCCCCAAGTCTTTTTCTTTTTCTGCTTTGGGAATCACTTCGTTTCCTAGTTTATAATCTTTTCTAGGTCTGTACTTGCTTTTACCCATTTCTAGAGTCTTACATTTCCCTGCATTGAACTCCATATTCCATTTGATGCTCCATTCATGGATCTTTTGCAAATCTGCTTGGAGCTCAAGGCAATCCTCCTGGGTTCTGATCGTTTTAAGCAGCTTAGCATCGTCCGCAAACATGCTCATGTAGCTTGTTAGTCCCTCAGGTAAGTCATTTACAAATATTAGAAACATGATTGGGGCTAGGACAGATCCTTGTGGTACCCCACTCGTAATTTGAGTCCAGTTTGACGATTTCCCCCTTACTGTTGTTCTCATCTGTCTTCCGCTAAGGTAGCTCTCCATCCATTTCAGCAGTTTGTCTCCTACTTTTCCCTCATGTTTTAATTTCCACAGCAATCTCTTGTGTGGAACTTTGTCAAATGCCTTTTTAAAGTCTAGGTAGGCACAGTCTACCCATCCTTCCCTCTTGTCCACTGTGTCTATTACTCTAGAGTAAAAACTCAAGAAGTTGCTTACACATGATCTGCCTCCTCTGAATCCAAATTGTCGGTCAGTAATTAATCTTTTGGATTCCAGGTAGTTAACCCATTTGTCCCTTATTAATCCTTCCAGAATCTTCATGAGGATGCTCAATAGTGATACAGGTCTATAGTTCAGTGGTTTATCTCTGCTTCCTCCCTTAAATATAGGAATAATGTTTGCTCTTTTCCATTCTGTAGGTACTATCCCTGTGTCCAATGATTTGGTCATTATGTCATATAACGGTATACTCAGTTCCTTAGCATTTTCTTTAATAATCCAGCCTGATACTCTTTCCGGTCCAGCGGCTTTGTTTGGATCCACCTTACTCATTTTGTCTATGAGCTCTGGTCTGTTAAATGTGACTTCTGGCATTTCCTCTGTACCTATCTCATTGGTTTCTGGTGCAATGAATTCTCCTTCTTTTGTAAATACTGATGCAAAATTTCTATTTAGTTCTTCCGCAATCTCCGTATCCTCTTCTATGATTCTGTTTCCACTTTTAATCTTTACGATCGTGGCTTTTATCTTCCTTTTGCCGTTTACAAACTTGAAAAACATTTTTGGATTCTTTTCATAGTTCTCCACTATCCCTTTCTCATGGTTTGCCTCTGACCTCCTCCTCATTTCTGTGTATTTGTTTCTCTCCTCTTTATACTTTTGCCTGTTATCTTCCGAATCCCAGTTTCTCATCTTTTTCCAGGCTTTGTTTTTGCTTCCTGTGCTTGCCTACATTCGCGGTTAAACCATACTTTGCGATTACTTTTTTTCCTTTTATTAATGTACTTAGGGACAAAAGTTTTTATACCAGTATCATAGATCTCCATGAATGCCTTGAGTTTTTTGTCTACCTCACTTTCAGATAACACCTGATCCCAATTTTGTGACTTGAAAAAATCCCGTAGTCCTTCGAAATAGGTTCTGGAATTCATCCAGTGATTTTCCTTGTGCTTTTCCCTTCCCTTGGGTAGATTATACTTCAATAGTAAGTCTATGTCTAGAACTGCATGGTCGCTTTTTCCTAGTGGGCATAGGTGCTGAATACTTTGAACCTCCTCCTCCCTTCTTGTGAATAGAAGGTCCAATCTAGCTGGTTGATCACTTCCCCTTACTCTTGTTGACTCTTTTACATGTTGGTATATAGAATTTTCCATGGCCATGCTTAAAAATTCATAGCCCCAACTTTCCTCCCCTGCTCCGGCTTCAAGATCTTCCCAATTCACTTCCTTGCAGTTAAAGTCCCCACACATGACTATTTCATCCTTTGAAGCCAAGATATTTCCTAGCACACTAATTGTTTCCTTACGCATTAGGCTATGCTCCTCCTTACCCCATGTCTTCGTCTTGGGAGGTACATACGCTACTATCACCACTATTTTTTCGTTTCCACCAATCTCTATTGCTAAAACTTCTGCTGTTGAAGTTTCTAGTTTTATCTCAGACACAATCAAATCTTTCCTAGTAAGGATGCACACTCCACCTCCATGTCTAAATTTTCTGTCCCTCCTCCAAATCCTGTATTCAGACCATCCTAGCAAATTTATATCAAGGTCTTCTCTTAGTTTTGTCTCAGTGAGACATACTATTTCTGGTTTCTTAGTATTGAGTAAGTCTGTTAGTTCTAGTTTCTTAGAGATTAGCCCATCGACATTGCTATATAGAATCCTTATACTTTCTAGTCCCCCATTACCTGCTCCAAGCGCCTTATCTGCGGCGATCTGTTCCATACCCTCTTTTATTTTTAGTTTCTTTTTACCGAAAGTTTCATAATCTTCCCCTTTCTTACTCCGTAAAAAAACTTATTCTTTTCTTGTTCTGTCCTCTTGCTATTTTCCTCCTTGGCGGTTTTCCTTAGTTCAGCCTCCTTCTTTCTCTTTTCTTCTGGTAAGTCTCGCCTGATGTAGATTTTGTCCTTACCCTCTAACCCTTTTAGCCTAGCCGCTACTGCCATGATTTCATCACAAGTCCTTCTTGACTTAAATTCGATTTTTACCAGTCTATTGTATTCCTTTGTATATTTTCCCAGCCTAAACATGTCTGATATTTCCTCCTTCCAGGTGTCCTCCTCATCTTTAATAGATTCCAGAATATTGTTGATGCGACCTTCATCCTGATCTTTTCGTTTTGTCCAGTCTAGTTCCTCCTTTTCTTCCACCCCTGATATTATGAGGCAGTTAGCCCTACGACTTTCTTCCTGGATGGCCTGAGAGTTTTCGTGGATGCCTTGCTTAACCATACTTTTTACCTGGTCCTTTATCCTAACATCTTGCTGTTTCTGTTCATCCAATATCTTCCTGAATTCATCACTGTGTGCCTTCCTTACACTGTCTAAATCTTTTACCACTTGGTCTCTAGTCATGCCCCAAGCATTTTTACCTTCAGAGATACTGGTTTCTAGCCTAGTCATTATCACTGCCTTTTCTCTCTCCACTAACTCCAACCTGTTCTTCAACTCACCATTCTCTGTAACAATTTCCTTCTTAACTATCTCCAAGCCAGTCACTCGGTCCTCCAAGTTCTTGATTTTGTTCAACAGCATGAAGCAAAATTTTCCAGTGTCCTCTGCCGTCCATGTTGTCATGAAACCGGGAAAATCCGGCTCTCCCTCCGATTCGTCACTCCCGCCTTTATCACCCCTCCCTCCCTCAGCCCCCTCGTCACCTTCATTCACCATCTTCCCCACCTAATTCCTCTTGAAGTTGGAACCAAATATCTTGCCTCTTGTGCTGTGCATGTGAGTTTGTGCTTTATACCATAACTATTGTATGCGGCAGTGAATCAGTGATCCTATGTACAGTAATTGATATATAGTTACTTCTTTCGCATTATTTTCTTTCATAAATCTTAATGTTGTAGAAAGTAAAAATAAATGGTTAACTTTTTGGAATACTGATAGGATACTAATAGGATATAATGTAAACATTAGTTAAGAATTGAGAAAGTATAGACTGTATAGCTACAATTTATTAAATATAATGCAGGTGATGTGAGATAAGAAAGTACAGTATAAGGCAAAGAAAATAGAGCTAAATACATAATTTTGGTTAATCGATTATTTGATTTATTGGTTTTCGAGTTACTTGGCTATAATTAATTCATTATAGATAGAAGGTAGGCCAAAAACTTTGACCACTACAACCTCTATAAATCATAAAGAACTAGAGTAATTAATTTAATATGTTTACCATTTAGGAAGGGTCAGCCAGGGAATAAGGAACAGTGCTTTTTTTTAGTTACATAGTTTAGTGCCCTAGGGGTCATGATTTCTGCCCTACCTATAGCCTAATGAATGGACTGCCTCTGTAGTTACAGTTAGGCCAGCAGCTGCAAAACCTGCTGTGGGCCACAGCAGGTTTTACAGCCTGTGGAGTGTGGCATATTCTGTCTGAGTAGGCTACTCACTAGGTGTACAAATGTGGGGAGGGCACAGTAGCCCACTATATATAGTACTTCCAGCTGACGGTAAATTGAATCCCATACCAACTGAGTTCTCGATACTTAGTGGAAATATATGCAAAAACCATGTATTTAATAGTGGCCCCTTCATCATTGACGACATTGCCTATTAGTATAATAGTCTCCATTCAACACCCACGTCAGTCGTTTGAATCAACCGCCGCGAGGAAGAAAGAGATTCATCTTCATAAGTGCAACGCTACTTCTCTTATGGTGTCGTCATATTGATCGGGTACCAACTACGAAAAAACTTCGTAAAAAATAAGAGAACAAAAAAGGAAAAAGAATTTTCCACTTTAACACAGTTATTCACAAGCTTCCCACATTCGGTGGATTTTCTTGCGTTGTGGCTTCTTACCGCCTCTCGCCAAGCGCAACAATTCCTCCTTCTCTTCCTCGCGGGCCAACCGTCAACACAAGTGCCCCCGAGCTCCGGCTTCATTCGACGTTCGCTTTCCTCTAGTGAGTCCCTACTCTTTTGTATATATCTGGGGGATAGTGAGCAAGGGTTTAGATTAGCTAGCACGGGTTGTGTATTGTTGGCCCGCAGGAAGTGTTAAATTAGGGTACTTTCAGGCGTTTACTTGTGTTCATTCTTGTTACCACACGCGTGGTTTTAGTTGTTGCTGTGCGCCTTAGTTTTTGCTTTTCCTTTAGTTAGGAGGCTCTTTTATTCTTCGCCAGCCGTTCCTTTGTCCAGCTTTGGGTCTTGGGACCCCGTCTTTGTCTTGTTAGCAGACGCGTCGGGTTAAGGTTGTCACACGTGGTTGTGGGACCTTCCGGCGTTCCGTGTCTGCCGGAAAGTCCCATTTGGGGGCTTTCCCCGAGCCTTTGTTAGTTCTTTTGCTTTCCCTTTAGTTAGGAGGCTTTTATTCATCGATAGCTGTTCCTTAGTTCAGCTTTGGGTCTTGGGACCCCGTCTTTGTCTTTTAGCAGACGCGCCGGGTTACGGTTGTCACACGTGGTTGTGGGACCTTCTGGCGTCCGTGTCTGCTGAGAGGTCCCATTTGGGGGCTTTCTCTGAGCCTTTTGCTCTGCTTTCGCTGCTCTTTCGTGTTTATTAATTTTGAAAGTTTTTTTCTCATGTTTAATTAAGCCTTTAGGTTAGTTTTTGGGGGGGTATATTTAATTTTTCTCTATGTGTGAATTATTTTGTGGCCCCTTTCCTTGCGCTCCCTGTGGGTTAGTGTTGCACACTTCCCGGGAGTCCAAGGAGACGTCCTTATGTCAGGGTTGGTTTGAGAGTAGGGTGGTTTTCTCTCGTTGTTGTGCTTTTCACCGAGTGAACCCTCTCTTGACCCGCCGGCCTCGGTTCTGCGACCCTAGTTTCACTGCCGGCGTGTGGTTGTGTTCCGCTTTCCCCCTGTCTTGCGATCTTTGTGGCGTTTACCTCCTTCCGGCGACCTGGTATGGCCGGCGGAAGGAGATATGTCCGACAAAGATAAAGATTTCGGCGTACCGCACGGCCCATTGTTGTGTTTACCCAGTCTTTCACGGCGGCGAGGTGTGTAAACGTTCCGGCGCCTGCTAGCAATTTTTCATAATAGCACGCAGATACCCGCCGCCAACTGGCCTAAACAATGATGACTCATGTCATAGGATGGCACTCCGTCTTCTGTGTGAACGGCCCTTTGTTGTGTTTACCCCGTCTTTCACGGTGGCGAGGTGTGTAAACGTCCCGGCGCCTGCTAGCAATTTTTCATAATAGCACGCAGATACCCGCCGCAAACTGGCCTAAACAACGATGCCTCATGTCATACATTGGCATTCCGTCTCCTGTGTGAAGTCACCGCCTTTAGAGAATTTTGGACGGTTTTCCCGGCGGTTTTTTCTTAGCAGGACCGCCGGGTTCTATTTTGCAAATAGTTGAAAAACCCTCCGAATGTCCCGGCGTGTGGGCTTTCATACATGCCTCCCGACGGGAAGTGCTACTTATTAAAGGGCCCCTGTGCTCCGCCCGCCGAGGGAATTCGCCCTGATCGTTAGCCGAGCGCAATAAGACTTACCCTCTCTGACAATATGACACAAGTTTGAGCCCGTTTCACGGGCAACCTCGGGTGTCATAAAAGGGCTAATCGCTCAGCGATTCCGCCATGGTGAGGGAGTCTATATACCCAGGACCTCCGGCTTCATCGCCCTGCGGCGATACAGTGAAGAAGGACAGATTATATGCTATAATCTACACGGTTCTTGGGCCAGTGACAATGGTCACAGGTAAGCCTTTTCTACACCAATTAATTGACAGAATCCGGTCCGGTCGAAGGTTAGACTAATAGTGGCTATTTTTCTAACTTTCCGGCGGACTTGCACTAGCATGTTATTAACACCTCTCAGGTTATCCTTATGAGCATTAATTCCTGGAAATTCTTTCCAGATCAGCACGGTAGGGGACCATCCTGTTCCCGATGTGGGGTAGGGAGAAAAGGGGGGGGGGGGTCCAGTAAAAAAAATCACTTTTGCCTTCACACGGACCTCCCATTTGAATTTTAAAATTTTAATTACTTGCACTCTAAGATTATGACAGGCTGCGTCTAAGTTGCCGCTGGAATTCCCAGCAATGCCCGGCGGGCATAGATCCTGGTGCGGATTGGGTGAGTTTTGGTATAGATCATTCGGGCCTTGCGGCCATGATCGATAGATACCTAAATGGCCACAGTATGGGAATTGTTTACAGTTGCTAACTTTCAAAACAAAATTTCCCAGAATCAGGGATAACGTTACATCTAGGCAGTCAATCCTCACCACTTAGCTGAGCAATGAGCCATTGGTTATTACTCAGACCCTGTGAGGTAACACCTGACACCCCCCCCATGCACCCCCCTGATACAAGAACCCTCCAGGCTTCGCTGGACATCGTTCTCGATTGACACTCCCGAGTAATGGAACCTAGGTCTCCAACTAGGGTAAGTAAATTTGTCTTTCCTTCAAAAATCTAAGTTATGAGAAGTCGATCAATATCTTGGTTAATGGTTCTTGCGATTCATTACGCCAGTCATAAGTCTCATAATTGTCAACCAATTAGGCCGACGAGACGGCTCGGTTGTTTACGCTAAAACTCAGCCGGCGAGACGTCTCTCATCCTACAATGAAGTAAAAAGATGCAAACAAATTTTTATCTTCTCTGGTTCACGAATCTGTGTTAGGTTACGAGATCTTACGGATAACAAATTTGGTTGCATTCAACGGTAACTTAACGACATAACTTTTACGAGTACAATATGTTATTTATACAGTGGTGCACCAAGTTTCGCGACATCTCGATTCGCGAATCACACTTCCGCGGCAGCTCTAAATATTCCGCCGATTTGACTTTCGCGGTAAAAAATCAGAGTTTCGCGCCCTAGCTTCGAAATCTGGCCACCGCCAGACAGCGCCAGTAAACAGTTGACCTGCTCCCGCGCTTGGTTCAGTGTAGTTTACGTGCTGTAATCAACCACATCGTGCCTAATCGTTGCTGTCCCGCCATATATGCTTTAATTATGGCATCTTCTAGTGCAAGTGGAATGGGGGATGGTCCAGGTGACGGTAATAATGACGATCGAAGGCCTAAAGCAGGAGGAAAAGTGAAGTCAAAGCAAGACTATCGGAAGGGGGTGACGAAACGCAAGTATGATGACGAACTGAAAAACAAAATATTGGCAGAAATGGAGAAAGGTGCTCGTAACTCTGAAATCGGCCGAATGTTTAATGTGCCAGAGTCTACAGTTAGGAGCATGAGAAAGCAGCAGAATGAACTTAAAACCAATCTAGCCCTAGCCAAGAAATATTTTGGAGCAGGTGTAGAGGGTGGAAGTACAGGTAGAAGAGTGAAGACTGAGTGATTACAGTTCGATTATGATAGTGGCTGAACATTATTTACTAAGGTGGTTAAATAGGTCTAGGGAAGGTGTCAGTGTTACAGGTCCGGAAATACAAGATCAGGCCCGCCTGTTTTATGATGCTATTGCTAAGAAACGCAATATTGCATTGCCCCCCGAGTTTACTGCTTCACGAGGATGGTTGCAAAGGTTCAAAGGCAGGGCCAAAGTCAAGCATGCGACCTACCATGGCGAGGCAGTCGGCAGATACCGAAGCAGCGACTGCCTTCATCCCTGTTGCAGAAAAAATGATCGAGGAAGGAAATTACAACCTATCTCAAGTGTATAACTGTGATGAGACTGGTGTTTACTGGAAGCGTTCACCCCGTTCAACCTATATTTCTAAGTCAGAGAAGCAGGCCAGGGGCATCAAGATGGCTAAGGATCACTTTACAGCGCTCCTGACTGCCAATGCTACAGGCACTCACAGGATGCGCCCTCTTATCCTCTACCATGCAAAGCGGCCAAGGGCATACAAACATGCAAATATGGATAACCTGAGGGGGTACATATGGAAGGCAAATGCTAAGGGTTACATGACTGGCACCGTTTCTCTTGAATGGTTCGATAACCATTTTGTTCCTGATGCGCAAGCTTTTTGCGAAGAAAACAACCTAGCCTTCCGTGTCATATTGTTTATGGACAATGCTCCTGGCCATGCCCGCTTCCTTGTCGGGCGGCACCCTGCAATACAGGTAGTGTTTTTACCTCCCAACACCACCTCAAAAATCCAACCGATGGACCAGGAAGTCATCGCAAACACCAAACTCATATTTTACAAGGACATCCACGATCGAATGAGGGCAGCCACGGACACACAACAAGAACTCCTAGAAATCCAGGCTTCAACTTCTGGTAGCGAGAGTGATCAAAACGACCCTGCTGCTTCATCATCGACAATATCTGCCAAGATTTTCTGGAAAAAATTAAACATCCGTCAGGCCGTCGAGGCATTTGTGAAGGCATGGGAGTCATTGTCGGTGGCCGCCTTGACTCACGCTTGGAAAAATCTGTTGCCACATCTCATCACCACCCAGCCAGGCCGAGAGGGACGTCAACGGCTGTTAGCACAAACCATAGACGCAATAAGGCAGGTCCCTGTTCCTGGCTTTGCTGAGGTAACGAGCGAAGACCTTGAAGACCTGATCAGCCACACGCAAGAGGAGTCGCTAGAAGATATGATGGAAGCTGACAAGATGGAAATTGAAGATGGCAAACAACATGGCAAACAACAAGAGGAAAAAGTGAAAGTTGCCACCACAGCCTTCCTCTCCCGCACCATCGTGTCCTGCGAGTCAATTGCTAAGGAGACCGAGCAGCTTTCAATCACCAACAAAGAAAAAATAATGGAGAATCTTCAGTCAGTCATCTCCCTTCTTAGTGAAGTTTTCAACAAACAAGTTAATGAAGGCCAACAGGCTTTGATAACTCGTTACCTGCAGCCGCCGAGACCCCAGCAGCCTAGGGAGGTAGAGGTTCCAGACCAGGCTGAAGGTTCCTCTGAACAAGGCAACCGACCAGATCCCCAAGCCTTGGCAAACCTCATGCTCGACGATGATTTCGCAGGCTTTGTTGAGGAGCAGGCTTTAGGGGAAAACCAACACCGAATGGATGTGCTACGGCGATGTGCGCAGATGAGTGGTGAGGATGCTGGTGGTGAGGAGAGAGGTGGTGTACAAAGGAGTACAAAGGAAATCAAGCAACAACAGTTCTAGTGACCCTTCTAGGCTGCTTGTCCGCCAAAACACTGAGGATCAAGTGTCCAAACAGTGGTTTAGAGTGGGTAAGGGAACATTGGAAAGGGAACTACTGCCCTATAACTAATGTCCGTGGCAGGATTAGGAAGTTAGTAGGGGACAGATGGGTTAGTAACTGAGGGGGGGATAAAATAAAGTTATTCATTTACAAACGCAGTCAGTCGCGGGTTTGATGCGAGATATTTGTCTAAGCGGAGTTTAAATGAATCAACGGTGCTGCAGTCTATAACGTCTCGGGGAAGCCCATTCCACAAGTTGACAACTCGATTGAAGAAGAAATTCTTAGATTCGTGTGAGTTAAAAGATTTACCAATAATTTTGCAACCGTTTCCCCGCGTGTAATTAGATTGGTCGATAGTGAAGTACTTACTACAGTTCGTATTGTCGATGCCCTTGATGATTTTGAACACTTGAATTAAGTCACCTCTTAATCTGCGCTGGTTTAACCCTCTCACCACGGAAGGGCTCTTGAACGCCCATAAAAAAGCATATAACAGGTTCCCGGAAGGCCTCTTGAACGCCCAGTGGTTGAAAGCCTGTGAGCTTCGTGTGCGAGGCGTCGGTCCGACGCATGTAAACAACAGCCGGCTGGACCGACGCCCCGCATCTCCGGCCACAAGAAGGAGAGCGTCGCTTGTTCGTGTGTGCCTGTATGTTGTTGTTAAGTATCGAAAAGTGGTGTAAAGTGGCTGTTTTGGCCATAAAGTTATCTCCAATGAAATCATCATCACAGCTCAACCAGTTGACTTAGAGAGCTCTACTTAATGCCATTCTACAGGTAAATAACACAGCTACGCTTGGGGATGCGCGGGAATGCGGGAAGCAGTCTGATTAACGAATATACGGTAGCCTAGCCTAGACGTTTTTCGGCCAAAACACCCGGGTTTCGAGGAATATATATATAATACATAGCCGGGGCTGGAGGGTAGGAAATAGATTTAATTCTCTAAGACGCTCTTCGTATGGTTTGTTCTTTAGGCTAGGTATCATTTTGGTAACTCTACGTTGAACTCGTTCTAGCTTGTTTATATCTTTTTGGTAATAAGGGCACCAGGATTGAACGCAGTATTCCAGAAGAGGGCGGACTAAGGAATTGTAAAGGGTTAGGACAACTTCTTTGGATTTATGCTCAAATGACCTGCCTATAAAGCCAATTATTTTGTTTGCCTTCTTAACAACTTCTGAACATTGTTGACTCGGTTTTTAGGTTACTCGATATTGTTACTCCCAGATCGGTTTCTTTGTTTACATTCTTAAGCTGAGTGCCATTCATCGAATAGTTTGCTTTCTCATTTAGGTATCCGATATGTAGTACTTTACATTTATCCGCATTGAAACTCATTTGCCAAATTTGGGCCCAACATGACAATTTATCTAGATTGTGTTGCATATCGTCAACTTGTTCTTTTGAGAGTATGCTATTTGCAATTTTTGTATCGTCAGCAAATTTTGAGATTGTACAGGTGAGACCCTCATCTATGTCGTTGATGTAAATTAGAAAGAGAATTGGTCCTAGTACC
This sequence comes from Paralithodes platypus, assembly GCA_032716605.1. Lineage (NCBI taxonomy): Eukaryota > Metazoa > Arthropoda > Malacostraca > Decapoda > Lithodidae > Paralithodes > Paralithodes platypus. The sequence goes on from CM064582.1 coordinate 61,523,170, forward strand.
GATCCCTGGGGTACCCCGCTACTTACATTGGTCCATTTAGATGCCTTACCGTTTATGACTACTCTTTGCTTTCTGTCGCTGAGCCAATTTTCTATCCTTTTCAACACACCATCTTGTATTCCATGCGCTTTTAGTTTTAGCAGTAAACGTTTGTAGGGAACTTTGTCAAAGGCCCTTTGAAAATAAAGGTATATAATATCTACAGCTTTATTCTCATCGTAGAGGTTGAGGATATCGTGGAAGAAATCTAAGAGGTTTGTTAAACAGGAACGTTTTTTACGAAAGCCGTGTTGAGTATCTTTAACCCTCCAGCCCCGGCTATGTATTATATATATATTCCTCGAAACCCGGGTGTTTTGGCCGAAAAACGTCTAGGCTAGGCTACCGTATATTCGTTAATCAGACTGCTTCCCGCATTCCCGCGCATCCCCAAGCGTAGCTGTGTTATTTACCTGTAGAATGGCATTAAGTAGAGCTCTCTAAGTCAACTGGTTGAGCTGTGATGATGATTTCATTGGAGATAACTTTATGGCCAAAACAGCCACTTTACACCACTTTTCAATACTTAACAACAACATACAGGCACACACGAACAAGCGACGCTCTCCTTCTTGTGGCCGGAGATGCGGGGCGTCGGTCCAGCCGGCTGTTGTTTACATGCGTCGGACCGACGCCTCGCACACGAAGCTCACAGGCTTTCAACCACTGGGCGTTCAAGAGGCCTTCCGGGTACCTGTTATATGCTTTTTTATGGGCGTTCAAGAGCCCTTCCGTGGTGAGAGGGTTAAGTAAGTTATTTGCCTCTAAGTGATTTACGAGTCTGTCTCTTATGACAGTTTCTAGCATTTTACATACAATTGAGGTTAAGCTAATTGGACGATAGTTACTGGGTAGGGATTTGCTGCCTTTTTTTAATATCGGTGTTACGTTGGCTAGCTTCCACTGATCAGGCATAGTCCCAGACTGCAAGGATTCATTGAATAGCAATGTCAGTGGTTTGGAGAGCTCATCCTTAGCTTCCTTTAGAACTCTATGTGAGATTGTATCAGGTCCAGGTGTTTTATTTACCTTGAGTTTATCTAAACAATTCAATACTTCTCTCTCTGTAACAGTGATATTGCTTAGAACATCTGAATTATCAATCTGAATCGGCGATGGTGTAGGGATATCACTGAGGTCTTCGGTTGTAAAAACTGATGCAAAGAAGGTATTGAGGGCATTACTCATTTATACTTCGTCTTTGGTGTATTCTCCATTTTCATCGACTAACGGTCCAACAGTTGAAGTAACTACTTTTTTCTTTCTGATAAAACTATAGAATTCTTTCGGGTTTATTTTACTTTGATTCGCAACATGTAACTCCAGGGTCTTTTTACTTTGCTTAATTAACTTTTTGGCTTTGCGTCGTAGCTCTACAAATTTCACCCGTTCTTCGTCATTTTGTGAGGATTTTAATCTATCATTAGCAAATTTGTTAGCAAGCAGACAGTCTGAAATATCTTTATTCCACCATTTGGGCTTATCATTATGGCCTGGACGCCGTATTTTCGATGGTATGCAGTCTTGCACTGCCTTAAGGTAAGTGGTTGTGAAACACTCCCAAGATGTATTTACGTCGTTATTGTTTGTCAGAAAGCTCCAGTCAGTTTCTTTAAGCTTTGATTTAAGTTTATGAAAATTTGCTTTCTTGAAATTAGGGACTTTCTCAATGCTGCTATTTGATTTGTTACTAGTAAACTTTAAAGTGAAAGTTATCGTACGATGGTCGCTGTTACTGAATTCAGTAAGAGGAGGCAGTGGTGGGGCCAACTAGCCCTACCCAATGCCTCGGATAACCCCTACCATCGAGCCGATCAAGCCCTTAACACTGTTGTCTATGGTTAGTTTTATTTGTGTTTCATTATATTTATCTATCATTTATATGCTTATCTACTATGTACTCTATATAATATGTATTTCATGATGGTTTGTTCAACTTGGGAGTGAGTTTTCGTTCATGCCCGGTCCCTATTAAATTAATTCCCATTAGCTCAATGCCCCAACTTTCGCGAATCGCACTTTCGGCGGTCCCTATTGGGCGCGAAACTTGGTGCACCACTGTACTGCCAGGGTATGTCCCGTTTTACAAGCTTATCTATAGACATCAGCTTGCTGGGTATCTCCATTTCTTTTTTCCTATTATAGGTACTTGAAACTGCACGGCTCCAGGCCTAGTGGGAACGGTTCAGGTTCATCTCAAAACACTATGTATAAGTGGCTGATCCCTGCGTCCTGTCGCGGCGGGTTGGAGATCTAGTGTTAGTCTAACCCTTCTGAATTGAGTTGGCAATGGTGTACACGGTATACCTAGTAGACCTTTTCTCACTTATTCCATAGATTAAAGTCTCGTTTTGTTTTATCATTCCAGCCCTCCAGGCGCTTTCGCCCCATGTTAGGCATGATTACAAATAAATCATTACGGACTCAGTAAGGCCAAAGTGGATGTTAAGTTAGAGGCATAAGTTCATTACTCAATGACTTCCAGCTTTCAATCCCACTTGAATGTTGAAATCGAGGATGGATCCTCATCTATTTCGATTATTTAGGACCAGTAGTGTGAGGGGAATATTTTATCTCACTATAAACTCTAGGGACTTAGCCCACCGGAGTTCACTATCTCCCTGTCAACATACCACGAACGGTTGGGCGATCTTGGTAGTATCAGTCCCAGTGTTTTTTTTTCTCAGATCGACTCGATAGTAGTACAATCGATCATCTCAGTTTTGATCCAATGTTGTTTCCTAAGCCTTAAAATATCTCCCAAAAAATTCTCGACATAACATAATACCATGTCCCTTTTCCGGGAAATACAAATATTTTCGCTTGGACGCTAGTTGTCAGGATCAGGAAACAGTATTGCGGCGGGACAACACATAGTTCCCCCTCCATTACAGAGTTTGACGGGCTAATACAACATCCGGGAAGGGTCCCCCTCCCTATTTTGATTTTTTCATCGCCCCTCAATTAACTGCAGAGGATTTTCATTTGCCCCTCATTGCTCCTGAACCTCTTGATCTCCAAAGGTAATTTTCTCGTCAGAGATAAGGCCACAGGAAGTTTTTTAGCTTCCTGTTTCCTAGGGATACGCCCCCACGGCGGAAGGAGGAATTAGCTAAGGCTTCTCAATAATATCTCCTCCCTTCCCCGGCGAGAACTTTCACAGAAATCCGGACAGCCTTATTTGAGGCAGTCAGGTCATGACAGCTCCTCAGACTCGGTATGGCTCAGGGGTACCTATGAATGCTTATTATAGGATTTGGTTCTCTCCGGTCTTCACCGCGAAGCTCATGTTTAAGCTAGACAGAGATGTGAAGGTAATGATGATATCAAATATAGAGAACCCCCATAAGGTCTCCCCGAAAGCTCCAAGCGGCCGACGGACGGTTTCCCCTCCCACTATCTAGTACATTTAAAAAATGCTTGAACCCTTAATGAGCGGCGCTCGACTTAAGTCGTGCACCAATTTGCAGCAAGTTAGGAGCATTATTAAGGCTTTTAAAGGGTTAAAATCGAGTGCAAATGGCCGGGAGAGCAGCGGGCCAGACAGCCGACTCCCAGGGCTTACCGCCGCCCATTAACTCATGTTCCCTGTGTTCTCGAGAGGCCGGCAGTGTAGCCAGTAGTGAGCATAGCTGGGAAAAATATACCGATATATGCTAAACTTCCATGTTCGTGGCACCACTGCAAGAGAACCACGAGTGCTACGTAGCTCGTTCTGGTCTCATTTTGAAGCTTTTAGTGCCTACTGTAGTTTTTTGCTAAATAATTTTTTTTTTCATGCAGATGCGTGATTTATCATGCAAGAGGGCCTGAATATGCCCAAATGAGCCCAAAACACCCCGCTAGACAAGAGTTAAGGACTGGTTCGTGTGTACTCCCTCCGTCCTCCTCTCTCCCTCGGCAGTGCTCCTGCAATAGGGTTCCGAGGTTCGACGAGGTGTTAGTTCCTAAGGGTGGCTGCGCCACCTTATCTCTTCTGCGTGACCGGACTGCGCCGGTCACCGCAATGAGCTCGCCAAAAAGGAAGTCACGCGACTTTGCCTCAACCGGTGTTGCATCACAGAATGATACAACCCTCTGCATAAGGGATGTGATACCTAATCATTACACAGAAAGAGGGCGACACACGATCCCCGGCCCAGGTCTGGTGTGCGAACGCCGTTAACCCTGCGGCGGACACACACCAGGAAGGGCCGCCTCTCTCACACTAACTTGGGTTAAAAGCCAGACAACCGTCCGCCGGCAAGCGGCTACCAGGGTGTCTTTAGGATGATGTACTACTAGTCAGTAAATCTGAAAGGGTTGGAGGACGGCATCCACAGGGGTCTCTACTACAGTTTCACTTGTCAATTCCCCAGGATGTCCCTCTGTTTACGTTGCGTGCGGTACAGCACGAATAAGTATTCACTCTTGCTAAGCTCACTTCATGATTACGCATTTTTAAGCCCTCAGCAAGCCTTGTTGGAGTTGTCCCTTTTTGGGAAGAGTCCCGCCGCGGGAGGCTGGAATTTCGTCCCGGCGCGATGATATTCCCATTTCCAATATTATCGGGGACTTCTTCCTCTTTCCATATGCTTATTCGAGCTGTGCGCACGTACCGAAATGTTTTACCGGGGTCAGGGACGGCTCAGCAGCAGGTCCCAACTTTTACGATAGCCACTTAAGGCCGAATCAGTTATTTACTTTCCCCCCCACTTTTCTTCTTAAATGAGATAGACGAAAACCGTTATGGGCTCTCTCGCCCTTATTTTGTTCCATATGAAATTACAGCCAGTAGAGCGGCTTATATTGATCTGGCAAAAGCGTGCGCTTTTCGTTACTTAGGCTTATACTTTCAGTAAAACCTAGCGATAACTTAACGCTGTTAGCAGTCCTTACGCACCAGAGATCTCTCTGTCAGTCTCATCCTTAAGCCTTCCAAACATATCAGCTCTCTTAAATTTTTCTGTAATTGCCGCGAACAATCACTCTTCAAAGGTGTCAGTTTTCTCCTTCAATCCCAGGGTCCTTGTTTTCCCTCCGGCTTAGACTACAACTTACAAGCCTGTTCCTCCTTAATATATGGCCAACCGCGCTGAACCGGAGCTTTCTCTGACCTCTAAGTAATCATAAACTGTTTTTTAGTGGTATGAGACAAAAAGTTCAGACCGAGGTATTTTTACCGCCGGGGGAAGCCGGGGTCGGGTCCATTCAGGTCCTACGGCTCATGTCCCCCAGGTATCTTGCTCGATCCTCGTAGACTAGAAAACTTTTGACATCCCCCGGCGGACTAACTGATATAGCCAGTTGTTTTTCTAGCTCTTTAAGTTTTTTCCAGGATCCTATGGGTCCTCGCTCCACAACACGTGGGCAGAGGATGTGGTAGTCACAGGAGGCGCCCTCGGTGCAGATTTTTTTCTTTGCATGTGTTTTTTCCCTTTTTTGGTTACAAACTCGGTTTTCTATTACGGCCCAGCCCTTTTTTCTTATGGTCTGCACAAGGGCACACTCCTTCGGTTTGTTTTCCTTGTAATTCCAGTCGTTAGTACTGTGATGTGGATGCCCAATAGGAGCTTAAGAAAAGGGGGGGGGGGAGGGGTATGCGGATCCCAGTACAAGAGATGAACCCCCTTCCACAGGATTACAAGTTAATGCAGGGCAAGCTAGGCGTTATTTACGCCGGGCTAAGCCCAAATAGATAGGCACGAGCTAAGAAGCTCGGGAAAATTAATTTAATAAACTCTGCGTAAGCAGAGTTTGGTATCGCCCTCCCGTATAGTGGGTACCACACGAAAAAAATGTCTGTCGTCGTCGTCGTCGTCGTTCGTCTGTCTCGGAACTCCTCCTAGACCGTTGGACGGATTTTCACCAAATTTCACACGAACATTTGTTGCGTGAATGCAAACGTCAGTCAAAAAATATTTTTTGAATTTATGCAATAGTTATGATTTTAGGTCCAAAATATGGTTTTCTCCCCCCCCCCCCCCCCAGTAATGAAATGATCGCGTTCTGGGAGCGAATACATCTCGCTACGCATTTGCTAGGTTAAGTTAGTTTAGCTGGCATTAGAAGTGATGGTAGTAATATTTGGATTTATGGTGATAGTAGTGATAATGGTGATAATTGTAGTGATGATGGTTGTAGTTGTATTGATGATGATGACAGTAGTAGATATGATGGTGACAGTAGTAGTAATGATGGTCATAATAGTAGTGATGATGGTGACAAGTAATGATGATAGTTGTAGTGATAATAATGACAGTAGTGATGATGGTAGTGACGATGGTGTGAGTATTAGTGATGATGGTGAGTAGTAGTGAGGATGGTGAAATTTGTAGTGATGATGACGATAGTTGTGGTGATTAAGTTCATAGTAATGGTGATGATGGCAGTAGTAGTGATGATGGTGACAGTAGAATAAATTATGGTAATATTTGTGACAGTAGTAATGATGATGGTTATAGTAGTAGTGATGATGTTAACAGTAGTAATGGGCGGGTGCCCAACCCCGAAAAGGGTTGAAATAGGGGAGCTATCCCCCCGCCAAAGGCAGCTTTCTAGGGCCTTTCCTAGCTGATACTGAGAGGATTGGGTTCTAGTCATGTGGTGATGGGCTGGTCTATCAGAGTGAGAACTGAGCGATCTCTGCCATACCCATAGCTTACCGGTACTCTGACTGTTCCTTTTACTTGTATATTTTCTAGATCTCAAGTGACGACGTCTCTTGCGTGGATTGACCTCATAATCTACCAAGATTTTTTTTTTTTTTTTATATATTCCAACTTACTTCCTCTCGGGCATAGGCTGAGAGCCTTAACATTCACCGCTTTACAATGAACAGTGAAGCCTGTGAGGTCTTGTTCCAGTCTAGGGAGTGAGACATGTGAAGCACGTAGAGTACAACGAGCACCTGCCATCTTGCCTTCACATGAGGCACGGTGCTCACTCATGGCCCGAAACGACCCCATCTCTGAAGCCATCTCGTTCCCGTGTTTCACTGTTTCACCCCCTACACTCGGACTCTCACACTTACACACACACAACGCCACCTATTGAGCAGATAACTCACCAGGCATTGCACCCCTATAGCATATTTTGAATATGGGAATATTCATACACTGCTATTTAATCAGGGAACAATGAGGGTATTTTATTGATGTTTCGGTGGGCTTGTGGTAATGCACTGATACTAGGTACAGCACAAATTCCATCCCAATAATATCTTCCCATTGATACATCGGGATTTGAACCCGGGACCTTTGGATTACCAGGCAAGTGGCAAGACCACTCCACCACACCTCCCCTAATTGGAAGCCAAAGCGTCACATCTTTCCTTTGCCCCTCAACTTTCTCTTCATAATTGCTGAGGGGCACAGGGCCCTGGGTGGGGCTTTGGTTTCCCGGGCGTTTCCGCACCCTCCTCAACTCCCCGCCATGGAGTGGCTTCGGTCACCCAGGCTTTATTGTGGCCGGCGGGGGGGGGGGGAGTGGGGTTTCTGTGGGGGCGCTCGGTTATGGCCTTGGCCTTGCTCGGGGCCTTGGGGCTGTTCGGCCAGGCAGCTTGGGGAAAAACAACAACAACAACAACAGTAGTAATGATGATTGTAAGATGGTGGTGATGATATTAGTAATGATGGTTGATAGTTGTAGTATCAATGATGATAGTAGTGATTAAGATGCTAGTGACAATGGACAGTGATGATGGTGAGAGTAGTAGTGATAATTGTAATTGTAGTAGTGATGATGATCATAGTAATGGTGATGATGACAGTACTCGTGATGATTGTGGCAGTTGTAGTGATCATGGCAGTTGTAGTGATGATGGCAGTAGTAGTGATTATGTTGATTGTGATTGATGATGGTATTAGTAGTGATGATGGTAACCCATCGCAGAGTTGGGTATGCCGTTTTGATTTTGGGCAAAACGGCACGTCTACTTTATTATTAAATCTGTTTTATTCATTTTAAGTTTGCAAAGCTTAATTAAAGCTCATGTAGTTTACGAATAATAAAAGATTGTGTTACAGAGGGTACTGGTGAATGGAATAGGCTCGGGGTGGAGGGAAATTACAAGTGGGGTACCTAAGGGATCTGTGTTGGGACCACTACCGTTCGTTATATTTATCAACGACTTACCTGAAGTTGTTGTTGTTGTTGTTCCCCAAGCTGCCTGGCCGAACAGCCCCAAGGCCCCAAGCAAAGCCAAGGCCATAACCGAGCGCCCCCACAGAACCCTCCCTGCTTACCACAATAAAGCCTGGGTGACCGAAGCCACTCCATGGCAGGGAGCTGAGGAGGGTGCGGAAACGCCCGGGAAACCAAAGCCCCACCCAGGGCCCTGTGCCCCTCAGCAATTATGAAGAGAAATTTGAGGGGCAATGGAAAAATGTGATGTTTTGGCTTCCAATCTTGGTAGATTGGGAGGTCAATCCACGGAAGAGACGCCGTCACTTGAGATCTAGAAAATATATAAGTTAAAGGAACAGTCAGAGTAAGCTATGGGTATGGCAGAGATTGCTCAGCTCTCACTCTGATAGACCAGCCCATCACCACATGACTAGAACCCAATCCTCTCAGCATCAGCTAGGAAAGGCCCTAGAAAGCCGCCTTTGGCGGGGGGATAGCTCCCCTATTTCAACCCCTTTCGGGGTTGGGCACCCGCCTACTTACCTGAAGTTATAACCAATGGAAGTGAGATATACCTGTATGTGGATGACACTAAGCTGTATAGAAGAGTGAGGAGTAAGGAAGATGTGGGTTTGCTTCAAGGAGATGTGGATGGGTTCATTGGTTAAGCCTTTTCATTTGGTACAGTCTGGCCCCAATAAAGTTTTGGTATGATTCGACCTCCTCGCGTATAAGGTGAATCGCGTATTAAAAGCTCGCGTATTGGCAGGTCAGACTGTACCTGCGGATTGGGACTAGCAAAATAGACAAGGTAGGATACAGTATGTATGAAGCGATGGAGGAAGTGAATGCAGAAAAGGATATAGGAGTAGTGATAGACAATAAGTTAAATTTCTCAGAACATTTAGCGGAAAAGATAAACAAAGCCAATAGAATTGTAGGGCTGATAAGGACATTTGTGTCACTTGACGAAGAAATATTCAGGAATCTCTATACAGCGCTGGTTAGGCCGCACCTGGAATATGCGAACCAGGTGTGGGCTCCATATATGGTAAAGAATATAGAAGCAGTGGAGAAAGTGCAGAGGAGAGCTAGCAAGCTAGTACCAACGTTGAAGAACGCGGGCTATGAGCAGAGGTTGAGGACACTGGGACTTCCGACACTGGCATATAGGAGAAAGAGAGGGGATATGATAGAGACTTTTAAGATAGTCAGGAAAGTATGATGAGGATGTGTGTGAAGGTATCTTCTTGATGCGGGAGGGAACAAGAACGAGAGGACACTCTAAGAAAATTTACAAAGAAAGAAATAGGCTTGAAAAGGCAAAGAACTCATTTTGTGATAGAGTGGTAAATGAGTAGAACGCGCTGCCCCAGTATGTAGTCAATTCCGAATCAATAAGGAAGTTTGAAAGTAATCTTGATAAAGCATGGGGAAGACAAGATTTGAAGTTTGATTATAAAGCAAAAATACAGAATAGTAAAAATGTTGCGTCTGCTGCTGCTGCCGCCAACACCGTGAACGACCGCAGTAGTGCAAGTACTGGCACTGAGCTGGATACACAGGCCTAGTTTGCCTTTTTCCAGAGGATCTACTGTAAGAAACTGTAAGAAACTGTAAGAAACCACTCTTCATAGATAGGCACGAGCTAAGAAGCTCGGGAAAATTTGTTTAATTATTAAATCGGATGTATTCATTTTAAGTTTGCAAAGCTTAATTAGAGCTCATGTAGTTTACGAATAATAAAAGATTGTATTACACTACTGTTCATTATACTGTATATGTTAATTTCAGGTTTCTTTGCTAGTTGCACTTGATTAAGAAAGGTTGCTGTTGGTCAAGGTGACTCGTTATGTTCATTAATTCTATATATGTCAATTCCAGGTTTCTATGCTAGTTGCACTAGATTACGAAAAGTTGGTATTGATCATAATGACTCCATACATCTTCCAGCCTAGTATGCACTAGATTCACTAAGTTATTATATATGTCAATGCTAGTTGCACTAGATTACGAAAAGTTGGCATTGGTCAAAATGACTCAATACATGTTCCAGTCTAGTATGCACTAGGTTCACTAAGTTCAGTATTGGTCGAAATGACTCAATAAATGGACCTAAGGACCAAGCTGAGCTCAGCCCAGGTTACAGGTCGAGGTGATGAAGGTTTTTTTGTAATTAACTCTCTGTGTCACACGGTACAACAAATACCTCATGGAAGAGGACTCTGTTGTTGGAGCAGGCTTCTTTGAAGCAACGCACTGCTCCCACTCTTTCATATTTTATAATGTTGTATGCACAACAAAACACTTAATATTTCTTTTTCCTGTTATAAGATTTCTTGACTTAACCATGCAGTTATTGAGAGTTTGATATTTACGAATGTCCCCCTCCAGTCTTGGAATTCAGGCAATGTCGTTAATGATGAAGGGGCCACTATTAATTATAGGTTTGATTCCCGAAGAGAAGTAGAGAAAACCTAATATTTAGTAGGGGCCCCGGAATCATTGACGACAACGTCCCTCCCAGCCATCCCCTTCCCATTCGCTGATATTTTAAGTTTATCTTGGTATATCATTGAAGGAGGAATGGTTGCGCTTGGCGAGAGGCGGTAAGAAGCCACAACGCAAGAAAATCCACTGAATGTGGGAAGCTTGTGAATAACAGTGTTAACCCTCCAGCCCCGGCTATGTATTATATATATATTCCCCGAAACCCGGGGGTTTTGGCCGAAAAACGTCTAGCCTAGGCTACCGTATCTTTGTTATTCTGACTGCTTCCGCATTCCCGTGCATCCCCAAGTGTAGGTGTGTTTCTTACCTGTAGAATGGCATAAAGTAGAGCTCTCTAAGTCAACTGGTTCAGTTGTGATGATGATTTCATTGGAGATAACTTTATGGCAAAAACAGCCACTTTACACTACTTTTCGATACTTAACAACAACATACAGGCACACACGAACAAGCGATGCTCTCCTTCTTGTGGCCGGAGATGCGGGGCGTCGGGCCAGCCAGCTGTTGTTTACATGCGTCCGGGAACGAAGGGTAGTGGAAAATTCTTTTTCCTTTTTTGTTCTCTTATTTTTTACGAAGTTTTTTCGTAGTGGGTACCCGATCAATATGACGACACCATAAGAGAAGTAGCGTTGCACTTATGAAGATGAATCTCTTTCTTCCTCGCGGCGGTTGATTCAAACGACTGACGTGGGTGTTGAATGAAGACTATTATACTAATAGGCAATGTCGTCAATGATTCCAGGGCCCCTACTAAATATTAGGTTTTCTCTACTTCCCTTTGGGAATCAAACCTATAATTTGCATCATATATAATAATAATAATAATAATAAGCATGTTACTTATTTCTCATAAGCGCCAATTTTTCCGAAGAATTCACTAGCGCTCGAAAGGAGAAAGAAAAAAGAAAAAAAATCAATGCATCAAAAGAAGGCTCATATACAACACACATTTAACAATCACCAGCAGTGGCAAAATAGCCTAAACTCTATAGCCATCTGTCATGACACCTCTCTCAAGATCATAGCTTCTCTTAAAGAGAAAAGTCTTAAGTTGTCTCTTGAAGCATTCAACAGAACTCAGTTGTCTCATGGACAGCGGCAACCTGTTATACAACCTCGGAGCCATGTAGGAGAATGACCTCTCAAAGAAAGAAGACTGCTGGAAAGCCCTTGGTTCATCAAGACGAAAAGGGTCATTGTCATGACGCACAACTACACCATGGTGTGCCGGTGGGCGCCTGAGCAGCTCCGCAAAGGTACCTAGGCTCACCAAATTTGAGAACCTTAAAAGTCACCAAACACAACTTAAATTCTATTCTTGCTCTTACTGGCAGCCAGTGCAGTTCTATGTGAAGAGATGTAGTAGGAGTTCTAGGTGGAACACCAAAAATTAGTCTTGCGGCCCTGTTAAGAACAGACTGAACTTTCTTCAAAATATAATTTGGAAGACCCACCAACAGGGCATTGCAATAATCAACACGAGAGAAGACCAATGAGTGAACCAACGTCAGGAGGCAACGTCTGGTTATAAACGGCTTCACCAAATAGAGATTTCTGATGTGCAAGTAACAACTTTTAACTATCTGGTTTACATGCTCTTTGAAATCTAATCGGGAGTTCACATATACACCCAGATTTCGAACAGAGTTGGCCGGTCGCAGCTGAGATCCACCCACATTGATGGAGAGGGCACCTACCATATCATCAGCTCTTCTATTTCCTCGGATGATGAGAATATCAGTTTTACCATCATTTAGTTTAAGTTTTCTCGCTCTCATCCACTTCTTGATATCAGACATCAACAATTCCATCTTACTCCGTATATCAACTATATTTGTGATTCTCACATAAATCTGGGTGTCATCTGCATAAAAGTGAAAGGTGACATTATGTGCACGAAGCAGAAGAGACAAACTGCTAATATAAATTATAAATAGGATAGGACCCAAAACTGATCCCTGCGGAACACCATACTGCAGGGGTGTCGAGTCCGAAACCACTTGATTTACCATCACACTCTGGGATCTACCTGACAAGTACGACCCAAGAAGCAAGAGAGCGGAGTCACGCACACCACAATCATAAAGATCACTCAATAACAACTCGTGATCCACTGTGTCAAAAGCCGCTGAGAGATCAAGCAAGACCAATAGTGAGGCCACACCATTGCAAATGTTCTCAACTAGATCATTATGTACTCTAATCAATGCTGTTTCAGTTGAATGATGCTGTCGGTAAGCAGACTGAAAAATTGGGATAGTTTCATTCTGCTGAAGTAGTGGTTGTAATTGGTCAAGTATTGCACGCTCTAATATCTTTGATATGAAGGACAGGTTGGAGACAGGACGATAGTTCAACATGTTCTCAACATCAAGTCCAGGTTTCTTTAGAGTAGGTCGGAGTAGTGCATGCTTTTCAGAATGTGGGAAGCTACCTTCAGAGAAGCACTTATTAATTATTTTGGAAATAAACTCAACTGTGTGATCATAGACTCTTAGTAGCTTGGAAACATTTATGGGATCCAACGGGCAAAATATTTTATTGAGGTTTCTTATGTAGGACGAGATCATGTCCACCTCTACTGAGTGAAAGGATGAGAGGACATTATTAGGAATGTGTCGGGGTTGGAGTACAACTGAAAGTTCTTCACCAACAGAAGCATCATCCAATTCCTGTCTTATGCGAGTTATCTTGCCAGCAAAAAATGCCACAAAGTTGGCAGCCAACTCGGCATCAGGTACAGAAGGTCTTAAGCTGACTCTTGTTTTTCCAAGTAAACTGTTTACAATTGAAGCCAACCTCCTCTGGTCGTTACCACACGAGTCAACTTTTCCCTGATAATACACTTTCTTTTCATCTTTGATTTTGTAGACTACAGCTCTTCTGGCTGACAGGTATTGCAACCATGTAGAGTCTGTTTTATTTTTCCGCCATTCACGTTCAGCTCTTCTATGCGCTCTTCTAAGAAATTTAACTCGAGTGCTATACCAGGGCGAATCATCTCGTACTATGATTTTCTTCTCTACTTCTGGACAGTGATGATCGAACACTAATTTAAGTGCATTTCCATGTACCTCCACCAGCTCATCTGAAGTAAGGTTGGAAGTATCAATACTTCCCAAGTACTGTTTTACTTCACTGCTAGCCAAATTTAGGTCTGCATTTTTATAATTTCTAAATCTGATTACTTTTTCATGTGTGAGTGGCTTAGGGAAATCAAAGCTGAAAGTAATCAAAGCATGATCAGAGGTATTAGGGTCAGCATTCTCAACATCAACATCCAGAACACCACCACAACCCACAGGAGAGAAAACCAAGTCAAGGGTGTGTCCTAAGATATGAGTTGGGTGGGACACATGGTTTACAAAATTGTTCTGATCAGTCAACTCAAGGAACTCAGGAGAGAATGGCTTCAGATGAGGGCTGTCAACCCAGTAATTAAAATCTCCACACATCAAAAGTCTTCCAGTTTTAGCAGAAAATTCCTCGAGAAACTGCCCAAACTCTTCCATAAAACCCCTATCTGTGCCACGATGGCCAGGCCTATAGACAACTGCCATTCTTAGAATTTGTTGATGGAGTTTTATTTCCACTTCCAACAGTTCATAATAAAGAGGGGCTGGGTTATGGCTTATTTGCAAGATATTCACCAGAGATGTGGAGTAGACAACTGCCACTCCACCACCCGGATGATCTCCCCTAGGCCTAGGAACATTTATTATGGAATGGGTTTTAGGCAATGCCGCCTGGATAATATTCAGATCTGACTCGAACAACCAGGTCTCAGTGAGACATAATACATCAAGGTTACGTTCATCCAAGATCTCGCAAATATGATCCATTTTGTTACGCAAGGAACGAACATTCAACAGACCCAGTTTCAACCGGCTCCCATGTGCATTTTTCAGTTTTTTGAACCTACAAAATCGGTGTTCTCAATAACTTTATTTCTCTGAGCTGTCATTAAAGGACAATTTCTACTTGAGGCGAAATGATTTGGCGGCTCCGTAACTGATGTGGAGCTCATACAATTTATACATTTGGGGGAAGTCTTGTTGGTGCAGTCTTTTGAGTTATGAGTACCAGCACAGAAGTTGCATTTTGGATCCTCATTTTTCCGATAACACCTGTCACTGGTATGACCAAAGCCCTGGCAATGGTAACATTGTGTTACCCAGAAGCGATCGTATGCACGACATCTCACAAGTCCAACATACACAGAATTGCCATCATCCACAATGGAAGAGCGTATTTCAGGTGACATTTTTACTACCGCAATCTTAGTGTGTGCATCACTCTTTTGCTTAGTGAATAGCAAATTCATAGCTAAGCCATCGTCGACCAGGGACTTTATTCTTGGGTTCTTGTTGAGGATGCTGGGAATTATCTCATTATCCTCAGCGTCATTAGCAATGCCTACCAGAGTCATTTTTGGCATCATCTTCTTTGGTTCGGAGACACTGAAGGCACTGTCCACCCCCAAATACTGATTGATGGCCCTTCCTCCTGCATCTTCTTTGGCTTTCTTGGATGGAAGTCGTACCACCAGTACACCTGACTCAGTTCTAGTTAACTTGTTAACCGGAACCGAAGCCAAAGCAGTCTCGATTGCCTTTGTATCTGGTGGGCTTACTGGCTCGGAGGATCGGTCTTTTGGCTTCACTACCAGGACCTGATGGTCCCAGACATTTTTTTTCTTTCCACCATCTACCACCTCAGTGGTGCGTTTGGTCGGCTCCTTTTTGGTCTCCGCTGTTTCCCTCACTACCTTTTCCTTGCTCTTCAAAACCTGCACTACATTCTTCTCAAACTCTCTTTTCTCTTTTTCTCTCTCTTCCACCTGCTCCTTCATGATTTCTTCCAATGCATCCACCTTAGCATTCCCTACCCTTGTCCACTCATCTTTCTCCTCACTTATTACTCCCTTTACTTTCTCACTTAAATGGCCCTCATACTCCTTTAGCTGCTCCTTGAGTGCCATGTTCTCTGCCTCCAGCTCATCTACTTTCCTTATCACTGCATCTAGGTTAGCAATTAATGGCCCATTTGCAGTTGCTACTGAACTGGCTCCACATATTTCTGTCAGTGACTCCACCTTCACACCTATATCTCTCCTCCAATTCTCCATAACTCCCTTCCATCTTAACAGACCCATCATCTGTCTCTTCACTACAGTCAATTGATCCTCCACTTCACCACCCTCTGCCAGAAATCCCTGGCGTATGTAATGGCCCTGGTATACAGTATACCAAGTTTTTCATAATTAACAGCATAAGTAGCTACACAATCAATTTTTTTTTTGTAATAACTGATTAAACAAGGTCAAGATGGGAGCGTATCAATTTAGGCCTACCATCAGCTGACAAAAAATATACTATAGCCTACTACTTGTCAACCTGACCTGTGACCTCAATAATAATTACGAAGCCATAAATGGTGTACAAAATCTCGCTCGAAATGACACTGGTACGATGATTAGGCAATAAACATTAAACAACGTACTGTATACACTCACTTAGGCTAGGTTTCGAAAATTATTTACAATGTACAATCCTCACACCATTCTGTAAGTATTCATAGGACTAGTTCTGAATTTCTAATGTTATAAATTATAATGTATTAATTTGGTATGGTGTGATATGCACAACACTTACCGATAACAATGCAGTGGTAAAAACGGGAGATGAGAGAACCAGAAGTAGTCCTACTCACTACTTGGCGTATTTGACAAGACTGAGACAGGTTCGGAACTTCGGACCCTTTGGTAATGTCGGTACCGTACATAAGTTGCCAGATCTGAACATGGATTCAAATTTCAATACCAAAATCGTCCCTCAAAAAAAAAAAAAAAAAATTGCAGGCCTGCGGGGCCCCTATATGCGCGGGGCCCTGGGCATTGGCCCTTTGTGCCCTGCCCTAAATCCGGCCCTGGCGAGAACACTCTTAAGAGGTTTTACTGGGCGACGGCGAGAAAGCTCTTCTTGCCCGGGCTCGCCATCCTAAGGACATTATTGAGATCCGGGCGATCTGGCCGAAAAACGTCGTAATAGGCTAGCCGTATCTTTGTTATTTTAACTGCTAAAGAATTCCCACACATCTCTAAACGTAGCTGAGTTTCCTATCTGTAGACTGGCGTTGAGTAGAGCTCTAGGTCAACTGGTTCAGTTGTGATGACGATTTCCGTGGAGAGAGATTCGATGTGATGTTAGCAATATCGGACATTTGCAGGCACTAATCTTGTCATAGCATACAACAACATTGATCCGACGTCTCGTTCTTGTTTTCGAAGGTGCGGTGTCGCAAAGACAGGCTTTGTTTACATGTGTCGGACGCACGGCTTTCAAAACCCGCTTAATAGGCTTTCAAGCTTACGGATTTTAAAATGACACCCAGGCTCCTGCCCATCTGCCGCGGTGTCATTTTAAAATGACAACCGGGCAGGAAGGGTTATAAGGGAAGGCCTAAAAAAAACATTTTAAAAGGCCCTAGTAGCACTTAATTTTTTGTTTTTCCCCTCCATACCTCATATCACTCTTCCACATCCCCCCTCCCCCTCCCCCCGCTCTTCCTGCTTCGTTGGTTTCACTTTTGAACACGTGCGGGGGCTGACGGAGGCGGCAGGAGGGGAGTGCATGCCCGCATGCCCACCCTTCCTGCCGCCCCCAACTAATTGTAGTGGGCCCTATCATTTCTCATCCTTTCTGTTTTCCGTTTTTCCCTTCTTCCCGCTGCCCCCTCCTTTGGGAGCACCGTGACTGTCATGAGGTAAACGACCGTACTCACTCTTTGGTTTCGTTGGAGGGTGTTGTGGGTCGGCAATCCCTACACCCGTCGAACTGTGGTACCCGACGTGTTCCAGCGAGGGGAAACTTTTATGCCAAACCCTAACCCTTGTGCTGGGTCGGCGATCGACGGCCCTTAAGGTGCATTAGTCGGGGTGTATATCTGCAAGAATTCCTAGGGCGGTCGTCCCGTCCTCTAATTGTGGCTCCATGGTGGGTTTGGAATCTGACTCAGATGAATTTAGAAATATTCGTCCTATGGAATCTAAAATTGTCCCCTCCGACGCCGACCCCTGCGAGAAATTGGACTGCCTCAAGGACCCTTCCCCTGCTGCCAACAGTGCCAGAGTTCCCCACTCAGGCATGGCACCCACAGACCTTGGCAAACCTCCTAAGGATACTGTGACGAATTCTCCATCGTCGGGTAGTGAGATCCATCAGGTGATCTCCCCGGCATCAATTCCTATGCACAGTACTGCCTCTGTGATCAACAATAGTGATGACAACCCCACAGTCTCGACTTTAACTTCTAAATTACCAGATTATGATTCTAGCCTTAGCCTACCTCTTCATTCCGTTGACAACCTTAATGAAGAACCTCGCATGCCCTCAGCTGACACCCCTACGGATGCTTCTTGCATCCCTGACCCGTCTGTGACTCCATCTGTTACCATCTTCCCTCCGGATGCAGGATCTACTACCTCAATAAAACCTGCTTCTGTACCTCCACGATCTCAACGAGCCATTGATGCAGGTACAGGAAAAGACCTTGCCGGTATTTCCTCTGCCATTCACACGCTTCAACCGTTCGTACCTTCGCATAACCGACAAAGGCGTAAACGTAACACGTATACCCCTGCTTCGAAGGACACTTATAACGCTATGTTCAGTCCCCCTGATTGGTCACGGTTTTTCACGGTCTCTGGTGAACCTATGGATGATTTCAGTCTATACGATACTCTCGCACAAGATATTGGTGACTTCACCATGCATGCTGTTGGATCGGCCAAGCGCATGATTGAGGTGAAAACACAGGAGCAATCAGAAGCCTTACAAGCCTACCTAGACACCCCCAACGACAGATACACAGGTAAACCAGATGAATACCTGAATCAGTGTACTGGCACGGTTGTGCTCCCTTCCGACTTCGAATTTGCAGATCAGAGCTTTACAGACTCAACCAATCGTATCTTCAAATTATTGCAAAGAACTGACCCCACTGTTGTTAAAGTTGACACTTATACTGCTCCTCAGCGTGGAAATCGGCCCCCACTACGCATTGTCAAAATCTATTTTAAGCGCCATGACCTCCCTATGCATGTCCGTCTTTCAGGTCGCCAACTGCAGGTACGAAGGTATGTTAACAAGCCGAGACAATGCACAAATTGCTGGAAGCTTGGGCATTCAACCCCACGGTGTCGGGCTCTCAATGCTCGTTGCTTAAATTGCGGCTCAGAACAACATGCTCTCAACAATTGTCAAACCAG
The DNA here is from genome assembly GCA_032716605.1 of Paralithodes platypus. NCBI lineage: Eukaryota > Metazoa > Arthropoda > Malacostraca > Decapoda > Lithodidae > Paralithodes > Paralithodes platypus. The sequence continues at coordinate 61,542,098 of CM064582.1, forward strand.
CGCGCCCCGTTGTGCAAATTGTGACGGGTCCCACAAAGCCAATGACAGAACATGCCCGCACTTTGCGTTTCATCGTGACGTATTACATTTACAGGCCACAAAAGGACTCCCCTTCCGGTCTGCTGCAGCACAATTAAGGCAGGAAGGTAAATCTCCTCCATATCGACGGTATGAATCAACTACACCCGCTGACTCCTCTGACCACCAGCGTCCAGAGCAGCCTCCGGCACCACCTATTACCCCACAACATTACCCCACCAATGATACCTTCCGTTTAGTTCACCTTAACTCCCCGGACCTATCCACCTCTAACAGGTTCGAGGGATTTACTACCTTGACCGATGATACTGAGTTTTGGAACATGACTGCCGAAGAGAACCTCATGGAATGTAACACAGTACCAGATATAGAGACTTCTCCCCAATCTCACTCCACCCAGTCGCAGCCTCGGAAAAAGCGTAAGGTTGCAAGTCCTATCCGGTCATTATCCCGGACCTCGAAACTCGGTTCCACCACACAGAAGTGGGTTATGCCTACCCACGATCCGGACTGTGGCTGCCATAACTGCGGCCGATTCTTTCTACTTCAGCACAAGACTTCTACCCGTACAGTACTCACCGAACATCTTCACAAATTTCTTTCCAAGCGAGCTCCAGCGGAAGATGCTCAAATTCACCCGACTCCTTGTTATTGTGTCACCCATATTTGTGAATCTGATCGTACACCCAAGGACTTGATGCAGAGATTCCTGAAGGACAATAACCTGTTGGATTCTGACTTGACTATAGAGCTATCACAATCCCGATTTGATGTTCACCAACCTCCTGTCAATGTGCGTACCACCCTCACCACGCCTGATCCTCCCTGTAACCTTGAGCGACATGTTCCGTTAGCCGCTCCCCACTGCCCAGATCCCGATGCTCCCAAACCTAGGGACATTCCCCCACAAACTCCTGCTAACCCTACGACACCATCATCTGACGAACCTTCGATAAAGACTCATCATACCCCGAGCCCCTCACAATCTACTGTATTGATATGTCACACCAATATCCCACCTGACAAATGTGGATGTCCAATTTGTTTCCGTAATTACATCACACCCCATATCTGTGCCACGGATCCCTGCCTCCTTGCTCGGACGCAGGAATTTGTCACCACACGTACACTTCCCCCTAACCCTGATGAAGATGTTACCTCCGCTTATCTATTTATGAACACTCTGCGCCAAAAACTCCTCCACTGCCCCACCCTTGTTCCTTAACTAATCACACAATTCACAGCTATTTCTGAAAAATTTACAGACCTTACATCTACCCCTTCACCTCCATCCCCACAACCCTCTCCACACTCACAACCTTTACCAGACTCTCTTCAAGAGACCACTATTGTCGATGACTCTGACAATCCTATTCTTGATGGCATATAACATTTTGCAATGGAATATAAACGGATACCAAACTCGCCTCCGTATGGGAGAATTACAACGATTACTTAAATTATATTCACCATTATGCATTTGCCTCCAACATGTAGGCAATTTTGTTGTCCCCCCCAGGCATTATACTGTTGCTGCTAGCTCCCCTATAACCCCTTCACATCTCCGAACGGCCATCCTTGTGCACTATAAGTGCGTATTTGTTCCTGTCACCCTTGACCCCAACCCTTTTCAAACAACTGCCGTCTCCATTTCATTACCAAACCTTCCTTCCTTGACTGTTTGCTCCTCCTACAATCAACCCTCCTGTCATTACAATACTTCAGACCTTCATCAAATAGTACAACAACTGACCCCACCGTACCTTATTCTGGGCGACTTTAACGCACACTCTCCCCTTTGGGGCAACCCAAACACAGACATCCCAGGCGATAAATTGAAAAATATCTCCTTCATTCTACTCTTTGTTGTCTCAACTTTGACACCCCCACCTACAGATCTGCTACCCACTGTACATTTTCCGCTGTTGATCTTGCCTTTGCCTCGGATGACGCAGCTCCCCTATTTGACTGGTCAGTTTTACAGGATCGCTTCTCCAGCGACCACTACCCTATACTCCTTAAGTATTTGTGCCCTGCATCCTCCCCTCAAATATCGAGTTATAATCTCTCTAAAGCCGATTGGACGTCTTATACGCACTCCTCTGCAGACGTTTCGGACTTCTCCCCTACCTCCTCCCCTGCACACAATTTTGATTATTTTTCGTCCTTCCTGAACTCCATTGCTCGCACTCATATCCCGCTTACCTCCTCGCTGACGCACCCTCGCCAGGTCCCTTGGTGGACGCCCACTCTAGCCCAAATGATAAAATTGAAGCATCGTGTGGAACGCCTTCTTAAGCGTCTGAGTGTTCGGCAGCGGCGTTTAAAGACTGTTTCCCCCCGACTTTTTTCCACTCATCGTTACTTTGACCTTATAACCATCACTATTGAAAAAATTGCCCTTAAAATGTTCTATAACAAGATCTGTGCAGTTGTCAAACGCAGTATCCTTGACAACAAGATACTTTCATGGCGATCATATATCTCGTCCTTCAATTCCCGCACCCCTCTCTCTACTTTATGGAAAAAGTTTCGCAGTATCAACGGACGCACAGTACGGCCTCCACTCTCTCCACTCAAAGACCCTGCCTCGGACTCGCTTACACATGACCCCCTTGACATCGCTGCCATACATGCCAAACATTTCTGTCACGTCAGCTCAGACCAGTCATTGCCTCGTCAATTTCTTCGTTATAAATGTATGGAGGAATCTCGCCCGCTATCTTTTCATAGCGGGAAAACACATGAATATAACACCCCTTTTTCAATTCCGGAATTGCGACACGCGCTCGACCTGTGTACAGACACTACTCCTGGCCCAGATGGATTCTCGTACGCTCTCATCCGTCACCTCCATCCACGTGTGCTACAACATCTTTTACAACTGTACAATCAGTTTTAGATAAGTAACTACTTCCCACCGTCTTGGCAGCATGCTTACACTATACCCGTACCGAAGCCTGGAAAAGATCATAGTCTTCCCACAAATTACAGACCGATTGTGCTTATGCCTCTGCAAATTAATGGAAAAAATGATCAATCCTCGACTTTTACATTACGCTGAGTCACATGCCCTCCTATCCCCATATCAGAATGGTTCCCGCCCTGGCCGTTCTACACTGCACTCACTTATTCGCCTTGAACACCAAATACGTAATGGGTTCTCCAAGAACCAACCCACAGTGGCAATATTTTTTGACATTGCTAAGGCTTATGACACAACATGGAGACGCAGGATTTTAAAAAATTTACACGATTCTGGCATGCGGGGTCCTCTTCCCTGCTTTTTACAAAATTTTCTCTCTAACCGTACATTCCAGGTCAAAAATAATGGTCTCCTATCGGACATTGTCACAAATTAATGGAATACCACAAGGTTGTGCCCTTAGCAGCTTACTCTTTATTATGGCGATCAATGGTGTCATACGCAGCCTCCCACCTGAAATATCGTATAGCTTGTATGTGGACGACTTCGCAATATATTATACTTCTCCCAGTCTGACTCACATACAACGGCGTCTCAACATTGCTCTAAAATCCATCCACTCTTGGGCATCCACTGCTGGTTTTCAATTTTCTGCTGAAAAGACTAACGCCGTTGTATTCTATAGAAATGTTCGACATTTACATAAACAGTCCATTACTCTCACCATGGGACATTCTAATATTCAGATCCTTCCACATACCAGGTTCCTTGGTTTAATCTTTGATACTCACCTCAATTGGAAGAGTCACATTGCCTGCTTAAAGGCACGTTGCCTCCAGAGAATGAATGTTCTGAAAACAGTCGCACGAGTCCATTGGGGCGCAGATCGCGCTACGCTTTTACTGTTCTACAGAGCTACCATCCTCTCAGCCCTAGATTATGGTAGCCCTGTCTATGGCACGGCCTCTGCTTCCACATTAGGAACCTTCGACAGCGTACACCATTTGGGCATCCGCATTAGCTCGGGGGCATTCCGTTCCTCTCGTGTCTCCAATATCCTATGTGAGGCTGGGACCTTACCTCTAGCCTACCACCGTCGATTAGTCCTCATGCGTACGGCTGTTCGCCTCCGTCATGACCCAACTCTACTAGAACTATTCCATTCCACAGATAACTATCGTTCAAACATTCCAGTGCCATTCCCAATGTTGTCTCGCCAATTGCTCTCCACTTACGGTATCACCGTTCCTCCCATAACTCCCCCTCCTAGTCACATCACTCCGTGGACCCTAAAACACCCTACAGTTTGCTTTCACTTAGTGGATCAACTTGATGCCCAAGCCCCATCTCAATGTCGACATCTCGCTTTACAACATCTTGATGATCACATCCCGGCTGTTTTCATTTACACCGATGGCTCGAAAACTGCGGATGCCGTGGGTTGCGCTGCAGTCTCAGACCATGGCTTGTATCAAAGTACCTTACACCATCACTCCACGGTTTTCACTGCTGAATTATGGGCTATTCAAGGTGCTTTAAGCACCATCTCTTCATTGTCGAGGAACTCTCCACGGGTCGTTATCTGTAGTGACTCAAAGAGTGCACTGCAAGCCTTATGCGTATTTGCCCCCAAGGACCCATTGGTCAAGACTATCATCCACACAATACACAATTTACGGTGCGCTAATCGTTCCATCACACTGTGCTGGATCCCCGCGCATGTAGGAATTCCCGGGAATGAGCGTGCAGACTTCCTCGCTAAGCAAGCGTGTCATGGTACACCCTCTACTACTTTGCTGCGTTCGGAGGATATGCTCCCTGTCCTCCGTCGCCATGTTTATGACGCTTGGCGAGTTGAGTGGAGAGCGCAACCATTAACTGGCCACCTTCGCTCTATTAAGGATGACATACACTTGTGGCCCTCTTCAATTAATGGTTCACGTGCAGACCAAACCCTATTAACTAGATTACGTTTAGGCCACACACGCCTCACACATGGTTACCTAATGTCCACCCCTCGTGGTCCACCACCTGCATGCCAACATTGCCATACATCATTGACTGTTTTTCACTTTCTTTGTATTTGTCCCGTCTATGCATCTGAAAGACGGAGATTCTTGCTGAACACCTCATTACATGGCATCCTCTCTGACTCAGACTCTTTCAATTTCACCCCTATTCGTCACTTCCTGAGAGCGATAAATTTATACAATGACATATAACTACTGACATATACGTGACTTTCACCTCTGTACCACCTCCTCCACCACTAGCCTTGAGACGGCCTAGGCCCAGTGGGCTAGTATAAAATAAAAGCATCATCAACAACAACTCCACATCCCCCCCCCCCCCCCTTCAATTATCACCTATTTTCCTTGTTATTCCCTTATTCATTGGTATACTTTCGTGTAAACATCTCCAAACTGATCCTAGGCTGTGGTCATGTGTGTGTTACGTAAGGTAGAGACCGGGAGAGTGTGAGGGAGTAGCTCAGTACTGCTTCAACCCTCGAGAGAAGAAGGTGTGAGGCCAGCTGGCTCACACTGATGAATGAACCGCTCACTAACAATTCACGATTTTGACCAGCCAAATCATATTCCCACTTGTTTTATTGTTGTTACAGGTTACTATCTTCATATGAAAGGTATAATAGGCGCATATGAATAAGTAATAACGATATTTATCGTAAAATGACGATTATAGGCTATTAAGGAGTACAAAGGAGTACAAAGGAAATCAAGCAACAACAGATCTAGTGACCCTTCTAGGTTGCTTGTCCTCCAAAACACTGAGGATCAAGTGTCCAAACAGAGGTTTAGAGTTTAGGCAGGAATGGAGCCTAATATTGCCGCCCAGAAGTTCCAGAACTGTGGTGTTCACTACACCCTGCCGCCCTGCGCGCGCTTGATGGGTTAAAATTGACCTACTTTTCTTATAAAATAATTAGCTATAATCCTGTGTAGCGGGCTACCGTGTATATACTGTATATCTCAATAATTTGGGAATGTAACCGAAAGAGAGGTGGAAGGATGGAGTGAGGAAGTATATTTTTATTTTTTTTTTTCCTATGTGATTGAGGGAGGCAAAAGGCAGAACTGCCTATAGCGAGTGCCTCCCCCATAGTTGAAAGAGTGACAGGGCAAAAATCAAGGGACGTTCGAGCCAAAATGCCTGGACACACGGAGTTTGAAGCAATTTAATTCATAGGATGAGGGAAAGACTGATTCTGGGCGAGAGTTCCAGAGCTCAGCTGTTGAGTAGAAGAAAGACTGAGCGTAACGTTTCACTCTCGGGTTGGAGAGTTGCACAGAGTAGGGGTGGGATTGAGTTGCAAGTCGGGTACCACGTGCACTACGTAAAGGAGGTGGTATACACTGGAAAGCTCTGAGGAACACTGATCATTATAGTAGCGATAGAATAGCGAGAGATGCAACATTGCGGCGGAGAGAGAAAGATTGCAGAGAGTTGGTGAGTGGACGGGAGTTAAAAATACGAAAGGCCTTCCTTTCAACTTTGTCTAGGAGAGTGGTGTGAGAGGAACCTCCCCACACATGTGAACAATACTCAATACAAGGACGCACTATGCCCCTGTACAGAGAAAGAAGCTGTGCAGGGGGAAAAAAAAAACTAAGGCGGTTGAGCACACCAAGCTTCTGGGAGGCTGCCTTAACAAGACTAGTAATATGTGTTACGATCGGGTCTCGTATAAATCAGTAGCTCTTATACATTGGACTAGACTGGCATAAATGCAACAACGGAAACGCTAGATCCAACCCCTGATATATAATCCCGTCGAACAAAGAACACATTATAGGTTTGACTCCTGTAAGGAGATAAAGAAAACCTAATATTTAGTAGTGGCCCCGTAATCATTGACGAACATTACATAAGGCATCCTCTTCAAACACTAATCCGCCGTAGTTTGAATCTACCGCGCAGAGCATTTAAAAACTGAGGAGCCTTCATCATGAGCGCACGCGACCTCACTCATGGCTTCAGTCATTATGAATTGGGTTCTCACTACGAAAAAACTTCGTAAAAAATAAAAACAAAAAGAAAATAAGAATAACTATCCAATAAGCTTTCCATCATATCGTGGATGTACTTGTGTGGATTTCTGACCAGACGCTGAATCAGGCGTCATTCCTCCTTCACTGACATATCAAGTAAACCAAAATCCTTAATACATCAACGAATGGGAAGGGGACGGTCGGGAGGGCCCCAGTCGTCAATGATTACGGGGCCACTACTAAATATTAGGTTTTCTTTATCTCCTTACAGGAGTCAAACCTATAATTTTACAGTAGCCCCTCCATCATTGACGAACATGCCTGATATCTAAGACTGGAGGGGGACATTCGTAATCATATCATAACTCTAGAAAAGCAGATAATAAAAACAACCACATAGTATTCTTACTTTTGAAAAATGTATTTAATACGGCGTAGGCCGGAAATATACAAGAAAAAGGGGTTCAGGCAGGTGCGTGCTTCAAAGAAGCCTGCCTGACAAAAATAGGTAACCCTGAAGATTCTGAACACAGATCTGTAGTTACAAAAGGCACCCCACTCAACGAGTGGTGACAAATAATAAGTTATAAGTTTATATGTGCACATCATAAACCCCAAAATACATGTGGAGATCAATTGCTAATGAACTCCATTGAACTAATGTTACATTGCTTTCGCAGCTAAAACTACTATAACAACTCCGTTGTTTTGTACTAAACTTTGTACTAGCACAAATTCTCGCAGAGAAATTTTCATATCACATTTCAACCTTAAATTGTATCACAGCTCTCATACTCCGGCGGGGTCTAGGGTGTCCTATGTCAACTGACTGCACCCCCCCCCCCCCCTTCCTTGAAAATAAACATAAGTGACTGCAGGGCCACCTAGACCCTCTGCCTTAAAGCTATACATGGTAAGGAAGGTTTGTCTAGAGCAACTGACAAGTATCTAGAGAGAAACGTATGATTAGACGCCCACAACTGTGTGGACGCAATATCTTCAACTGAAAAGTTTTTCAGGAAACGTAAAGAGGCCGCCCACTTGCGTAAATCGTGGGCCCTACCCACAACGCCGGGATTACTCTCTTTAATGACTTCTACTAGAAGAGAGGCTAATCGCCGTTTAAGTAAGCGTTTACCCGTACTCGCTACCCATAAAGCTCCTTGGGGGTTATGAGGAGCTATTCTTAAATATTTGGTTAGAGCTTGCACTGGACATAAATTATGATGCACCTTTCCCCTTTTTAACGCCGGCACCGTGAATTCAGAAAACACGTGTGCACTATGCTCATTCTTGGCTACAAACGCCGGGGAGGGTGCAATGGAAATTGAATCATTAAGTCTACCAAACCTAAGACAATTAGGTGTGTTGCTCATCGCCGCCAGCTCAGACACTCTGTTTCCGGTGGCCAAAGCCAAAAGGAAAACTGCCTTCTTTAAGATTAAAGCAAAGTCTGCAGTATTTTGATACAGACGAGAATGAAGTAAAGACAAAGCTTTGTCCAGAGACCAAGTAGGCATGAGCTGACGGGGAGGTGGGCGGAGTTTAAAACACGCTCTCATAAATCCTGTTTCCTCCGCCACCGGTATGGATAGACCTGTAAGGTCGAAAAAGGGCACTCTAATCGCAGTTAAGTGATTCTTCAAAGTAACCACAGATAAACGTTTCTGCTGAAACAGATAGTTCAAGTAATTAAAAACCAATGCCACTGAGGGTACAGTTTGTTCCGTTCTAACAATCCAAGAAGTAAAAGCTTTCCAATGAGATTGATATTGTCGCTTAGTAGACTGAGTATATTGATTGAGCAATTTATTGGTCACATCCCTACCGTATGGTGCTAGCCACTTGGCCTCCTGAATGTCCATAATGCAAAAGTCAGCGAGGTCTCTAGGTTGCCAATCGTGTCTAAGTGGAAGTACCCGACCGGGAGCGATACCGGGTCCGGGCACCACATTATTAACTGCTGGCACCACACCTGCGCTGGCCACAGGGGCGCGATTAGCGAGACTAAGCCTCGATAAACTCGTAGTTTGTTCACTACGTGGCACATTAGTGACGCATCTGGCGGCGGAAACAGATAGATGGAGCATCATCTGTTCCAGTCTGTCACTAGGGCGTCTGGCCCCCCTGCCGGCGTTATCGTCCGGCGGGTGAGGTATAGAGGGAGCTTGTGAGTCTCCTCGGACGCAAAAAGATCCACTTGTGGATGGGAGAGCTCCGCAATCATTAGGTCGAAAATGGGTTGCTTGAGCTCCCATTCTACTGTCGTGCTCTGTCTCCGGGACAGAGCGTCTGCCCAGACGTTCGCTACGCCTGGGAGATAAGATGCGTGAAGATAAATATCTAGACTGGTGGCTAGAACAAAAATCTCTTCCGACACGAGTAGCAACTTCCTTGACCTCGTTGACCCTTGTTTCTGAATACAGTGAACTGCATTCAGATTGTCCATTCTGAAGGCCACTGACTTGCCCCGTAACGCCGGGCCGTGAGCCTGAAGGAAATACAAGGGGACTAGTAACTCTTTGACATTTATGTGAGAGATTTCTAAGTGGGACCAAAGTCCCTGACCCTGGTGCCCCTGATTTGACTGAAATCCCCACCCTATGGTGCCTGACGCATCCGTGTCTACCCATACCGTTGGAGGAGGAGAGGTCCATGACATGATTGAGTGCAATGTTTCCCTCTTCGCCCAGACCGCTAGTAAGGTGTGGATTAATTTTGGTATGGGCCATAATTTTCCCGCCGGTAAGAGTGGGAAATATTTGTTGCCTTCCAATATTAATCGTTTTACTTTCAACCGGCCCAACTTGACAGTTAGCTGAATCCAGTTGAGAGAGCCGACCAGAGACTCCCAGACTCTTCGTGTCGTAGTCAGACTGTGAAGAAACCTGAACAGTTTCCTGCGAAACCTGTTGCGATTGTCCACACTCTGACTCAGAGTGAGAGCGGCGGTGTCCCAGACCAGCCCTATCCACTGAATTACTCTTGAGGGAACAAGGTTTGACTTTACCAGATTTACCTTGAAGCCTAGAGTTTTGACATGATTTAAAATTATATTGACATGTTTTATGCATAATTGTTGTGTCTCTGCCACCACCAGCCAGTCGTCGAGATACCACAACACTCTGATTCCCTGTTTTAACAATGGCATCAGGGCTTGCCGGACTAGTTTCGTGAATAATCGAGGTGCTAGGTTCAAACCGAACGGCATCCTCTGAAAAACAAAATTTTGGTGCCTGATCCTCAAGGCCAGAAACCTTTGAAATCTTTTGTTGACCGACACGTGCCAATAGGCGTCTGTCAGGTCTAGGGAACACATCCAGCCACCCGGCGGAAGTGTTAGCCTGATTTGATGAACTGTTAACATTCTGAAAGACTCGTTGTAAATGTGAAGATTCAGATACGACAGGTCTACGACCGGCCTCATCTGAACACTGTCCCGTTTGGGAACCAAAAACAGTTTTGACGTGAATACCGGGTAATCTGGGGGTACCGGGATGATGACATTCTTGGCAATCATCTCCTGGACCAGCAACTCCACCTCTAATGAAACACAATTTGCCGTTGTCGGCTGACGTAAGCGAGGTCGCCGGAGCCACTGCCAAGTGATGCCTTTGCGTGCCACCATCCGTGCCCAGGTTTTTAACGGCCATGCTTGGTGACACGTTCGGAACGACCCAGTTAGCAGACAAGGGTTCGCCTGCTGTACTTCCCTCGGTTCCTCCGGCTCTAAGGTAGGCACTGGGAGTGAGAAAGACTTTAGTTTTTTGATGGTGGGTTTGGTGGTGTTGGACGCTTCGCCGGCTGGCTGGTGTGGGCCGAAGACTGGCCCTGCCCCGGCTTATACTGGCCGCGTCCCCTCTGTCCTGAAAACCCTCTCTGTCTATGCCTGAACTGACCCAGGGGGGATTGGGAGGACTTAGGCGGAAGAAACGGCTTAGAACCCCCAGGCTGAGCTTTAGTAGGAGGCTTAGGTTTGGGGAAGTTAAATGCGGGTTTCTTAGCCTGTGCGGGACTGTGCTTCACGGCCTGTGCCATGTTAAACACTGTTCGCCATACATCAGGGGACATTAAAGAAGGTGTAAGTACTGGGGACATAACCACCTGGTTAGCAATGCGATCAGGCAGCTTGCGAACTAATGACATCCTAAGATCCTGTCGTGCTCGCACCGCCTCAAGTAAGGCTGTGCGTATGTCACCTAAGGATTGAATTGACGACTGAAGAATCAGACGCCGGGATAATTCAACTGATCTTCGAGCATCCGCGTCTGCGATTGCCTGAGTAGACCTGAGTAAAGACTTAGCCACCTGTTGAGAAACTATGTACTGTGAAAACAGGCGGAAAGCTTTTCCCCTTAGCCTAAATTCTCTGTCTAGGTGAGAAGGGGTAGGGGTAATGAATGGTTCCTTTAGTTCACAAAGATTAATCTTAGGGGCAGCTAAAAAAGAAAATAAAGCTGACGGAACTCCGCCGGCAGAACCTACCGGCATTGAGAACCATGAATGTGTATCCTGAGGGATCTGGTGGGAAGATTTAGAAGTGAAAGTGGTTGCAAAGTTTTGAGCCTCTACCTCCCAATCCACCCAAGGTCCTGGTCCTAACTGTCCCACCTTCAACACTGGATTAGCTGTCTCGTCTGTGACGGTCTGTAAATCTAGTTCAGGAGTAATAGCCGACAGAGCCTTAATATCATTAAACCCATCCAGCTTAGACCAGTCTGAAAAAAGTTTTGAAGCTGAGGCAGGGGGTAAAGCAGGCTTAGATGCATAAACAAAATAATCCTGATGATAATAACTAGGTATAGCCTTGATATTTACGTCCAAAACATTACCCAAGGCATCCAATGCCCTTAATTTCTTAGACTTATTTCCCTGGATAAACCACTCACGTGGTACCGGGAGTTCCCCTGACAAGGTAGGCTGGGCAAGCTCTGGCTTAGAGGGGTTCAAAGGGACCCATGACTCGTCTGGCCCATAAAGCAGGGGCATAGCTACCTTTCTAAGAGGCGCTTTGTCTAGAGGGGGTGGATTAACATCCGTAATGACCCTGACATTTGACGTAGTGAACGCCGCCGTAGCTGGCTTAGAGCTCCCTGCCGGTGACAGAGTAGGAGGGTTAGGAATCTTAGATAAATCGATTGACGTTATCAGAGGCCGTACCGCAGAACCTGTCAAGGGAGCCCCCAAGTCCATTGTGGGGTTTTCTCGTTGTTGATTAAAGAATTTTGATAGAGCATGAGTAAGTAACCCATCAATTTCTTGTGCTGTAACAAACTGGTTAGGTGCAGAACTTTCAGGTGAATTAGTATTATCATGGGCGGCGTCCAGGCCTGAGCCTGACCCTTGTCCTTCCCTATCTGAAATTAATGACACTTCATCCTGTTCCTCCCGATCCTCCTGAGAAGACCCCGCCGAGGCAGGGGCACCTTGTTTCCAAGATAAATCAGGGATAGAGGATGGGGTCGCCGCGTCCCTGTGGACATCGGCTACTGTGTGACTCGTATGAGTCGGACGTGGTCAGACCCTGGCTGAGCAAACCGCCACACACCGAGGCTCTGGCCTACGCTCTCTTGAGAGTCTGAAACATTCTCAATTATTGAATATCCTGAACTTTCCATTTCTAGGGTTAAAATATCAATAGGTAAATCTTGTTTAGGGACAGGCGCTTCACTATACTCTGAGGCTGTAACAGAAACATTGTCAGGTGTAGAGGTACGATGAGATGCACTAGACTTAGTAGAATGTCGAGAGGACTTCTTATGGGAATCCTTTTTGGAGGATTTGTGGCTACGGTGTGACCGCGAACTAGACCTAGGTTTGGAAGAATCACCACCATGGCCCCTGGGGGAAGCTTCAGTCTTGCACTTCTTACTAGCCGGGGAAGAGGCCCGACTTGAAGACCGTTGTCTGAGGGGTGACCTTGACCTCGATCTCGCCTGCGACGAGGAGGTGGCTGCCGGGGGAGTAGGCTCTCTCGGGCGTTTAGACGTATCCACAGACGATACAGAACCCTGGCTAGTCTCTGTCGGCTTAAAACCCCTTACTCTAGAGGTACGTTTAGGGGGAGGGTGCTCTGACAGCAACTTATCCCAAAGTGGGACGTTGTCACATTGAAGTGACTTATGTGCGACAATGGTAGTGTAGGCCGACATTTGTTGTCTGACCTCTCTCAACGCTACCGCCGCGGTCTTGTCATTGTCACACAGGACTTTATTGGTTAATTGGGAGCAAAAAGAACAATTACGTGTAACCCAGAGACCCCTTGAACGGTCTAGACATCTAACACACCTTATGCAAAGGGTATGTGCAAAAATTGGGATACCCGCGCAAGTAGGGGTAATGCACAGGGCAAAAACTGGGGTCACATTAGCCATGACAGAGACTGGTGTGAGGAACTACCGCCGGGTCTGTATTGGTCCGCCGGAGCTCAGCTCTGGAAAAATAAAGAAAAATTTCCAGGAATTAATGCTCATAAGGTTAACCCAAGTGTTCGCATACAAGTGTTAATAACCCGCCGGGTAACGGGATGCAAAGACACAGCTAACACATCTCGCCACGCGGCTGGGTGTAAAGAGGCTAAACAAGTCTTCTTAGCTAAAGAACATGAAGAATACCCTCTGATATAATGGTCCAGTATGGCACTTATAGTCTGTAGGAGGTGGTGACTGTCTCAAGATTCAATTTTGTAACAAAGCCCCCCTCATAAAGACGCCGGCCCTTGAAATATTTTAGTAGAATAGCCCAGGGCAGGAATATACGAGATCTGATTTTTTAACGAATTGTCCCAAACGATCGTCGTAAAAATAGAAGGCGGCGATACTGAAAGTATCACCCAATTAAGGTTAATCGAAATTGAATTTGTTTATAAATTCCTTAGTTCCTTTACTTAGGGGCACCCGCCGGGTGTGGAAATCGATTTGGTTAAACCTCACTGATCCTTCAAATGCCGTAAGAGTAAAGGCAGCGATACACAGAGTATCACTCACATGGATTGGTTAACTATAAGAGACCTAAGTCGTTTTATCCCACCCTGCTCAGGTGCACCCGCCGGGTGAGAAGTCTAAAAGTTAACCCCACAAGTTCCTGTCCCCACTACTTTGTAAAAGATCGCCGGGGAGGAACGCCTAAACAACAGCTAGGTTTTCTCCGTGGTTGTCGTAAACCAGGTAGAAAAACCTATAAAAAACGAGTGTTCTCAAGAACGTCGTTTCTTTATATATAACTAAATATATATGTAAGGATGGGTACAGCCATCCCGCCGGGAATATTAAGGAGGCCTGAAACCAGGCACCCACGGAGACGCAGTCCTGGAGAGCCACAGACACCTACCCTCGCCGGGGAACCAGCCAGTGTTAAAAACCACGTGTGGCCTAACACTGCTCATCGGTCAGGATTTTTCACGGTGAAACCGAGAAAAACCCGCCGGAAGGCAAACCCACCCTGAACAGACACCATCTGAACAATACGACACGAGGAGAGACACGCACGACTAACCAAGGTCACAACATAATCCGTGGAATTAGCCAATACACAACTAAACCAGGAAACAAATATAGTCCGAGGAATTAGCCAATACACAACTAAAACCCGGATACACATGACACAGTAGGGCATATTTATAAAATAAATAATAACACTAGACATGTGGCAAAGCTACGAGCGGCTGGCTAGGCCTAGGTAGACGGCATGAAAATAGTTGAAATATAAACACACACTGGAATATCACAACAGGAACCACCGCCAACACACCACCGAAGCGATAACTTCCCACCCCGGAAGCCTGACACGGACCCAGAAAAAACTTCACTAAGTGAAGAAAAATACGCTGGGAACGTCAGCAAACACACAGCTTACCTCATCAGAAGGATAAAAGGCAGCAATAATTAACGCGTAATGAAAGCCGCCTGCATCACCAACTAAACCAAACTGTGAAAAGTTCACGTGTCCACAACAGGACCACGAGGGTACATCCGAAATAGATGCCCCATACATACGACCCAAAATACATTGCACTGCGGGCAACCAGCCCAGGACACTCCTGCTACGCCTATCCTAACCTTACTCGATACATCCCAGAGTAAACAAATGAGAAAAAACTCACTAGGGACGCCACGAATGCGGAACCAGCGGAGCCTGAAAGGAACGTCCGGGCAGGCTGAGCGCAGAGCAAAGAAGGAGGAATGACGCCTGATTCAGCGTCTGGTCAGAAATCCACACAAGTACATCCACGATATGATGGAAAGCTTATTGGATAGTTATTCTTATTTTCTTTTTGTTTTTATTTTTTACGAAGTTTTTTCGTAGTGAGAACCCAATTCATAATGACTGAAGCCATGAGTGAGGTCGCGTGCGCTCATGATGAAGGCTCCTCAGTTTTTAAATGCTCTGCGCGGTAGATTCAAACTACGGCGGATTAGTGTTTGAAGAGGATGCCTTATGTAATGTTCGTCAATGATGGAGGGGCCACTAATAAATATACCCTCCAGAGTTATATCTGCGATAGCAGGTTATCTTAACTCTCAGTATCTATGTGCTTCTACTATAGGCTGATGTTCTCTGAAACAGCCTATTACCTATAACATATGGTTGCTTAGTTATGGTACACAAGGAAAAGATAGTTAACTTAATTAAATCACAAGAGTGATCTAATGCAAACAAGAAGAAGGTTTACTTAACGTTACTTTAATCAATAATATCTGTCACTCCTTTATGAAAGAAAATTTTGTAAAGTCCTCAAGCACCGAACAAGGAATCTTCTGAATAATGTCGGATGCTACTAAGAAGAACGTATTGGAAATGGAACCACAAAATAGCAGGAGGCAGGACAAGGCTAAATACACAAAAAGGCTGGACATATAATGTTATTGGACACAAGAATATTATAAGCGGTGCAACTGTAATAATGCTCGCCACGAAAAAGTAGTACTATTAACAAAACCGGTCTATGCTGGTTGTGTCTCTCTACAGCAACCTAGACCTCAAAATGCTTGTGTAAAAATAATGGGTATGCATAAAAGAGTATATGATCTAATCCAGCTAATGTCTACCCGGGTTAATAAAGTCTAGCTGGGATGCGCAAAGGTACAGAATTCTGGTGGAGCAAGGCAGCTCCTAGCCTAGTGTGGACCTCGGGTCTGTGCGGCCTGATTACGTTAATATGAAGGGGTGCTCTCTTGAGGATTCTCGATCACAAGTATCGAGTATCCTCCTGGCGACCCTCAAAAGTAAAAGCAAATAGAGTTAGAACAGTGTTGGGTGGATTAGGCAAGCAGCCCTCACGCACTACACAGTCTAAACTCCAAGATACACAGACAAAAGATCCACCCAGGTAACCCACAGAATCCGTAGTGTCGTGTAGCTCAAAAGTAGCCTACACACATTGAAAACACCAACAGCAAGGTACCTGATCCCTAGTCTAGCATTATTTAACCCTGTAGAAACATTAGTGATTGATGGAGACAGTCTGAGTAATACAATCTCCCAAAAAGACAATGACTATCTTCAACCTTAATCTAGTACATAAGAAATGTGAGATCCAGCATATAATACAGTCTGGCCACCAATTCAAGGTGTGGATGCAGAGAACCAGAGGGGAATTGATATTAATAAAAGGTGAGGAAGTAGTGGAAATGATAGAGGCAGTAGGAGAGAAAGATTCTAAGACAAGAGTGTGGGACAGTTCAAGGGAGATGCTTAGAGTATGCTGTCTGGGAAGGATCTGACAAGGATATTCCCATGGACCTCCTGGCTGGAGTCCCAGTTCGCAAGAATGGCACGAGGGCGCGACAGTCGCCCAGTAAGCAGCCGCGTAGTAGGCAGTGTTAGGCAGGAGGCAACGAATCCCGCGAGGCCTATGTAAGGGGGCCAGCCACGCGCCGCACTCACTACCAAGTCACACCACCTTGTCTCTCTCTCTCTCCCTCTCCCGCTCGCCTTCCCATCATTCAACTACTTAACACAATACTTTCAATTGACTAAATAAAATAGAAAGGATTGTGACAGACGAAAATAAAGAACAGTTCTGAACTGTCTGCAACACAAGCTTTCTCGAGAAGGAAAGTACACAATGATAGGTAGACTGTAGCTATATTCTCTGCCCTGGCGAGTCCTAGCGAGTAAGCCATGCGGTTCTGGGGGAAGCGGTGAGCGTCACATATGGTCCTTCCAACTGAGAGCAGAAGAAAAAGAGACACCAAGAATATTGAGAGAAGATGAAGGATTGATTTTTGTATTGTTGAAGAATAAGGGATAGTCCGCTGGGAGTTCCTTACGGGTAGATAGATGGAGAAATTGGGTTTTGAAAGCATTAAAGGTAACAAGGTTTTCTCTGCCCCAATTGGAGATAGTATTTAGATAAGAATTTAAGAGTTCTATGGCTTCATTACGTTTGTCGTTGAGGGATTGCTGGCTGGGGCGTTCTGAAAAACCAATGAAGTAGTGTAAGGTTGAGTCGTCTGCGTATGAATGGATGGGAATTGAGGTACAGTTGAGATCATTTATAAAAATTAGAAAGAGAATAGGAGATAGGACAGAGCCCTGAGGAACACCGGAGTTTATAGGGTGAGGAAGTGAACAATGGCCGTCCACAACCGCGGCTATGGAATGGCCGGAAAGGAAATTAGAGACAAAGGCACAGATGGAGGGATAGAAACCGAAGGAGGGTACGGTAGTTTAGAAATTAAAGATTTGTGCCAGACTCTATCGAAGGCCTTTGATATGTCTAGTGCAATAGAAAAAATGAACGAAGGCGGTGCTGGTTGGGGGGAGGGGCGTCGATTGACCGGGGACAGAGGTGCAGTTCGTTCGTGGTCACCCCTTCGGAGATCACGGCGTCAGGCAATAGATAGATAGATAGATAGAACAATATATTTTTACATTGTACATTCATAAATAGTACACTAGGCTAATATACTAGGTTAGGTTAGAGTAGGCATCTGAAAAACAGTTACGGTACCCGCTACACAGGATCTTACCAAATATTACTCTACAAGTGGCGAACGTTTCCTGTAGAAGGTGAAAATAACACAAACATTAGCCTGGACCTGATCTGGAGATTTAGGCCCTAGGCTACCCTTGTTTTATGTGGAGTGGACAATTGTGAAATTATCGCGACCCTGATTTTATGAAATACTTTTAATTGGGTAGGCTATATACGAGATACAACAATATAGGCTAGCCTAGGTAAAAAATTCTAATATCAGTTTTGGGTTCCTATCATCATATGCTTTATTGCTATATAATTTTTATCCTCGGGTAAACAAAAACAAATTTATGGGATTTTTCATTTTTTCCTTGCGATTTTTCTTTTTCTTTTTGGTCATTAGCCAAACCTAACCAAAAAAAAAACGGAAAATATTAAGGAAACCACCCACCAATTATTTTCATTATTTTGTTTTTAGTTTTAGTTTATTTGCATCAATATATAGTGGTTGACATTAGTTTCAACCTCCGCAAAAAAAATTGTCCCCTTTATCCAACGATCTTAAGACACGGCGCCCGATAATGGGGAGGGCTATGAAGATCAGGGAAAATGTGGGGTTAAAGACATAAAAAGGCGATATAATGGCTTTTATGATGAAAGTTGGCTCGGGTTTTGTTGTTTTTCAACTTGAGAAAACCCCGAGCCAAGTTTTGGCAAAAGTTGGCTCGGATTTTAAGATTTTTCAGCTGCATAAAAGACAGTAAGTGCAAAAAAGAAGTTGGCTCGGGTTTTCTTGTTTTTCAACAAAGAAAACTCCAAAATGAAAAAAAAATCGAGCCAAGTTTTGGCAAGAGTTGGCTCGGATTTTAAGATTTTTCAGTAAGCTAATTATCCATTATCCAACAATTAAGCTACATTAAAGATATAATATTCAAGGACACTAGTGCGACGTTATGAGAAACAATTTATTAGGGAGAATAGGCACCAATAGATTCGCTATATTTTTCTCCATATAGTTCGCATGGAGGATTTTCGTTATCAACAAATTGAAAAATACCCACTTCACAGACAAATACATCAGAAATCTAAGTCAAAGCGGGAGTGTGGGGGTGGCAGCCCCAACCTATAGTACTAGGTTAGGTTAGGTAAGGTTGTTAGGTTAGGCTAATGTCCTTTCAAAGGGGTATAGGGTAGTAAACACTAGGATAGCCTATACCCGGTCAGAGGTAAGAAGAAGAAGAAGAAGAGTCCTGCAGTAGTCTCCTTGAATGCTACCAAAGATATTAGCCTAACCTGCCAACCTTACCTAACCTAACCTAGTATTATGAGTGGGGGCTGCCGCCCCCACACCCCCGCTGGTTGGATGGTACATGGGATAGAAAATGAACTTACCCAGTAAGCTCATTATCCAACAATTAAGCTACATTAAAGATATTAGCCTAACCTACCAACCTTACCTAACCTAACCTAGTATTATGGGTGGGGGCTGCCGCCCCCACACCCCTTCTGGTTGGATAGTACATTGGATAGAAGATTAGGTAAATTCCTAGTGTTAATTAGACTGAAAGGCAGGGAGAAAGAGGTCCGCCGAGTTGTGTTGTGTGCCGTCTATGGGGACAAATATCGTTACAGGTTACAGGTTCTAGGTTCTGTATCTCCCTTAATAGAATTTTTCGAGGGTTGACACTTATTTTAACATGGAGTATAGGTTATATTACATCCTAAATTAAATTTTAAAAATCTGTGAAAATTCTTGGGTTGTTTATATAATAGAAGTTACGGTAATTTTTTTGAAAAGACTCGCAGCGTTATTATACATAATTTATTAGGGAAAGTGAAGCTCTATGGAATCCTTATAATATACTCACATAGATTCCACTGTGGGAGAATAGTTTTGATAGTTAGCCTAACTATAGTTTTGATGTAAATACTACCGCAACTACGAATCTTGTTTCCGAGACCTAGTATATTAACCTAACCAAACAACCCAACCTAACCTAACCTAGACCCAGTACGTGGGATACAACACTAGCCCTTGCATGCCAGCTACTGTGGGTTCATATATTAGACATACAGTATACAACATCTTTGTAGAACATAACGCTTTACCGTAGCGAGTGTATTCCATTCCGAACACTTTTTGTAAACATTGAACACGTCCGTAGCAGAGCTCTCAAGATTGCGGGACTGAGTTTGTTTACGCGCGGGACTATTTATATCGACAAAATCGAGTTACAAAACTTATCAACACTATTCTCCCACAACGGAATCTATGTGAGTATATTATAAGGATTCCATAGAGCTTCACTTTCCCTAATAAATTATGTATAATAACGCTGCGAGTCTATTCGCGATAATTATCGAAGTTACTGTGGGACACGTAATATGTTGAAGGGGGAGCTCTGCCCCCTCTAAACACCCGCCACTTATGTCATCATAATCTGTTGTACTTTATAGGGGGTCCAATTAAGGAAAAAGTTAATTAACAGACGAAATTAGGCCGCAAATTACAATAACATAGCGGGCCGCCGTTTATGGGAGACATTTTACACATAATTTTCAATGTTAATTTTCTCCCTTAGGCCTAATCGATTTTTCCAAATTATCAAACTTACATAAAAATTAAGTATATACAGTTTATAGGGATTCCAACATGCATTTCAAAATTGTCATGAAAATTGGTGGGTGGTTTGCTTAATATATACCAAAAAAACTAACCTAAACTAACCTAACCTAACCTAATAGGCTAGCCCCCAAATACAATATACATTTAGGTTAGGTTAGATTTTTTGGTTAGGTTAGGCTAGGCCTAATGAATTTTTTTATTTTAATACCACAAATTTTCCGAGTGTTTTTTTATAAACAAAATTGGTCATTTGCATCAATATATAGTGTTTGTAATTAATTAGAAATCTCGGGAAAACCTATTTGCCCCATTAGGCCTATCGATCGATGTTGAGACACGCTCGCTCCCCGATAGTGATTTGAAAAGACATTAGCCTAACCTAACAACCTTACCTAACCTAACCTAGTATTATGGGTGGGGGCTGCTGCCCCCACACCCCCGCTGGTTGAGTACCCTTAACCTAAAAAGTGCGCATGGGGGTAATTGGAAACGTCCCCCTGTGCTGACGTATTTGAGGTGTTTCCGTCACTAAAATATTCATTGTACCATTAATAGCATTAATACTTATCCATATGCGCCTATTATGGGTTGATTATAAAGGTATTAACCTGAAACAACAATAAAACGAGTGAAAACAGCGTTTGGATGGTCAAAATCGGAGATATAGCCCGCGAGTTGTATAATGTATGGGTGAGGCAACCTGCTTTCCCGCCAATTTCCCCCAAGGCCACTGAGACACAGTCGATCGATACTCTCTCTCTCTCTCTTGCACTCGCTTGCCATCAGTGATGACAACACCCTGCTTGCAACTCGCTAATGTTAGCACGAAAATATACCTCAGAATAAGGGAATAACAGGGAAAATAGGTGATAACTGAAGGAGAGGAGGAAAGTGGGGAAGGAGGGGAGGTAGAGGACTGAGATTTTGCATGGCCCAGGGGCCAACCCAGGGGCCAATTTTTTGTTTTTTTGTTTTTTCGATGTCAAAAGTTGATTTTTTTTTTCACTCACTCTTAAGAGTCTCCCCGCAGTCCGCCGGGGGAACTCATAAGAGTCTCCCCGCAGTTCCCGGGTTAATAAAAAAAAAAAAAAATGGCTGTCGATTATACGAAGGTGAAAGAAAGGTCGATGAAGTCTATGGTGTTTACTCTGCAATCTTCAGCTTGATTGTACAGTACATTGATAACGGGAAAGTACCGTATTGACAACCTTGTTACGAAATTTAAATTTTAGTACCATACTTTTATATTAGTTTTTCCGAGGGTTTAACACATTTTCATATGATCTTTAGAGCTATCGATAACTGGAAGTACCGTATTGACAACCTTGTTACGAAAAAGACATTTTAGTACCATAGCCTACTTTGAGTATAACTAAATAAGTTGGTCACCAATTATTTTGCAATATTTGAACACGCATATGGATTTTATATGCTCTAAACATAATATGAAAATGTGTTTTAAGCCTCGGCAAAACCTAATAAAAATATATGGTACTAAAATGGAATTTTGTCGAAACATGGTTGTCAATACCTTCCTATAGACGGCACCGATTCGTACACACGCCATTTTCAGCTGTCTCCCGAGGTCTGTCCACCAGCTTTTTAGTCCACTCCACCTGCCCATCTCTGTCGATAGGTTGGGTTGTTTGGTTAGGTTAATATACTAGGTTTCAGAAACAAGATTCGTAGTTGCGGTAGTATTTACGGTATCTGGACACTTCGAGCGAATTCATATTCGAGCAGAGGCGCATTTAGGTTAGGTTAGGTTAAGTTAAGTTAAGTTAGGCTAAGTTAGGTTCAGGTTAGGTTAGGTTAAGTTAAGTTAAGTTAAGTTAAGTTAAGTTAAGTTAAGTTAAGTTAAGTTAAGTTAAGTTAAGTTAAGTTAAGTTAAGTTAAGTTAAGTTAAGTTAAGTTAAGTTAAGTTAAGTTAAGTTAAGTTAAGTTAAGTTAAGTTAAGTTAGGTTAGGTTAGGTTAGGTTAGGTTAGGTTAGGTTAGGTTAGGTTAGGTTAGGTTAGGTTAGGTTAGGTTAATTAGATTGGATTGTGCATCCGCTCGATCAGGAATTCGCTCGAAGTTCCTCGCATTCGTATTTACAGATACGGCCGAATACCGGTAGGCTACTAAATGGGCGCCGGCCCAACCGCCATGTTGTATCCCACGTAGGCCTACTAGGTACTACGGACACATTGTAGGCGTTAGGTGTGGATTAGGCTTGTATCCAATGTACTAGTTCTATGTTACTGGATATTTATGATTTAAATAAGTGCTACGTTTTCGATAAATCTGGTTATATGGCTCTGCAATTAGGGAAATCATGAGCCGATTTCCGACATGTAGTTAGTCTTTTTCGATTCTCAAAATACGATCCAAGTTTTGCCAAAAATTGGCTCGGGTTTTCCAAAATTATGCTTTTTGGGGTTTGCAATTTAGGGAAACATGAGCCAAAATTCTAAATTAGGTTACTGTAATTTGTTTACTCTTAAAATTCGCAAAATCCGAGCCAAGTTTTGCCAAAACTTGGCTCGGGTTTTCCAAAATTCGGGTTTTATGCCTTTGCAATTTCGGGAAACCTGAGCCAAATTTCTAAATGAGGTTACTGTCATTTTGTTGTCTACAAACTCTCAAAATCCGAGCCAGCTTTGGCCAAAACTTGGCTCGGGTTTTCGAAATACCTTAAAACCCGAGCCAAGTTTTGCTAAAATACGTTTTAATCGCCGTTTTACGCATTTAACACCTCATTTTCCCTGTACTTCATAGCCCTCCCCACTATCGGGCGGCGTGTCTTAAGATCGTTGTATAATGGGGAAAACGGTTTCGCCGAGGGTTGCAATTATTTCCAAACACTATATATTGATGAAAACTAACAGGGAAAAATAAAAAAATCCATGGGAAAATTGGTGACCATCTTATTTAGTTTTTCCCTACTTTGTTATTAGGTTTTGCCGAGGGTTAAAACAAATGTTCTTATGATCTTTATAGCATAGGCCTAGATTAAATATCTATCTTCAAATATATCAACAAAATTCGTGGTATTAAAATAAGGTCAATTTAAAGATGATGTAATTAAATTGCTAAAAAATCGTTTCGATTGTTTTTATGTAGGATAGTTTAGAGTTGTGTAAGGGTGTTTTGATGTGTGAAAATAGGCGTAAATGCATATTTACCCATTAAACAACAATCTAAAAACACGTCACTTCACTCGCGAAAAATAACTATTTGGCCATAGCCTAACCGTTTGCCGTTGGATACAAAATATGTAGAGGGGGGAACAAGCCCCCCCCTCACCCCCCCAAGATTTATTGAAATCGTCATATATTTAAACAGTAGGGGGCAAAAACCAAATTTTCCCCAACGCTTCTTCTTCTTCTTCTTCTTCGCGGCGGATGTAAACAAAGCCACCCGCCTCTTGCGACGTAGGCGATATAGAGGATATTTTGTTTTTTTTCAGGATGAGTAATAAATTTTTACGCGCATTTAGACACATATAGGAATGAAATACATGGCATAAGAAACTTGTAGGCCACGATAAAAATCGATGTATGAATTTAATTACATCATCTTTATATTGTCCTAAAATAACATTGAACCCAAAATTCTCCCGGGGATAAAAAATATATAGCCTAGCAATGAAGCATAGGATAGGAACCCAAAACTATCATTATAAATGTGTTACCTATATTGTTGCGTCTCGTAAATATTTACCTTTAACCTAATGGAATCTATCTATCTATATGCTCTGGCCCAATCCCCAATTTTCCCATTTTTATAATTGAATCTTACCTTGCTATTAATTGGGTACAAGCAATTCACGGAGTTATTTAAAATAGTTGTAGCCTAGTACATAATTATCGCCTATGACTTTTTGTTATAGTTATGACATTGTTGCCAACTCACGTAAGCCACATTTGTCACGTCTTCAGGCGCATTTTTCACCGACATCAATAGTGCCAATGGGCGTTTTTATGACTGATTTTAACATTAACTTCGAAATATTCTAAAGCATCTCCTAATATAATACAACACGCATGGATTTCGTTGTCAGTAGAATGATGCACATATATAAAGGCAGTATCACTCAGCGAAAAGCTCAAGATACTGGAGTTCTTGCAGAGAGGCTCCAGTCCTGACGTTATTCTTGACTTACAGTGTGCTGGCTTAATAATCCAATAGGGTTGAAAACTAGCAAAAAGCTCTTTTGCTACCCATTGCCAACGAATGGTACTTCAAAGAGCCGAAAAAAGGAATAAGGAATAAGTAACCAACTTCAGGCGGGTTACTTCTATCATAAAAATAATGTGCTAAACAATATAATATAATAAATAACACTACCATTAAAAGTAGTGAAATAAGGGAAAAACAGCTCGCTCAACAAACACCACCACCAGGCACTTTCTCCCCTCTGCCCACCAAACCTTAAAGCCACAAGGAAGCAACCCTCAGCCCAACAAGATATGTGCCCGAGTTGCTACCATCGAGATGCCATGTCCTCCAACACCAGGGAAAAACTTATTCGTCACCATAACAAATGAAATGCAGCTCGCCCAACAAACACCACCATTAACCATGTTTTCTCCTCTGCCCACCACACCTCAAAGCCACAGGGAAACAACCCCCAGCCCAACAAGATGTGCCCGAGTTGCTACCATCGAGATGACACGTCCTCCAACACCAGGGAATAACTTATTCATCACCATAAGCAATCCCGAAGTCCAGAAAAAGAAGAAAGGTGAAGAAGAAAGACAACCAAAGAAAAGGCACCATAAACACTACGTCCCGGCGCCAGTCTAGCTCACAGCCGCCCTACTGCCATGACCAGGGAAGCCGAGACTACTACCGTTACCTCACCCCCCCTCCCAGCCACAAGGAAGTAACCACCATGAACATCCTACATCCAGGCGCCTTTCTACCGCACAACCACACAGCCGCCAGGACGAGAAATAAGGTATGACTAATGCAGGAAATTTTAAGATCATTACATTCAGTGGGAAAACTGTTCTTGTTAGTGACTGCACGGAAGACGGTAAAAACCCAGTTGGAGGACTGTTCTTATTAGTGACTGCACGTAAGACAGTTGGAAGATTGGGCGACCCCTCGTTTCGTGAATACGTAATTAAGGTTTATGATACTTAATTGTTTATCCTCCTGAAAATATATGTTTGTGGGGCTCCGTGAGACACCGGCAACGGCACTTAGCTCTGGAGTCCTTCCAAGATAGCAATATCTTGGAGAAGGCCACAAACATAATTATATCCATCACCCCCAGTTCTGAAAGTCTCTTATGATGGTCAGAGTAGTTAAGATCTGTTGCGTTACTACCAACTATCTTACGTTCGCTCGATAAAGTGTGTTGATACGCACTGGCATATTTACAAACGATATTAAGACCCAACACCAAGACACTGGACGATCTGCATCAAAACTTATAAAGACTAGAGTAGTCAGCGCAGCGAGCTCTCTCCTGCATTAACTTGATACTATTTCTACCTATATACTGGCATTTGGTAGATAATAATAATAACAATAATAATATTTATTCAGTTAGCAATTTACAGAGTTGGTACCACATAGAATGTGATAAATATGACATGTACCAGCCTTGCATAATTCCAACTAAGGATAGCCCAATAAGGCCGTTAGGCGTATTTCCATTGGGGTCCTTGTGGGATTAGGTTAGCTGGGGAAATGGGGAGGATAAAGAAATAGATACTTTAGAGAAAGTATTTCTAGGGGGTTATTTTAAGATACCTTACATCCTATAGTAAATATCAGTAATCCGTAATCTGTAATCATTTCAGTTTGGTTTGTCTATCTCTTATGTCGTATTTAGTAGTAGACATAAGCTTGGTGCTCCCTTCTCGCAGCTGTCCGGTTCAGGTGTTCCTTCAGGCTACGTCTGAAGGAATACAGTGTTCTCTTTTCACGGACTGACTGGGGTAGGTCGTTCCAGTCTTTGATGGCAGTGAAGAAGAATGTTTGCTTACCCTGTCCTTGGATTCTCGGGACCTTAAAATTAAACATCCTGTTTCTTGTATTATGTCCACTCCTCTCATTTGCTTTAACAAAATCATTCTTTAGATACTCTGGAGCTCTGTCATAGAATTTTTTTGAAGGCATTAGTTAGCCTGATTTGTTTGGCCCTGTCAGAGACATTGAGCATACCTAGTGACTGAAGTTGTTCCTGGCCAACATGTGATCTGGGTCCTAGGTTCAGCATGAACCTAACCATTTTATTTTGAGTGACCTGAAGTTTGTGCTGTGCTGATTTAGATGATGCAGAGTACCAGGATGACACAGAATAGTCAAAATGACATTGAACAAGCGCTTGGCAGAGGGTCTTTTTGGTCGCCGCGGGCAAGCATCCCACCTGTCTATACAGGTATTTTATACGTGCTCTACACTTACTCAGGATAGATTCCAAAATTGTTTCACCTGACAAACTCGCGTCCAGTTTCAGTCCGAGATATTTAACTTGTGACACTGTTGTTATAGGAATATCATTACAGTTGACCGAGAAGCCCACAATGTCTTTCAGTTTGCATTTTGTTCCACATAAGATGGCTTCCGTCTTGCCCAGGTGAAGAGATAGTCTATTGTCCACTAGCCATTCACTACATGATGCTAGTTCTTTGGAAAGTGAAGCGGCAATACTTATTGGGTCTTCTCCTGAAACCAGAAGCACGCTGTCGTCTGCATACAGTAATAATTTACACGAGACGCTCAGTTCCATGTCGTTCACATAACAGAGAAAGAGTAAGGGACCAAGGATGCTTCCCCGCGGGACCCC
This sequence comes from Paralithodes platypus, assembly GCA_032716605.1. NCBI lineage: Eukaryota > Metazoa > Arthropoda > Malacostraca > Decapoda > Lithodidae > Paralithodes > Paralithodes platypus. The sequence goes on from CM064582.1 coordinate 61,569,405, forward strand.
ACAGTTAATTGGCATAGGATCAGATATATTATCATCAATTTTGACTCTTTGGGTTCTACCACTAAGATAAGATTTAAACCAGTTCACAGACCCTATGCCCATTGTTTGTAGTTTATTACATAGGATATCATGGTCTACTGTGTCAAACGCTTTTTGTAGATCAAGAAGAACCATACCAGTGTAGTTACCTTTAGACATTTCTTTACGAATGTGATCCATTAAGTGGATGAGACAGGAGTCTGTCGAGTACATGCATCTGAAACCTGATTGAAACTTATAGAATAGATCATTTTGTTTGAGGTAGTGTTCAATTTGGGTGTATACCGCTCTTTCAAGGATTTTAGATACAATACATAATATGCTAACTGGTCTGTAGTTGCCAACTTCTAGTTTATTTCCTTTCTTGAATAGAGGGGTTACAATAGCTTCCTTCAGTTCAGCAGGTACTGTGTTGGTGTTAATTGACAAGTTGATGATGTGGGTTAGGGGGCCTGCTATACCAATGGCTCCATCTCGTAGAAATTTGGCAGGAATTTTGTCTGGTCCTGTGCTCTTATGTACATTTAGGTTAGACAGCTCGTCAAAAGTGTATTTTGGTGTAACATTTTGCAATCTAAATGTGTTCGGGTGTATGTCTTTATCTCTGTAGAAATTACGAAAGGTGGCCGTTGTTGTCGTGTATTTATTGAGAGGTTGAGGTAGGTTCTGTGCAAGTGTGTTTGCTATGGAAGTGAAGAAGGAGTTGAAGTAGGTTGAAATTTGTCGTTTATCGTGGCAAACCTGATCATTAACCCGGGAACTGCGGGGAGACTCTTAAGAGTTCCCCCGGCGGACTGCGGGGAGACTCTTATGAGTGAGTGAAAACAAAAATCAACTTTTGACATCGAAAAAAATATATTTTGTTTATTTTTATTTGTTTATTTTTTTATTTTTGTTTGGCCCCTGGGCCATGCAAAATCTCAGTCCTCTACCTCCACTCCTTCCCCACTTTCCTCCTCTCCTTCAGTTATCACCTATTTTCCCTGTTATTCCCTTATTCTGAGGTATATTTTCGTGCTAACATTAGCGAGTTGCAAGCAGGGTGTTGTCATCACTGATGGCAAGCGAGTGCAAGAGAGAGAGAGAGAGTATCGATCGACTGTGTCTCAGTGGCCTTGGGGGAAATTGGCGGGAAAGCAGTTTGCCTCACCCATACATTATACAACTCGCGGGCTATATCTCCGATTTTGACCATCCAAACGCTGTTTTCACTCGTTTTATTGTTGTTTCAGATTAATACCTTTATAATCAACCCATAATAGGCGCATATGGATAAGTATTAATGCTATTAATGGCACAATGAATATTTTAGTGACGGAAACACCTCAAATACGTCAGCACAGGGGGACGTTTCCAATTACCCCCATGCGCACTTCAGAGGTTAATGGTGAGAGCAATATTAGTGTTAGACGAATGAATCCCTAGTCTTGTTGCTGTAGCCTGTTGTTTTTAGGTGCCTCCATAGTTTCTGTGGGTTATTCTGATATTCCTCTGCCTTATTGTGAAAATAATTATTTTTCGCTGATTTCATTTTCCTACTTAGTTTATTCCTGGCCCTGTTGAACTCATGTTTCAGACCTTGATCCTGTCTATGTTTCGCTAGCCTTTTTAACAGAGTGTCTCTGTGTTCCAGATGGTGTAGTATGTCATTGTTGATCCATGTGTCTGACCTTGCTTTAATTTGTATGTCTTTCAGAGGAGCTATTTCGTCTAGGATGTTTGTGATGATGGTTCTGAAGCAAACCCATGCGTCATTAACGTTTGTACTTCCAAACACTGGAGACCAGTCTGTATTCCATAAAATGTCCAGAAATGTTTCCTTATTGTAGTTTCTGAGTGACCTTGTTTTGATAACCTTGTGATTCTCTAGGGTAATTTTTGTGGTTTTCCGTGTGCAATATGTGACGAAGTGATCACTTATCCCAGTCTGTATAACCCCTGATTGGGATATTTTGTCCTCTCTGTTACAGTTTATGTGGTCTAATATTGTGGCAGTGTTCTCAGAGATACGTGTGGGGGTTGTGATGAGTTGTTTGTGATTGTGCATAGTCAGTATATGCCTATATTCTCGTACAAGCCTATCATTTCGTTGTTTGTAACACAGGTTAAAATCCCCTAGTATGATGGATTCATTCCGAGGGTCTAGCGATGACAAAGTTCGTTCAAATTTGGTCAAGAATTGTGTGTCGGCTGGTGGCCTATAGCATACCCCAATTGTGGTGGGTCTTGTCCTCGGCAGGTGTAGGTCGATCCACAGAGCTTCGTGATTTTCTACATGGAGGTCGGTCCTAGTTGTGTGTGTGAGGTTGTTTTTTACATACAGACATACTCCTCCCCCATGCCTATTGCGATCATTCCTAACCATGTTGAAACTTTGAATGTTTATTTCACCATCGTTTATACTTGAATCCAGCCAGGTTTCTGTGATTGCAATTATTGAAGCTTTGGCCTTATTAGCTAACAAGTTTATTTCTGACAATTTATGGTACATTGATCTGGCGTTAATGTGGATAAGATGGAGCCCTTTGTTGGTGAACACTCTGTATTCATCTTTGATTTTGAATGTGTCCTGGCTGGATTCTGAGTTGTTAATACTTGGATCATTTACATTAATATTCGGTAATGAATGCAAGGCACACTTATTGCAAAGGAATTCCCGTTCTTCACTGTTGGTCTTCTTAGAGATGCACTTCATGTGAGCTACATGTTTACACTTTACACAGTTTTGGATCTTCTGACGTCGTGTTATGAGTGATTCACATATAAAACAAATGGTTTCGCGATGTTGCACAGCTGAGTTCCTACATTTAACACATTCAACTTCGTTTCTACTGTTAATGTAAGTACCTGTTGCATTGTAAAAGTGAACTCCTATTGTTGAAACCAATATTACAGACTATACAGTTTTTTCTTACTGTTTATTGAAATGCTGGGTGTGAAGGGTCTCCTGAAATATCCCCAGGCTACCTTTAGGATCAACTTTTCCTGGTACCTGGCGCGGGGTACGAACCTCTGAAGGGAATTTAACCCCCCTAAAAACCCACAGGTTTTGAGATGCCTTGGGTGGGGTTCGAACCCTGGTTAGTGACCCAACCATCACCACCAGGCCCGCGCGCTAACCCACTGTACTACCACGGACGTACTAAAAGTATAGCAACCTTAGTCCGATTTTTAAGAACCAGGTGATAGTCTCGTGGTGTTATCACGTGATGAGTTTATTGGACTTACCATCTACAACTATTTTACGCTATACCTGACGTCAACTCGGGTTAGTATTATTGTGGGTGCGGGACATTTTCGAGGGCATTACATTACATCCTTCTTTAACTAGGCTAGTCCCTAGCCTATTTTAAGGTCATAAGGTATCGTAGCTGTATTACCTCAGCAATCTCAATATTGTTGGTATAGGGTTCGCGTGACGGGTGCTCCACGTAGCTACCTGGTCACGTTCCCTAGCTGCCACCAATGAAATGCTGGGTGTGAAGGGAATTCATGGTCTCCTGAAATATCCCCAGGCTACCTTTAGGATCAACTTTTCCTGGTACCTGGCGCGGGGTACGAACCTCTGAAGGGAATTTAACCCCCCTAAAAACCCACAGGTTTTGAGATGCCTTGGGTGGGGTTCGAACCCTGGTTAGTGACCCAACCATCATCACCAGGCCCGCGCGCTAACCCACTGTACTACCACGGACGTACTAAAAGTATAGCAACCTTAGTCCGATTTTTAAGAACCAGGTGATAGTCTCGTGGTGTTATCACGTGATGAGTTTATTGGACTTACCATCTACGACTATTTTACGCTATACCTGACGTCAACTCGGGTTAGTATTATTGTGGGTGCGGGAAATTTTCGAGGGCATTACATTTATCATACGACTGGAGGTGTGGTTTGGTCCGCGTCGATCAGCTGTTTGTGCGGGAGAGGGTAGGGGATACTCGCGGTCGGGCTGTGGTTGTTTGCTGTTGTTGTTGTTGTTGTTTTCATTGTCCGTTGATGCTGCTTCCCTGTTGATGTATTTGCGAGTGCTACCTGATTTTATTGTTGTTCTTGTTGCATGTTGTGCTACTTGGGTCGCCGATATCTGTGGTATTAATGGTAATGCTGTGGGTAATGTAGAGTTGGTGGAGTGGGTAATTGCTAATTCCCTATCAATTTATCGCATTCCATTTCTTTTCTGCTGTTAACATAAGTACATCGATCGTGTGCTGTTTCATTACAAATACTACATTGTGATGTTGGACTCCTTTTGTTGAATCTAATATCGCACACTGTACATAGATTCTTTTTATTGTTCGTCGTACGTCTGGCGGTGTGGTGATCAGCTGTGCTGCTAGGGTGGGGACTGTCTGTGGCTATGTCTCCCCCTGTGACCCCTCCCTGCCCCACCTGTATTTGCTGTTTGATGATGTTGTCCTTATTCCTGGCTGCTAATACTGCTCCATTGTTGATGTTGTTGCGACTGATGCCTTTCTTCCTAGCTGCTCCAGTTACATGTTGAGCCACCGATAGTGTTGGATTGTCTTGTGGGTTGAATTGGAGCGTGACGGGAGACTGGGTCGCCGACCGTGTTGGGTTGTGTTGTGGGTTGAATTGGAGCGTGACGGGAGGCTGGGGTACCTGCTGGCCCAGTTTGTTATTACGAATTTTACTGCTAGGGACTGTTGAAATGTCGGTGTCTGCCTTACTTGTTTGGTGGTGAGGTTTCTTCAACGTTGAACTAGGGCCGGGGTTGGTCTCTACATCTCCGCAGCTAATTAGAGTGTAGCACAATAGGTGTTGTAGCGAGGTTGTGCCAGAGTATTTGCCCAGCCGCGGCGTCTTCCCGATATATGAAATAGACCAGGCAGGAATGGTGACAGAAATTTCACTCGTGTGTGATTTCTGTGTGGCGAGGTCCCTCAATACTTGTTTAGGGTTGACCTGGTACAATACCGGTCCCCTCTGCACCTGTATATCAGCATAACCCCTCTGGATGTTGAGAAGGATGATACATAGAGAGAGGGCTACGCCCGCACCCTTCATCCCTCCCGCCATCTTGGTACCTTGATAGATAGTATTCAAGGTCCAACTTCAGGAGTTCAAGTACCACTGTTTGTCAATCAGCCATGTCAGGATCAACCCGTCGGCCAACGCATCTACCGAAGATTGGATTACCGCTATTCTACAAATCGAAAGTGAAATTATTATACTGTTATCAAGACACAGTAGAAACAACTGTGAGAAGGATCTATACTCAGTGTATTTAGGAATAAGAAGTGTTATGCCCTGATTTTATTCAGGTTTAGCTATTGGTCGAGGTGAGTTCTTTCAAGACTGGGACTTCAGAGTTCATACAATACATGCAAAGACGACAGTAGAGGATAAATATTACACCGAAATATAGTTTATAGAACAGTTTATTTCACTTAGTCTCTACGTACATGTATTTGAGAAGGAATGTATTAACATGATACAATAATATAATACAACAAGAATCACTATTCTTCTAGCACGATGGAGGATCTAGGTGGAGCTCAGGTATAATCAATTTGCTTGGTTGTAATTCGTTATACAGTATCTGATTAGCGTAGCGTTATGGAAAATATACTAGAGGTAGTCGAATACCCAAATAATTACTTTATATTCAAGTATGATATTTGTAAGTAATTATTATTGACGAGGGTAATTACAGAGTTGATATACTGGCACTCTGTTTATATTCATCATCATGCGCACTGGTGTGGAGTTTGGAGTAGATACAATTTATGGCAGAGTCGATATTTGTAGACTCTGATCTAACACTTTTGGCAATTATTACAGAATCGATATTTGTGGACTCTAACTGATTACTGCCATGGACACCGGGCGCACTGGTGTAATTTGGCAGAGTTAATACTTGTGGACTGATTTATTTTGCCTCGTCACTGGCATCGACTTAGTTCAATTTTCCAATATTGATTCCGATAGGCACTGGGAATAACTAACAGCTTGTAGTCTTCTGAGTCTCCATAGGCCGTCTAGGTTGGCCTGTTGTGTGAAGTAAGTTACGGATGGGTTAATGGGCTTAAGGTCTTGAATGTGGTTCCGTAACTATAATTAAATAGTTGAGCACCGCATCGGACTAACGCGAATATATAGAGCCTATAGCTTAGGGATACTCGACTATCCTGACCGTTATATTAACCGGTGATGAAGTTCTGTTCAGGTACTCTTGAATTGGGGTCTTTAATATAGTGCATCAGTTATGACGAAATAGCACTATATCGGGCTAACGCGAGAAGACGGTATGAGTGTCTTACTCGACTGCCACTGACCTTTGTAAGAGGTTCAAGGAACCTTTCAGTTGCAAAGTCTAATGGTATGCCACAGACAAAATGCACCTGGACTTTTATATGCAGAGTGCCTGTGAAGGTGTCTCGCAAAACCCTTACTTACACAAGTGATCGTGGTATGCCAAGGTCCCTCGTGAAGAGGTGGAGTGCGGTGTTTAAACCTTTTAGTTGCAAAGTCTGGTGGTATGCCACAGACGAAATGCACCTATATGCAGAGTGCGTGTGAAGGTGTCTCGCGAAGCCCTTACACAAGTGACCGTGGTATGCCAAGGTCCCTCATGAAGAGGTAGAGTGTAGTGTTTAAACCTTTTGGTTCAAAGTCTGGTGGTATGCCACAGACGAAATGCACCTAGGACTTCTATATGCAGAGTGCCTGTGAAGGTGTCTCGCAAAGCCCTTTCCCATACAAGTGATCGTGGCATGCCAAGATCTCTTGTGAGGAGTCAGAGTGCAGTTTTAATAGTAGAATGTTGAGGGGTAGGTATGCCTGGATACCTCAACTTCCTACTATTAAAGCAGAACCTAAGAAAGGCATCTATGTTAACTAATGGTATCCCACTAGTAACAAAGATCCCCTGATAGGATGCAGTGGTTGTGTTTTTAATAGTAAAACTTTGGAGTGTATAGGTATGCCCGGACACTTCAACCTTTTACTATTAAAGATAGGGAAGATGCATACAAATGTTAAATATAAACTAGCCAATATGGAATTAGAAAACTCAGACTGTGAGAAAGATCTAGGTGTGTTTGTTAGCAATGATTTGAAGACTAGAAAACAGTGTATAAGCGTTCGTAACAAGGCAAACAGAATTCTCGGGTTTATCTCTAGGAGTGTGAGTAACAGAACCGCTGATATTATCTTAAAACTTTACATGTCATTAGTGAGACCCCATATGGATTATGCTGTTCAATTTTGGTGTCCTTATTACAGAATGGACATAGATTCATTGGAGAGAGTACAACATAGAATGACAAAAATGATCCATACTATTAGAAATCTTCCGTATGAAGAAAGGTTGAAGAAATTAGGCTTACATTCGTCAGAGAGACGCAGAGTTCTGACCTCTGACCGTTTTGGTGAGGTCAGTTCTAATGGTGTTAGTGACCTGGGCTAATAAATTAGGCCTTATAATTAGGGTTAGGTGTGAGAGGGATCTGCCTTGTGTGGGCCAATCGGCTTTCTGCAGACTCCCATTTTCTTATGTTTACCTATTGTCTATAGTATCGCTATATACCTTACAGACTTCTGGAAACTGTGCCAAATTTTCATTACTGAAAATGGAAACATATTGACTATTTAACCCGGGAGCTACGGGAAGACTCTTAACCTAAGACGTGCGCATGGGGGGTATGAGACACCACACGCCTGTGTGCACGTATTTGAGCTGAGCTTTAAGTGTCATTTTACAAAAGGCTAGGTTTTTGGTCATTTTGCAAAGCTCCCGGTAATTTCGCAAAAAGGCCACTTTTTCAAAAAGACCGTAACATATATACAATGAAGGGTCACCCTTCCGACGGGATTTTTATGGTTCAGTACTACTGAACATTAAAACAACAAAGTATCTCAGGGTGTTCCGTGGAGTCCCCGCCGGGAAACACTCAGAACGAGATAAAAAACATTCAGTATTCACCGCCGTGTACGGGTCTACTATGAATTCAAGTTGGGTTATTTAAGGCATATAGTATAACTCCGGCGGGTCCGGCAGACTACTAAAATAAAGAATTAAAATTTAGAAGGGCAAGGGCGAAGCCTCCCCTCATAATCACGTATTCCGCCGCCAATAAAATAACAAACAACAATGCGTTCTTCTGGCCTATGACAGACAAATTCAATATCCCACGACTGACACAGTTGACAAATTAATTTGATTTGGGTATGTAGTGCCAGCATGTCACTAACAATAATTAGAGTTTCGAAGGATAACGGCGACGCCCCCCCCTCGTAATCACATTTTATGCCACCCACAATTAACATCTTTTGGCCTTAAAACAGAAGACCATTCCGCCGGCCGATTTCGCCGCACAAATCACGGCGACGCCGGGAAATAAACTCACCCTTTTCGATCTTGTAGCTACCAGTTCGACTGTTTTGCTTTATCATGGGCAAATTACCCACCGGATATAGATTCTCCGTGTTAGAGCTCGAAGATCGCCGGGGTTGATTCATGTATCACAAAACGAATGAGGTCGGTGTTTTTTGGCACTAGGGTAAGAAGTTTATTAATTAGTAGCACATAATAGGCTACACAATACTCAATTACATTTCGGGGAAATGTTTAACGTAAAGGGAATTAAGATTGTTTAAGTGTTACTCAAACTTTATTCCTTTTTTACAAATTAGTAGCTCACCCTTTTTGATCTTGTAGCTCTCAGTTCGACTGTTTTGCTTTATCATTGGCAAATTATCCACCGGATCTAGAATACAAAATCTGTGTAGCGGTCGAGGATCGCCGGGGTTGATTCATGTATCACAAGACTAATGAGGTCAGTGTTTTTGCACTCGGGTAAGAAGTTTATAAATTGGTAGCACATAATAGGCTACACAATACTCAATTACATTTTGGAGGAATGTTTGAAGTAAGGGGAATTAAGATTGTGTAAGAGTTATTCAAACTTTATTCTTTTTTACAAATTACAGTTGTTGTTGTTGTTGTTGTTGTTGTTGTTGTTGTTGTTCCCAAAGCTGCCTGGCCGAACAGCCCCAAGGCTCCGAGCACGGCCAAGGCCATATCCGAGTGCCCCCACAGAACCCTCCCTGCCGACCACAATAAAGCCTGGGTGACTGAAGCCACTCCATGGCGGGGAGCTGAGGAGGGTGCGGAAACGCCCGGGAAACCAAAGCCCCACCCAGGGCCCTGTGCCCCTCAGCAATTATGAAGAGAAAGTTGAGGGGCAAGGGAAAAATGTGACGCTTTGGCTTCCAATCTTGGTAGATTGGGAGGTCAATCCACGGAAGAGACGCCGTCACTCGAGATCTAGAAAATATATAAGTAAAAGGAACAGTCAGAGTAAGCTATGGGTATGGCAGAGATCGCTCAGTTCTCACTCTGATAGACCAGCCCATCACCAGACAAATTACAGTAGTAGCACGTAATAGGCTACACAATACTCAATGACATTTCTGAGGAATGTTTAACGTAAGGGGAATTAAGATTGTTTAGGTGTTATTCAAACTTTATTCTTTTTTACGTAGAGATATACAGTATAATTATATTAATTATTCCAGCCTAGCGTGTCCTTATGAGCATTGATTCTTGAAAAAAATTCTCACACAGGTTCGAAAGTGAAACACCTAGGAAGATGAATATCTCTGTGGCAGTGAGGAGGTAATCATAGATAAGAGTATTTTCTCTTTATGTGCAGCTCTGGGCTGTCAGAGATTAGCGATTATGGGGCACTTCCTCTGGGTGAAGTGTGGCCCTTACCTAGACTATTCGAGAGGTCGGTGGTTATCAAATGCTTGTCCCAAATGTTCAGCCCTCCGCAATGCTTTGATTAACAATGGAGATAGTCAATGCAAGGCTATCCTTCAACACATTAAAATTTGAATAGGTAACATATTGCAAAACAATGGCTCATTAATCCCTCCAGTTGGATGATCAAACTCTGAGGATTCATTAATGTGTCCAGTTATTACCTCACCCCTTCCGGGATCTTCTTCGGAAGACACTTCCTCCCGCCACCGAAAGAGACCTCGGACCAAACCCCCATCAGATGACCAGGAGGCTAAGAGGTCCAGCTCGAACTTGAACTCCGCATTAGCCACCGGGGACGAGTCAAAGTCGAGCCGGCATAAGACGTCCTCCTCATCAAGAGGGAAGACAGCTGAGGACCCGTCAAAATAAAGACAGAAATCCTCAGCGGAAAAAGAGACATCAAGAGACACATCTAGTGCGGTCTCAGGCTATTCCCCCCAATTTACTAATCCTACACCGGAACATGTCGTGTTACCTGTGTCAGGGAAAGAAAGAAGTGGCAGTGTAGTTTTTTACCGGCGGAGACATTAGAGCTCCCCAGACCGGCATTCACAAACAGATACATATGAAAGCGATGCACGGGTTGATGAGTCCCGGTGGGAAACTCAACCAGCCCCATCAACCCGGTCAACGGGATCACTAACGAAGGGGCCACTTAGAGATATATACCAACAGGTGGGTTATACTAAGGAAATGGGGTCTAGCCAAAGACCAGTCTCTCAACTATCTGGGACGTAGGGCTCAGAGATATCACTATCAGTACTTACTACACTATGCCCCAACCTCGCACACACCCTGGTTACAGGTGAATTACCTGTCCCGGAATGCTGGGTTATAGAGGGAAGGGAAAAGAAGAAATTAAGGGCCAAGAACCGTTTGAGAGAGGTACTTGATGTTGTTATTAAGGCCTTCCCACAATTTTTCAATCCCAAATTTTTTGTGTACTCATCATCCCCCACCTTGCCTCCTACTTCTGCCAGAAAACTGTTTTTTGGACTGAAGGGTTACATGTGTAGCATTAAGGCAGAAAGTCTAGTTTTAAACTGATTTTGGGATATAAAAAAAAGGGGGGGGGGGGAATATCCTAGCTAAGGACTCTACCTGCCTCTGAAATGAGACAAAATATAAAGAGTACTAAAGTCATGTGATAATCCGTTCCTTAGGCTAAAGTAAGCCTACTCAGGAACATGGGTTAATTTTTAGGTGAAACACTATGGATGCAATAGGGTTCCCAATATACTCAATAATCTCAGGGATTAGAATTAGAGTAAGAGTACAAATATTTTGGTAATACAGTACCTAAGGCCATGAATATGTAGGCCAACATATTAATAAAATTGGGTGATAATGAATGTTTCATTTAACCTGGGATATATAAGCCAAATGACTAATTTATTCTGGTGTTACACCAACTGTTCTATCAAACTTAAAAGGTGCTAACACCACAGGCTTCCCTTAAGAAACGCCGCCTGTAATAATAAGAGTGTATTTGGTGAGGAGACTTCCGGCGAAGATCGGTAGAAAATTATTCTTATCCAATATCTTTACAGCTACCTTAGTCTCTAACGAAGCATACAGAATAATTAATTTCCTCCTAGACCAACATCCTGCCACCACTACTAAATTTAAGGGTGAGCAGGCAGCTAAACAAAGTTTCAGAACTAAAAGTTCCTTTCGTGGTCAGTCACAGTTCAATCAGTCAGCCAAGACTTTCACAACCCCTGCTCATACCGGGACACCTAAAGGGCGCGGTAACCTCAGGGGTAGAAGGAGGTGGTTTCGGGGCCAACATAGGGTTAAACCCAGTAGGGATGGTAGCAAGACCTCTCATCCCCCCGTGCCAAAGTCAGAGTCACATTCCTCCTCCAAGATCTGAGACACACCACAGGACTCTCTCACTCCCAGCGCCAAGGCAAGGCGAGACGGATCCGAGAGTAGTACTGCCGGACAAGACCAGTCATATAACTGGCAACTCCCGAGATTATTTCCGGGCATAGCTCCGGCGAACATGGGCAAGGACAGTGGTCCGCAAAGGTTTCTCGTGGCGGTGGTCCCGGCGACCCCGTTTAGGTTTTCCCCACAGAATTCAATCGTGTTCCATTGAAGGCGGGATCCATTATCGAAGAGAGGGCACAAAAGCAGATCATAATCCACAGTCCTACGTCAATGCCAGTGTTCATATCCCAGTTGTTTTTGGTGCCAAAGAGGGACAGTGTTCAGATGAGGCCGGTGATCGACCTCTCATATCTCAACACCCACATTCACAATCAGTCAGTCAAGATGCTGACGGTGAATCAGATCAGGTAGTCACTCCCGCCGCAGGGCCGGATGTGCTCAACAGATCTGAAAGATGCCTATTGGCATGTCCCAATCAACAAACGTTCTCAGAGGTTTCTAGCCTTACACAAGGGGAATCAAACGTTTGTCTTTCAAAGAATGCCCTTTGGATTATATCTAGCACCCCGAGTTTTTCACAAAACTAGTTCGACAGGTGTTACTACCATTGCTCAAACAGGGAATCATGATTTTATGGTACCCAGACAATTGGCTAGTGGTAGCCCAATCCAAGATAAAGCGCCTTCATCATGTTCAACTAGTGTTAGACCATGTTAAAACCTTAGGGTTCAGGGTAAACTTAGGAGTCATCTCTCCTCCCCACCAAGCAAATCCAGCGGGTGGGCCTTATCTGGGATACCGAGTTACTAACTCTGAGTCAGAGTGTGGACAACCGTCAACCGTCAGAAATTTCGCAGGAAACTCTCCCGGTTTCTACACTCACGGACGACAACGAAGAAATTCTGGGAATCCCGGGTGGGCTCACTAAAATTGGATACAGCTGACGGTACCGTTAGGTCGTCTGAAGGTCAAAAAGAATTATCTTGGAAGGAAACAAGTGTTTGCCACTTTCACCAGCGGAAACACTAAGGGCAATTCCAACTTTAATCCACATCCTCCTGACGGCTTGGGCGAAGCCAGAAGTAATTCACTCCTCCTTGACTTGGACAGCTCCACCTCCGACGGTTTGGGTAGATACAGACGCGTCAGGAACCCTGGGATGGGGCTACCAATCAAACTTAGGCCATCAGGGTCAGGGTCGAATGTCAACTTCAAATCATCTTCATATCAATGCCAAGGAGTTGCTAGTCCCACTATTCTTTTTACAGGAGCACAGCATGAGCCAGGCGGGAAAGTCCCTAGCCTTCAGAATGGACAATATGACTGCAGTGACATGCATTCAAAAGCAAGGGTCGGTAAGATCAAGTGTTACAAGGGTTGTCGTAAAAGATATTTCGTCTAGCCGCGAGGCTAGGGACTTATTTTCATGTAACATATCTGCCCGGCGTGGCTAATGTATGGGCGGATGCTATGTCCTGGAGACAGAGCACTCAAGTAGAATGGACTCTCAGACAAAACATCTTTCAAAAGCTGATTGCAGAGCCCTACCATCCACAAGTTGACTTGTTCGCGTCAGAAGCATGCCACAGTCTGCCCCAGTACCTCACACGCCGGAATCTCACTCCGGCGGCGGTGGGGGGGTCCGGACGCATTGCTGGTAGAGGGGAACAAATGGAGCCCCATTTATCTGTTTCCACCTCCAGACGCATCCTTAATGTGCAAAAGTAGTTCACAAACTACGGGATTATCGGAGCATGGCCTCGATGATCGCGCCCTGGTGGCCGGCTCAAGTGTGGTACAACCAGTTGAAGATGTGGTGCGAGAACCCGGTGTCGCTCCCGATCTCGTATTTCCACTTAGAGACAATTGGAAACCTCAAGACCTCGCTGACTTTCGCCTTGTGGATATTCAGAAGGCCAAGTGGCTAGGCCAGTTTGGGGAAACCGTGACTCACAAGTTGATTAATCAATATGCTCTATCAACACGACGACAGTACCAATCACACTGGAAGTCATTTACTACCTGGCTTGTAGAAACTGGTCAACGACAGTCCTCGGTGGCTCTGGTGTTTAATTATTTAAATTACCTATTCGACGTTCAAAGTTGTCAGTTGTCACATTAAGGAATCACCTCACAGCAATTAGGACACCATTTTTAGACTTAACTGGTTTGGCTGTACAGGAGGCGGAAGAAAATGGATTTATGAGGTCATGCTTAAAGCTCCGCCCTCCCCCTAGTCAACTCACACCCACCTGGTCTCTGGATCGAGCCCTTGAAATGCTTCAGTCCCGTAAATATTGCAAAGATCCTCCCTTTGATCTAATACTTAAAAAGGCCATTTTTCTAATGGCACTGGCAACGGGTGGCAGTGTGTCTGAGTTGGCGGCGATGAGTTCGGAACCAACCTGTCTAAGATTTAAAAGGCGCAACTTAGGGGTACATATTGCTCCTACTCCTAACTTTATTGATAAGAATGAACATTATAATCATGTATTTACAGTTCGAAATTCCGGCTCTGAAACAGGGTGACAGGCACCATTTATTGTGTCCAGTGCGGTCACTTAGGTTATTATGAGGGCTTCCCGGCCATCACAGATGGGAGCCCTCTGGGTTTCAAGGACAGGTGTCCGATTACAAAAACGCCGGCTAGCTGCGTTATTAGTGGAAGTCATTCGAGAGAGTAACCCGGGCGTGTTGGCAAGATCACACGATATCCGTAAATGGGCGGCATCACTTCGATTCCTCCATAATTACTCTCTAGAAGATATTCAGCAGACCCAATTGTGGTCATCAAATCATACTTTTCTCACACGTTACCTGTCCGTCATTCGCATGAAACCTTCTCGTCCATACATGTGTAGCATTAAGGCAGAGAGTCTAGTGTTTAGCTGATTTTGTGAAAAAAAGGGGGGGGGGGGAGGAATCCAAGCTAAGGACTCCACCTGCCTCTGAAGTGAGACAAAATGTAACAAGTATTAAGGTCATGTGATAACCGTTCCCTTGGCTAAAGTAAGCCTACCCAGGAACATTGGTTAATTTTTAGATGAAACACTATGGATGCAATAGGGTTTCCAATATACTCAATAATCTCAGGGATTCCCCTGGGGGAAAGGGAATAGAATATGCCTCACGTGCCTTCTGCGTGTCGTAAGAGACGACTAAAGAGGTTGGGTCGGTGGGCTTGCGACCCCCACCCGGAAAAAATACCTAAGCAAAGAAAAACGAACGAACAGCCTCGGATGTGGGGGCGGTTCGTTCGTGGCCACCCCTTCGGGGATCACGGCGTCGGGCAATAGATAGATAGATAGATAGATAGATAGATAGATAGATAGATAGATAGATAGATAGATAGATAGATAGATAGATAGATAGATTAGATAGATAGATTATATCTAGAGTATAAATATTTTTGGTAACATTACCTAAGGCCATGAAAATGTAGGCCTACATATTAATACATTTGGGTGATAATGAATGTTTCATTTCCCCTGGAATATATTAACTGAACGAATAGTTTATTCCTGTGTTACACCAACTTTTCTATGAACCTTAAAGGCATTAACACCACAGGCTTCCTTTAAGAAACGCCGCCTGTAACCTTCTTTTATATTTTCTTTGATATTTAACTGACCTGATTAGTACATGTTACTTGGACCTTACCTGGTTTATTAGTGGTATGCGATGTTTATGATGAATGTCCCCCTCCAGTCTTGAGAATTCAGGCGCATCGTCAATGATGAAGGGGCCACTAATAAATTAAGCTCCACTAATAACACCCCGAGGTTTGAGAGTCACAGGACTTCTTCTAGCCGGAGACATTGAGAGCAACCCAGGACCCACGTACACATACATATGTCCAACTTGCTCAAAACCCATCACTTCGAGTCGCCACACTAAGGGTTCAGTTCTCTGCAATTCATGCAGGAACTGGACCCACTTCACCTGCACAACACTTGCCTCCAAGAAACACTACACAAACACCTGGACCTGTTCCTCATGCCCCTCCCTCTCCCAGTCAAATCCCTCGCCTAAAACCCGTCCACCTCTCCTCCCCAACCCACCTAGCCTTCCCATATCATCCACTCCCCCCCCTAAAACCCATCCACCTCTCCTCCCTAACCCACCTAACCTTCCCATACCATCCACATCCTCAACTCAACACACCACACCCCATCCTAATCCATTCAAACCCCCATCTCCTGCTCCCCAATCCCCACCCCCACCTCACCCATCCCAACCCCCAGCCCCTCCCTCACCCCCACCCCATCCTCGTGCAGCAGCACCCAACATACATCGTGCACATAACATTAACATTCTTCAATTGAACATAGATGGCATCAACAAAAAGAAACACGAACTCTCACACTTCATCAAACAACACAACATACACATTGCCATCTTACAAGAAACAAAACTCTGCACAACACAAAAAACACCCACATTTCATAATTTCACCACCATCAGACAAGACCGGGCCGTCGGCGGGGGCGGTGGACTCATCACCCTGGTACACAAAGAAATATCATACATAGTAACCAGTGTACAAACCAAATCCCTCCTCCCCCCAAACGATAACACAACAGAAATACAATCAATTAAAATACGCACTGGCAACAACTCCAACATAACCATCATAAACACATACATCCCTCCCCAAACATCCCCTACAGTACCAAATGAATACAGACCACACTTACAACACATCACAAACACCCCACACATCATCCTGGGTGGTGACTTCAACGCCAAGACGTCGGCCTGGTTTGTCGACAACCCCGACACAGACAGAGGGCTGGTAAAACAAAACCAAACTGATAACCTCATCATCCCTAATGACATCCATCAACATACCCATATTCCTCACCAAGCCCTCTATAACCCATCATCTCCAGACATCACCTTTTGCTCCCCAGAACTCGCCCCCACAACATCCTGGAGGGTGGTCAGAACCTTAGGCTCTGACCACCTCCCGATCATTATCACCACCAAAACCAGACTCACCCCAGCTAGCCACAAACACACATACACCAATTATAAAAGAGCTAACTGGGAAGCATTCACAAATGAGACAGAACAATACTTCACAACTCTAAACAGTACACCCATCACTAACATCAACAATGCCTGTACACATACTCAATAACACTATCCAAAACGCTGACAAGAAACACATTCCAAGAGGTAACAGAAAAAGACACAACCCCAACTTCACACCAGAAATTCAAAACCTCATCAGACAACGCGACATACTGAAACACTCCCCAGCACCCCACACACAAGACATCACACAACAAATTCAAGCACTCAACACCCAAACTAACAACAAGATACAAGAACAACAAAAACTAAATTGGAATAACTTCCTACAAACACTTGATCACAAAACAAACCCCAAAAAACTCTACAAAACACTAAACAGGATCACACTTTCCAACAGCAACACAACACAATCACATGCTGCAATCACAACAACAGACTCTACTCCTTCATGTAAACAACAAGCAAACACTCTCATCAATCACTTCTCACATGTCAGCCACCTAAAACCTCACAAAGACGACTGACGTGTCATCCGACGTAAGAGACAATTCCCCACAGACCCTGACTATACACCCTTCACCAATCACCAGACAAAGCATATCATCAACAATCTCAAGCACTCACCCGCCTGTGGCCTAGACAACATTAGCAACATACACCTCAGACACCTGGGACCACAAGGCATACAAGCACTCCTAAACATATCAAACTACAGCTATTCACACAACACAATATCAGACATTTGGAAGCATGGTATCATCATCACATTCCCCAAACCCAACAAAGACCCCACGCTACCCTCCTCGCACCGCCCCATCACACTCCTTTGCTCCCCCTCCAAAGTCATGGAACGCCTAGTATTACAACTAATTACACCTGACCTACCCCTAGCTCCAACACAACATGGCTTTAGGCCACTGCACTCCACAAACACTCTTCTCACAGACCTTACACAAAGAGCTTTTGACGGCATCAACTCAGGTAGACCACCACACAGATCACTATTAGCCACACTCGACATTAGTAAAGCCTTCGATGCCATCCCCCGCCACAACCTAACAAACAAAATCTACAACACAAACATGCACAACAACACAAAAAGGTGGCTGGCCAACTTCCTAGCAGGCAGATGTACACACGTATCTTTTGCCGGTCAGTCATCTAAAATCAGAAACTTTCCAAACGGAGTCCCACAAGGGTCCGTCCTATCGCCCGCACTCTTCAATCTGTACATGCACGATATAACTACACCCAATACGCCCCAAATAAACTTAGCCTCCTATGCAGATGACATAACACTCCCATGCACACACCATGACCCAAAAAGAGAAACAGATCTCCTTCAACCCTATCTCAACACACTACATGGCTGGTGCACTACAAACAGACTTAATCTAGCCCCAGCCAAATCCACCGCAACCCTGCTCACAAGCTGGACAGAACACGAATACAGTGGGCCCCACAAGGGTGCGGTTACCTTAGTCCGAGACATGCGCGCACCCTTGTAAAACGCACCCTTGGAGCTTAAGAACCTATGGGAAATTCACTATGTAGTCCGGGGACTCTTCAAACTTACCCTTTTTTCACCCAATAACCCCTGAAAAACATGAACTAAAACATGTCTACCCACATTTGCCTGTTTCTCACCTCTAGCCAACATGTCTAGTAACTGTTTTTTCTGTTCTAAATCAAGAACTTTCACTTTTGTTTTGGTGGGTAACACGATCGCCCTGGGCGGTTGGTTAGGGGCAGCAGGTGGCTGGGGTGGTGGAGGGGCTGGAGGGTCCATTGTTCACAAAGAATGCGGAAGAGAATTGCAAGGCTGCGTCAGGGTACGCTTACACACGAGTCACTGAGTCATCCCGCGCGCTCTGACATCACAAACATGGCCGCCCGACAAATGTGCATCCAGTTCCGCACGCTTCGCCACCGCACGCTTTGCTTTTTTCGCACCCTTGGATTATAAGCACCGCACGGACATCTGCCGCACGGTTGGAGAATCGCACCCTTTTATTGCGCACCCTTGTGGGGCCGACTGTACATCCCTCAACTCACCATAAACAACACACCCCTAACACATACACACACACCCAAAATCCTAGGAGTAACATATGATACTCATATGACATTCAAACAGCACACCACAAACATTAAAAAGAAACTGACACCCAGACTTAACGCCCTCAGGTCACTTGCTCACACAAAATTTGGACACAACAAAGAAACTACCACCACAGTATATAAACAATACATAAGATCAGTGATGGAATATGCAAGCCCAGCCTGAGCTTCTAACCTAGCTGAAACACATCATAAGACCTTACAGACTATTCAAAACAAAGCCCTGAAGATCATTACAGGCTGCACAGCTACTGCACCCACAGATCACCTACATCAAGCAACCAAAATCCTCAAAGTCAAAGACCATCTGGACATGAGAGGCACTCAATTCCTGGCAGCAGCCTCCACGAACCAAGACCACCCACTAAACTACATGGCAACACACCCACAGACACCAAATGGTGTACTACATTATGGAGATAATTCTATATGGGACTGGGCCCCCCAATTTTGCCACTTTTCCATATTTGTTTAGCTTAATAAATATATAGGCTAGGCTATACAACTTCCATTTCATCGGAATAACATTCACCGCCAAGCATAGTCACAGCTGGGGTTTGTTGTTGTTTCGTGGACAAAATCTAACCAAACGTACTGTCCGACATTAATTTATTATCAACAATTGGATATTCGTTACTGTGGGCTCTTATTACTCTACTTCCTAATAATAGGCAAGTAAATTATAAGATCATGTTTGGATAAACAAATATACCAAATTAAATTAGAATGAAGAAACAGTAAGTTGAGCGAGATGTTTCAGCTTGACGTCAACCCAGCTGGACCAGCTCCGAAGCTCTCTTGCCGTCGCGCTGTAGAGTGGGGGGGGAGTCGCGCAGTAAAAGGAGGCGCCGGATTTGAAGCACTCGGCAAGGCCATTTCGCGTTATATGTTTTCGGCTCTGGTTATAAGAGGTTTAGATAATTCGGGACCCCCCCCTCGTGTTGAAGGAGGATCGCGTTGTAGGAGCTCGTGTTATAGGAGGATGAACTGTAGTTTGTTGAACATCAAAACAATGCAATTACAGGTTTCTTAAATTTGTTAACAAATAATTGTTGTACTGTCCTCATGGTATGTGCCTGTGTCAATACAGTAGAACCTCGCTCTTTTGGACTAATTGGGGGAGACCCCGGTCCGAAAGTGTCAAAAGTCCGAAAGGGCCGAGTCCGAACTCACACTTCAGCCTTTCAGACAAATCCGAAAGGCTGAAATAATGTCCGAAGTTTATAAGTCCGAAACTCGGCTCTTCGGTCCGAATGCGAAATAATTTTTCTCAGCCTTTCAGACAAATCCTAAAGGCTGAAGCATGAGTCCGAAGTTTATAAGTCCGAATACACATTCACCTAACCAGATAAGTCCGAAACTCGGCTCTTTGGTCCGAATGCGATTTAATTTTTCTCAGCCTTTCAGACAAATCCGAAAGGCTGAAGCATGAGTCCGAAGTTAAATGTAGTCCGAAAAGGATGGAGGTATTTTCTCAGCCTTTCAGACAAATCCGTAAGGCTGAACCATGAGTCCGAATTGAAATGCTAGTCCGAAAGTCTGATAATTCCGAAAGATTGAAGTCCGAAAGAGCGAGGTTCTACTGTACTGAACATACATATTGTCCTCATTTTACCTTACAATACTTAACTAGGCTTATTATTATAATTATAATCTAAGCGCTCTTCATCATCATCATCTCCGACGCCTTGCTTCCCCCTAGGAAACCCCCACTAGAGGATGGCCATGACAGAAACGTCTCCAAGCTACTGTACTTTGTCAAGACATGCCTCCTTTGCCCGTGCCACAATGCCCCTTCCACTACGTGGAAGTTTTTCTTCAATATAGTTTTCCACTTTCCTTTCCCATACCATAGGTGGTCTTCCACTACTAGCGGTTCCACTCACCTGACTCCCATATATCTTTCTTGGCATTCTGTCTTCATCCATTCTCTGAACATGACCATACCACCTCAAAGTACTTCTCTTTATCCACTCAACCACACCACAATCAATGCCCATAGCCTGCTCTTCCATTCCAAAGGACTCGTACACTTCCCTATTACTTGGCCCATCTAGCCTATTCATGCCAGCTGCCATTCTGAAAAAGCTCATCTCCACAGCTCTTAGTTTGAAGAGGTCCTCGTCACTTGCCGTCCATGTCTCGCTTCCATACGAGAGTGTTGGGAGCAGCACACTGTTTCTCAGTGACTTTTTGACTTCCTGGCTAACCATTCTTCCTTTGAGAATACAGTAGGGTCTCACATAAAACGAGTTTATGGTCGATAAACGAGGGCGTTTTATGCGATTTCGTTTTATGTGAACACAGCATTTTGGTGGCGCAATATCGTCAATTTTCACTGTAAGCGAAAATTTTCGTACAAAGCGAACGATATTTCGTACAAAGCGAACGACATTTCATACAAAGCGACGATATTTCGTACAAAGCGAATTTTAGGTAGGTCGTTTTAATCGAGACTCGTTTTAATCGAGACTCGTTTTATGCGAACACGTTTTATGCGGGACCCTACTGTACTATCAAGTTCTCCAATCACTTTTCTCCCTTGCATTTTTCTCTCTTTTATCTCACTCTCCATTTTACCATATTTGCATAGTACAGCTCCCAAATACTTGAAACTTTCAACCTCTTCTAGTACTTCATTTTTCAATTTTATTTTACAACTTTTCTTATGTTCTTTCTTGATTCTATATTTTTCCTTAACATCTATAGTTTCATGCATTCTTCTCTCAAACACCATTACCTTACATTTCCCTACATTGACCTTTAACTTTCTCTTGTCACATACCCTGTCAAAGTCAGTGACCACTCTCTGAAGTTCTTCAGCATTTTCCGCCAACAGGACTGCATCGTCCGCATATAGGCATGTTAAAATCTTTCATGTTTTTCCCTCTGATTCCAGTCTAGCTCCCACACCCATTGATACAGCCCTACATTCCCTAATCACTCCATCCATGTATATATTGAACAACCAAGCTGACATGACACATCCCTGTCTTACACCTACATTGACCTCAAAACTTTCACTTAACTTATCCCCTACCTTCACATTTTCCATTGCATTCCTATAAAAAGATTTTACTGCCATTAGCAACTTTCCTCCCACACCATATACTGTTAACACATCCCACAGGCCCTCCCAGTCTACTTTGTCGTAGGCTTTTTCCAAATCCATGAATGCTGCATAGAGTTTTCTGTTTTTGGCCAGATACTTCTCTACCAACAATCGCATTGAGGCTATCTGGTCAACGCAACCCCTGCCCTTTCTGAAACCTCCCTGTTCCTCGCCTATTTTGTCATCCGTTATCTTCTGTAGCCTCTGTGTTACTACTCTTGCGTGTACCTTTCCAGGTATGCTAAGCAAGCTAATTCCCCTATAATTCTTACACTCTTCTTTACTACCCTTCCCTTTGTACAAGGGTACTATCACTGCTTTCCTCCAGTCCTCTGGTACACTTTCCTTTTCCCATGCTAATTTACATAACCTATGCATTATGTCAACAGCTTCTTCTCCTCCATATCTCAGCATTTCACCTGGGATGTTATCTACTCCAGCAGCTTTGCCCATTTTAAGTCTATTGATTGCTTCTTTTACTTCTTCTCTGCTTATCTGGCTTTCAACTACCCTGTTTATTCTACCTCTCTCCATTCCTATGGATGAGATCTTTACCTTCCCCCTACTCTTTACAGCTAAGCTACTAAAATGATCTTTCCATACTTTCACCACACCATCACCCTCTACCACTTCCCCATTCATGTCCCTCATCCTACCACCTGAGACACTCTCAGTCTTCTTCCCTCTGGCTTCTTTCACAGCTCTGTAGTATGCTTTCCTGTCATTCAGAAACTGTTCACTAATCTTTCTCCCATATGCCTCATCTGTCTTCCTTTTAGCGTCTTGTATCGCCCTCTTCACTCTGTTTCAAATTTTTATATTCTTCTTTCCTCGCATCTCTAGTTTCTCTAGGTATATTCTTTTGCAGCATACTCTTTCTGAACTCTTTCTTCTTTTTCACTATTTCTTCTATCTCTTTACTAAACCATGCATTACCTTTCTTCTTCCACATTTTAAAGGTTTTCTTCCCACATACTTTCTCAGCTGCTTTAATCATGGAGTCTCTTGTACCTTTCCATACTTCGTCTACAGTATTTCCCAGATCTATCATAACATCCATGTCCTTTATAGTCTCTTTCAGGATGTCCTTGTATTTTGTTGCATTACATTCTTCATTTAATTTTCTCACATTTATTCTCTCTACTGTCAGTTTTCTCTCTTTCCTCTCATATTTGCACTCTTTCCTTATCCTCACTTTTGTCAGCACTGTATAGTGGTCTGATCCCGTCAGCATACCTCTTACAGCTTTTGAATCTAAAATTCTTCCTTTTAGTCTGGAGTCCATCATGGCGTAGTCAATTAGAGATTTCTGTTCCTGCTCACCTTCACCTCTGTGCCATGTATATCTATGAATGTGACGATGTTCAAAAAATGTGTTGGCCAGAAACATCTCTCTCTCCGCACATACTTCTAAAAGGAAGTCACCATTCATATTCCTACCCTCCACACCCCATTTACCCACTATACCTTCTATCTCCTCGTTTTCAACTCTACCATTCATGTCGCCTACTAATATTACTTGTGTACACTCTTGCCTTTCTCTTATACATTTATTGACTTTATTCCAAAATTTTCTATTTTCTTCTGCACCTTTCCCAGTTTCTTGGTTGACTGGTGCATAGACACACATAAAAGTATACCTATCTATCCCAATCTTGCACTCACACCATACAATTCTTGAGTCCACGCATCCATAGTTTTTCACACACTTCCTCAACCTTTCTGACAAAATTACTGCTACCCCTTCCTTTTTCTTACGTTTATATCCTGCATCCAATCCAGACCAGACAACCCATCCTTCCCCACCCCACAAATCATGCTCACTCTCACCATCCCACACTCCAGAACCCAACAGGTGCGTCTCACCTACCCCACACACATCCACACATCCATCTTTAAGCTCTCGCATCAGACACTCTCTCTTGCTAAAATCATTTATGCCATTGGCATTGAAGGCACAGACACGGAGCACGCTTTCCTTCACCCGAACGACGTTTCCACCACTTTTCTGCTTTGTTCCTCCACCCCCGAGGGGGTCCTGGCCGGCAGCATACCGAGCACAGTTGTTTCCCAGGAGGACTTGGGGCCTGGACATAATGCCTCCAAACAGGGCACCGGATTGTCAAAAGTATACTAAAAGAAAAACTAAAAACTGATACCAACATCAGTAAAAAAACATACAACACAGTAAAAATTAAAATATTAAGAAGATAGGGAGAACAAAAATATACAGGGGACAACAGAAATATAGTTACAAGGGGGATAATTTTTATAGTGGAAATTAAAAGAGGATTTAAAATTAGAAACAAAGTGTGCTGCTGAAGAAAATAGCACACCCGCCCTCCCCTTTAGTTCCACCGTCAAGCAAAAATAAAAATGTTAGAAATTTAAAAGGGAGGATTAAAATAAGGACGGTGTAATAACGAGGCTACCTCGAGAAGGCGGGGTAGGACTTACTTACCGTAACTAGTCACGGTAAGCTACAGAGGTGCGTTTTAGCAAGACTTTAACCAATACCGTACTTATACGCAGATGACAGGACCTCTAAACCTCATTGGTTACGATACCGCCACTGCGCAAAGCTCTTACATTTAATTAATACATTGTACAGTTGGGGACTAAAGCGACGTTGATTCACGGACAAAAGTTGCACTTCTTGCTTAGTCCTAAATCAAACCCAAATCAACAGATAATTAGTGAGTGAAGCAGTTGATCAGGTACATATGGTGTAGTTTGAACTATAGAAACATGATTCACTACTTTATTGACCTATTATCCATTGATTCAAGTTTAGTTTAGAACCAAGAAAGAGACATCGCTTCTGTCCGTGAATGTACTACTGTATCGCAAAAGTCCCGACTGTAGGCTACCTACAATAATTATCTAGGAATATCTTCCAATTATCAGGAATAAGAAAATGAATACAGAAATTATAAAGTATATTAGTTATCTACCATATGAGTTATGATCACTACATCCTTACAAATACAATACAAAGGAAAGTAAGCAGTATGTTTGTGAGGCATCTTATGGTAGGATACAGATAGAGTAAGGTTGGACTGCCACATAATGTGATATGAGAGGCTGTGATCATGAATTAGGAACTAGGTGTTCAAACCTGGCTAGATCTGTCTGTGACCTTGGTAACATAGGCCTCTACCAACTGTACCAAGTGGCTAGTTCTGTCTGTGACCTTGGTGACATAGGCCTCTACCAACTGTACCAAGTGGACAGTGTAGCCTGGAAAACAAGTTTATAGAGAAAGTGAGATTGTTTTTAACGCAACATATTACAGAGATGACAAGATATAGAGATGGGATGCAGGGGAGTGTACTTGATTTGATTTTTAGCAATGAGGAGGATATAGTGGAACATGTCAATGTGGATAGCCCTATAGGTCGTAGTGACCATGCCTGTATAAGCTTTAGTTGCAATATTAAAAACGAGAGGGATAATAGAAGCAATAAAAAATATATACATGTATGATAGAGCAGATTATGAGCTGCTGAGACAGTGTTTGGACATTGACTGGGGAGAATACTTGAACGGTGAAGACGCTGAAGGAATGTGGAGGAAAATTAGAGTCAAACTGGAGAATGCTGTATCCAAAAGTGTACCAGTAAGGGAATATAAGGATAAAACAAAATTGAGGAAAAGAACGAACCCAGAATTGCCAATGAAAAGAAAGCTTTGGACATTGATTAGAAGAAAGAAACGATTGTGGGAAAGACTAAAATTGTTAAAAAAGAACAGGGGGTCTAGTATAGAAGCTAAAGAAGTGGATCTGGAACACAGACAAATAAACAATAAAATAAGGTGGGAGACAAGGAAAGGAGAGGGAGAGAGAGATTGCTAGAAATGTGAAGGATAATCCAAAAATATTCTGGAAGTACATTCAGGAAAAGTTAACAAGAAGAGTAGGGATCCCAGAGCTGGTAGGGGGGTTGGATGATGGGAGTAGAGCGGAGACTGATAAGGAGAAAGCAGAGGTGCTGGGGAAATACTTTGAGGGGGTACTTACAGTGGAGTCGGATGATGCAGTGCCTACTATTCCCATCAAACTGGCACCGGCACTAGAACTAATAGAGTTTTCCCATGCTAGAATAAGAAGGGCTATAAAAAAAATGAACAGAAGTAAGTCCCCGGGACCGGATGGGATACGCCCAAGAATCATCATAAAGGAAGGAGGTGAGATGTTGGTAGAGCCATTGAAAATGTTATTTGAGGTATCGTTTAATACAGGACAAATCCCGATGGACTGGAGAGAGGCGAACATAACAGCTATATTTAAGAAGGGAAAGAGAAATAACCCAGGAAATTATAGACCAGTCAGTTTGACAAGTGTTGTGTGTAAACTAATGGAAACGGTAATTAGAGAAGGAATAATGGAGCATATGAAATCAAACCAACTTTTCAGTGGAAGACAGTTCGGATTCTTGCCGGGGAGGTCGACGGTACTACAGCTAATTAAGGTGGTAGATGATTGGATGCAAATTCTAGAGGATGGTGTTGTAATAGACGTGGTATATTGCGATTTTATGAAGGCCTTCGATAAGGTCCCACATAAAAGGTTAATAGAGAAAGTTAGAAGCTATAATATAGGGGAGAAATGTGTGAAATCCTGAAATCCTGAAAGATCGGAGACAGAGGGTACTGGTGAATGGAATAGGCTCGGGGTGGAGGGAAATTACAAGTGGGGTACCTCAGGGATCTGTGTTGGGACCACTACTGTTCGTTATATTTATCAACGACTTACCTGAAGTTATAACTAATGGAAGTGAGGTATACCTGTATGCGGATGACACTAAGCTGTATAGAAGAGTGAGGAGTAAGGAAGATGTGGGTTTGCTTCAAGGAGATGTGGAGGGCATGAAGGGATGGTCTGAGCATTGGTTAATGCCTTTTCATCCAAAAAAATGCAAGTACATGCGGATTGGGACAAGCAAGATACACAAGGTAGGATACAGTATGTACAGTATGAAGCGATGGAGGAAGTAAATGCAGAAAAGGATATAGGAGTAGTGATAGACAATAAGTTAAATTTCTCAGAACATTTAGCGGAAAAGATAAACAAAGCCAATAGAATTGTAGGGCTGATAAGGAGGACATTTATGTCACTTGACGAAGAAATCTTCAGGAATCTCTATACAGCGCTGGTTAGGCCGCACCTGGAATATGCGAACCAGGTGTGGGCTCCATATATGGTAAAGGATATAGAAGCAGTGGAGAAAGTGCAGAGGAGAGCTAGCAAGCTAGTACCAACGTTGAACAACGCGGGCTATGAGCAGAGGTTGAGGACACTGGGGCTTCCGACACTGGCATATAGGAGAAAGAGAGGGGATATGATAGAGACTTTTAAGATAGTGTCAGGAAAGTATGATGAGGATGTGTGTGAAGGTATCTTCTTGATGCGGGAGGGAACAAGAACGAGAGGACACTCTAAGAAAATTTACAAAGAAAGAAATAGGCTTGAGAAGGCAAAGGACTCATTTTGTGAGAGAGTGGTAAATGAGTGGAACGCACTGCCCCAGTATGTAGTCGATTCCGAATCAATAAGGGATTTTGAAAGTAATCTTGATAAAGCATGGGGAAGACAAGATTTGAAGTTTGATTATAAAGCAAAAATACAGAATAGTAAAAATGTTGCGTCTGCTACCGCCGCCGCCAACACCGTGAACGACCGCAGTAGTGCAAGTACTGGTACTGAGCTGGATACACAGGCCTAGTTTGCCTTTTTCCAGAGGATCTACTATAAGAAACTGTAAGAAGTGGCTAGATCTGTCTGTGACCTTGGTGACATAGGCCTCTACCAACTGTACCAAGTGGCTAGATCTGTCTGTGACCTTGGTGACATAGGCCTCTACCAACTGTACCAAGTGGCTAGATCTGTCTGTGACCTTGGTGACATAGGCCTCTACCAACTGTACCAAGTGGCTAGATCTGTCTGTGACCTTGGCGACATAAGCTGCATTTTTCGTTACCAGCACTGATTAGCCATTGGGCTTTTGGCAGAAAATGCCAAAAATTATCTGTGAAATCTGAGACATGTTTACATACAGTATTCTCATCGTCCAGCATTACTGCTTCCTAATTATCAGCCAACTTAAAATAGCCCTATATAATATTCAATTATCAATAGAACAATACACTATACCATGTAGGAAACTTCTGGAGAAAGATTGCAAAATTAAAAAACTATACAAGAAAAACTAAAGCACAAATGTATGCTAGAATAGAATTGAAAAGTCGCTAGATAGTCCCCAGACATTAAAAACTAGTATGTCACTAGAAACAAATATGTTGAAGTATCTAGATTAATCTGTAGCAATCGAAACATATCTACAATTCCTTAAGATGGTGAAAATAAGTTGAATATCGCTAGAATTCATCACATCTGGATGTCGCTAGATGGAAGTGACGGAAGTGATTCGCTGGATCTAGCGGTAGCCGCTACATTGGCAACATCGTACCAAGACTATTCATAGCGCAATGGATAAATGCACTGAATTTCGGTGTGAGCATCCTAGGTTCGAATCCCTGGACTGCCACATGTATTTGTTGATTTCATTAATTGAGTTTAGGAGTAAAGTCGGTTGGTGGAGGTAACATAATAATTATGAACAAGGCCAGATTTCAAAACTATAACAGTTATTTCAAAGTTCAGAGATCATCAGATTGGTTTGGAAGTCGATGTACAGTATACAATTTCAGTTCCATTAGTTTCAACAACATTCACATAATACGCTACTTAGAGGGTTTAATAAAGGAAGCATTCCTTTCCCGAAGATCATACAAGCGAACGCAAGCTGTTGTTCTTTTTTTTTGTTTTAGAACGACAACAAACCCTATTATTTACTTTGTATATTCGGGTTTGGTGAACATTTTGGAGTTCCTAGTTGTATATTAGAACATATTTAAATTTTGCACTCTCATAAGTATCAAAACTTACTTGTTTTTTAGTATAAATACACAAAAGCCCAATTTTGAATGATCGTGCGATACTTTACTTTGGCGATTAAAAAACGGTAGGGAGCTTTAAGATAAAATTGGATAAGCATATGGACGAGAAGGGTTGGGTGTGAAGGGGGATCAGCCGGGTTGGGCCAATCAGCGCTCTGCAGACCCCCGTAATCCTGCGTTAATCTCTAACCATTTTGGTAAGATGATCCTCAGGGTATTAGAGTGTTGAGCCTATAATTGGGCTTTGTAATTGGGGTTGTGTGGGACAGGTATCTGCCTTGCTTAGGCCAATCGGCTTTCTACAGACTCCCATTTTCTTATGTTCTTATGTTCTTATGTATGTTTGGGCTATTTTAAGACTACAATTAGATAGATAATTTTGTTTTACACTCGCCAATGAAATATGATGACTTGCTTACAGATATATATACTTAAAGCCCGAATCGGATTGACTTCTCATTTCCTCAAACCAGTGGAAAAGCAGGTTTGAGTTGGATTGATATTCGACACCCTAAATGGTGTAATACTGACACCTTTTCCAGTCTATCGGAGATAGTGGGGGTGCTTGAAAACTCAGCTATTATAGGTTTGATTCCCGTAGGGAAGTAGAGAAAACCTAATATTTAGTAGGGCCCCGTAATCATTGACGACTTCGCCTATTAGTATAATAGTCTCCATTCAACATCCTTCGCCAGCATTTTGAATAGCCCGCGCGGAAGTTAACCTGGAGTACTCATCATAAGTGCACGCTTAATTCCGTTACGGGATCGTCATTTTGATCGGGTACCCTACAGAAAAAAACTCCGTAAAATATAAAAAAGAAAAAATAACTTAACCCATCAGACCCGGTTGGGCTCTGAAGCACCCATAACAACCGCGGCCCGCGGACCCCGGAAGGGCTCTGAGGCTCCGGCAGCTTGAAAGCCTGTAAGCTTGTTTTGAAAGCCGTCCGTCCGACGCGTATAAACACAGGCGGTATGCCCGATGCCGCGCACCTCCGAACACAAGAAGGAGAGGCGTCGTTTGTTTGTGTGTGACTGTATGTTGTTGTTTTAGTAGTGAAAAGTGGCTCATATGGCTGACATCGCCACAAAGTTCTCTCCACGGAAATCGTCATCACAACTGAACCAGTTGACTTAGAGAGCTCTACTCAATGCCATTCTACAGGTACGAAACACATCTACGCTTGGGGATGCACGGGAATGCGGAAGCAGTCAAAATAACAAAGATACGGTAGCCTAGGCGAGACGTTTTTTCGGCCAAATCCCCCGGGTTTCGGGGAATATTTATAGAATACATAGCCGAGGCTGGAGGGTTAATATCTGTTATCATATGACTTGCCATATGCGTGGATTTCTCATGTTTCGCTTCCCCAACACCAGGCCCTCTAGCGGCCATCGTCTTCCTTCACTGATATACCAAGAATAAACTATAGAAATCAACGAATGGGAAGTGGGATGGTTGGGAGGGACAGTGTCGTCAATGATTACGGGGCCCTACTAAATATTAGGTTTTCTCTACTTCCCTACGGGAATCAAACCTATAATTTAATAGGGCCCCTTCATCATTGACGACTTCGCCTGATCAGCAAGACTGGAGGCAAGACATTCGTAAAATATCCTAACCTTAGGGACGAAGAATCCAAGTAACATTTTTTAAGTTTTATTGTATGCAAAAAAATATATAAAAAAGTACAAAAGATTTGCAAGCAGTGCGTGACATTAACCCTTTGGCGCACGATGACTCGTTCAGAGTCATTAGGTATTTTTTTCCTAGGCGCACGATGACTCGATAAGAGTCATTAAACATAAAAATATTCGCCGAAAATTAAGTTTTCGTCTGACGCGCGTCATATTTGGCATATATATTAAGTATTACGTCTAGTTCAATGGGTACAATTGGCAACCCCCTCAGTTTAACCGTTTACTCACGGCTGGCTGGGAAGGGAGCAGAGTACAGCTCAGTCTGCGTTTCGATAATTTTACGTTTATTCGTGTATCTCAGTAACTATTTGGTTTATAGTAATTCTGATGTTACCAGTGGAATCCTCATTAAATTCCGCTTCCATATATGTATGCAAATCAAAAATGTTGCGGGCAAAATTTTGAGCTAGCGCGAATTGGAGATAAGGAATTTACTTTTTTTTTTACAATTCTTATTTCGGAGTGCCCCAATGTGGTTGTTTTGTATTTATTCTATGTTTTTATTCGCTTATCTTCAAGTTCAATCAATAACGAAGCCGATGGTACCTCATTAATCAAAATACAAGGATTTTTTGGAGGATAAAAACGTAACAGAAACAAATTATCGCCGGGCACATAACTGGCTCTGAGTGAGCTGAGATATACTTTGGGAGTGGGAAAAACTTTGATTGGAAACTATAGGTGCGCCAAAGGGTTAAGAAACTGCTTGCTCATGGTCAGATCTTTACATTAGATCGTATGCATGATAAAGTGGGAGACACCTGTGTTCCCGAGAACTGTAACTCTGCAGTAGTTATTCGTTCCATTCTTAAAACTATTTGTACATTAAATATATATTTGTACAATCTTGTAAAAAACATACATAGTTGCAACTATGTGAGATATCTTCTTAGAATTAATCATAAAATTAATATTGGACTGTAAAACCCGTCCTATCACAGCTCGTGATTCATCACAATCTTCAGGGGCACAGAGGGGATATGGACTATCACAGCTCGTGATTCATCACAATCTTCAGGGGCACAGAGGGGATATGGACTATCACAGCTCGTGATTCATCACAATCTTCAGGGGCACAGAGGGGATATGGACTATCACAGCTCGTGATTCATCACAATCTTCAGGGGCACAGAGGGGATATGGACTATCACAGCTCGTGATTCATCACAATCTTCAGGGGCACAGAGGGGATATGGACTATCACAGCTCGTGATTCATCACAATCTTCAGGGGCACAGAGGGGATATGGACTATCACAGCTCGTGATTCATCACAATCTTCAGGGGCACAGAGGGGATATGGACTATTCCGCACCCCCCCCCCCTTTTTAACAGCAAAACTTAACTTAATAGAACATTACCTACTGTACCCGCTGACGTAAAGCAAAAATAATAGGGACAATAATACGACCAAGACTGGAGTATGCAGCAGTGGTGTGGTCTCCACACCTTATAAAACATAATAAAAAACTGGAAAGAGTTCAGAGAGTTGCCACTAAGATGATAGCTAGCCTTAGAGACCTGCCTTATGAGGAGAGATTGGAGAGGCTAAAGCTGCCAACGCTGAGAGGAGAGAGAGAGGTGACATGATCATGATGTTTAAGTGTGTGAAAGGTTTTGAGAAGATCGACAAGGGAGATTTTGTGGTGAGGGACGAGGGAAGAACCAGGGGTCATGATTGTAAGTTGAGGAAAGTTATATGTAAGTCTGATGTAAGAAAGTTCAGCTTCCCGTATAGAAGCATTGAGTGTTGGAATAAGTTGGTTGGGGAGGTGGTGGGAGCAAGAAATATCCAAACTTTTAAAGCAAAATTGGATAAATGTAGAGAGAGAGACAGGACAACACGAGCTTAGGCTCAAATCCTGTATACTACAATTAGGTGAGTACAGGTACGCTTTGGTTTATCTAGAGCAACGGACAGGTAGCGTATGATTGGAAGCCCATAATTGAGTATTAGCAATGTCCTCCACTGAGAAATTTTGTAGAAATCTGAGAGAGACTGCCCATTTCCTGATATCGTGAGCCCTGCCTATCACGCCGGGATTACTTTCCCTAATAACGTCCACAAGCAAGGAAGCTAACTTTCGTTTTGTAACACGCTTACCTGTCCGGTTGACCCATAAAGCACCTGGTTGGCGAGGCTGCGCAGCCCTCAAAAACATTGTGAGTGCTTGCACAGGACATAAAAAGCCGGGACGGAAAATTCAGAAAATACATGTTCAGAATGTTCGTTCTTAGCTATAAATGTGGGAGACAGCGCGATTTGCACATGATCGCGCAGTCTCCCAAACCTAAGGCAATTAGGTTCGTTGCTCATCGCCGCCAGATCAGACACCCTGTTTCCGGTGGCAAGAGCCATGAGGAAAACGCCTTTTTCAAAAGTGAATCAAAATCCGGCGCATTATTATATTTGCGCGATTGAAGTACTGATAAGGCTTTGTCAAGCGACCAAGTGGGCATGAGCTGACGGGGCGGTGGGCGTAGCTTGAAACACGCCCTCATAAAACCTTTCTCCTCCGCCTGCGGTATGGAAAGGCCAGTGAGATAAAAAAAAAAGGGGGTTCTAATGGCAGACAAATGATTTTTTTAGAGTGGTTACTGAATTTTGTTTTTGTTCGAATAGATAGTCTAAATATTTGAAAATTAAAGCCCCTGAGGCGGTAGTTTGCCCTGACTCTACAATCCAGGTTGTGAAGGTTTTCCAATGGGATTGATATTGTCTCCTGGTAGACATAGTGTATTGGTTCATTAATTTATTAGTGACACTCTCCCCAAATTGGGCTAACCATTTGGCATGGTAAATATCCATAAGGCAAAACTGAGCGAGGTCCGAAGGTTGCCAATTGTTTCCAAGTGGAAAGCGGAGACCTGGAGGGACACCGGGTTCCTGCACCACTGTTGCAATTGGTGGTACCACACCTGGGCTGGCCATAGCGGCGCGATCATCGCAACTCGGCCCCGGTAATCCCTCAGCTTGTGAATTACTTTGCACATTAGCACAGAATCTGGTGGAGGAAACAGATAGATTGAGGTCCACCTGTTCCAATCTACCAACAATGCATCGGGTCCCCCCGCCGGGGTTACCTCCTGACGAGTGAGGAAGAGGGGGAGTCTGTGGTTCTCTGTGGATGCAAACAAGTCCACCTGTGGATGGGACGGCTTTGCAATCATCTTGTCGAAGATAGCCTGTTTGATTGTCCATTCTACTAGAGTGCTCCGCCGGCGAGAGAGAGCGTCTGCCCAGACGTTCGCCACGCCGGGGAGATATGCTGCATGCAGGGAAATTCCTAGCGATTCGGCCAGGGCAAAAATCCGTTCGGAAACTTTCAACAACTCTCGTGACCTCACTGAGCCCTGTTTCTGAATAAAAAAAAATGCAGTTTGGTTGTCCATTCGGAACGCAATTGATTTGTTTTTTTAAAGTCATGCCGTGAGTTTGGAGAAAAAAGAGGGGGACTAAAAGCTCTTGCTTGTTGATATGGGACTGACTGTCGGCCGAGCATGTGCCTTGACCTTGATGGCCCAGGGTGGACTGATAGCCCCAACCTAGTGCCCCTGAGGCATCTGTGTCTACCCACACCGTAGGAGGGGGAGAAACCCATGTCGTGACAGAGTGGAGGACTTCTCGCTTGGCCCAGACCGAGAGTAAGCTGTGGATTAATGGAGGAATTGGCCATAATTTCTTCTCCGGCGAGAGAGGGAAAACTTTGTTGCCTTCCAGGATTAATCGTTTGACTTTCAACCGGCCCAACTTCACAGTTAATTGTATCCAGTTGAGAGAGCCGACTAGGGAATCCCACGTTTTCCTGGTCGTATCCAGACTGTGGAGAAAACGGAACAGATTCTTGCAGAACCTGCTCCGGTTGTCCACACTCTGAGTAAGAGTCAGATTGGCGGTGTCCCAGACCAGCCCTATCCACTGAATAGTCCTTGAGGGGAAGAGGCGAGACTTCGCCAAGTTCACCTTGAACCCTAGGGTTTGTACATGAGTTAACACTTGGTTTACATGATCTTGACATAATTCCATAGAATTCGCCACTACTAGCCAGTCGTCTAGATACCAAAACACCTGTATGCCCTGGATTAACAGGGGTAAAAGAGCTTGCCTGACGAGTTTTGTGAAAATTCTCAGTGCCAGGTTCAAACCAAAAGGCATTCTTTGGAAGACATAAGTCTCTCGTCTGACCCGTAGGTCGAGGAATTTTTGGAACCGTTTGTTTATAGGGTCATGCCAATAGGCATCTTTGAGATCGATCGAGCACATCCAACCTTGCGGCGGAATCGCGAGTCTGAGTTGCTGAACTGTAAGCATCCTGAAGGGTGAATTCTCTATAAATGTGTTCAGTTGCGAGAGATCGAGAACTGGTCGCATCTGCACACTATCCCTTTTCGGCACTAAGAAAAGTCTTGAAGTGAATACTGGGTGATTGGCATTGACCGGGATAAGGACTTGTTTGGTGATCATTTCCTGAAGTAGAGTCTCCTCCTCCTGAGACACATTGGTGTGTTCCCGCGGCCGACGCAGTCGAGGCCGCCGGAGCCACCGCCAGGTGATTCTTTTGCTCACTACTTTCCTGGCCCAGGTTTTCTTGGGCCAGGCCGAGCGGAATGAACGGAACGAACCCAGGTGCAACCGGGGTCCCACCTTCGAGGCAACTCTCAAATCCTGTGTCCTTAAGCACGGCGTTGGGATGCTGCGAGGCTGGGTGGCTAGTTTTTTGGAGGGGGAGGTGGGTTGGCATCTGACGCTTGGCTAGATTTGGCTGATGACTGGCCCTGATTACCCTTCTGAGGGGCCTTACCTTTATACCCAGAATGTTTACCTTGTTTGGACTTGTACAGGTTACCTCCCTGCTGCGGCGGGAGCCTGGGATCCCTTGGTGACTGTTTAGCTTGTGGATGGTATTGCTTGTTACCACCCTTTGATTTATGAAAGGGCTTCTTAGCAGGGTCCTTCCGAGCTTGGGAGGTAACCTGCTTCCAACCATTAACCATATTAAACACAAGACTCCATGTTTCTGAGTTAAGGAGGGTGGCAGTCAGTGCCGGCGAGAGAGTTACCCGGCGACCTATGTCTGCTGGCAACTTCCTCACCAGATGGACTCTCAGATCTTGGCAGGCTTGAACCGCCTCCATAATTGCAATTCTGATGTCTCCTAAGGATTGAATAGAATTTTGTAGCAAAAGTCTCCTAGACAATTCAGTAGCTTTCTTAATTTGGGGTTCAGCTATAGCTGAAATAGTACGATAAAGGGAGGCGGCGATCTGGTGACTAACCAAGTACTGAGAGAACATCCGGTAAGCCTTATTTCTTAGCTTGAAGTCCCTGTCAAGGTGAGCAGCTGGGAGTAGAAAAGGGTTAATCAAGGGAGTGCAAGGAAACTTTGGACGCCGCAAGATAGTTAAGTAAATCTGAGGACACTCCTTCTGCTTTGGCTACTGGCAAAGAAAAGTAAGCATGATTTTCTTGGGGAACCTGATGTGAAGACTTAGAAGTAATTGTAGCCGCAAAAACCTGAGCTTCTATCTCCCAGTCTACCCAGGGGCCTAACCCCACCGGCCCCAT
The DNA here is from genome assembly GCA_032716605.1 of Paralithodes platypus. Classification (NCBI taxonomy): domain Eukaryota; kingdom Metazoa; phylum Arthropoda; class Malacostraca; order Decapoda; family Lithodidae; genus Paralithodes; species Paralithodes platypus. The sequence goes on from CM064582.1 coordinate 61,605,629, forward strand.
CTGCAGGACTGGTGTATGCGTCTGGTCTAGGACCGGAGTTGTAGCCAACTCCGGCGTGACAGCATTCAAAGCTTTGACATCATTGATGCCATCAGCTTTTGAACAATCCGCAAACAGTCATGCAGACGCGGCGGGAGGGATCGCCGGGGCAGCTGTATACACAAAATAATCCGGGTTGTACGAACTTGGTACAACCTTAATTGATACGTCCATCACCCTCCCTGCCTCATCTTTTTCCCTAAATTTCCTGGTCATATTAATTTCAATATACCACTCGTCGGGTACTGGAAGTTCCCCTGACACAGAAGGTTGAGCTAGTTGAGGGTTCACTGGAGTCACAGGGACCCAGGAACAATCCGGGACATAGAGGAGGGGCATGGGGCCCTTCTTCAGAGGCGCCTTATCTAAAGGAGGTGGAGGAATATCTGCAATAACCCTCAAAGAGGAGGTAGCCAGCGCCGCCGGCACTGTAGTGCCAGAAGCCGCGGCCACCACCGGGGTAGGACATGATGGGAGAAAACCCGGGGAAGCTAAGGGTCTGACAACAGAAGTACTAGGGGCCACCCAAGGTTGAGAAACCGGGGGCTCCGAAGAGGCAGGGAGTTGATAATGCTGCATAACCTTGTGTAATAACTCACTTAACTGATCTGAAGTCACACACTTACTGTGGGAGTCCCTGGATGAGTGGGAACTTGCCTCAGAGTCTTCTCCTGTGAGTGACTGGGGAGCCGGAGAGAACATAACCTCCGCCAGCTCTCCACTCAGCTCAGGAGTCTCTTGTTCAATTACAATTTCATTATCCGCCGGGGGCCACGTTAAATCTGGGACCGATGATGGCAACATGTCTATGCTACCCTCCTCAGTTCTTGCGTGATTGACGTTAAAAAGAGGTTGAGAAGGTTCAGATTGACGCCAGTAAAGAGCCACAAAGGGCTGGGAGTCTGGAATCACTTAAGAATGCAAATGTGACCCCGACGGATATCCCCTGTACTGGTCAGCCAGAACCCTACATGGGCCTGCCGATCTAACACTACGAAGTACTGTACATAATTCAGTTTAGGTATGGCAAATGTAACACTAGGAGACACACTCAAGGATTGTTCATGACTAGGTGTGGATTCCAGTGCCTCAGACCCCACTTATGAGTCCTCAAAGTCCTGTTGAGGCGTGTCAGAGGTAGGGGTAGGGGGCGGTTGCTGAGGGGTGTCCCTCCGGCTGCCGCTGCTTGCCTGACTCGTTGCTCCCCCAGAGTCCTCTCTCCGGCGTTTGGTAGACCGGGAAGACTCTGCAGAAGAGTGTCTAGACTGTTTGCGGGGGGATCTAAACCTTGACCTCGACTTCCGCCTAGGAGAGGGTGATCGTCTCCTCTTGGTACGGTCGGAGGGGGGAACCTCGGTGACCTCACTCTCACTGCTACTACTCACTACCTCTTTGCTGAGGGCTTTCGACTTGACTTTAGGTCTGACAGATTTTGAGGAACCGGGTTTCACAAGGGGTGACTTAATAATGAGTTGTTCCCATAGTACTTCATCATCACAGTGAAGTGCCTTATGGGCAGTGTCTTTGGCATAAGAATTAAAGGTACTCTTAATTTCCTGTAAGGCCGCTAGGCACGATAAGTCTTTATTAGTTACTAAAGCGGTTTTCAATTCAGAGCAAATGGAACAGCGTTTAGATAACCACAAGCCTCGGAGCAGGTAGGAGTAATGCATAGTTCAAACCTCGTCATGGTGCTAATAAGGCCCCCCCCCCCGCCGGGATCAGTTACCCAAACCTCCGCCGGAGTAGCAGTCAGGAGCCTGGAAAATAAAATTTCCAGGAATCAATGCTCATAAGGATAACCTACGAGGTGTTATACATCCTAACTCGTCTCTGCCGGAAAATTAGCTATAGTGCAACACTACTCTAACCTTCCACTGGACTCGTCTAAGCTGGGTTTAACTACTAGCCTGTGACAAGTGTCCCAGGTCCCTTGACCTTTAGTGTCTGATCATACATAAACAAGTTTGCAAAACTAATCTATCACTCTTGTACACTAGACCTGCAGCGCCGCAGGGCGAGAAAATCTAATCGTGCAACTGGGTCTGTTAGGGCGAGTTACTCGGCGGGCCGAGTTTGCAGCCCCTTTAGGAATGCAGTTCCGCCGGGAGAGTGTGGTTCAGCCAAACCACGCCGGGACCTTTTGAATGTTCCTACCCGTTTATAAGATGGATAACTCGGGCCCACCGCACGGGGCCGCCGGATAAAACAAAAACTCGAGATACAAGGAGATGGCACAGCTCCCCAACCCTGAGTCCCACTCATAACACATCATAAAGAATATATAGGGACGTCTCCCCTACCCCAAAAACATGCTACAACGCATGTAAAAAATACTAGGGGCATACATAGGCATACAATTAAAATACAGAAAACTTAGCATCCTAAATTACCTGAAGCCTACGCCAGAGACCCCTACATAAGGCTGACCACGAGGTACAATGAACATCACCGGCAGACGACGCTCCGAAGACCCAGCACAGCGCCCGGATGAGGGAGGCCCACTCAAGGGGCCCAAAGCAAAACACGAACTCTAGAAGGTGGAGCACCACGTGCAGACACCCTTAAACCAGAGCATTTGCTGATATATAATAATCTGACATGTACTCTCCTCAATAATGACAGTCTGTATCATGCCTTGTAGAGTGGTAGCCTTCTAGCTAAGTAATCGCAAAAGCTAAAAGCGTATCACAACAAACAAAAACACAAGCGGTACGACAATCCTGGATTCATCGACGCCTGTTACAAAAGTACCCTATTTTAACACATACTTCCTGCGGACACACCAATCTGGCAACCTTGCTAGCTAATCTAAACCTTGGTACTACAACACAGATGTATACAAATGAGTTAGGACTCACTAGAAGCTCTGGAACGTCGAATGAAGCGGAGCACGGCGCAAGCCTTGTTGTCAGTGTGGACGCGGAAGTAGGAAGGAAGACGATGGCCGCTAGAGGGCCTGATGTTGGGGAAGCGAAACATGAGAAATCCACGCATATGTCAAGTCATTTCTTTTTTATATTTTACGTTTTTTTTCTGTAGGGTACCCGATCAAAATGACGATCAATTAAGCGTGCACTTATGATGAGTACTCCAGGTTAACTTCCGCGCGGGCTATTCAAAATGCTGGCGCGGGATGTTGAATGGAGACTATTATACTAATAGGCGAAGTCATCAATGATGAAGGGGCCCTATTAAATATGGTAGTAATGGCTACCAGATGTTGGAATAACAGTAATAATATCTGCACAATGTTTGAATATGGCAACTGTCTGCTAGGTGAAATAATAATAATGTTAAAATATGGCACAAATATCTACCAGATGTTGGCAATTGTAATGTCTGTTAGAAGGTGAAAACAGTAAGGTCTGCCATATGTTGGAATATGTTTATATCTGCTGGATGTTGGAAATAGTAACGTCTATTAGATCTTAGACATTGTAATGTCTGCCAAATGTTGGAATATGGAAGTAATGTCTGCTATATGATGAAAAGGTCTGCCAGATGTTGGAAATTGCATAGATGTCCATCAGTGTTGGAATTTGGTATTGACTGCCAAATTATAGGTTTGAGTCCCGGAGGGAAGAAGGAAAACCTAATATTTAGTAGGGGCCCCGAAATCATTGACGATATGCCAATTAGTATAAAAGTCCCCCTTCAAGCGCCCGCGGGTAGCCAGTTTGAATTGACCTCCGCGGGGAGAAGGAGTCCTACGTCATAAGGGTAACGCTCATTCTCTTATAGAATCGTCTTATGATTGGGTATTCACTATGAAAAAACTTTCAACAAAATAAAAAGGAAAAATAAACTTAAAACACGTTATAAACTTTCCATTTCAGTGGATTTCTTGCATATTCTCTCCCTGACACTGCTCTTTGAGCCGCCATGATTCATCCTTCAAATTACATATTAGGACTAACTCAAGACATCAAACGAATGGGAAGGGGATGGAAGGGAGGGCCCTACATCGTCAATGATTTCGGGGCCACTACTAAATATTAGGTTTTCTTTCTTCCCTCCGGGACTCAAACCTATAATTTATTAATGGCCCCTCCATCATTGACGATATGCCTGATATCTAAGACTGGAGGGGGTCATTCGTGACAATAAACCACTAACAAATACCATAGGTAGAGACAAAGAATCATATAAAATTTTAAGTCTTTATTGCTTACATACAATAATAAGTCAAAAATTTGAAAAGAAAAGCAGTGCGTTACTTCAAAGAATATCTGCCTATAGTTGATTGATTAGGTACATCTGAGATCTCACATTGAGGTTCATCACAATTGTTGCTTAGGAACTTAATTATATTCCTGTTCAACTAAATACAGACACATATATCGTAGGAGTATGTGTTCTGACCTTAAAACTTATTTGTACAATCTATATATTTTGTACACTTTGTTCATACAGTGGAGCCCCCATCCTAGCTGCTAATCGGTTCCGCAGAAATAGAGCTAGGATTGAAACAGCCAAGATCGGGGCACTGTTCTTATGGGGAAAATTCAATCGGTTCCGTGCTCATGCTAAAATTTGCATCTTTTTCTATTTTTTGCCTATGAAAACATGTTTTATTGTACACAAATTAAATTTTATGCATTATACTGTATCATATAATACAAACGGGTGCCCAACCCCGAAAGGGGTTGAAATAGGGGAGCTATCCCCCCCGCCAAAGGCGGCTTTCTAGGGCCTTTCCTAGCTGATGCTGAGAGGATTGGGTTCTAGTCATGTGGTGATGGGCTGGTCTATCAGAGTGAGAGCTGAGCAATCTCTGCCATACCCATAGCTTACTCTGACTGTTCCTTTAACTTATATATTTTCTAGATCTCAAGTGACGGCGTCTCTTCCGTGGATTGACCTCCCAATCTACCAAGATTGGAAGCCAAAACGTCACATTTTTCCCTTGCCCCTCAACTTTCTCTTCATAATTGCTGAGGGGCACAGGGCCCTGGGTGGGGCTTTGGTTTCCCGGGCGTTTCCGCACCCTCCTCAGCTCCCTGCCATGGAGTGGCTTCGGTCACCCAGGCTTTATTGTAGTAAGCAGGGAGGGTTCTGTGGGGGCGCTCGGTTATGGCCTTGGCTTTGCTTTGCTTGGGGCCTTGGGGCTGTTCGGCCAGGCAGCTTGGGGAACAACAACAACAACAACAACAACAACAACAACAACAACAACAACAACAACAACAACAACAACAACAACAACAACAACAACAACAACAACAACAACAACAACAACAACAACAACAACAACAACAACATACACCATATAATAAGTTTTTAATAACTAGAAAAAAAGTCCCAAAATCTAAACAATTACCGCACTTTTTCCCAGTGTTAGGCTATGAAAACATGTTTTTTGTCTAGGCTACATCAAGTAGCCTAGGCCTAAATCTTATGCATTGTAAATAATAATGTAGACATGGCTAAATGACAGTCCTAACCATAAATACTGTAGATTGGGGCATTGTTTCATGCGAAAAATTTTAGGCCTAGCCTAGGCCTAGGTTCTAAATTCGTCCAGCCACCCCTCAAGTACCCATTTCGCCCCAAATACATCCAATAAATACATATTATGAGGAAAAGACGTATAAATACGTATTATGAGAAGATTACTTACCACACAGATTTTATTATAAATCATTGTCATATTTAGCCTAGCCTAGGCTAGGCATTTCAATCGCTTTTGTCCGATATGGACTGGTCTTTGCTCTGTGTCTTGAGCATGAAATTCCTTCATTGCTACCACCAGGCCAACCATCCCTATCACTAGATGTACTAGAGGTTATAATAAACGCGAGAGATAAGGGGTTCAGGCACAAAAAAGCTTGCAAACGGTTGTTTTGTCAACACAGATACTAGCTAAACTGCAAGCGTCTGCTTAGTGATGACGTCATACAAAGATGGCGGCATCTTGTGCATTTGACGATCGGATCTCGGATACACTCGGATTTCGTCTCTAAACGGCAAGCACCTGGCAGATTCTTTCGTTATGTTAAAACAAAATTATTGTTTTTGTTTGTTTTCTAGTTTTATGTCGAGTTTTTCGTTATTTTTGCTATTTTTTCGGGTTTCGGCTGGGATTTTGATGCGAGAATTGAGGCTTTTGGCGCGAGAATTGAAATTGGGAATATTTGGTGTGTGGCGCGAGAATTGAACCAGCGAAGACTGGTGTAGCGAAAATGGGGGCTCCACTGTACTACAGTTTTGACATCCCGTAAGGGAAGGAAGGAAAAACTAATATTTATTGGTGGCTCTTGAAGTCAATGACGTAAGAGCCTATGGTAATATGGCCTCGTTCCGGGCTCCTCTGAGCCCGGGTTAATCCTGATCACTACGGTCGAGAACCAATATCATCTTAGGGGGTACCCCTTAATCATTCCTAAGGTACGTCATTGAGACGGAGCCACTGAAAAGTAAAAAATAAAAGGAAAAGAAATAGTACAGTTCGAACACCGCGCCACTGCGCATTAGGTTCTTCCTCTGTTCCCATGAACGTGCCCTGATCTCCCAATTGACCTTGAACTGGTCTCTAAAGTGTATACCAAATTGAGCATGTGAATGGGAAGGGGATGGAGGGAGGGCAATTTCGTCATTGACTTCAGGAGCCACCAATAAATAGTAGTTTTTCCTTCCTTCCCTTACGGGTTGTCAAAACCGTAATTTATTGGTGGCTCCTTACGTCAATGACGTAAGAGCCAAGAATATCACGACCGGTGGAGGGACCTTCATATGCTCATCAAGCTAAAAACAAAATTAAAAGGAAGACTGAAAACTAATATGTAAACTGTGACATGTATTTACTTATAAAAGGTATAACAGTAAGGAAAGGATATACAGTATAAGGCGGGTACCATTAAAAGAAGCCTTATTTCAGAAAACAGAACTACTGAGATGTGAATATGTACTGGTAATCGTATATCATCAATTTAGAATAAAAATAAAAAATAATGTTACACATACTGTATATACAGTAGTTGCAATAAAATATAGGTATTGCTATGTAACAGATATTATGTGGTAATAACACTCTTGTTATATATTTCAGATTGTGTGACCTGCCATTTTGTCATGGAACTTCACGCGCCCCCTATTTCGGAGCTGTATAACCAGCTCGTCTATTATGTATCACAGCTTGTGATCTTATCACATCATCTGGCGGAGGGGCTCTAGGGGTCTATGGGCTTACCGACAAAACCCCCCCCCTCCTTTTTACCTCTTAAGATTAAACCTAAATTGTAATAGCACATGGACTAACTAGACCCGCTGCCGTAATGTCACACAGGTTAGTGTTGGCTTATCCAGAGCCACAGACAGGTATCGCGTCAAGAAAGTATGATTGGAAGCCCACAATTTAGTGTTAACTATGTCATCTGTTAATATATTAGCAGTCACGCCAAAGTGGCGCAGGTTGACTGGCTCGACCTGCACTAAGCTCGTCCGCCTCGAGCCAATGGCAGGCCGCCGAGTCGTAGGCTGGCTGATGACGTCATCGGCTTGATGGACGTATGGTTGGCTGTTCTATGCGGACGACCGGTAGTTGTCTCCAGGATTTCAGTGAGTGCGGTTGCTTCCCTGTATCTATTAACATTGGTAGCAGAGCGTAGTTCGGGCATTATGGCGTGCTCACTGAAGTGGCCTCCGAAATTAGAGCATGATGAAGAATACGAAATGTGGAAGGAGGATGTGGGTGTTTAGTGTCGACTTACAACGATTGATAAGAAAAAGAGGGCATTGGCGATCCATCTGTCACTTTCCGGGAGGGCTAGAATTGCCTCTTCTTATTGGAGGCCGACGATGGCGTGGAAGTGTTATTGAAAAGGCTTGATGACGTATTCCTGGTCGATGAAGGTAGAAGGAAGTTTGCAGCATTTGAGGCCTTATATAGCCTACAGAGGAAGGAGAAGGCAGAGATAAAGGAATTTGTGTCAGAATTCGAATATGCGTACCACGGAGTTACCAAACAAGGATTGCAACTTGATGATTCAGTGTTGGCCTTTATGTTATTGGCCTCCTGTGTGTTGGAGGATAGGGAGAAGCAATTAGTCATGTCGGCAACCCAGGTGGTATCGTACGCAAATATGAAGGCGACGCTCAACCGCATCTTTTCGAGTGGTGCGATGGAACTTAGCGCCCACATACAGGTAAAATCGGAACCTTTATTTGTGGGATATGAGGGCAATGTTGGTGAAAGTGAGGAAGCCCTGTATGTGAGCGGAAACAGTCGAGGTAGACGTGGTTGGCGTGGACAGCAAGGCTATGAACGTGTGCGTGGTAATAGAGGACGTCAACGACAGGACAGGAGGAAGAAAAACCCAGTGGGGGCACATGGTAAAATAACTAAGTGTGCTATTTGTGAATCAATATATCACTGGGCACGTGATTGCCCTGATGCCTACGAGAACAGAGGGGGACATGGTGGGTACGATGAGGAACCAGTGAACTTATTCGTGGGCTATGTGAATGATAATGAGAGCGTAGACAAATTACTGAAACTAGTGAGTGAACCAAAAGGGTGTGCTGTCCTAGATACGGGTTGTACAAACACTGTGTGTGGTTCACGTTGGCTCGTCGAGTACATACAAGGGTTGACGGACCATGAGCGCAGACTTGTGAAAGAGGAATGCTCTAATTCCAGCTTCACTTTTGGCAATGGTATTTCCGTGACTTCCTACAAGAAAGTTACGTTTCCCTGTTGTATAGGGGATATGCGTGCCAATATTACTACTGATGTGGTGAGATGTAATTTACCGTTGTTACTGAGTAGGGCTTCTATGAAAAGAGCCAAAATGATAATAAATTGTGAAACAATCAGATCAAAGTGAATGGACAGAAAAAAATTGTCAATTTGAAAACCTCATCATCAGAACACTATCTGTTGCCACTATCGGCTTGACTAGACGGGGCAGTTGGTATCACTGTGGCTCTGGCCTTATCCAAAGACGGGGACCTAGAGAAGAAAGCTTTGAAACTTCATCGTCAGTTTGGACACCCTACAGCAGAGAAATTGAAGAAGCTTGTAAGGGATGCCGATATCAGGGACTCAAACCTGGAACGGAGGATCGATAAAGTGACAAATGATTGCTCAGTGTGTAGAAGGTATAAGAAACCGAGCCCGAGACCAGTGGTAGGTGTCCCGATGGCTAACAGATTTAATGAGGTGATTGCTATGGACCTTAAGTCGTGGGGCAAGAAGTATTTCTTGGTGATAGTGGACCTGTATACAAGATATTGTACATCTGTGGTTATTCATGACAAGAATGCGGGCACTATTATTTGTGGGGTATTTCTCAGTTGGGTTGGGTTATTTGGTGCCCCAGGAAAAATATTGTCAGATAATGGCTGTGAATTTAAAAATTCAGACATGAGGTCTCTGGGTGAGGCATTTAATGTTAAGATACTGACTACGGCAGCTGAAAGCCCTTGGAGTAATGGTGCTTGTGAGAGGCTCAATGCTGTGTTGGGTGGAATGGTTAGCAAGATTTTAGCGGATTGTCCTGGCTGTAGTCTGGATGTTGCTCTGGCTTGGGCTGTGGCTGCCAGGAATGCACTGTCAACCTTCTCAGGTTTCTCACCTAACCAGTTGGTGTTTGGCCAGAACCCTGGGATTCCTGGAGCCTTTTAGCACCTGCCAGCGCTAGACAGCGAGGCCACACCTGCTGGTATAGTTAAGGATAACCTGACTGCCCTTCACGCAGCAAGAAGAGCATTTACCATAGCGGAATCTACATACATACATAAAATTTTAAGACTGAGTGTTCCACACATAAGTGCAGTTTCAGTCTCTTGTCCTAATGGCGGCGTTCCAGGCAACCCTGTTAAGGGCTGCTTCACTTGTCAAGTTCTTGGATTTGAGATCGGCGCGTATAGTCCGATCCCAGGTCTTCCTCGGTCCACCCCTTGGTGCAGCTCCCTCCACAATCACAGACCTGCATTTTTTCACCCAATTTTGTTCATCCATTCTCTCCACATGTCCATACCATCCCAGTCTACTTGTACGCATCACCTCGCTAATACTCTTTATACCTAAACGTCTCCTCAGCTCAACATTATTTTGTTATTCTATCCTGTAGCCTGGCCCCACACATCCATCTCACCATTCTCATCTCATTACGCTCCATTCTGTTGACATTCTCTACTTTAACGGCCCATGTTTCTGAGGCATACGTCATTGCACTTCTAACACATGAGGCATACACCTTTCCCTTCAGGGGAAGAGGCATTCTTTTCATGGTCAGGATTGGCATCAATCTAGTGAAAGGCTGACTAGAGCACTTCGTCATAATGTGAGGGAAAGCGACCCTGGAGACCTACACTACGGAGATGATGTTTACTACAAGCGTCTAGACAGTAAAAAGTGGCGCGGACCTGGTACAGTACAATAATAGGGAGAGACGGGAAGCAGTTTTTGGTGAAGCACGGTGGAATGTGTGTTAGGGTACACACATGTCGAATTGCCATGGCACCTACCAGTGTTAATACTGCTGCAGTGTCAAATGATGAGGATGTGCCTCATTCATCTCCCCATACTCTGGACGTACCTAGTGAACGTGGTAATGTGGTGCCTAGATTCGTAGATTCAGACCTAGACTCGGATGATGACGAACATACTGGTAACATTGTTGATGTTGTGGGTGGTGGGGGTCAGGTTGCTGTGGAGGTCCCCCTCGGTGACATACGTCAGACAGATACCGGTGCAATTGCCTCTGGTGTGTCTGAACGTAATGTAGTGAAAGTTAAAGTGGGTCAAAGGATCAAGGGTAGTGATAAAGCGAGTGGTGAGTGGATATCAGGCAAAATTGTTAGTCGGGCTGGGAAGATGACTGGTAGATACCCCAACTGCTACAACATTAAGAGTGACAAAGATGGTAACATTAATTGGATGGATCTGGACAGAGATCTTACGTCGTGGGAAACTGTGGACGAGGCGACAGAAATGCTTGTGTTTTTTAATACGGATGAAGTGGTGTGTGCTAAGGAAAGAGAAATTGAGAATTGGAGGAACAATGGGGTGTATGACGAGGTGGATGATATGGGTCAACGAGCCATATCTGTACATTGGGTGGTCACAGAAAAGCTGAAGGATGGGAAGACTATTGTGAAGGCACGTTTGGTGGCCAGGGGCTTTGAAGAGGACACTGTAGAGCTGCAGAAGAATTCTCCCAGTTGCTCAAAGGAGGCTGTCCGTTTGGCGATAGCCCTCGCCTCAGCTAATGGTTGGTTGTGCCACACCATGGATATACAAGCTGCGTACCTACAAGGGAACAATATAGAGCGTGAAGTGTACCTGCGACCTCCTCCCGAGTTCGACAATGGTTTATTTATTAGTGGCCCCTCCATCATTGACGAACATGCCTATTACATAAGGCATCCTCTTCAAACACTAATCCGCCGTAGTTTGAATCTACCGCGCAGAGCATTTAAAATCTGAGGAGCCTTCATCATGAGCGCACGCGACCTCACTCATGGCTTCAGTCATTATGAATTGGGTTCTCACTACGAAAAAACTTCGTAAAAAATAAAAACAAAAGAAAATAAGAATAACTATCCAATAAGCTTTCCATCATATCATGGATGTACTTGTGTGGATCTTTGACCAGACGCTGATTCAGGCGTCATTCTTCCTTCTCTGCTCTGCGGTCAGCCGGCCCGGACGTGTCTCTCCACGCTCCGCTGGTTCCGCATTTGCTGCGTCCCTAGTGAGTTTTTTCTCATTTGTTTACTCCGGGATGTATCGAGTAAGGTTAGGATATGCGTAGCAGGAGTGTCCTGGGCTGGTTGCCCGCAGTGCAGTGTATTTTGGGTCGTGTGTTTGGGGCATCTATTTCGGATGTACCCTCGTGGTCCGGTTGTGGACAGGTGAACTTAGTCACAGTTAGCTAGCTTTGTGATGCAGGCGGCTTTCATTACGCGTTATTGCTTCCTTTTATCTTTCTGATGAGGTAGCGTATTTTTGCTGACGTTCCCAGCGTATTTTTCTTCACTTAGTGAAGTTTTTTCTGGGTCCCGAGTCAGTTCTTCCCTTTGCCGGAAGTATTTGCTACAGTGGTGTGTTGGCGGTGGTTCCTGTTGTGATATAATTCAGTGCTTTTTGTTTATATTCCGACATGTTAATATTATCCGTCTGCTTAGGCCTAGCCAGCCTCTCGTAGCTTTACCACATATACAAGTGTTATTGATTTATTTTCTAAATATGTACTACTGTGTGATGTGTGTCCTGGTTTAGTTGTGTATTGGCTAATTCCACGGACTATTTATGTGTCCTGGGTTAGTTGTGTATTGGCTAATTCCACGGACTATGTTGGGCCCGGCGTTAGTTGTGTTTTGGCTACGCCTCGGTCCTGTGTTGCGTTCAGATGGTATCTGGACGGGGTGGGTTATTTCCGGCGGGTTTTTCTCGGTTACACCATGAAAACACCCGGCTGGTTACCGAGTTTTGGCCACGCGTGGTTTAAAAACAGGCTTGTTTCCCCGGCGAGTGGGTGTCTGTGGCTCCCCAGGACTGCGTCTCCGGGGTGCCTGTTTCAGGCTCCTTCTGATTCCCGGCGGGTTGGCTGTACCCATCTAACAGTGTTCATACAGACACGTGTTGTTTGTAGTTTTTTCGGTTTTGCAAAGCCAATATAAAACTATGCTGTTGTTGTATTTCCTCCCCGGCGATCTTTTACAAAGATGTGGGGTTAGGAACAATTGGGGTTAACTTTTAAACTTTAAATCACCCGGCGGGTGCAACCTGGTAGGGTGGGATGACCGAATTTACAAAATTCAGTTTAGTTGACCAGACAATTGAGGAATGCATTGTGTATCGCCTCCTTCAACATACGGCAATTTAAGGCACAATTGGGGTTAACGTTTTTTAAACTAATATTCACACCCGGCGGGTGTTCCCTGGAAGGGTGGGAATCACGAATTTACAATTCAGTTAGTTAACCAGACAATTGAGGGATACGTTTTGTATCGCCGCCTTCAGCTTACGGCGCAATTGGGGTTAACGTTTATTAAACTAATATTCACACCCGGCGGGTGCTCCCTGGAAGGGTGGGAATAACGAATTAAAATTCAGTTAGTTAACCAGACAATTGAGGGATACGTTTTGTATCGCCGCCTTCAACATACGGCGATCTATAAAGATAATTCGGGAGAAGTTGGATCTCGTATATTTGTCAGGCTTCCCAGTTTTTTATCTACGAGATAATTCGGGGGCCGGCGTCTTTTTTAGTTTTTTTTTTTCCAAAATTGAATCTTGAAACAAACACCACCGGAAAGACTTAATCAGTTATAAACGCCATGCTGGTCTTTATATATTATGTCAGAGGGTATTCATAAATCTTTTGGAGAAATTAAGATATTCTGAAATCTTTTACTTAGGAAACCCCACCGCGTAGCGAGCTGTAGTCGTTGAGTATTACGTCTCGTTACCCGGCGGGTTATTTAACACTTGTGTGCGAACATGTTTGGGTTAACCTTATGAGCATTAATTCCTGGAAATTTTATTTTTTTCCAGAGCTGGGTTCCGGCGGGTCTATGCAGAACCTGGAGTAAGTTTCCCACCAGTCTCTGTCATGGCTACCTTTGCCCCGGTTTTTGCTTTATGCATTACGCCCTCCTGTTCAGGTATCCCTATTTTTGCGCACACCCTTTGTATAAGATGTGCTAAAATGTCTCGTTTGGTGTGGGTTACCTTTCCGGCGTTTTTTCTCGTTGCTCCGAGAACACCGTTTTTGTTTACCGAGTTTTAGTCAGGATGGCTCAAAATAGGTAAGTTACCCCGACGAGTTTGGTCGCTTGAGGGCTCATAAGAAACTGCGTTTTCTGTGGTCGAGCCTGGGATCAGGCTTCCTGTGTTATTCATTGCTTTATGCATTACGCCCTCCTGTAATGTATAGTTTAGTGTGGGTTACCTTTCCGGCGTTTTTCTCGTTTCTCCGAGAACACCGTTTTTGTTTACCGAGTTTTAGTCAGGATGGCTAAAATAGGTAAGTTACCCCGACGAGTTTGGTCGCTTGAGGGCTCATCAGAAACTGCGTTTTCTATGGTCGAGCCTGGGATCAGGCTTCCTGGGTTATTCCCGTCGAGGGGGGCTCCACACAGTTTTCTAGGTGATCAGGCTGACACCTGTTGGACTTGGTTTTCTCTGCTTTTCAAAGCCATTGAAACAATGCTGTCTGTTTGTTTGGTCTTTACCTCCCGGCGACCTTTTTACAAAGAGGTCTGGGGCAGGTATAATTGGTTTGACATTGCATATAAAACCCGCCGGTTGTACCTTCGGGTGGTTATATTAACGGGTTTGCGATTCAAGATAATTTGCCAAACAATTGATTGATACAATAGGGTATCACGGCCTTCAAGACGGCGATCTATGAGGGCTTCTGGGAGAAGCCGGATTAGAGATTAAGATAGGCTTAGACTTTTTATGGGATAAAAAGATGCCTGAATCTTACTAGTGTCTCCAGTGTAAAGGGATACTTGAAAGACTTCATCTTTAATAAAGATATGCTTCATCTTTATGAGCATTAAGAAGTTATTCTTAATTCTTTTGGACAGGTGAAAGATATGCTGAAATCTTTAATAAGCCATTGAAACAATGCCGTTTGTTTGTTTAGTCTTTCCCTCCCGGCGACCTTTTTACAAAGAGGTCTGGGGCAGGTACAATTGGTTTGACATTGCATATAAAACCCGGCGGTTGTACCTTTGGGTGGTTATATTGACTGATTTGCAATTCGCGATCTTTGTATTTCCTCCCCGGCGATCTTTTACAAAGAAGTGGGGTTAGGAACATTTGGGGTTAACTTTTAAACTTTAAATCACCCGGCGGGTGCAACCTGGAAGGGTGGGATGCCCGAATTTGCAAAATTCAGTTTAGTTGACCAGACAATTGAGGGATGCATTGTGTATTGCCTCCTTCAACATACGGCGCTTTAGGGCACAATTGGGGTTAACGTTTTTTTAAAACTAATATTCACACCCGGCGGGTGCTCCTTGGAGGGATGGGAATAACGAATTTACGATTCAGTTAGTTAACCAGACAATTGAGGGATACGTTTTGTATCGCCGCCTTCAACATACGGCGATCTAAAAAGAAACTTCGGGAGAAGTTAGATCTCGTATATTTGTCAGGCTTCCCAGTTTTTGATCTACGAGATAATTCGGGGGCCGGCGTCTTTTTTATTTTTTTTTTCCAAAATTGAATCTTGAAACAAACACCACCGGAAAGACTTCATCAGTTATAAATGCCATGCTGGTCTTTATATATTATGTCAGAGGGTATTCATAAATCTTTTGGACAAATTAAGATATTCTGAAATCTTTTACTTGGGAAACCCCACCGCGTAGCGAGCTGTCGTCGTTGAGTATTACATCTCGTTACCCGGCGGGTTATTTAACACTTGTGTGCGAACATGTTTGGGTTAATCTTATGAGCATTAATTCCTGGAAATTTTCTGTTTTTCCAGAGCTGGGTCCCGGCGGGTCTATGCAGAACCTGGAGTAATTATCCCACCAGTCTCTGTCATGGCTACCTTTGCCCCGATTTTTGCTTTATGCATTACGCCCTCCTGTTCAGGTATCCCTATTTTTGCGCACACCCTTTGTATGAAATGTGTTAAAATGTCTCGTTTGGTGTAGGTTACCTTTCCGGCGTTTTTTCTCGTTGCTCCGAGAACACCGTTTTTGTTTACCGAGTTTTTGTCAGGATGGCTCAAAATAGGTAAGTTACCCCGACGAGTTTGGTCGCTTGAGGGCTCATAAGAAACTGCGTTTTCTGTGGTCGAGCCTGGGATCAGGCTTCCTGTGTTATTCATTGCTTTATGCATTACGCCCTCCTGTAATGTATAGTTTAGTGTGGGTTACCTTTCCGGCGTTTTTCTCGTTTCTCCGAGAACACCGTTTTTGTTTACCGAGTTTTAGTCAGGATGGCTAAAATAGGTAAGTTATCCCGACGAGTTTGGTCGCTTGAGGGCTCATCAGAAACTGCGTTTTCTATGGTCGAGCCTGGGATCAGGCTTCCTGAGTTATTCCCGTCGAGGGGGGCTCCACTCAGTTTTCTAGGTGATCAGGCTGACACCTGTTGGCCTTGGTTTTCTCTGCTTTTCAAAGCCATTGAAACAATGCTGTCTGTTTGTTTGGTCTTTTCCTCCCGGCGACCTTTTTACAAAGAGGTCTGGGGCAGGTATAATTGGTTTGACATTAATAATAATAATAATAATAATAATATTAATAATAATAATAATATTTATTCAGTTAGCAATTTACAGAGTTGGTACCACATAGTATGTTATAAATATGACATGTACCAGCCTTGCATAATTCCAACTAAGGATAGCCCAATAAGGCCGTTAGGCGTATTTCCATTGGGGTCCTTGTATATAAAACCCGGCGGTTGTACCTTCGGGTGGTTATATTAACGGATTTGCGATTCGAGATAATTTGCCAAACAATTGATTGATACAATAGGGTATCACGGCCTTCAAGACGGCGATCTATGAGGGCTTCTGGGAGAAGCCGGATTAGAGATCAAGATAGGCTTAGACTTTTTATGGGATAAAGAGATGCCTGAATCTTACTAGTGTTTCAAGTGTAAAGGGTTACTTGAAAGACTTCATCTTTACTAAAGATATGCTTCATCTTTATGAGGATTAAGATGTTATGCTTAATTCTTTTGGACAGATAAAAGATATGCTGAAATCTTTAATAAGCCATTGAAACAATGCCGTTTGTTTGTTTAGTCTTTCCCTCCCGGCGACCTTTTTACAAAGAGGTCTGGGGCAGGTACAATTGGTTTGACATTGCATATAAAACCCGGCGGTTGTACCATTGGGTGGTTATATTAACTGATTTGCAATTCGCGATAATTTGCCAAACAATTGATTGATACAATAGGGTATCATGGCCTTCAAGACAGCGATCTATGAGGGCTTCTGGGTGACGCCAGATTAGAGATTAAGATAGGCTTAAACTTTTTATGGGATAAAAAGATGCCGGAATCTTACTAGTGTTTCAAGTGTAAAGGGATACTTGAAAGACTTCATCTTTAATAAAGATATGCTTCATCTTTATGAGGATTCAGAAGATATGCTTAAATCTTCTGGACAGGTAAAGATATGCTGAAATCTTTAATATGATACTAAAGGACAACGAAAAGTAGTGGTGGAGTGCTACGGTTCGTTGACCGGCGGTTTTGAGGCACATATTTTGTACCGTTTTTTGGGTGTAACCCTATGAGCATTAATCCCCGGAAAATTCTCTTTCCAGGGCGGATTACCGGTGTTGCACCAGGTGACCAGGTAGTTCCCGGGGGCGGGGTAGTTTTCCCCCAGTCTCTGTCGTGTCGGCACTTGAACCTCTCATTGCTGTATGTTCAACGCCGTTAAGCTCAGGTAGCCCTATCTTATTTTTATTTGTTAATGAAATAATTTAATAGCTGAATCATAATAAACATATATATTTTCTATGATTATATTATGATAATATTGTGTTTATTTATAGTAATTTATTTTAATACAATTAAATATAAATTAAATTACTTAGTATACTTTGTGATTTTGCTCACCAGCTCTGCTTTCAATGTGTTAATGAGCTATGGGAGCTTTTAATTATCATAAACCTTTACGGGACTCGGACGAGGGCTCCCGTTCAGGGAGTATACCGAGCTCGCAAGCGAGGGACGGCCACAGCCAAGGTGTATGGCGATACTCACAGTCGTACCTCACCCGCCGGACGATAACGCCGGCGCCCGGACCTGACGCTCTGATGACGGACGAGAACAGGTTGAGTTCCATTTATCTCTTTTCCGCCGCCAGACGCGTCTCTAATGTGCCACGTAGTCAACAAACTACAGGATTAGCGAGGCGTAGTCTCGCTAATCGCGCCCCTGTGGCCGGCACAGTGTGGTACCAGCATTTGAACACGTGGTGCCCGCACCCAGTGTCCCTCCTGGTCGGGTTGTTCCACTTAGAACACAATTGGCAACCTAGAAACCTCGCGGACTTGTTCATTTTGGACATTCAGGAGGCCAAGTGGCTAGCACCTTATGGTAGCGACGTGACCAAGATATTCACGAATCAATATACCCAGTCTACAAAGCGACAGTTTCAATCGCATTGGAAAGCTTTTACGTCTCGGATTCTTAGAACAAAACAAACTGTGCCCTCGGTGGCGTTGGTTGTTTATTATTTAATTTATCTGTTCATGCAGAAACATTTATCTGAAAGTGATTTATGAGGGCAGGTTTTAAACTCCGCCCACCTCCCCGTCAGCTCAGGCCTACATGGTCTCTGGACAAAGCATCGTTGTTATTCTCATTCCCGTATGTACCAAAGACTGCAGATTTTACAAAAGGGCTGTATTCCTTATGGCTTTGGCTACCGGGAACAGAGTATCTGAGCTGGCGGCGATGAGCAACGCACCTAATTGCCTCAGGTTTGATAGGCTTCATGAGTGTATTCACATTGCACCTTCCCCAGGATTCATAGCCGAGATTGAGCACAGTGAACACGTGTTTTCAGAGTTCACGGTGCCGGCGTTAAACAGGGGAAAGGTGCACCATCTTTTTTGCCCAGTGCAAGCTCTAACCAAATATTTAAGAGTGGCACCTCTAAATCACCAGGGTGCTTTATGGGTCGCAAGTCCGGGTGAACGATTGATGGAGCGTACACTGGCTTCTCTCTTGGTCGAGGACTTTAAAGAGAAGCATCCCGGCGTTGTGGGTAAGACCCACGATTTACGCAAGGGGACAGCCTCTTTACGTTTCCTTAATAATCTTTCGGTGGAAGTTATTACGTCCACACAGTTGTGGGCCTCTAATCAGGAGTTTTTGCCTCGATACCTTTCAGTAGCTCTGGACAAACCTTCCTTGCCATGTATAGCTTTACGGCAGAGGGTTTAGGTGGCCCTTTTAGTCACGTTTTGTTTAATTTCAAGAAAAGGGGGGGGGGGGGTGCAGTCAGTGTGACATAGGACACCCTAGACCCCTCCGGAGTATGTGTTCGGAACATACGAGCTGTGATACTGGTTGTAGGCATTGTATTATAAAATTTCTCTGTAGTATTCATTGCAGGAAATTGTGCTAAAGGCCAATAGTAGTGTTACGACAATTCTTGTTGTAAGTAGCTTTGGCTATGAAGCAATAGATTTTTGAGAAATCTCGGTAGTGGCAACTACGACTTTTACTTTTGCAGTAATTACTTCTGCATAAGTACACGAGTTCAGTACTTCTACGAATGTACAAGAATTCATTTATGTTTGGTTATATTTTTAGGAATATATCCACTAGTTAATGGGGTTTATGTGCACATGTAAACTTATAAGTTTTTAGTTTTCCCCACTTACTTTAAGTGGGGTGCCTTCTTAACTAGCAGATCTGTGCTCAGAGTCTCAGAGTTAACCCTTTTTCAAGCAGGCTTCTTTGAAGCACGCTCCTGCTTGTACCCCTTTTTGAAGATTTAGGCTGTATAAAGTTTATGCACCCGAATATCTCTTTTTTACAAAAGTAAGAATACTACGTGGTTGTTTGATTATCTGCTTTTCTAGAGTTATGATATGATTACGAATGTCCCCCTCCAGTCTTAGAAATCAGGCATGTTATGATACGAATGTCCCCCTCCAGTCTTAGAAATCAGGCATGTTCGTCAATGATGGA
Organism: Paralithodes platypus; assembly: GCA_032716605.1. Classification (NCBI taxonomy): domain Eukaryota; kingdom Metazoa; phylum Arthropoda; class Malacostraca; order Decapoda; family Lithodidae; genus Paralithodes; species Paralithodes platypus. The sequence continues at coordinate 61,625,304 of CM064582.1, forward strand.
GGGGCCACTAATAAATTATAGGTTTGACTCCTGTAAGGAGATAAAGAAAACCTAATATTTAGTAGTGGCCCCGTAATCATTGACGACTGGGGGCCTCCCGACCATCCCCTTCCCATTCGTTGATGTACAGTAAACTTCCGTTAATCCGAAGGGCAGCGGACCGGCTCTCGTTCGGATTAGTGGATTTTTCGGATTATCGGACTTTACCCCTATGAACCTGTGTATGACGAAAACATTGAGACATTAGGCCACCCAAATGACACAATGGTGCACACACACATATCATATGTTCATGAAATCACTTCAAAAGTTTACCATTGTCATTGTAGCCTATTAACTACTTCAAAACATTCAGATTAATGGTCAAAGGAATCTGCTGATATAAACGTCTTCTTCTTCTTCCGTCTACTAGCGAGTTTGTCTTGCTCTTGAAGATCAGATGTGGTTCGGGAAGTAATGCCTTAACAACGGCACTTCCCTGAGAGGTTCTTGTAATTTTCCTTTTGTGATTTTCCTTTTGTGACATGCTCTGTTATATTATATTGTATTGAAAGCACCCTTGTCTTGTTGTCTTGAAAGCACCCTTGGGATGCTCCGATCACTGAACTATAAATAGTAGCGTATCGGAACATCCAAAGGTGCGTTTTCAAGCTCAAGACTAATACGTCCAAAGGTGCGTTTTCAAGCTCAAGACTGAATGCGCTTGCAGAAAATGCGGTGCAAGCCAGTAGCGCATCGGAGCGTCCCAAGGATGCGTTCAAGAGCAAAAACAAACTCTCTAGCAGACGATGTGGAAGAAGAAGAAGACGAAGGTGTTTACGATTATATCAGTAGCTTCCTTTGACCATTAATCTGAATGTTTTGAAGTAGATAATAGGCTACAATGACAATGGTAAACTTTTAAAGTGAATTCATGAACATATGATATGTGTGTGCTCCATTATGTGTCATTTGAGTGGCCTAATGCCTCAAAAAGGGGACTTTGGGACTTCTTGAAAGGTGCGTTTTCAAGCTCAAGACTGAATGCGCTTGCAGAAATGCGGTGCAAGCCAGTAGCGCATCGGAGCGTCCCAAGGATGCGTTCAAGAGCAAAACAAACTCTCTAGCAGACGATGTGGAAGAAGAAGAAGACGAAGGTGTTTACGATTATATCAGTAGCTTCCTTTGACCATTAATCTGAATGTTTTGAAGTAGATAATAGGCTACAATGACAATGGTAAACTTTTAAAGTGAATTCATGAACATATGATATGTGTGTGCGCCATTATGTGTCATTTGAGTGGCCTAATGCCTCAAAAAGGGGACTTTGGGACTTCTTGAAATTCGGACCATCGGGTGAATTCGGATTTGGCCTCAAATTGAAAAATTCGGACTATTGGGAGATTCGAATCATCGGTCGTCGGATTAACGGACTTTTACTGTATTAAGGATTTTGGTTTACTTGATATGTGAGTGAAGGAAGAATGACGCCTGAATCAGCGTCTGGTCAAAGATCCACACAAGTACATCCACGATATGATGGAAAGCTTATTGGATAGTTATTCTTATTTTCTTTTTGTTTTTTATTTTTTACGAAGTTTTTTCGTAGTGAGAACCCAATTCATAATGACTGAAGCCATGAGTGAGGTCGCGTGCGCTCATGATGAAGGCTCCTCAGATTTTAAATGCTCTGCGCGGTAGATTCAAACTACGGCGGATTAGTGTTTGAAGAGGATGCCTTATGTAATAGGCATGTTCGTCAATGATTACGGGGCCACTACTAAATATTAGGTTTTCTTTATCTCCTTACAGGAGTCAAACCTATAATTGTGGCATCTGTGGAAGACTGTGTATGGTTTGTGCGATGCGGCCAGGCAATGGTACATGAGGGTGAAGGACCAGCTGATATGTCTAGGTGCCAAAATCTCATCCCTGGACCCTGCATTATTTTCGTGAGTCGAAGTGGTGGAGCAGAGGGTATCATTTGCATATATGTGGATAACTTCTTGTGGGCTGGTACTGTGAATTTTGAGCAGCAAGTCATAAACCAGTTGCGCAGGACCTTCCAGGTCGGGACTTCAGATTCCAAGTGCTTTAAGTATGTGGGGCTCAACGTAGTTACCACAGAGGATGGCAGTATCACAATCGACCAGTTTCAGTATGGAACATCATTGACTCCGGTTACACTTAGCAAGCGTCGAGCATTAGAGAAGACTAGTGATTTGTCAGACCAGGAGAGAACGAAATATCGTGCGTTGATCGGGCAACTGAATTGGATGGCTACTCACACTCGCCCAGATATAGCGTTCGATGTGTGCGAACTGAGTGTTTCACTTCCAAAGGCTACGGTGTCTGACATATTAAGACTAAATAAGGTGATTGGGCGTGTGAAATCGGATAATGTACGATTATTTATTCCGAAGATTGGCCCTTTAGAAGAGTGCCACATTGAGTGCTATGCTGACGCATCATTCGCCAACCTGCAGGGCCATGGGTCTCAAGGAGGCTTTATCATCTTTCTGTGCGACACTGATAATGTGAGAGGCCCAATTTACTGGCAATCAAGGAAGGTTCGACGGGTGGTCAAGTCAACTCTTGCTGCGGAGACCCTGACACTTTTGGATGGTGCTAGTACTGCTGTGTATGTGGCGAGTATTCTGCAGGAGATCTCCGGATGTGGGAGTATCCCTATCAAGTGTTTTGTAAACAACCGTAGCCTAGCGGAAGCCCTATACTCCTATAAATTGGTGGACGACAAGCGTCTGCAAATTGATATATCAGTGCTTAGAGATATGTTGGAAAAAGGGGAATTAAAGGAGGTAACATGGGTGGAAACATCAAAATAACTGGCAGACTGCCTTACCAAGAAGGGCGCGTCGACGGAGCAGCTGCGGGAGGCAGTCAGTCGGGATTAGGTGTTGCCCGTAAGCAGCAACATGTAAGAAATGTAAATATGTACATTGGCGAACTTACGAATGTACATAGTTATATGTACACTCGGTCCAAGAAGTATCTGCACCCCTACGCTGATCATCTGGTGTGTACAGCTTGATAGGGTTGGCACCTCTACCTGCAACTATATCCATGTGTCAGAGACGATCGTCTCTGACACATGGATATAGTTGCAGGCAGAGGTGCCAACCCTACCGAGCTGTACACACCAGATGATCAGCATAGGGGTGCAGATACTTCTTGGAGCGAGTGTACTTAAGGGGACCCACAAAGAAAAAAAAAGAAAATAGCGAGTGTGTTAATACAGTACCCGTGCTTGAAGATGGCCGCGGCCATCTAATTCAGCGTTAAAACAATAATCGACCATTCCAAAAGTACGCGTGCTATAGCTGTGGCAAAACGTGCATCTGGCAACGTACCTCCACCCCTACATCCCCTCGAGGCTGCCTAACGGCGGCAGTGCTCTTGTGGCGGTCGTGGCGAGTGGAAGTGCGCGAGTGAGAGGGCCGAGTTTTTCGCCATTTTGGCCTCCCGTCTCATTGTGTTGGAGCCTGCCCAGCCATAGTATGCCTCCCAAACCTCCTCTAACTACTGCCCAAGTTGAAGTGATAAAGGCGCTGTGGAATGAACAGAAAACTAACGCCCAAATCGCCGAACATACGGGTATATCGAAGAGAACAGTGAGGCGGTGGGATAAGAAAATAAAGGACGCTGGCAACGGGCCCACACCAAAGCACAAGAAACGCCCGGGGAAAAAAAAGACTACTAAGCAACCGCACTCTACACGTCATCGAACGGCAGGTTGAGGCTAATCCCACCCTTACAGCTACCCAAATTAAGAATAGAAATCCTTTGCTCTTGTCAAAAGTTGCCATCCGCACATTACAAGATTATTTAAGGAAAGTGTTGGGGTACCGTCGGTGCCGGGCGGTCCCTAAACCTTGGGTAACTAGTACCCATCGTCGCAACAGACTCAAATTTGCTAGGAAATATCGAGGGTGGAGCCTAAATCAATGGCAGAAGGTACTTTGGAGCGACGAATCCCAATTCACACTGACTGACGGGGTTGCAAAGTACGTGTACCGACGCCCTGGCAGTGATCGCTACAGCCCGCGGTACACCAGGCAGACTGTGAAGCACCCAGACAGTGTCATGGTCTGGGGTTGTTTTTCGTACTACGGTGTTGGCAAGCTTGTGTTCTTACCTAAAAACATTCGCATGAATGCCAACAACTACCTAGAGCTGCTCAGTGATCATTTGCCACAGTCGATGCGTGATTGTAAGGCCAATTACTTTATGCAGGACGGTGCACCCTGCCACACAGCTCGCAGTTAGTCAGTGGTTAAACGACTGTATTGTTCCCTATTTCAACCCCTGGCCAGGCAATTCCCCAGATTTAAACCCCATCGAGAACCTCTGGGCCATTATCAAGTATAAGTTGGGTGATTACGACACATCGTCAGTGCTTCGCTTGTCTGCAGCCATCCAACGCATCTGGGATACTTTGGACGCCAAATACGTCCAAAACATAGCCTTATCTCTGCCTAGTCGACTACAGGCAGTGAGGACGAGTCGTGGCTACAGCTCCAAATATTAAATAGGTGAGTTATCCATAATATAACTTGAATTTCGATTTTTCTATGCATGTGTTCTCATTTCAGTGTGCGGGTGGGTGGCTGTGGAGCGCGGGGCCATCTTCAACCGTGGGTACTTATTAGCACAGTCACGCCAAAGTGGCGCAGGTTGACTGGCTTGACCTACACAAAGCTCGTCCGCCTCGAGCCAATGGCAGGCCGCCGAGTCGTAGGCTGGCTGATGACGTCATCGGCTGGATGGACGTATGGTTGGCTGTTCTATGCGGACGACCGGTAGTTGTCTCCAGGATTTCAGTGAGTGCGGTTGCTTCCATGTATCTATTGAACATTTTTGTAAAAATCAAAGAGAGACAGCCCACTTTCTGATGTCGTGGGCTCTGCCCACTACGCCGGGATTACTTTCCCTAATGACGTCCACGAGTAGAGAAGCTAATTTCCTTCTCGTGACGCGAGTACCTGTGCTGTTGACCCATAAAAAGCCTGGTTGTTGAGGTTGTGCCACCCTCATAAATTTGATTAAAGCTTGTACTGGGCACAAGATATGATGCGTATGTCCGCGTTTGAGTGCCGGTACTGTAAATTCAGTAAATACATGATAACAATGTTCATTCTTTGCTATAAATGTAGGAGACGGAGCAATTTGTAAGTGTTCATTCATTCAGTCTCCCAAACCTGAGGCAATTTGGTTCGTTGCTCATCGCCGCCAGCTCCGATACCCTGTTTCCTGTCGCTAAAGCCATAAGGAACACAGCCTTCTTTAATAATGAGTCAAAATCCGGCGCATTATTATAATTGCGCGAGTGAAGTAAAGACAGAGCTTTGTCTAGCGACCAGGTAGGCATTAGCTGACGTGGTGGTGGGCGCAGTTTAAAACATGCCCTCATGAACCCTTTCTCCTCTGCCTGTGGTATGGATAGACCAGTTAGGTCGTAAAAGGGGTTTCTAATGGCGGACAAGTGTTTTTTTTAGAGTGACTACAGAAAAGCGCTTTTGTTCGAACAGATAATCTAAGAATTTAAAAATCAAAGCTACTGACGAGTCTGTTTGCGCCGTTTCTACTATCCAGGTTGTGAACGTTTTCCAATGGGATTGGTATTGTCTCCTGGCAGACATAGTGTATTGATTAACCCTTCCTCCCCGGGTGTCAGTGTGAAAGGACACCACGAAATAAGGGCAGGTGCCCGGGTGTCCTTTTAGGAGATAGTAAGCTTGAAAGCCTATTCAGCTTGGTCTGAACGCCGTGCGTCCGACGCATGTAAACAAAGCCGATCGTTGCGTCACCGCACCTTCGAAAACAAGAAGGAGAAGACTCGTTTGTTATTGTATGTCTGTATGTCGTTGTTTCAGTAGTGAAAAGATCGTCGTATTGCTAACATCGCCTGAAAATGCTCTCCACTGAAATCGTCATCACAACTGAACCAGTTGACTTAGAGAGCTCTACTCAATGCCAGTCTACAAATTGGAAACCGCACTACATTTATAGATGCGTGGGAAATTTCTAGCAGTTAAAATTAACTAAAATACAGTAGCCTAGGCCTAGACGTTTTTCGGCCAGATCGCCCGGGTAGCCCACCCTGTCCTTTGGAGATACAGCCCGGGCCAGGAGGGTTATAACTTATTTGTAACACTCTCCCCATACTGAGTTAACCATTTGGAATTTGGAATGTCCAGAAGGCAAAAGTCAGCGAGGTCTTTAGGTTGCCAATTGTCTCCAAGTGGAAGTACGAGATCGGGAGTGACATCGGGTTCTCGCACCACGTTTTCAATTGGTGGTACCACACCTGAGCTGGCCAAAGAGGCGCGATCATCGAGACTACGCCCCGGTAACCCTGTAGTTTGTGAACTACTCGACGCATGAGTGAGGCGTCGGGAGGCGGAAAAAGATAGATGGAATTCCATTTGTTCCAGTCCTCCATCAAAGCATTGGGACCCCCCGCCGTAGTCAGCTCCCGGCGGGTTAGGAAGAGAGGGAGTCTGTGGTTCCCTTCTGACGCAAATACATCCACTTGTGGACGGTATGGCTCTGCAATCATCTGGTTGAAGACGTTTTGCTTTAATGACCATTCTACTTGTGTGCTCTGTCTCCGGGATAGAGCATCCGCCCAGACGTTCGCCACGCCTAGGAGGTAAGATGCATGAAGATGAATGCTCAGCTTTTCGGCTAGAGCAAAACTCTGTTCTGACAATTCTAGTAACTCTCGAGACCTCGTTGACCCTTGCTTTTGAATGCAATGTACTGCGTTCAAGTTGTCCATCCGAAAGGCTATTGATTTTCCCTGCAAAGAAGAACCGTGAGTTTGGAGGAAAAATAAGGGGACTAGAAGTTCTTGTTTGTTGATATGAAAATTTTCGTCTGCGGACCAAAGACCTTGGTGGCCTAGGTTCGATTGATATCCCCAGCCTATTGTCCCTGACGCATCTGTGTCTATCCATACCGTAGGTGGGGTAGAAACCCACTCCATTATTGGGTGCAGTGTTTCCTTCTTTGCCCAAACCGACAGTAAGCTGTGAATTAATGGAGGAATGGTCCACAATTTCCCCTCCGGCAAGAGTGGGAAACATCTGTTGCCTTCCAAGATTAATCTCTTCACTTTCAACCGGCCCAACTTCACAGTTAGTTGAATCCAGTTGAGTGAACCGATCAGGGACTCCCACGTTCTTCTCATCGTGTTCAGACTGTGGAGAAACCGGAACAATTTCCTGCGAAATCTGTTGCGGTTGTCCACACTCTGACTGAGAGTAAGATTGGCTGTGTCCCAGATCAGCCCTATCCACTGAACCACCCATGTGGGCACAAGCTTCGAATTTGCCAGGTTGACCTTGAACCCTAGGGTTTGTAAATAATTTATAACTTGTTTGACATGGATATGACATAAACTCTCTGACTCTGTCACCACTAGCCAGTCATCTAGGTACTACAACACCTTGATCCCCTGAGCTAACAATGGCATTAGGGCCTGCCGGACTAATTTTGTGAATATTCTTGGTGCCAGGTTCAACCCGAATGGTAATCTCTGAAAGACATAAGTCTCTTGCCTGATCCTCAGGGCGAGGAATTTTTGAACCGTTTGTTTATAGTGACATGCCAATAGGCGTCTTTCAGGTCTAGTGAGCACATCCAGCTTTGCGGCGGGAGTGTGAGCCTGATTTGATTCACTGTGAGCATTTTGAATGGTAAGTTGTGAATGTGTGTGTTCAGACACGAGAGATCTACTGGTCGCATCTGCACACTGTCCCTCTTTGGGACTAGAAAAAGTCTGGATGTGAAAACATGGCAATTTGGGTCTACCGGGACAATGACATGCTTGGTGATCATTTCCTGGACTAGTGACTCCACCTCTAAAGAAACATGATTGAATTCTCGAGTTTGAAGTAAACGAGGTCGCCGGAGCCACCGCCAGGTGATTCCCTTGCTTGCCACTGTCCTTGCCCAAGTTCGCCGGGGCCAGGCCCATCGACATGCTTGGAATGACCCCGCCTTTTGACTGGGTTTTTCCGGCAGTACTATTCTCGAATCCGACTCGCCTGCGATAGGCCCCGGGAGAGTGTGACTGACTAGTTTTTTGGTGGTGTCTGGGCGGAGGTAGACGCCTGACTAGGTTTGGCAGATGTCGTTCCCTGATGGGGCTTGTGTTGTGACCTACCTTTGTTATCCCACTTGCCTGGTGGTTTACCCTGTTTGTGCTTGTTCCGAGTACCTCCCTACTGTTGGGGAGACTTGGGGTCCCGAAAGGACTGTTTAGCACCGGTAGATTGAGACTTACCTCCATTCTTTGGTTTGGAGTATGGTTTCTTGAAATGCTCCTTCCTCGGCTGGGAGGTACTCATTTTCAAGCTATCTACCATATTGAAAACTGCCCTCCATGTGTCTGTGTTTAGCAATGAAGCAGTTAATACAGGGGAAAGAGTTACTCAGCGACCAATGTCTTCCGGTAGCTTCTTTACCAAGTACACCCTCAAGTCCTGTCGTGCATGAACCGCCTCCATAATGGCTATTCTGATATCACCTAGGGACTGTATAGAATTTTGTAATAGAAGCCGCCGGGATAATTCCGTGGCCTTCCTTACATTCTGGTCAGATATGGCTGAGATAGTCCTCGTGAGGGACTGGGCAATTTGGCGACTTAAGATGAATTGGGAAAAAAGTCTATATGCTTTATTACACAATTTGAAGTCTCTGTCTAAATGGGCTGGAGGTGGGGTAGAAAAGGGATCCAGTAATTCATAAAGAGCTAGTTTGGGAGCCGAAAGGAATTCAAACAGTGCCGGAGATACCCCACCTGCCCTATTGATGGGCAATGAAAACCATGAATGGGTCTCTTGAGGAATTTGGTGGGAGGATTTAGAGGTAATGGTAGCCGCAAATTGTTGCGCCTCCGCTTCCCAGTCCACCCACGGGCCCACACCTATCTGCCCCACCTGCAGGACTGGATTGTGACTCTGATCGAGCACCGGAGTTGTATCCAATTCCGGCGTTAATGATTGGAGTGATTTGATATCATTCACGCCGTCAGATCGTGTCCAATCAGCAAAAAGTCGTGCAGTTGAGGCAGGAGGTAATGCCGGAGTAGAGGAGTAAACAAAGAAGTCAAGAGGAGTATACAGTAGGTATAGCCTTAATCGTAATATCTAATAATTGCCCTTGCACATCTTTTGCTCTAAGCTTTTTACTCTTACTTCTATGGCCCAGTCACTAGGGACCGGCAACTCCCCCGATATAGTCGTCTGTGCCAAATGTGGGTTGTTGTTGTTGTTCCCTAAGCTGCCTGGCCGAACAGCCCCGAGTCCCTGAGAAAGGCCATGGCCACGATCGGGCTTTCCCACAAGAGCTCTCATTGAGTGTAGATTGTGTTGTTGGCGTAAGTGGTTGTGTGAAATGCAGTCTTCTATGATGTGTTTAATGGTATGGGGTGCTGTGTTACATCCCGGGCAGGCGTCGACAACAGTCATCCAGTCTCTTCTGATAGCTCAGGAGAGCTGGATGGTGTCCGCATCTCAGCCTGGCCAGGTGGACTCTGTCCTCGCGAGGAAGGGAGGATTCGGAAGGATGGATTTCGGGAGGTCGTGCATGCAGCTGCGTGTTGTCTGTGAGTGAGTGGATGGATCGGTGAGAGATATGAGTATGGATGTGCTTCTGGAAGTTGGTTCGGGGTGGGCAGGGAGGGAGAGAGGACAATAATTGTGTGTGATACCGTGTGCTGGGTGTTGTTTTGATATTTCTTGGTGTCTGTGGGTGTGTTGCCATGTAGTTTAGTGGGTGGTCTTGGTTCGTGGAGGCTGCTGCCAGGAATCGAGTGCCTCTCATGTCCAGATGGTCTTTGACTTTGAGGATTTTGGTTTCTTGATGTAGGTGATCTGTGGGTGAAGTAGCTGTGCAGCCTGTAATGATCTTCAGGGCTTTGTTTTGAATAGTCTGTAAGGTCTTATGATGTGTTTCAGCTAGGTTAGAAGCCCAGGCTGGGCTTGCGTATTCCATCACTGATCTTATGTATTGTTTATATACTGTGGTGGTAGTTTCTTTGTTGTGTCCAAATTTTGTGTGAGCAAGTGACCTGAGGGCGTTAAGTCTGGGTGTCAGTTTCTTTTTAATGTTTGTGGTGTGCTGTTTGAATGTCATATGAGTATCATATGTTACTCCTAGGATTTTGGGTGTGTATGTATGTGTTAGGGGTGTGTTGTTTATGGTGAGTTGAGGGATGTATTCGTGTTCTCCTGTCCAACTTGTGAGCAGGGTTGCGGTGGATTTGGCTGGGGCTAGATTAAGTCTGTTTGTAGTGCACCAGCCATGTAGTGTGTTGAGATAGGGTTGAAGGAGATCTGTTGCTCTTTTTGGGTCATGGTGTGTGCATGTGAGTATTATGTCATCTGCATAGGAGGCTAAGTTTATTTGGGGCGTATTGGGTGTAGTTATATCGTGCATGTACAGATTGAAGAGTGCGGGCGATAGGACGGATCCTTGTGGAACTCCGTTTGGAAAGTTTCTGATTTTAGATGACTGACCGGCAAAAGATACGTGTGCACATCTGCCTGCTAGGAAGTTGGCCAGCCACCTTTTTGTGTTGTTGTGCATGTTTGTGTTGTAGATTTTGTTTGTTAGGTTGTGGTGGGGATGGCATCGAAGGCTTTACTAATGTCGAGTGTGGCTAATAGTGATCTGTGTGGTGGTCTAGCTGAGTTGATGCCGTCGAAAGCTCTTTGTGTAAGGTCTGTGAGAAGAGTGTTTGTGGAGTGCAGTGGCCTAAAGCCATGTTGTGTTGGACCTAGGGGTAGGTCAGGTGTAATTAGTTGTAATACTAGGTGTTCCATGACTTTGGAGGGGGAGCAAAGAAGTGTGATGGGGCGGTGCGAGGAGGGTAGCGTGGGGTCTTTGTTGGGTTTGGGGAATGTGATGATGATACCATGCTTCCAAATGTCTGGTATTGTGTTGTGTGAATAGCTGTAGTTTGATATGTTAGTGAGTGCTTGTATGCCTTGTGGTCCCAGGTGTCTGAGGTGTATGTTGCTTATGTTGTCTAGGCCACAGGCGGGTGAGTGCTTGAGATTGTTGATGATATGCTTTGTCTGGTGATTGGTGAAGGGTGTATAGTCAGGGTCTGTGGGGAATTGTCTCTTACGTCGGATGACACGTCGGTCGTCTTTGTGAGGTTTTAGGTGGCTGACATGTGAAAAGTGATTGATGAGAGTGTTTGCTTGTTGTTTACATGAAGGAGTAGAGTCTGTTGTTGTGATTGCAGCATGTGATTGTGTTGTGTTGCTGTTGGAAAGTGTGATGCTGTTTAGTGTTTTGTAGAGTTTTTTGGGGTTTGTTTTGTGATCAAGTGTTTGTAGGAAGTTATTCCAATTTAGTTTTTGTTGTTCTTGTATTTTGTTGTTAGTTTGGGTGTTGAGTGCTTGAATTTGTTGTGTGATGTCTTGTGTGTGGGGTGCTGGGGAGTGTTTCAGTATGTCGCATTGTCTGATGAGGTTTTGAATTTCTGGTGTGAAGTTGGGGTTGTGTCTTTTCCTGTTACCTCTTGGAATGTGTTTCTTGTCAGCGTTTTGGATAGTTTTATTGAGTATGTGTACAGCATTGTTGATGTTAGTGATGGGTGTACTGTTTAGAGTTGTGAAGTGTTGTTCTGTCTCATTTGTGAATGCTTCCCAGTTAGCTCTTTTATAATTGGTGTATGTGTGTTTGTGGCTGGCTGGAGCGGCTTCGGTCGCGCCGGGAATGTCCAAATGTGGGTTCTTTGCAATAGCCGGAACCCATGAACAGTCTGGTCCGTACAAGAGAGGCATAGGGCCTCTTCTTTGTGGGAGTCTATCTAGTGAGGGAGGAGTAACGTCCGTGATAACCCGGACGTTTATGGTAGTCAGAGAGGCGGGCACTGTCATGCCACTTGCCGTGATATTCGCCGGGTTGACGTTAATGGGGAATGAGCTATGGGGAGGCTTAACCCCAGTTGGTTCTAATGGCCGCACAGTCGACTCTACCGGGGGAGCCACCGGCGACGCAGTAGAAGGTACCCGAGATGAAGGGAGATATTGACGCATAACATTATGTAATAGCTCATTAAGGTAATCTGTTGTGACACACTTACTATGGGAGTCTTTAGAAGACTCCGAATCTTTTGACCCTTCCTCCTGGGGGTTCGGTTGTGCTGAGGACAAGTTAGCTTCTTCTATCTCATCCGGTAGTTCTAAAATTTCCGACGTTTGTTGCCGTGGTTCTGCGTGTACGTTTAAAGCCCACATTAAGTCTGGGACCGACGATGGGATTGTTTCTACATTATCATGTCTTTCCCCCGTCTCCAGCCCCTGAACCAATGATTGTACCTGTGTAGGTTCTGATTATCTCCAGACCCCCCGTCCCTGATCCGCGGGTGGTTGGGAGTCCGGTATTACCTCACTAGCCTGAGAATTATCATAGCTATGATGTGTACTAGTTGAACAACCTCGGTACTGTTCCGCTAATACCCTCTGAGACACTATTGGAGGCCTCTGCCTTGGTACATTAAAATTTAGTTTGGGGATGGCAAACGTAAAGTCTTGTAGTTCACTTACTGATTCCCTGGGTGTATCCCTGGGACTCGACTCAGTTCCCTCCACCCCTACCTCCGCGCTGCCATATTGGACGTTAGGTCTTGCAGAGGTAGAGGCGGAGACACGTGGCCGTGGATCCTGCCGAGGCTGGCGCCGTGACACCGTCTCATCCGTGCGGACAGTAGAATGTCCTGTCTCTGATTTGAGAGTCGAAGTTACTGAGTCCTCTTTCCGCCGTTTAAGTGACCTAGTTGTCTCTAATGAAGAATGACAGGCCTGTCGTTGCAGAGACCTAGATCTAGACCTCGAGTGGGTCTTTGGCGAAGGTGAACGTCTTCGTTTTGTGCGGCCGGGGGGTGTTGCCGCAGTGCTTTCCTCGCTACTCTCACTGCTTCTAACTAGCTCTTTAGAAACTACTATACTTTAGATTTTGCTTTTGGTTTCGGAGTGGACTTAGCTGAGTTTAGTTTAACATTTGGAGATTTGATGACGAGATAATCCCAAAGTTCTTCATCATCACATTGCAAGGCCTTATGGGCAACGTCTTTTGCGTACACATCATACTACGTGTAGGTCTTTATCTCCTTTAATGCCATCAGACATGAATGATCTCTCTTGTCAAATGGCGCCGTACGCATTTCTGAGCACACGGCGCATTTCTTAGTCACCCAGATGCCTCTTGATCTGTCAAGGCATTTTACGCACCTCACACATAGCTTGTGTGCTATTACTGGTAAAAAGAGCAGGTAGGAGTAGCACATAGAGTGAAAATCATGATGGATAAGGACAACAACAAAAAACGGGTGCCCAACCCCGAAAGGGGTTGAAATAGGGGAGCTATCCCCCCGCCAAAGGCGGCTTTCTAGGGCCTTTCCTAGCTGATGCTGAGAGGATTGGGTTCTAGTCATTTGGTGATGGGCTGGTCTATCAGAGTGAGAACTGAGCGATCTCTGCCATACCCATAGCTTACTCTGACTGTTCCTTTAACTTATATATTTTCTAGATCTCAAGTGACGGCGTCTTTTACGTGGATTGACCTCCCAATTTACCAAGATTGGAAGCCAAAGTGTCACATTTTTCCCTTGCCCCTCAACTTTCTCTTCATAATTGCTGAGGGGCACAGGGCCCTGGGTGGGGCTTTGGTTTCCCGGGCGTTTCCGCACCCTCCTCAGCTCCCCGCCATGGAGTGGCTTCGGTCACCCAGGCTTTATTGTGGTCGGCAGGGAGGGTTCTGTGCGGGCGCTCGGTTGTGGCCTTGGAATTGCTCGGGGCCTTGGGGCTGTTCGGCCAGGCAGCTTGGGGAACAACAACAACAACAACAACAACAACAACAAAAAACGCCGTGATCGGCTCCTCACCTGCTGCCTGTGCTGCTACTTGTGTGTCGTGATCTGGAAATAGAACATTTCCAGGAATCGATGCTCATAAGGATAATCTGAGAGGTTTTAACACATCCTACCACAAGTCTGCCAGAAAATTAGCTATAGCCACTGCTACTCTAACCTTCCGCCGGGCCTGACTGAAAAAATTAGTTTGACCATATAATTTATTTGAACTGCTTATCTATGACTGTGTCACTGGCCCATTAAAACTAGCCTTAAACTACCTTATTCACTATTTGAATTAGATAGGTAGTATTGTCACACTTGACTGTTCCGCTGTGCGTAGAAGTCATGCCGGGTGAGGCTACGGTCGGGCGAGTTCACTCGGCGGGCCGAGATACTTCCCTTGGGAATTAGCATTTCCACCGGGAGGTAAGTGGTATCGCGCACCACTCCGGGGGTCATTGGTTTGTTCTCCTTGCCTACGCGGCGAGTAAACCGAATAGTCCGCCGGAAAGAACAACCACAGCTATCAGAGATGTTGCCGTATCAATGAAAGACAGACACTACCAAACCCCACAACAACAGGACGTCTCCTGTGTCCTTGTTTACACGTAAAATAATCACTACATGCAACACAAGGAGTACATCTTAGGGCTACAATAGTAACATGATTTTAATAATAAAATATTACCCCTAGCCTACTAAGGAGACCCCTACTGAGGCTGGCCATGAGGCTCGTAGTAATCATCATCTTGGTTGGTACCCTTACTGGCAAAGGTCCCACGAGAGAGGGAAGACGCAGAACTCGGACACTAGAAGGTTCCGCACCACGTGTGGCAACCCTTGAACTAGTACGTCTGCTATAAAAATATAACGCAACTGCCTCTTAGTGACGGCCTGAAGCATAATCTTGCAGATATAGTAGCCTCCTAACTAGTAGATAAGAGCAAGAACTAAGACGCATAAAACAAAACACATTAATACAGGAGATGCTGATCCTGGGGGATATGGTGGCATCTGTACAATAGTACCCTATTTTAACACTTCCTGCGGGCATACCAATGGGGTAGCCTGTGCTAGCTAATCTAAAACCTGTTCAATACAACTCAGATATATACAAATGAGCAAGGAGTCACTAAAAGCGAGCGAACGAAGAATAAAGCCAGCGCACAGGCCGCGCACAACCACTCGGTATGGTCGCGGGGAGTGGAAGGAGGAATCATGTCGGCTCAATGAGCAACGTCAGGGAGAGAATATGCAAGAAATCCACCGAAATGGAAAGCATTATATACAACATATTTGAAGTTTATTTTTCCTTTTTATTTTTTCGAAAGTGTTTTCGTAGTGAGTACCCAATCATAAGACGATTCCATAAGAGAATGAGCGTTACCCTTATGACGTAGGACTCATTCTCCCCGCGGCGGTCAATTCAAACTGGCTACCCGCGGGCGCTTGAAGGGGAACTATTATACTAATAGGCATATCGTCAATGATGGAGGGGCCACTAATAAATGTTGGCAAACATTCCTATATGTTTCCAACATCTGGCAGACATTTTAATACTGTATTATAAAAATTGGCACAAATTACAATATTCTAAAATCTGGCTGATATTATTACCATATTCTAACATCTGGCAGACATTACAACATATTCATAATTGCTGAGGGGCACAGGGCCTTGGGTGGGGCTTCGGTGTCCCGGGCATTTCTGCACCCTCCTCGGCTCCTCGCCTGGGAGCGGCTTCGGTCACCTGGGCTTTCTTAGTGGTAAGCAGGGAAGGTTCTGTGGGGGCGCTCGGTTGTGGCCTTGGCTTTGCTTGGGATCTTGGGGCTGTTCGGTCAGACAGCCTGGGGAACAACAACATCTGACAGACATCACAAAAAGGTTGCAACATATCACTGACATTATATACTACATTACTACATCTGGCAGGCATTGATACCGTATTCCAACATCTTGTAGACATTACTACAATATTACAATATCTAGTGGACTGCAGTGAGAAAAGAATAATATTGAAGCAATTAACTATATGGCATCAATAGTGTTAATGGGCAGCACCCCTGGTGACACTAAATGTCATCAACATAGTTTAGCGCCAAGCAAACAAATTTTCCATGGTGCATTAGCGGCCCTATCGGACTTGTGATAAACTAAGCTCCATCCCCAACCCCTTCTACACTCCACCAAGCCTCTCCTTACTCCCCCCACCACCACTATCGGACTTGTGATGAACTAAGCTCCATCCCCAGCCCCTCCTACACTCCACCAAGCCTCTCCTTACTTCCCCCACCACCACTATTGGACTTGTGATGAACTAAGCTCCATCCCCAGCCCCTCCTACACTCCACCAAGCCTCTCCTTACTCCCCCCACCACCACTATCGGACTTGTGATAAACTAAGCTCCATCCCCAACCCCTCCTACACTCCACCAAGCCTCTCCTTACTCCCCCCACCACCACTATCGGACTTGTGATGAACTAAGCTCCATCCCCAGCCCCTCCTACACTCCACCAAGCCTCTCCTTACTTCCCCCACCACCACTATTGGACTTGTGATGAACTAAGCTCCATCCCCAGCCCCTCCTACACTCCACCAAGCCTCTCCTTACTCCCCCCACCACCACTATTGGACTTGTGATGAACTAAGCTCCATCCCCAGCCCCTCCTACACTCCACCAAGCCTCTTCTTACTCCCACCAGCACCAACCATCTTCCCTCCCCCCTACCTCTCACGTGATTGCACAAATACATACCGTACACACACAAGTACAGATCGATTTCTCCTCCCACACATACTGTATATATGCACACTTGCTCAGGGAATGGATTCGTTGCTTCAGCTGTGATAAACAGAGAACAGAGCAACATAGAACGATGGGGGCTTCCTTATTCTCAAGCATTATACTAAGGTATGTGATCAGAGTGTTTGATTTAGTATTGTATTCATAATATGTATGGAGTTACAAGATTTATAAACAAGGGGTTTGCACGCCAAATATGCCCGGGTGGGGGGATTTGTGTGTGAATTAAACTGCCATGGTCTGGAAGTTAATATTCACAGATAGTGGTTCAGTGTCAGTGTTCACCAGTGTTGCCAATTTAGCTACTTTTCCGCTAGATCCAGATATAATTATTTTGGTCTAGCGGCAAATATTTACATCTAGGACAAGTATTTAGCAATATTCATGAGAATCTGGCATAATTCTAGTGATTTAAAGCTTCTAGCGAATTTTGAGAATTGATCTAGCAGTATTTTGTATCTTGTTTTGGTAACTGGTGTTCACCACAACTGGTCTCACAGACATTGGTTCCCATTACAAACCCTATAGTAACAGATATCAGCCAACCTCCGCCATATTGGTGCCACTGGTGATATTTTCCTCTCTTAATTAACACTCAAATGTTTCCATATTCATAATAATAATTTGTAATACTGATAAATTATATTTCGGTCTGTGGATATGCATTCCACATGATTAAATATGAAACAAAACCTCATAGTTTGAATATTGAAGCACCAAAATGGCATCCAAGGCAAAGGATGGCCATATCTCAAGTTCCTATGACAACAAACTTGAACAAAGCTGTGTTTACATTTAAGATCATCATTATCAAACATCCATATTACCTCTACTTCCTATAGTGACCTTACTTGTCTAATAAACATTACAGGGGAGTTTCACTATCAACAATCTCCAAGTTTACAAATTAGTTTTTAACAATAGGATCCTAACAATCTCTAACACACAGTGTTAATAAGCCAACTTGCAGGTTTGATTTGATTTGTATCACATTACTTACATGTTATCTGCTCAACAGGTAGCGTTGTGTGTGTGTAAGTGTGAGAGTCCGAGTGTAGGGGGTGAGACAGTGAAGCACGGGAACGAGGTGGCTTCAGAGATGGGGTCGTTTCGGGCCATGAGTGAGCACCGTGCCTCATGTGAAGGCAAGATGGCAGGTGCTCGTTGTACTCTACGTGCTTCACATGTCTCACTCCCTAGACTGGAACAAGACCTCACGGGCTTCACTGTTCATTGTAAAGCGGTGAATGTTAAGGCTCTCAGCCTATGCCCAAGAGGAAGTAAGTTGGAATATATATATATTAAAAAAAAAAAATAATTTACTATTTGGCTAAATAATAAAATAGAATTCCTGAGTGTAGCAAAGAAGAGCCAAGAGGAGCTGTGATGGCAGTTTCACATAGTGTATACAGTACAGTAAAACAACCATTATCACTTATGGTCATCTCAAAATTTACCTTTTTTATATATATTGTATATATTAGTGATGTATCGGATACCACATTTTAGAGCTCCACGGAGGCGGATACCTATTTCTCATAAAATGCGATTGCAGATACAACTGCGGATTATTTTTACCTCCATGTCCGCAGTTGCGAACACGGTCACACATTTTTTTTTACACATGAATACAGTATATTTATGCAGCATAAAGTTAATGTCATAATGCAATAATGTCATGATATGTTATGTTATGTTTTAAATGTATGTATTATAATTATATTTATACTGAAAGTACCTACTTAACCCAAAAACTGGTGCACTGCGACCGTCCTCAATTGATCCAGAGCATTAAAAAAAAATTATAAAACACCCCAGTGGCACTCAAAACAAAGCAATTTGTGACTAGGTGAGATAATTCCCCTCCATTACTTGCTACCACTCTTACATATATTCCCCCCCCCCCCCCTTCCTCCTCAATTATCAGCTATTTTTCCTCTTATTCCCCCTTTTATCGGGTAATTTTTGGCGGGAATTTCCCCCTCCCGGTCTCTTTAACACAGGTGAGCCAGCTAGAGATCCTTGCAACACAGAGACTCCGACTCAGACTCATCAGTGTCGATCGAGAGCTTGGAGAGTGAACATATACGCTCCCCCTGCTCTCGCTCATGATACGATCTTGTGGCAATAATAAGTCTTTTTCACCCCCCAAATGCTATTCCCACTTCTTTTATTGCTCTTAAATGTTCATATGTTCATATTAAAAGCAAAAGAGGCGCATATGGATACGTAATACTGTAATTATTATATGTTACATATGACAATTTTTGTCAGAATAGAACCAAATACTTTCGCTTGGCAGGAGGGTTTAAACTACCAAAGCTTCGCAGTTTATGAGTTAAATCATCCTGCGGTGTTAATCCCATTAATAATTGATGTTCTTTTGTACCACATTGTGATATTTGGCTATTTAGAATAGATTATTTAAATACCACTAAATAAAGACAAACGCACACTTAGCGCTATCTAAATAGGCCCATACTGTGGCAACACTGACGCTGGCTGAGCGTCTAGATATGCCTATATATATAGTACATGTAGCTATTGCCATAGAGAGAGAGAGAGAGAGAGAGAGGGAGAGAGAGAGGAGGAAATAATGAGAGACGGAGGGAGGAAGAGGGAGAGAGCTAATAAAGAAGAATACAGAGGAAGAGGGACTGGTAGGTAAGAGGAACGGAGAGGAGAAACATGGATGAAAAGAAGGAGAGAGAAAAGGGATTAGGCCTACGACAAAATAAGAAAGAAGAAATATTGGATGGGTGGCGGATAATGATGCAGAGCTATTGTTGTCTGAAAATGCGGACACGGATAGTAATGCAGACATTATTTTCACTGCGGAGGCGGATATCCGATACATCACTAATATATACTGTATATATAAGATCATGTATATTATACATGATCTTGTCTTGCAGCATCAATATAATTTTTATCAAGAGTATGGTACCCAATTTTCAATAATCCTGCACCGAGCCTTGGAAGCCCAAGAAAATTCGATATCCCTGAACAGTTCTGTGGCTTTGTTAATTTACTAAAGGGCAACTCACAAGTAAAGATTATATTACTGGGATTCACTAGTTAACACTTGCTATCTTGGTTATATCATTAGGACAAATTCATGTACAGTATTCCCGACCATGACTGTACGTTTTGTCAAACCTGTCAAGTCAAACTACCTCACTGCTCTCATCACTAATGCTGATTTACGATCCCATTAATCTGGTTTAATGACCCAGGCTTGGAGTAACAAAATATAATCTTAAATACAGTTATTGCCCTTATTATCTACAGTATTTACTTTCTTATATCTCATTATAAAGATTGTATATGTGATAATAATATTGATATTGGTAATAGTAACAAAGCTAAGATGAAGTCGTAAATTATGGGTTCTCCATATCTATATTTACCACTAGCAAATTTCAAGCTATAAGGAAGTTGGAGCCATAAACATTAATATTAACCAAAATACACTAATAATGTAGGTTTCTGATGGATAGAAAGTACGTTAATAATATATCTATAAATTTACCACAACCATATTATAATTAGTAATTATGATTAGAGAGCTGATGCCACTCTTGACCATGAGAGGACTCCCACTTCACCTTAAAGGGAAGGTGTATACCTCATGTGTTAGGAGTGCGATGACCTATGCCTCGGAGATGTGGCCGGTTAAAGCAGAGGATATCGATAGAATGGAATGGAATGAGAATAGGGATGTACCGATGTATCTGTATCGGTATCGGTGGTATCAGCCCTTTTTTAGAGTATCGGTATCGGTATCGGCTGATTTTCTACCGATACTACCGATACCTAGAAGTAATTTGCTATGTCACATATCACTCACTGAAGGAGTGAAGGTTGCTTGGTTCAGCAGTGATTGGTTGTTTTATAATTATGAAAAATATATATTTGTTGGAATCTTGGTACATATCTGATAACAATTACATTAAGTACCGTACATAATGTGTAGCCTAGTAGTGCAGTCCATTCTTTGGTACTTATAAGCCTTAAAGCCACGTCTGGTAGTTTGTGATCGTACGTATACGGAACAGGTTGGTTACCCAACTTACCCGTGACGGTACCGTACAGGCTCCGCCGTGCCAAGCTACCAGTAAAGTAAACAGACGGCCCCACACTGCACTGCGAGATGTACGTGAGTTAGGCTTTCCTAGCTGTTATTATTTTTGCTCTATTTTGCTCTATTTTGTTTTGTGTTGCATTTTTCTTTATTTTTTTTTTTATCTTTTTTAGAAATAATCACTATTATGTAATATATTCATTTATTAAATTTGAAATCCCTGCACGAGATGTTTCATTAAATCCGTATCATCTCGTTCTAGTTTTTAGTAACTTTTAAGTTTTTACCCATATATATAATAATACAAGTGTTGATTTTAGTAACATGTTACCTAAGTTTAATAACAAAGCTGATAAAGGAGAAAATTACATGATCATGGACAACAGTCTTACAGTCTTACAGACTTTCCTGGTGCACAGGTATCGGTATCGGTATCGGTATCGGTATAATGTTGTGGTATCGGTATCGGTATCGGTCAAAATTTTGGTATCGGTACATCCCTAGAGAAGAGAATGGTGAAATGGATATGTGGGGTTAACCTCAGGGATGGGGTATCGAGCGAGGAATTAAGATTACATCTGGGCATTAGGAGTGCCAGCGAAGTGATGCACACGAGCCGATTTGGTTGGTTTGGACACATGGAGAAAAGGATGATCATAACTGGGTATAGAAATGCCGGACTGTGAACGTGGGGGGAGCTGCACGTAGGAGTAGACCTAGAATGACGTAGGATCAGGTACACCGGTCCGATCTCAAAGTATAGAACTTGACAACAAAAGCAGCCCTTGACAGGGCCGCCTGGAAAGCCGTCATTTAGGACGTGAGACTGTAACCACATTCTCTGTGGACAAAATGGTCTTTAAACTTGTATGTATGTATATCAAGTATATCTCACAAATACACGTGTATGTGTTGCATATCAACGTCTACAGCTCCAACCAAGTGGTCAATTAGTATTGTTCCTATAAGGTATATAGTCTGGAGTTCAACATAATTCACACTTAATGACACATCTATCAAAATTTATCATTAACTGCGAGACTCTACTGTACACATACATAAATACAACTACATAATATATAAGTTCCCTATGATGAACTTGATTGGGGAAGGATGTACTGTAGTATCCGGGTGTACGGTCGTCATGTTTACATAGGTCGATCGCTCGCGGTTAAGTTCCCGTCTATTTTTATGGCTATTTTTTTTTTATTTGCCCCCTGCTGGCAATATATATGATGATGACAATAAGTCATGGGGGCAAGGGTGAGGTTGTATCCCACGTCAGTCAAAATAGACGGGAACATGATCGTGAGCATCTGCGTAGTGTAAACAAGGCGGGCGGGACACCCGAATACTCCATCCTTGCCCTTAATTGCTTATAATTAATACATTGATAGTACAATACCACTATATAATACTTAAATTCTCAAGACACACATCAGGATCAATTGTCTATGGGGATTGCAGTTCAAGCATTATTTATCCCATCCATTTACTAATCACAAATGCATTAACCCCCGAAATCCAGTTGGCCTCATATGATCCCGATCGGTGTGTCCGGGGCCATTTGGGTAAAGGCAAGCTTCATAATTCAGTAACTACTGATTGAGACCACCTAAAGCAGTCAACTTAATTGCAAATTGTAGAACTTTTGTTGTCTGTAGACTGCCGTTGAGATGACATCGCTACGACAAGTGGTTACTGTGCTATGATTATTTTAGAAGCGCGGTTTAGCCGCGCATTTAAGCTTCGTATGAGGCCTCCCAGATTCCTGCCATTTTTTGTTTTTTTTTGCCTCATATGAGGCCTCCCGGATTTCGTGGGTTACACACAATGATGTAAATTTCATCCAATTCTGGTTACCATTAAACTATTTTCTTTAGCATATAATCTACCACTAGGACTCGAAGGAGTACATATAATCTCAATAATCCTCTGAATAACATCGGTCCTTCTTAACCTAAGAGCTGCGACACACCTTCAGGAAGGTTTTACTGGGAGAATGCAATGCTCCTTCCGGTAGATAGCCCATAAAAAAAAAATCCCCATAGCCAGTGAAATGGAGGCAATATGTGATTATGTGGCATGTTTCACCAGCCTTCCCTCCACATCTCCCCCCCCCCCCACTCCCTCTCATCCTCATTTATTGGTTATTCTCTCTTGAATTTCATGACTACTTCCCATCTATAGGTAGCTTCAAAGAATTTGACAATAATTTTTATTCCTGACCTCTCTGTAACTCAAAAGGGCCTAGAGCAAACTGGCTGTAAATATACACACCTATTTCCTATTGGACTCTTCCCATATGATGGAAACGTCAGCCCGTTTGAGTTCTAAGAAGTTAAGGGGTCAAGATTATTGTCAAGTTCGCTGGCACTACCTTTACCACCTGATATATGTCTAGTCACCTTTCCCCACCTCCCTTTTCACTCATATATGGGTAGAAGACAGCTAGGACTGTCAGTCTGCTTCAGGCAGCCAGAGAGAGTGGATCTATGTTGCGCTCCCTTCCACAACTCCCGTCACAAATATACAATTTTTCATTCGATATTTGCTGTTTCTGGTTCTTCAATGTTCACATGTTCATTGTACAAGTAAATTATGTGCATATGGAGCAGTAATATTGCTATAAATGGTAAATACAGGGCAATTCTTTAAAGCATGTCATAAATCAGAGTGATATCCTGAGACAATTCCAAGGCAAAAAGTGTCTGACAAAATGTCTACTTCGGATTAGTTTCATTATTTTAATGATTTTACTCCAAACAGTAGTGTGAGGGTTTACATGAGCCCATTTGTGACTGTTGTGTGTGTTAAAGACACCTCTCGTAAATTATGCCTCATTTGTAAAGAGGGCCATATTCGTAAGGTATGCTGAGGCCTTCATTGCAGCAGAGGGAGGTACAGTACATTTGAACATGCAGTACTGTACTTTGTAAATTATTACATAATTAAAGTATGTAACATGGATGTCAAAACTAACAAAAATAAATAATATTAATAATAATTAAACTACCATACATAAACCTAAGGATGTGTGACTCAACTTTCCCTCCACTAGTTCCTCATATATTAATATGCTGTAACTATGAAATTAATCCTAAGTGGACATTTTGTCAGACACTTATTGCCTCAGGATATCACTCTCTGATTTACGACATGCTTTAACCCCTAACTATCGGCGCGCAACATAAGTAGAGTATAATAAATCTGGACTATCTGGCGGCGCTCGACATAGGTCGTGTGGCAATTTCAGCACGTAATGTTGCTGAGAGAGAGAGACAAGTGGTGGCAGGAGAGTAGCGAGCGTATGACTGCTCCAGACCACCGCGGCGAACCTACTGACACGAATCCCACCTCCTCCCTCCCTCTCTCACTCGCTATATACGGAATTGTATGGGGAAAGTGCCGAATTACATGCTTTTTGCACTCGCGTTGCGCGGTTGTTGCAAGAAAACTAGCCATCATAAAAGGATCGTTATGGTGTCATTGGAAAGCTCTGTTTATGCCCTTTCAGGGATAGATACTTGTTTTACGCTCTGGATCTTATTTAGGCATGAAAATGATCACGTAAACAGCCCTATTTTGGCTAAAAACACCCCGCTGGGCGGTACATATAAATAAACCGCCTAGCCCGCTAATATGGTGTTAAAGAATTGCCCTGTATAACATTTTTGTCTGAATTGACCTTTAACCCGGGAGCTGCGGGAAGACTCTTGAGAGGTCCTACTGGGCGGCTGCGGGAAGTCTCATAAGATCCTAGGCTTCTAAAAAATCATTTAAAACACCCCAGTGGCACTAAAAAAAAAAAAAAAAAAGCAATTTGTGTTTAGGTGAGATAATTTTCTCCCATTACTTGCTACCACTCCTACACATGTGTCCCCCCCCCCTATTTTCTCTATTATTTCCGATATTTATCGAGTATTTTCGTGGGAGGACAAGTGGGAGAGAGGGAGGAGGGTGGAGGAGTGTAACTCCGACCCTCCAAGCCAGTCTGAAAGCTCCGCTGGTCTCTCAGTGCCATGCGAGACACGAGAGAGGAAGGGTGTGCCTGTCTCGCCGGTCTGGGCCAGATTACGACCGCGGGGCTAAAATATACAATTTTCACCAGCCAATTGCTGTTACCACTTGTTTTATTGCTTTCCCATGTTCATATGTTCATATTACATGTAAAATAGGAGCATATGGATAAGTATTAATTATATATATGGCAAATTAACGATTTTAGTGAGGAATAAATCAGAATAGGCCTACCTTCGCACCGCAGGCACATTCAAATACCATAGCAGCGCAGCTGCCGAGTTAAAGGGGTCGCATTAGCGGAACATTAAACAACATAGGTCTAGCGCTTCCCGGGTTAAACTGTATAGAATCATCTAATGTTAACCACAATCTAAGGTAAGAAAGTATCATCGTGCTGAAGGGGTTAATCTAACTTCCTAGAAGCTGGACACTGAAGGAACTCTGGAAACACCCTCTGGCTGTGGCTGGCCTCTTGGAGTCTACAGGTTTACCATAAAGGATTCTCTGTGGCAACAAGGTAACCCAGGAAGAACCATACTTGTCAGGACTATTAGATACTTGTCAGAACCATTACTGTAGCTATTTGTAAGGATCAATACATACTTGCCAGAAGTCAGAACACTATGTAGCTACTTGGCAGGACCAATACATACTTGTCAGAACCATTACTGTAGCTACTTGTAAAGGACTATTAGATACTTAGCCTATATAAACCACTGCAATAGCTACTTCGTCAGGATCGATCCATTTCTCAAGATTAAAAAACTCAGTCAGCTACAGTGTGATCCATGAAAATATCTGTTATCTGTTACAAAGATCGCCACGTGTAGGTGGCACCGATTAGCGTGTCGCCCATCGGTAATTTGTTTAGGGTTATTCCCCTAGATGGGTTGCCCGCCAAGGCTATCGAGTCCCATCCACCCGGAAACACCCCTTTCAGATACCAGGGGGACTGCTAACACCAGAATATGACTTTTCAGTTTACTCTTTTGTGAGAAAACATCACCACATTGACTACATTCAAATTTCATGTTACCTGCATGAGTCAATGGATGTGTATTGAGACCACTTTTCTGAGTAATGTTTCCTACACAATCTACAGTACATTTAGTTCTATATTCCTTATTTATTAAGGCCATCCTTCCGAGTAAAGTCTTTCTCACACATCTGACACTTGTAGTTCTTTACTCCTGAATGACTTTATAAATGAGCATAAATGGAGGCCATCCTTGCTAGCAAACTCTTTCTCACATAGCTCACACTTGTAGTTTTTCTCCTTAGAATTAATTAATACATGTTTGTTGAAGTTACGCTTTTGAGTAAACTCTTTCTCACACATCTCACATTTGTATTTCTTTTCCCCTGAATGAACGAACGAATGTTCTTGGAGGCCAACCTTATGAGTAAACTGTTTCCCACACACATCACACTGGTGATATTTAACGCATGAATGACGCAATGAATGTAGTTTGAAGTTATACCCTTCTGAGAAAACTGCTTCCCAAACACATCACACTTATTGTGTTTTTTTTTACTCACGAATGAACTAATAAGTGCATATTCAGGCTACCCTTATGAAAACATTCTTTCTCACACACCTTTACATATTATATAGATGAATTGATAAAATTCTAAATTAATTGATGAATGACTTCTGAGGTATATGTTCAGAGAAAACTCTTGCCCACACACCTCACACTTGTAGAACACTGGCCCAGTATGAACTAGTGTGTGTGTTGTGAGGCCACTCTTATGAGCATAGCATTTCCCAGACATCACAAGCATTGTTCTTCACGTCTGAATGGTCTGCATAGTGTCGAATAAGATTGCTCAGACTTCTAAATGACTTACTACACAAGGCACAAGTGTGCCTCTTAACTGGTGTTGTTGTGTCGTCAGACTGTGATGTGGCTCCCTCATTGTTAGTAGCATCTCTGTCAGTATAAATAGCTTCTTCAGGGTTCACATCACACTGAACCATTTCTCTCTCTGCATATCTCCATGAAGATTCAGCGTTTACATTGTTGTCATAACCAGCATCACGTGTCTCATTGTTATCATATCCAACAGTATGTGTCTCATTATCATAACCAGTTACTTCCTCAGAATCGATTGATTTCTCAAAATCGGCAAATTCAGAGTCAGATTCAGGATGATCCATGGCAATATGACTGTTCAAATCACTCTTCTTTGAGAACACATCACCACATTGACTACATTCAAATCCTCCATGAGTCAAGGAATGTGTATTAAGATTACTTTTCTGAGTAAACCGTTTCCCACACACTTCACATTTGTAGTTCTTTATCCCTGAATGAATTGCTGAATGTTTGTTGAGGCCATCCTTCCGAGCAAACTCTTTCTCACACACCTGACATTTGTAGTTTTTCTCGTTAGAATGAACTAATGAATGTAATTTGAGGCTACCCTTTTCAATAAACAGTTGGCCACACACATCACATTTGTGATTTTTAACTCCTGAATGACGTAATGAATGCAATTTGAGGTTACCCTTTTGAGAAAACTGTTTCCCACACACATCACACTTGTGTTTTTTAATGCCTGAATGAACTAATGAATGTGATTTGAGGTTACCTATTTGAGAAAACTGTTTGCCACACAGATCACACTTGTGTTTCTTTACTCCTGAATGAACTAATGAGTGTGTCTTCAGATAAGCACTTTGAGAAAATGCTTTCCCACACACCTCACATTTATAGTTGAATTTCTTAACTTTTGGATGAATTGATGAATGACTTCTGAGGTCTTTCATTAGAGAAAACTCTTGCCCACACACCTCACACTTGTAGACCACTGGACCAGTATGAATTAGTCTGTGTCTTTGGAGGCCACTTTTATGAGCATAGCGTTGCCCACAGATATCACAAGCATGGTTCTTTGTGTCTGAATGAACTGCAGAGTGTCTAGTAAGATGGCCCTCAGTCCTAAATGACTTGTTACACAAGACACAAGTGTACCTCTTAACTGGTTTTGTTGTCGCATCAGACTTTGAGGTGGCTCCCTTATTGTTAGTAACAGCTTTGTCAGTATAAGTAGCTTCTTGAGGGTTCACCTCACATGGACGCATTTCTCTCTCTGCATTTCTCCATGCAGGTTCAGCGTTTACATTGTTATCATATTCAGCAGCACGTCTCTCATTGTTATCATAACCAGCAGCAGCAGCACGTCTCTCATTGACATCATATTCAGCAGTACGTCTCTCATTGTTATCATAACCAGCAGTACGTCTCTCATTGTTATCATAACCAGCAGTACGTCTCTCATTGTTATCATAACCAGCAGTATGTCTCTCATTGTTATCATAACCAGCAGTACGTCTCTCATTGTTATCATAACCAGCAGTACATCTCTCATTGTTATCATAAACAGCAGTACGTCTCTCATTGTTATCATAACCAGCAGTACGTCTCTCATTGTTATCATAACCAGCAGTACGTCTCTCATTGTTATCATAACCAGCAGTATGTCTCTCATTGTTATCATAACCAGCAGTACGTCTCTCATTGGTATCATAACCAGCAGTACGTCTCTCATTGTTATCATAACCAGCAGTACGTCTCTCATTGTTATCATAACCAGCAGTATGTCTCTCATTCTGGCCATATTGTTGTAGTAGAAACATATATGCCCTGAGTTTTTCAGGACTGTACAAGTCCGGGACACCTGGTCTTGGCTCCATTATAAACGTCTGACTCTTTTAAGCCCAAAAAGAGTAAATAATTTATTACAAACACTATTTGTAAAGAGAAGATTGATACTCTCCTATTTAGTTCAGTTCAAGACTTACTTGTATATTATGTTAACAGCAACTGATGAGACTCTAGACTCTCATTCAAAATCCTCTCTTTATACCGGTACCTCAAGTATTGGACAGATCACTTGTTCAGTTTCAAAAGGGAACTAAACAATATTCCTCAGAATTCAACAAAATAAGTGAAAGTTGGCAACATTTCAGCAATGTGTGGTCAGGTGCCTCAACATGTGTGCCTCCAGATACCTCCAGGGGCTGACATGGTTAAGAGAATATATTTATATATCTGTTTAGATAAGGCGAGTTACTGCATCCAGCACGAAATAATACAATACCAATCTTTCTAAGGCTCTAGTATATTACTGGCATTAAAAGTTGATTGTAGTAAGTGCACGGTAATATGTGTAAGCCTACTGCATTAATACACAACTAATTAACGTGGGCTGGGTAATGATGGTACAGGTGTTGTTGACAGCCACACACTTGCTGCATTTTGATGATGCTTCATTGTTGTTGTGGACCTGTAACAAAACAAAACATTACATCCTGGAAAAAAAAATGACTAAGCAATTTTATTCAGGTTATGAAGGACATCCCTGAGTTACAGAATTAATGAGTCACTTCCAAATATCACATAAAAGTCAAGAGCATAAATGGTGATGCACCAATCTGAATCAGTACCGAATGTAAACGAGACGATACAATTCATTATAGCCCAGATATTTCAGGACTTTGCTTTAAAGGTTCAAAGATTCGAACAGGTCCCTTACTTATGCCGAGAACCAGGATGTCAAACTGGGGCAATATTTTTTGGGGGAAAGGATTGAGTTTGAGAGGGAATAAAGGGAAATTTTCATGAAGTTGCAATGTTTTGGCCATTTAATCACATCCAGGGGCATAGAGCATAACTTTGAATATCTAATAATAATGACAAATATGAAGAGACTCTGTTTTTGGCAAGGGGTTGAATAGTCTCTCGTTTGAAAGCCTGAATATAAGGTCCACTTGAAGTTAGCGTTTGAGAGTTGGATAAATTTCAAGAAGGCACTCGAGGGCGTTATTAACCAGTTGAGCCCCAGCCATGGCTCCGAGCCGTCGTGTAGTTATGTAATGCACAGTCTCACTGACGGTTGTCAGATGTCATCTAAAGTGGACCCTTTATATACCCCTCATAAGGTTCGTGCGGGACCGAGATTGACAAATGAGCTGCACTAGGATATTGGACATGTAAGTACAAGTTGGCAACCCACAAATGGGAGAGGGTGGTGTCCGACTGACAGCTGTGCGTGCAAGTGTTTGTGTTGTGTCTGTGGTGGTGGCATGAGAGGCGTCACCATGGCAAACGGACGCGTACAAGCCGCCCTGCCACACGCTCAACTAAACACTATTATTATGTTACTATAGCCCATTTACCTACACTCACAAACATCATAAGTGCAATATATCATAAGCTCAATGTGCTATGGTGCCACATACGACACTTGGGTGGTGTCAACAACACTGCCTCATGCTCGCCTTTAATGGGTTCTTGGTAAAATCGCTTCTGCCGTTGCCCAACAAGTCCGGGCTGGCACTGAGGTGCGAGAGAGCCTTCCCTCGCACCATCGCAGTGTTACACATAGCGAAAACTTATAATTTTTAGCTATTTTGTCCGACCTTTGCAAGATCGTTGCAAGACAACCAGACGTCGTACAAAGATGATTCAGGTGTTTGGAAAAGCTCTATTACTTTACTTTTACTGATGTATCACTGTATTACGTTCTGGCTCTTGCTTATTTATGAAAATGTGCAAGGAATGAAGGTCAATTCAGGCCTATATGCTCACTAGTATGGGGTTAAATTAGGTTATTTGGCCAGGTTTTAGTTTTAATAATTGGTTTTCATTTACTTTAGTCTGTACTAAAATTATAGGTTTTCTATACAAAATTTTGTTTCCATTTCCCATATGAAAACCATCAATTTCATATTGTCCCAAAACACTAAAACATGGGTTTTTAAGGTTTTCCGGTAAGGATGGTGCTAGCGGGCATACCGTCCGCTTTGTTTACATAAGTTGCTCGCTCTTAGTTACGTTCGCATCTAATTTGACCTTTGTTTTATTTTACAAAATTATCCCAAGGCCAGCTGTTTTTTGCCCCTTGCTGGCAATACTGGCATATATAATGTAACAATAAGTCATGGGGGCTGAGCCCCCCTCACCCTATTATTGTATCCTATGGCCAGAAAAAAAAAAAAACGGTAAGATTTTACAGTGTAACAGCCGATTTTGTTTTGGCCTACGGAAGTGTCATATCACATGATACATTGGAATACTGTATATGTTTGTACTGTTGGAAATGTATTATAACGGAGGGAGGTCTGTCCCCCCTCAACTAATTCAGTATCCCACAGCAAACGGGTATTGCAGCTAAATAGAGCCTATTTTTCCCTTTTTTTTTTTCCCACAAATGGGGGCCGTGTTTAGCCTAAAGATTGTCAAATTTGGGTAAATACTCATTTCCAAAAGTCCTTGCCGTAGAACAACACTGTATATCAAAGAAAACAAAATAAAAAACAAATATACTGTATATGGTCTACTGTATCTATCTATCTATCTATTGCCGGACACCTTACTCCTCTTTACGAGGGACGCCATACACAAAACGCCCCTAAGCAGACCTAACCCCTGTGAGAAGGACAATCCGTGCCAGTTTACTGAAGGACTTACAGGATTGACCACTCAACATAGGTGTTAACATAGGCAAATATGTTAATGTGTGTGGGAGTGCACACTAGATTATATGTGTGAGCAGACGACACAGGAGTTTGCTCTACTGGTTTCCCGCCAAATTGTGTGGTCTGCTGTCAGCTGACGTGTAAGAGATGACGTCACTACGGGACCGAGGTGGCGGGCAACTGGCAAGACGGAGTCAGTCGTTTACATACGGGTGAGTTGTGAGCACCGCCATTTGGACAAATAAACATTGGTAGCAGAGTGTAGTTCGGAAAACAATAGCGTGTTCAACTAAGTGGCCACCTAAATTGGAGAATGAGGATGGGTATGAAAACTGGAGGACTTAAACAAAGACGACGGAGTTGAATTATTGTTAAAGAAGCTTGAAGAGTTGTTACTGGTGGACAAAGGAAGACGGCAGTTTGCGGCATTCCATGACATTTATAATCTACGGAGGCCTAGTGACATGAATATACGTACTGTACCTTTGTGTCTAAGTTTGAGCATACGTATTTTAAATGTTCGGAACAGGATATGACATTACCGGATGCAGTGAAGGCCTTTATGCTGTTGTCCGCTTGTAATTTGTCTGATAATGAAAATTACATTCAGGAGTTAAGTGATTATGAGAAGGCTCAAATTACCGAAGGCACTTCAACTTCGACTTTTACATTTGCGGATGGAGCCACAGTGCCATCGATGAAGCGAGTGACCTTGCCATGCTGGGTGGGTAATATGCGTGCGACTATCGTGACAGATGTGGTAAAGTGTAACATTCCTTTGCTTTTGAGTAAAAAGTCAATGAAAAAAGCAAAAATGGTGTTGGATTTTGAGACGGACATGGTGAGAATTTGTGGAAAAGACGTTAATTTGGAGTCTACGTCTTCAGGACACTATCTGCTGCCCATTTCGTTCTGACTAGGCCAGAAATACAGGAGTATGGTTACACTGGCATCATTAGAAACCGGTGGAAAAGGACCTGCACTGAAGCTTCATAAACAGTTTGGACACCCTACGTCGGCTAAGCTATTGAAACTTGTGAAAGATGCGGGAATTAACAATGCTGACTTGGAGCGGTCAATAAGTGAAGTGTCTGAAACCTGTGAAGTTTGTTGCAAATTCAAGAAGGTTAGGCCTCGTCCAGTGGTGGGCCTGCCTATGGCGAATAAATTTAATGAGACTGTGGCTATGGACTTAAGGTTTGGGGGAGACAGTATTTTTGGTTATGGTTGACTTGGCCACAAGATATTGCAGTGCAGTAGTAATAAATGATAAGTGTGCCTCTACCATCCTTCATGGAGTATTTCGGGGCTGGATTACTGTGTTTGGACCACCAAGGAAGTTTCTTACCGATAATGGAGGTGAATACCTGTATAACAATGCTGATATGCGGACGCTAGGTGAGGCTTTTAACATAAAGATTATGGCTACAGCTGCTGAGAGCCCTTGGAGCAATGGGGTTTGTGAACGTAAGAATGCAGTGATAGGTGATACTGTGAGGAAAGTCATGGCAGATACACGTTGTGACTTAGAGGTGGCCTTGGCTTGGGTGATTTCTGCAAGGAATGCCCTTACAAACTATTCGGGCTTCTCTCCTAACCAGCTTGTTTTTGGCTACAACACTGTGTTTCCTAGTGTATGGGTCAATGATCCTCCTGCGTTGGGGATGCCTCCATCTTGCATTGTGAGGGATAACTTGAATGCTCTTCACACGGCGAGATAGGAATTTCTGAGGATAGAATCATGTGAGCGGTTAACCAGGGCTTTGCGGCACAACGTGCGCCCAAGTGATTCGAACATTGTACAGAATGGTGATTAAGTATTTTATAAGAGAAATTACGGTCATGAATGGCACGGCCCTGGTATCGTAATCGGCAGAGATGGGAAACAAGTTTTGGTAAGACACAGGGGCATCTATGTGAGAGCACACGAGTGTCGTATAGCGCGGGTTCCAGGAATGGATACAGTACAGTAGTTGAGGATTCCAATACTGAGTTGGGCAAGAAGAAATCCAATGAGGAGTCTTCGCAAGCTGTGTCGAATTACCCTCCAGATGATGAGTCCGAAGATGGTGACACAGTGGAAATTCAGCCGGCAGTAGTTGGTAAATCTGGTGATCAGGCTTCTAGGATAAAGATTGGCCAGCGGATAAAAGGAATTCATGCAGAAAGCGGAGAGTCGGTGTCTGGAAATGTTTTGAGTCGTGCCGGCAAAGCCACTGGACAGTATAGACATTGTTACAACTTACAGAGAGACTCTGATGGCGGTATTGGCTGGGTGGATATGCAGAAGGATTTTAGCACATGAGAGGTGGTAGATGATGATGTTGAAATGTTGATTCTGTTCAATTCTGAGGATGTTTTAAGGGCCAAGGACAGTGAGATTGAGAACTGGAAGAGTAATGATGTGTACGAAGAAATTAATGACTTTGGACAAGACACTATATCTGTCCGTAGGGTGATGACTGAGGAAATAAAGAATGGCAAGCCAGTTGTTAAAGCACGTCTAGTAGCCAGAGGGTTCGAGGAGGACACTGTGGATATACGAAAGGACTCGCCAACATGTTCAAAGGAAGCGGTACGTCTGGCTCTTGCGTTTACCACGGGTAACCAGTGGGTTTGTCACTCCCTGGATGTGAAGGCGGCCTATCTGCAAGGGAACAGAATTGAACGAGTTATTTATCTACGCCCTCCTCCAGAGTATGCTGATGGTAGGCTGTGGAGGTTAAAGAAGACAGTCTATGTGATGCTGCCAGGCACTGGTATCTGCAGGTTAAGGATCTGCTGTTGTGTCTTGGAGCTCAAATGTCATCCTTGGATTCGGCATTGTTCTTCTGGAGTAATAGAGGCAAAGTTGATGGCATCATATGTATATACAGTCTTCCCTCGGGTAGCGCGGCTTTGGACAGTGCGGTTTTGCTCTAACACGGGTACCCCAAATGTGCCGAGTCAGCATCTAACACGCTTTGTTTATGTAGCGTTCGTGGCGGGTGGCGGCTGGTCGGCATCTCTCGGCATCTGTCGGCCTGTGACGGCAGACTCGTCAGACCCGTATATACCGGCGTGTATAAGACACATTTATAAACCTCCAAAACCCTCCAAAACCATGGATGGCCTTATACGACGAATATACTTTCAATGCAAGTTAATTTGAAACACCGAGATTCGTCAGCTGATTTTCCGTGTGTTATTGTCGAGTCAGTTTCTGTGTGTGTGTGTGTGTGTGTTGTTCTTGTGTGGCTCTGTCTAAACCCGAGTTATTTCTGTATGCAATAAAATGTTATTATAATTTACTCTATGGAATGGAATTTAATTTTACCAAATAATATTTATAATAGTAAAAGCCAAAGAAAAATACATTAAACTATAACTCTAATGAAGGCGGTAGATTGTTGGCAAGTTTAGCCAAGCTGCCGCCGCCTGCCTCACACGCAGACGACATGTGGTTTGTTATTGTTGTACTACAGCTGAGCAGCATTGTTTTCGTGTCAAATAAATGGCATTTCATAGTACCAATGGTCTTAATTGGATATATTATTGACCCCTAGTATGAAGGTATGTTGCCAACGTAATAATACTGACAAATAAATAGATAAATCGGGTGGTAAATGGGTCAAAAAGGGGACTTTGGGGAAGTGGCCAGAACCAATAGAATTAATCCCATAAGTTCTTTGCTTTGTGTAGCGCGTGTTTGCGTAGCGCGGCGCGGTCCCAGAACGATATACCCGCGCTACCCGAGGGAGGACTGTACGTGGACGATTTTCTCTGGGCCGGCACACAGGAATTTGAACAAGTGATAGAACCAGTGAGTCAAGCGTTCCTGGTCGGCAGCTCGGAGTCAAGAGCTTTTAGATAAGTGGGTTTAAACATCATATCTGAAAGCGATGGCAGCATAACTCTTGATCAGTTCCAGTACGCTTCGTCCTTGTTACCAATCACAATCAGCAGACAGCGAGCACTGGTAAAAACGGGAGAATTGTCTGAATCAGAGAAGTCTGAGTACAGAGCATTAATTGGACAACCGAACAGGCCATGGGATACATAAATAATTAAAGTAAAGTTGTTGTACATGACTTTCAAAAAATAAAAAATAAAATTACTGAAATCGCCGACATACAATAATTTACTTATCATTACATATTATATCTTATAAACATAATAGTAGATAGCCAACTTATCATAATACTAAATTATATTTCATAATAAACTTATATAAACCGAGTAATCTTGGCCAAACCGATACGCATGCGGTATTGTTTACCACTGGTATACTAAAGTGCCACCATTATCGATTTTCTTCCAGCCGACTCGAGCGGGAGGGTTACCAATTGAAGTTAAATCCGCTAGCATATATTGTTAGATGTAAGACATGATAAATACCACTAGTAATATGAATTGGCAAAATCCATATAATATCACTTCGAAATTGTTCTGAAATATAAAAATAAGTTTAAATACAAGCAGCTAGTGTAAATCATTGCTGCTAGATCGAAGTAAAGGTTTCTAGATCTAGCGGGTCGCTATATATATTGGCAGTACTGTTAGATGTAAGACATGATAAATACCACTAGAAATATGAATTGACAAAATCCATATAATATCACTTCAAAATTGTTCTGAAATTTCTTAACAAAAGTTTAAATACAAACCGCTAGTGTAAATCATTGCTGCTAGATCGAAGTAAAGGTCGCTAGATCTAGAGGAAGTCGCTATACGTATTGGCAGTACTGCACACTGCCGACGGCGACACGATTGTATGGTCATTGTTGTTGATATTCCAGTAGAGGGATGAACAGATTATTTTTCTTGTCCAATAATAGCTATTTCATAGTCCCACAGGAATTATTTGTACTGTATATATTATGACCCCTGGTATGAAGGTATGTTGCCATTATAATAATAGAGACAAATGAATAGTTAACCCTCCGGGCCCGGGCAGGTTCTCCTAATGACAGTGCGTGATACCCGGGCGATCTGGCCGAAAAACGTCTAGGCCTAGGCTACCGTATTTTTGTTTAGTTTAACTGCTAGAAATTTCCCACGCATCTATAAACGTAGTGCGGTTTCCAATCTGTAGACTGGCATTGAGTAGAGCTCTCGAAGTCAACTGGTTCAGTTGTGATGACGATTTCCGTGGAGCGAATTTTGCCGCAATGTTGACAATATCGGAGCTTTTCAGACACTAATTTCGTCTGACGTCACAACAATAACATTGATCCGACGTCTCCTTATTGTTTTCGGAGGTGCGGTGACGCAATGATCGGCTTTGTTTACATGCGTCGGACGCACGGCATTCAGACCAAGCTGAATAGGCTTGAAAGCTTACTGCCTGGTATAAGGACACCCGGGCTCCTGCCCTTCTTTCGTGGTGTCATTTTAAAAGGACACCCGGGCTGGAAGGGTTAAAGGACTAATAACCTAATAATAATGACAAATAAATAATTAACTCTGTGTGTCCGGATACTTCCTGTGACCGAACTGGCCATGGCCCATATAGTTCGGTTATGGGAGTGATCACTGTATTCCTAGATTGGGACCCATCCATGACTGCCATCTGGAATGTTCGTGTCGCCCACATTAAAAGAAGAAGACGTGTAAGAGATGACGTCACTACGGGACCGAGGTGGCGGGCAACTGGGAAGACGGAGTCAGTCGTTGAGGAAGTGGTTTATAAGAATGGAAGGGAGAGGGAGAGCAGGGAGGGAAGAGAATGTGACAGAAGTTGTGGCAGAGGTGGAGAGCAGGGTGGAAGTGTCTCGGGGAGAGGCAGAAGAAGCTGCAGACCCAGTACCAGTAGTGTGAGGGGGGGGGGGAGTAGGGTACGGACAGGAGGAGCGAGATGATGTAGCTGCTGAAGGAATGGTAGAAAGATTAAGGATTATGTTTAGTAATGTGGATGTGTTTACCCAGGACAAGAAAAGAGAACTGATCTGTAGGTTGGAGGATGAAGAGCAAAAACCTGATGTCATAGCCTTACAAGAAGTAAGACCAAAAAAATGCTAGAATTGAAAGGGAACTGGTGGAGTATAGTTTGGAGGGTTTTGAGTTGTACGAGAGGAATGCTATTAGAGCAGAGGTTGGAAGAGGACTGTTTATTTATGTAAGAAAAGAGCTCAAGGTAAATGAGGTGGATATGAGACAGCAGTATTGTGAGTATTTGTGTATTGAAGTAAAATGTACAAGAGGGTCAATTCTAATTGCCTCTATATATAGAAGCCCAAATAATAGTAGGGAAGAGGATGATAACCTACTGAAAGCAATGGAGAAAATAGATAATAGAGAGAACAAATATAAGATTTTGATTGGTGATTTCAATTTACCAAGGATCAACTGGGCAAATTGTACTACTCCAGCGGGACAGTGTAGCCTTGAAAACAAGTTTATAGAGAAATTAAGAGATTGTTTTTTAACGCAACATATTACAGAGATGATAAGATATAGAGATGGGAAGCAGGGGAGTGTACTTGATTTAATTTTTAGTAATGAGGAGGATATAGTGGAACATGTCAATGTGGATAGCCCTATAGGTCGTAGTGACCATGCCTGCATAAGTTTTAGTTGCAATATTAAAACAGAGAGGGATGATAGAAGCAATAAAAAAATATACATGTATGACAGAGCAGATTATGAGCTGCTGAGAAGGTGTCTGGACATTGACTGGGGGGAATACTTGAACGGTGAAGATGCTAAAGGAATGTGGAGGAAGTTTAGAGTCAAACTGGAGGATGTTATATCCAAATGTGTACCAGTAAGGGAATATAAGGATAAAACAAAATTGAGGAAAAGAACGAACCCAGAATTACCAATGAAAAGAAAGCTGTAGACTTTGATAAGAAGAAAGAAACGATTGTGGGATAGATTAAAAGTGTTAAAAAAGAACAGGGGGTCTAGTATAGAAGCTAAAGTAGTGGATTTGGAACGTAGACAGATAAACAATAAAATAAGGTGGGAGACAAGGAGGGGGGTAAAGGAAAGGGAGAGAGATTGCAAGAAACGTGAAGGATAATCCAAAAATATTCTGGAAGTACATTCAGGAAAAGTTAATGAGAAGAGTAGGGATCCCGGAGCTGGTAGGGGGGTTGGATGATGGGAGTAGAGCGGAGACGGATAAGGAGAAAGCAGAGGTGCTGGGGAAATACTTTGGGGGGGTACTAACAGTAGAGTCGGATGATGCAGTGCCAAATATTCCCATCAAACAGGCACCTGCACTAGAATTAATAGAGTTTTCCCATGCTAGAATAAGAAGGGCTATAGAAAAAATTAACAGAAGTAAGTCCCCGGGACCGGATGGGATACACCCAAGAATCATAAAGGAAGGAGGTGAGATGTTAGTAGAGCCATTGAAAATGTTATTTGAGGTATCGTTTAATACAGGACAAATCCCGATGGACTGAAGAGAGGCGAACATAACAGCTATATTTAAGAAGGGAAAGAGAAATGACCCAGGAAATTATCGACCAGTCAGTTTGACAAGTGTTGTGTGTAAACTAATGGAAATGGTAATTAGAGAAGGAATAATGGAGCATATGAAATCAAACCAACTTTTCAGTGGGAGACAGTTCGGATTCTTGCCGGGGAGGTCGACGGTACTACAGCTAATTAAGGTGGTAGATGATTGGATGCAAATTCTAGAGGATGGTGATGTAATAGACGTGGTATATTGTGATTTTATGAAGGCCTTCGATAAGGTCCCACATAAAAGGTTAATAGAGAAAGTTAGAAGCTATAATATAGGGGAGAAATGTGTGAAATGGATAGAAGCCTTCCTGAAAGATCGGAGACAGAGGGTGCTGGTGAATGGAATAGGCTCGGGGTGGAGGGAAATTACAAGTGGGGTTCCTCAGGGATCTGTGTTGGGACCACTACTGTTCATTATATTTATCAACGACTTACCTGAAGTTATAACTAATGGAAGTGAGGTATACCTGTATGCGGATGACACTAAGCTGTATAGAAGAGTGAGGAGTAAGGAAGATGTGGGTTTGCTTCAAGGAGATGTGGATGGCATGAAGGGATGGTCTGAGCATTGGTTAATGCCTTTTCATCCAAAAAAATGCAAGTACTGTACATGCGGATTGGGACAAGCAAGATAGACAAGGTAGGATACAGTATGTATGAAGCGATGGAGGAAGTGAATGCAGAAAAGGATATAGGAGTAGTGATAGACAATAAGTTAAATTTCTCAGAACATTTAGCGGAAAAGATAAACAAAGCCAATAGCATTGTAGGGCTGATAAGGAGGACATTTGTGTCAATTGACGAAGAAATCTTCAGGAATCTCTATACAGCGCTGGTTAGGCCGCACCTGGAATATGCAAACCAGGTGTGGGCTCCATATATGGTAAAGGATATAGAAGCAGTGGAGAAAGTGCAGAGGAGAGCTAGCAAGCTAGTACCAACGTTGAAGAACGCGGGCTATGAGCAGAGGTTGAGGGCACTGGGGCTTCCGACACTGGCATATAGGAGAAAGAGAGGGGATATGATAGAGACTTTTAAGATAGTGTCAGGAAAGTATGATGAGGATGTGTGTGAAGGTATCTTCTTGATGCGGGAGGGAACAAGAACGAGAGGACACTCAAAGAAAATTTACAAAGAAAGAAATAGGCTTGAGAAGGCAAAGAACTTATTTTGTGATAGAGTGGTAAATGAGTGGAACGCACTGCCCCAGTATGTAGTCGATTCCGAATCAATAAGGGAGTTTGAAAGTAATCTTGATAAAGCATGGGGAAGACAAGATTTGAAGTTTGATTATAAAGCAAAAATACAGAATAGTAAAAATGGTGCGTCTGCTACCGCCGCCGCCAACACCGTGAACGACCGCAGCAGTGCAAGTACTGGTACTGAGCTGAATACACAGGCCTAGTTTGCCTTTTTCCAGAGGATCTACTGTAAGAAACTGTAAGTTTACATACGGGTGAGTTGTGAGCACCGCCATTTGGACAAATTAACATTAGGGTCTGTCTGACTCCGAGGCATTCTATGTTTAATTTTAGCAATATTTTTCTACAGTGGTGTGCGGCTAGTCCATCCACTAACCTGCTTCACCCTAGGTGAGCAGTATGAATATGTATAAGGTTTACTCCCCTAGACAGGTTGCCGACCAAGGCTGACGAGTCCCATCCACCTGGATTTGTATAAGGTTGTCTCCCCTAGATGGGTTACCGACCAAGGCTAACGAGTCCCATCCACCCGAATATATGGTATACGTTAAAATTCTTGGCTGTCACACGGTAATAGATTACCAAACAATTTACTCAACAGCTGGCCGTGGAACACAATAATAGGTTGAAAGGAGTTTTGCCCCCTCACCCTCCTATGACTTATTGTCATCATCATATATAGGCTATATATTAACCCGTACATCCCCAGCGACGCGCCTGACGCGTCGGCGATGTATGTAACGCACAGCCCCAGAGACGCGCCTGGCGCGTCACCCTAATTGCGCCGACCGTAACCTCAGGTGTAGCCACTCAAGAGGGCTCAGATTTGTATGGGAACTGTGTACGTATCCCACGCAACCATGCCGATGGTTGAAAACTCTCAAAGTCCACGTGCGTGCGCGTGAGCGTGCAATAACCTGGTTTTTGGGGGTAATTGCCTTCAATTTTTTACTCTTGTAAAATACGTTTTCGGGGGCTCTGTAGGACCATTCTTTAAGCTTTTTGAGCGGTTTTTCGTGGTTTTTCCTTCATTCCTAACCCATTCGCTATTGTTTCTGGAATAAAACCATTTTTTGAAAACCGGCCGGGTTCTGGTGAACAAACATTACAAAACTAGCCGGGGCTGGACGGGTTAACAGCAAGTGGCAAATAACAGCTGGCCGTGGATAATTCCATTGAAGTAATACGGTATGGAAACATGAGAAACTTCGAAGGCAATGGATATCAGGTGGGAAACTAAAATATTACCGAAAAGGACTCTGTGAAAGACCTGGGAGTGGTCATGAGCAATGACTGCAATTTCTCGGAACACATTGAGAACATCACAAAATCTGCGAAGCAAATGTCTGGCTGGATCCTAAGAACTTTTAAATCAAAGAGATCCTGACCATCTAATCCCATTATGGAAGACCCTAGTGCTGTCCAAACTGTAATATCTGTGCCAGCTGTGGTCCCCTGACAGAACGGGGGACATTCAGAAACTGGAATAAATCCAAAGGACCTTCACCAGAAAACTGAAGAATCTCCAATTACTCATATTGGAAGAGGTTAAGAAAATTGAAATTGTACTCTCTACAGAGGAGGAGGGAACAGTACTGTATTATATACAGGTGGAAGATACTTAACCCTTAAAGAGCAGCGCTCGACTTAACCCTCTCACCACGGAAGGGCTCTTGAACGCCCATAAAAAAGCATATAACAGGTACCCGGAAGGGCTCTTGAACGCCCAGTGGTTGAAAGCCTGTGAGCTTCTTGTGCGAGGCGTCGGTCCGACGCATGTAAACAACAGCCGGCTGGACCGACGCCCCGCATCTCCGGCCACAAGAAGGAGAGTGTCGCTTGTTCGTGTGTGCCTGTATGTTGTTGTTAAGTATCGAAAAGTAGTGTAAAGTGGCTGTTTTTGCCATAAAGTTATCTCCAATGAAATCATCATCACAAATCAACCAGTTGACTTAGAGAGCTCTACTTAACGCCATTCTACAGGTAAATAACACAGCTACACTTGGGGATGCGTGGGAATGCGGGAAGCAGTCAGATTAACAAATATACGGTGATGGGCTGGTCTATCAGAGTGAGAACTGAGCGATCTCTGCCATACCCATAGCTTACTCTGACTGTTCCTTTTACTTATATATTTTCTAGATCTCAAGTGACGGCGTCTCTTGCGTGGATTGACCTCCTAATCTACCAAGATTGGAAGCCAAAGCGTCATATCTTTCCTTTGCCCTTCAACTTTCTCTTCATAATTGCTGAGGGGCACAGGGCCCTGGGTGGGGCTTTGGTTTCCCGGGCGTTTCCGCGCCCTCCTCAGCTCCCCGCCATGGAGTGGCTTCGGTCACCCAGGCTTTATTGTGGTCGGCAGGGAGGGTTCTGTGGGGGCGCTCGGTTATGGCCTTGGCCTTGCTCGGGGCCTTGGGGCTGTTCGGCCAGGCAGCTTGGGGAAAAACAACAACAACAAATATACGGCAGCCTAGCCTAGACGTTTTTCGGCCAAAACACCCGGGTTTCGGGGAATATATATACACTCGACCCTCCATTTAACGGACAAATGCGTGCAAGCACCTGTCCGTTCCTGCTAAATGTCCGTTGCTGCTAAATACTGTCCAGTCCGGATGTAATCCGGAAATTCCTTGAGAAAAATCCGGTGTTGAGTACAGTGTCGGGATCGTGACATTTAACTGTTATGCATCCTTTTTTTTACTGTATCTGAAATAAATCCTGGTAATCCCTTGTGCTACACCCTATTGATAATGCAAAACTATTGAACACACTTAAAAGTGTATATTATTTGGTATCTATATAATCTGTGAATCATTTCCGATATGATAGAATTAAAGATTTTATTTTCCACCAACTCATAATCAGCAAAAACGACACAAATGTCAATTAAAAACATGTTATAATATTTCCCCATCATTTTGTGTATACCGTGGGAACAAAAAAAACCCAAAAATCTATCAAACGTAAATCTCCCGTCTGGGAAGCTCGGCGCCTAGACGGAGGGGAGGGTTGAAATATTTTGTTGACTATCTCATTTATTATTTATCTATGTGCTGGAAGGATATTATATTTTTCAATTCCATCACATTAGAAATTATTCAAAGATTACAAAAAGTCCAAATAAGACATAGTTATGTTAATGTATAAGGGATTTAGGTAGATGAATTAGAGAGATAGATAGATAGAAAGAGTGTGTATATCGAGGGGAAAAACAAAACAAAAAATCTATCAAACGTAAATCTTCCGTCTCGGAAGCTGGGCGCCTAGACTGAGGGGAGGGTTGAACTATTTTTTTGACTATCTTATTTATTATTTATCTATGTGCTGGAAGGATATTATATTTTTTAATTCCATCACATTAGAAATTATTCAAAGATTACAAAAAGTCCAAATAAGACATAGTTATGTTAATGTATAAGGGATTTAGGTAAATTAATTAGAGAGATAGATAAATAGAAAGAGTGTGTATATCGAGGGAAAAAAACAAAACAAAAAATCTATCAAACGTAAATCTTCCGTTTCTGCTGGCACGGAGGGGAGAGTTGAAATATTTGTTGACTATCTTATTTATTATTTATCTATGTGCTGGAAGGATATTATATTTTTCAATTCCATCATATTAGAAATGATTCAAAGATTACAAAAAGTCCAAATAAGACATAGTTATGTTAATGTATAAGGGATTTAGGTAGGTGCATTAGAGAGATAAATAGATAGAGCAACGGACTTTGCTCCAACTTTTTTATAGCAACGGACTATGTCCGTTACTGGGTCCATTGTCCGTTATTGCCGATATCCGTTAAATCGGAATCCGTTAAATGGAGGTTAGAGTGTA
Source organism: Paralithodes platypus (assembly GCA_032716605.1). Classification (NCBI taxonomy): domain Eukaryota; kingdom Metazoa; phylum Arthropoda; class Malacostraca; order Decapoda; family Lithodidae; genus Paralithodes; species Paralithodes platypus. The sequence goes on from CM064582.1 coordinate 61,669,070, forward strand.
TAATACATAGCCGGGGCTGGAGGGTTAAGTCGTGCACCAATTTGCAGCAAGTTAGGAGCATTATTAAGGCTTTTAAAGGGTTAAAATCGAGTGGAAATGGCCGGGAGCGCAGCAGGCCACAAGTCCGACACCCAGGGCTTACCGCCACCCACTGACTCACGCTCCCTCTGTTCTCGAGAGGACGGCAGTGTTACCATTAGTGAGCGTAGCGGGAAAAATTATGCGGCTATACGCTAAACTCCCATGTTGGTGGCACCACTGCATGAGAACCACGAGTGCTACGTAGCTCGTTCTGGTCTCATTTTGAAGCTTTTAGCGCATAGTTTTTTGCTGAATACATTTCTTTTCATGCAGATACTTGATTGCAGGAGGGCCTGAATATGCCCAGAATAGCCCAAAACACCCCGCTAGACAAGGGTTAAAGGTGCAGTATAGTACAAAACCCTTTCCCTGAAGAGAAAGGAGGCATCAAGAGCCAACGTCTGCCACGACTGGGGAGGACTTGCTATAGACAAGTCCTAGATTCATCCTCCCAGTGTCACAGGACCCTCCTCTCCACAAGCTTCCTGAACGACAATCCGAGGCTATTCAATAGTCTCCCGAAAGACATTCGTGACCTGATGGACTGCACGACGGAGGCATTCAAGAGGAGGCTGGACAAGTTCTTGGAGCGACTGCCAGACGAGCCTTCCATTCCACACGGTCCTGCCTCAAGAGGAGCAGGATCGTAAAATATTACCGAAACTACCACTAATTTTCCCATGGTTTTTCTTTTTGGTTTTAGGTAGTTTTCATCATTATACAGTAGTTGATTAGTTACAATTCCCGGAAAATTTTATTTCACCCATTACCCAACGATCTTAAAACGCTCAGATGTAAGACATTTTCAGAGTATATATACAGTACATTTGTTTTTCCCTTGGGATACAGGATGGGTTGAAGGGGGCTTTGCCTCCCCTCACCTCCCAATGACTTATTGAAATCAGCATCTGTTTTGCCAGTAAAGGGCTTAATAAGATTTTCACTGCCATCAATAGGGAGATTTTTATTTTACAGTGCGTTATATAGTGCACATGAAATGTATTTCCGGAGGTTTAAACAAATATTAATATGATCTTTGCAACATCCTTATTCTATAATTAGTCTAGGAGCCACATAGATGGTGACCATGGCACGGAAGTGTATACAGCTGTTCTCTTCACAAAATGATTCTTTGATGTCTAGGGATGATTTCTAACTTGGGTACGCATTTCTGGTATGGGGAGATTGTCTCCAAAATGGCCACCAAGATGGCCGCCAGGCCCAAATCGACTAGTGTCGGGAAATTTTCTATATCTCTGAAACGGCTGCTTCTAGCTGAAAACGACAAGGGACTGCAATTGTTCAAAACACTTGTTTACACTACATAATCACACATTTATGTAAATTATTTGTATTTTAAATAAAATAATGGGGTTAGAATAGAAACAAATCAAGGAATTGGTGAAAAAAACGTAAATTATTAGCAAAAGGTTGAGTAAATTATGACAATGTAGTATTTTTTAAAGCAAATTAATTTAATACATGAGTTAAGGAATGTTTACTGGAATTTAATGACATGGAAAAATAATACTATACAAAATATATGCTCTGTCTAATAACGTTCCTGTGTTAACTACATTTACGTGTGTTGATAATACTGTACAGTGCAGTATACTGTAGATTGGAAACATATTACTATACAAAATCTGTTTAAGGTGGGCAAAAGTGTGTTATTCCCTTCTTTATTACTCAGCTATTATACAGGTTAAGAGTGAAATATTATGTTATACATGAAAAGTTGGTAATGTAAAGACGTTAGAACTATTGCAGTTTCCTATTTTTCCATTACCTGAACAAAAAAAATGGTTGCTAAGGGATTCAGTTTAGCTCAGCCTTAAACGGACAGGCTATAAAACTTGTGTAGATTATATATAATTATATACAAGAGCTTCCGCAGGAACTTGTCGGGGGGGGGGGGGGGGGGGGGGGGGAAATGTTTCCCAAAAGTTATGTTCCCTTTATTTTAGGTATTCACACCACAATTCTTGTGTAAAACGCCAATATATGTGAATATTTCCTAGTATAACTCATCATAGACAGAGATATGTGAAATTCCTTTTAATCTTATTTTTACAGAAATAAAAATAATAAATGCGACAATCCAGGGAAGGTGGGGGAGGGGGTTCCAACTGCTTCCCCTTGCCCCCTCTGCGACACCTTTGAACATACAGTATATATAAGATTGGCCTTGTATACTGTACTTGTATTTACACATAACAATAATTTGTGTACTTGCTTGAATTTTCACAAACACAAAATCTTGAGCATGGTACTGAGTTTATTCTGTATTTGCATGTATTCAGTCTTGAACAAATCTTACAGGTACAAGGGTCAGGAAAATCTCCAGGTAGTTGCTTCGTAACAATTTGAGGAGCCCACCCTGTCTCTTGTTCTTCATATCCATAATGACTTGGATCATGATAGCATTCTTCTTCCTCTAATATACTGCTCTTGGCCTGAAGATACGCCCTTTTGATGTGCAATTTTAGACTACAAGAAGTTGGTGGGAGCTTCGTAAAATCCAAAATTGTCATGCGGTGGTATTTGAAGATGCAGAGATCATTCATCCTTTGGCAATCTTTTGACAAAACTCTACTCAAATACTCCTCAGCATTTTCTAGGATGGTGTCTGATAATTCTTCTCTTCCAGTCTTTAAGAAGGTACCGGTATGCATAATCTCTTGCCCGCATTACTGCTGCATGTTTCGTCCCAACTTTACTCGTAGTGTCACAACCACTGAGGGAATGAATAGCAGGTAATACTTCAATAGTTTGCTTCTCTACTACTTCACATATGTCATGTACTGGAATGTATCTTGTTGTGTCCTTTTCCAGAAAGGGTCCAAAGTTTCTTCAAACCAATTGATTTAAAAACACTGTGATAATAGTGAATCGCGCACACAAATACATCTGTGTCAGATGAGGCTCTTAGTAGACTTTCAACATTTGTAGTCTTGACAGCATGATTTATGTGAATGAACAATCTTTTATCTGCAGAGCTCAACTCGGGTACCTCGGTTACCTGGCCTTGTTGTAATCTAAGTGCTTCTTCCCCAATCATACCACAAAGAAACACAGTTACTCTTAGCAATCTGTCTTTATGTAGTAGGGTGTAGGTTTGAAAGAATTTCTGGAGTTGATTTTTATTTTGGATTGATGACCAAAAAGCATTCATGTCTTTGGGCAAGGCTGTCATACTGCTTGATATTGTCATATGAATAGGATATTTTTTTCATGCGCCTGAGCCTTTCTCTAGCTTTGATACTGTTCTACTGATATATGTCAAAGACTACATCAACTCTTTCTGCTTCCCTTGGCAGTGATATAATTCTGTTCAATGTAATGTCAGCAAACTCTCCAAAGGTTTTCATAGAACTTGCAGCAGCAGCAGATATAGTACGGGCATGGAGCATAAAATCAAATACTGTGCAGGTTGTGGATAGAGGACCCTGGAGGGCTTGATCTGACATATCTCCCAATTCTTTTTGTATCTCATGAACCATTTCAGATTTGCTAGTTTTATGTAGAGCTCCATCTTTTGTTAAGAAGAAGAATGTACTGTTAGCTCAGAAGTTAAAAGTCTATCGATGGAATACCCTCGATCTCTACCTATTTCTATTATTCTCTGAGTATGAGATGTTTCCTTTGCTACATCAACAGTTTTGGGTTCAGCTTTTCCCTTAGAAACCTTTTTCTTTGACAAAGGATGAAACAGTTGCTTAGACTTCTGTTTGAAAACATGATCACGAAAGTTAATATATTCCTTGCCTCCCTCAGTGATGCATGTTAGTTTAAATTTTACTTTCTCTAGTGATAACATGATATGGCGTTGTTGTGGCAAGACTTTGTTGTACTGTGCTGCAGTTAAGACTGTAGCCACCGTGTTATGATTCCTGTGCACTATGTGCAATACTGTGATTGTACCATGGAAGCCACATTCACTGCGGACGGTTGTGGTCTTTAAACCAGTATGTATGTATTTACCTATTTGTAGTTTACAGGAATTAAGCAGCGCTCGTGTTGTCCTGTCTTAGTTACTTTATAATCAATCCATTTTACTTAGACAAGTATCGTAATGGATATTCCCAATTCCTAGTATTTTGGACTAACATATCATAGCTTATGTTGTCCTATTTCCATATTTACTTTTATCCAACCTAGATTTGAACATGTTAATGTTCTTCGCTCTCACCACCTCCTCCTCCAAGTTGTTCCAAGTCTCTATACTTCTATTTATTAGTGGCCCCTCCATCATTGACGATTATGCCTATTACATAAGGCACCCTCTTCAAACACTCATCCGCCGTAGTTTGAATCTACCGCGCAGAGCATAAAAAATTGAGGAGCCTTCATCATGAGCGCACGCAACCTCACTCACGGTTCAGTCATTATGAAATTGGGTTCTCACTACGAAAAAACTTCGTAAAAAAATAGAAACAAAAAGAAAAAAAAAATAACTATTCAATAAGCTTTCCATATAATCGTGGATGTACTTGTGTGGATCTTTGACCAGACAATGACTCAGGCGTCATTCTTCCTTCTCTGCTCTGCGCTCAACCTACCCGGACGTGCCTCCCCACGCTCCGCTGGTTCCGCATTTGCTGCGTCCCTAGTGAGTTTTTACTCATTTGTTTACTCCGGGATGTATCGAGTAAGGTTAGGATATGCGTAGCAGGAGTGTCCTGGGCGGGTTGCCCGCAGTGCAGTGTATTTTGGGTCGTGTGTTTGGGACATCTATTTCGGGTGTACCCTCGTGGTCCCGTGGTGGACGCGTGAAACGTTTGCGCGGTTAGCTAGTTTTGTGATGTAGGCGGCTTTCATTACGCGTTATTAGGCTTCTTCTTATCTTTCTGATGAAGTAGCTTTTTCTTTTCTCTGACGTTCCCAGCGTATTTTTCTTCACTTAGTGAAGTTTTTTCTGGGTCCCGAGTCAGTTCTTCCCTTTACCGGGAATTGTGTGCTACATTGGTGTGTTGACGGTGATTCCTGTTGTGATATGATTCAGTGCTTTTTGTTTATATTACGACATGATTACATATTATTTCCGTCTGCTTAGGCCTAGCCAGCCTCTCGTAGCTTTGCCACATGTACAAGTGTTATTGATTTATGTTATAAATATATACTACTGTGTCATGTGTGTCCTGGTTTAGTTGTGTATTGGCTAATTCCACGGACTATGTATGTGTCCGGGATTAGTTGTGTATTGGCTAATTCCTCGGGCTATTTGTGTGTCCTGGGTTAGTTGTGCTTTGGCTAATTCCACGGTCTATTTGGTGCGTTCAGATTGAATCTGGGCGGGGTGGGTTGCCTTTTCCGGCGGGTTTTCTCGGTTACACCGTAAAAACCCGGCTGGTTGCCGAGTTTTAATCACGTGTGGTTAAAAAAGGCTTGTTTTCCCCGGCGAGTGGTGGCTTGAGGCTCTCCAGGACTGCATCTCTGTGGTGGAGCCTGTATTCAGGCTTACTGTGTTTCCCGGCGGGATGGCTTTACCCATTTAACTAAGTGTTCATGCGGACACTTGTTGAGTTTAGTTTTTCCCGGTTTTGCAAAGCCAGTAAAACTAGGCTGTTTGTCGATTGGTCTTTCCTCCCCGGCGATCTTTTGCAAAGAAATGGGGATAGGAACAATTGGGGTTAACGTTATAAACTTAAATTCACACCCAGTGGTTGCACCTTGGGAGGGTGGGATTAACGGATTTGCAATTCAGTATAGTTGACCAGACAATTGAGAGATACGTTTTTGTATCGCCGCCTTCGACATACGGCGATCTAGGACGCTTCGGGAGAAGTCAGATCTAGCATTTAGACAGGCTTCCCAGTGTTTGATCTGCGAGATAATACGGGGGCCGGCGTCTTTTTATGGGTTTTTCCAGTAAAACTTAACAAACACCACTGGGAAGACTGCGTCATTTATGAAAGCCATGCTGGTCTTTATATCATGTCAGAGGATATTCATAAATCTTTTGGACAGGTTAAGATATTCAGAAATCTTTACTTATGAACCCCTCCGCGTAGCGAGCTGTAATGGTTGTGTATTACGTCTCGTTACCCGGCGGGCTATTTAACACTTGTGTTCGAACGTGTTGGGGTAACCTTATGAGCATTAATTCCTGGAAATTTTCTTTTTTCCAGGGCTGAGTTCCGGCGGGTCTATAGAGAACCTGGAGTAAAAAGTTTCCACCAGTCTCTGTCATGGCTGCCCTTGACCCTGTTTTTGCTTTGTGTGTTTCACCCTCCTGTTCAGGTATCCCTATCTTTGCACACACTCTTTGCATTAGATGTGTTAAATGTTTAGATCGCTCAAGGGGTTTGTGGGTTACGCGGAACTGTCCCTTCTGTACTCAATTGAGTCATCAAGTATTGCGAGACAATGATAAGACCGCGGCGGTCGCTTTACGGGAGGTCAGACAGCTGTTGTCCACTTATGCTACCACAGTGGCTCATAAGGCCCTTCAATGTGATAACGTAATTCTTTGGGATAAATTACTTATTGAGCACCCCCCCTATTAAACGTACCTCTAGAGTAATTGTACGAAAGTCGGCAGAGACTGGGCAGGGTATAGCACTTACTCCAGCCCCCGGCACATCTAAGAGACCTCGGGAACCTACGCCCCCGGTGTCAGCCTCCACGTCACGGGCGCGGTCCAGGTCCAGGTCGCCCCTCAGACAACAGCCGCTTAGTCACTCTTCTTCACCGGCGAGTAAGAAGAGCAAAGAGGAGAAGTCCAAAAGCAGTTCTAGTGATAGATCTGAGAAGTCCAAGAGCAGGTCTAGGTCACACCGAAGCCACAAATCTTCTAGGAAAGATTCTCATGTACGAAAGGCCTCCCGGCGTTCGCCGGAGCCTCGTGCCTCACTTTCTGCCTCTACTCCCGACGTATCTAGTATCCAATCTGATGGGGCGGGAGTGGTGTCAGAGACTGTGGTGGGTGTGTCACCGGCGGACAGGTTACCAATGGATATTATAACCTTAGAATTAGAGAGTTCTGTGGGCAGTGATCGCCCTCTAGAAGGGTCTAGTGGGGGCTCAGTGGTTGATGGGGTATCTGACTCCCAAGGGAGTGCGGGCCAAGGCCTGGGTGTGTGGCGGTATTCCCAACCAAGGAATGAAGGCCCACGTCTGGTTCAAGAGACACAGGTAATGGCGGACGTCCACCGGGACGCGGCGATCCCATCATCCATTCCAGACTTAACAGGGCAACACGGCGGGATTCCGGCTTAGGCGGAATCCTCTCATGATGAGCCAGATGACAAAGATGAGGTGTCTATAATCTCTGACATGGAGGTACAGGAGTCGGGTTCAGTTTTAGACGACTCACAGGATCGGAATGATTCACCTCTTAGTTCATCTGCTAAATTTGTCACGGCGGAGGAAATAGATGGGTTGTTGCTCTAACAATTTTTTTTGGCCAACAGCCGGAGACTCCTACAGTGGACCTGGGAGCTTCCATGACAGGTTCAAGTGTTCGGCCTCTGACTACTTCCATTGCTTTAACTAAGATTCCGCACCCTCCTTCTATATCACCTACTATGGTCACTAAGCCTGCTTCGGCGGCACTGACTACTTCTAGTGTAAGGGTTGTAGCGGATGTGAATCCGCCCCCTTTAGATAAAGCACCGTTAACCTCAGAAGTGCGCATGGGGGTAATTAGACACCTCTGCCTGTGCGCATGTATTTGAGCTGTTTCCATCACTAAAATATTCATTTTACCATAAATAGCATTAATACTTATCCATATGCGCCTATTATATTCACTATTAAACAAGTGAAAACAGCGTTTGGATGGTCAAAATCGGCGATACAGGCCGGGAGTTACATAATGTATGGCTGAGGCAAGCTCCTCTCCTGCCACTTTTCCCCAAGGCTGGAGAGACACTGTCGATCGATACTCTCTCTCTCTCTCTTGCACTCGCTTGCTAACAGTGATGACAATGCCCTGCTTGCAACTCGCTAATGTTAGCACAAAAATATACCACAGAATAAGGGAATAACAGGGAAAATAGGTGATAACTGAAGGAGGGGAGGTAGAGGAGTGATATTTTGCATGGCCCAGGGGCAAAAAAAAAAAAAAAAAAAAAATTTGATTGTTTAACCCTCTGTTCCCGGAAGGGCTCTTGAACGCCCATAAAAAAGCATACCACAGCTGCCCGGAAGGGCTCTTTAACGCCCAGTGGTTGAAAGCCTGTGAGCTTGGTGTGCGAGGCGTCGGTCCGACGCATGTAAACAACAGCCGGCTGGACCGACGCCCCGCATCTCCGGCCACAAGAAGGAGAGCGTCGCTTGTTCGTGTGTGCCTGTATGTTGTTGTTAAGTATCGAAAAGTAGTGTAAAGTGGCTGTTGTTGCCATAAAGTTATCTCCAATGAAATCATCATCACAACTGAACCAGTTGACTTAGAGAGCTCTACTTAACGCCATTCTACAGGTAAATAACACAGCTACGCTTGGGGATGCGCGGGAATGCGGAAGCAGTCAGAATAACAAAGATACGGTAGCCTAGCTTAGCCTAGACGTTTTTCAGCCAAAACACCCGGGTTTCGGGGAATATATATATAATACATAGCCGGGGCTGGAGGGTTAAAGTTGATTTTTTTTTTTCTCTGACTCTTAACCCAGTGAGACCCAGCGTCGCACGTGTTGCGTCGGCAGTGTTTGATCACCAACTCCCAGCGACGCATCACGTGCGTCCGACATATAAAAAACACTTACGTGGCTCGTAAGGTAGGAAATGGCGGGAGAATAGGAGGGGGAGGTACCGTAGTGTGTGTGGGAGCCGGGCCAGTAGGTGTGAGCGGGCCGAGACAGCCCCGCGGCTGGTGGTGGTGGGCTTAGTGGGGATAGTTTACACCCTTAGTTCACCGCCACTTTGAACCTTCATTACTCCGGTCGTATGGGAGCTAGAGGCTTGAGAATTATGTAAGACACTCCTTAGGATGTATGCCGTACAATGCCATACTCAGTTTTTACCCTAGTGCTCCCGGGCGGGTGGTCATGTGGGGGAGACGAACTATTGAAACCCGCCCCCCCCCGCCCCCCAAATGACCGAAAAGTTTTTTTTTTTTTTTTGTCTTCATTTCTCACCATTCTCTTCCATTTTGGCTCAACAAATTTTTTCGAGGCTCCCCCCCCCAACCCCCCAAAAAAAATGTCCGAGGTGATTTTTTTTGTTTTTTTTTCATTTCTCATCCTTGTCTTCCATTTTAGCAAACAAAAAAAAAGAAGTGAAAATGGCTTGGGACTGGGGTGAACAAAATATTATAACTAGCCGGGGCTCAACGGGTTAACCTGACAAGCGCGAAATAGACCTAGGGGCTAGGGTAGTTATTTGTGCATTTCTAGCCTTGGATTCTGACAGAATTCGTTATATTTACAATATAGAGCATTATTTGTTTTCGGTATGCTTTTATTTTACATATATGATGTATATATGAACCTTCAAGAGTGCTAAAATAAGTGGGAAAAGCATTTGGGTGGTGAAAAACGAAGATATTGGCCACCCGGTCATAATCTCAGGCGAGAGAGAGCCACAGGCAACCCTCCTCTCTTGCTGTCTGTGAGGTAACTGAGACGAGCGGGGCGGTGTGGCCGGTGTCTGGGTGTTACATAACGATCTTTTCTGCAACCCACTTATGCTACATTATCGCGGGAGAGAAAAATAACCGATAAATGATGATAATAAGAGGAAAAATAGGTGATAATTGAGGAGGGGGGGGAGGGGGGAATAAGGTGGGGAAGGAGGGGAGGGGGGTGGGTGAGATTTACATGGATGAGTACTGGAGGGGAATTATCTCACCTAGAGACAAATTCCTTTGTTTTGATAGGCCCTTTTTTTTTTTTGGAAGTCTTTTTTTATGGTCTTGCTTCCGTGAGGCCTATCGCGTTCCCTATAGGAAGCCTTCCGTAAGGCCTATCGCGCTTGCCGGGTTAAGAGTCTTCCCGCAGTCCGCCGGGGGAACTCTTAAGAGTCTTCCCGCAGTTCCCGGGTTAAGAAAGGTAGCTATGCCCCTTTTATATGGTCCAGATGATTCATGGGTACAAATGGTCCCAACTAAGCCAGAGGTAGCACAGCCCACTTTGTCAGGGGAACTTCCAGTGCCACGAGAGTGGGTAATCCAAGGAAATAAATCTAGAAAGTTACGAGCTTTAGATATTCTGGGTAATGTACTTGATGTTAATATTAAGACCATTCCTAACTATTATCACCATGACTATTTTGTGTATACAGCTACACCTGCACTACCCCCTGCCTCAGCTTCAAAACTGTTTTCTGACTGGTCCAAGCATGACGGTTTTAACCCTTAAAGAGCGGCGCTTGACTTAAGTCGTGCACCAATTTGCAGCAAGTTAGGAGCATTATTAAGGCTTTTAAAGGGTTAAAATCGAGTGCAAATGGCCGGGAGCACAGTGGGCAAGACAGCCGACTCCCAGGGCTTACCGCCGCCCATTAACTCATATTCCCTGTGTTCTCAAGAGGCCGGCAGTGTAGCCAGTAGTGAGCATAGCTGGGAAAAATATGCCGAAATACGCTAAACTCCCATGTTACTGGTATCACTGTATGAGAACCACGAGTGCTACGTAGCTCGTTCTGGTCTCATTTTGAAGCTTTTAGTGCCTAGTTTTTTGCTAAATAATTTTGTTTTCATGCAGATACTTGATTGATCATTCAGGAGGGCCTGAATATGCCCAAAATAGCCCAAAACACCCTGCTAGACAAGGGTTAATGATATAAAAGCACTGTCAGCTCTCATTCCAGAATTAGATTTACAAACGGTCACAGACACAGCCGCTAATCCAGTGTTAAAGGTGGGGCAGTTGGGTCCGGGACCTTGGGTGGAATGGGAGGTAGAGGCTCAGAACTTTGCGACCACCTTCACCTCAAAATCTTCGCACCAAATTCCTCAGGACAGCCATTCTTGGTTCTCTCTGCCAGTTTTCTCTGCCGGCGGAGTCCCATCTGCTTTGTTTGCTTTCTTAGCTGCACCCAAAATCAATCTATGTGAACTTAAAGATCCTTTCACTACACCTTCCCCAGCTCACCTAGACCGGGAGTTTAGGCTACGGGGGAAGGCATATAGACTTTTTTCACAATACTGTACATTGTTATGCACCAGGTGGCGAAGTCTATGCTAAGATCTACTCAGGCAATCGCGGACGCGGATGTCAGAATATCAATTGAACTATCTCGACGGTTACTCCTTCAGACGTCTATTCAGTCGTTGGGGGATATCCGTACAGCCTTGCTCGAGGCGGTGCGGGCGAGACAAGATCTTAGGATGTCCCTGGTGAAGAAACTTCCTGATAGAATTGCGAACCAGGTGGTCATGTCGCCGGTGCTAACTCCCTCTTTAATGTCCCCTGATGTGTGGAGAACTGTATTTAACATGGCTCAGGCCTTTAAGCACAGTCCCGCCCCTTCTAAGAAACCTGCTTTTAACTTTCCCAAACCCAAGCCAGTCGCAAAAGCGCAGCCGGGTGGGTCTAAGCCCTTTCACCTACCTAAGTCCTCTTCCCCCCAAGGTCAGTATAGGTATAAACAAGGAAAGTTTGCAGGTCATAAAGGACGAAACTATAACAGACCGGGCCAGGGCCCGTCTTCTGCCAACGCCGGCCAGTCGGCTAAGCATCCACCACCACCACCACCACCACCACCATCAAAAAACTAAAGTCTCTCTCACTCCCAGGGCCGGACTCAGGGCGGGTGGATCAGAGGGTAGTACAGCCGGCGAACCCTTGTCTGCTAACTGGGTCGTTCTGGACGTGTCACCGCGCATGGCCATTAAATACTTGGGCAAGGATGGTGGCACGCAAAGGCATCACCTGGCAGTGGCTCCGGCGACCTCGTTTACGTCAGCCGACAAAGGCAAATTTAGTTTCATTAGAGGTGGAGTCACTGATCCGAGAAATGATCGCCAAGAATGTCATCATCCCGGTTCCTCAAAATTACCCAGTCTTTACATCCAAACTATTTCTAGTGCCCAAAAGGGACAGTGTTCAGATGAGACCAGTCGTAGACCTGTCTTATCTGAACCTCCATATTCACGTGTCATTCAGGATGCTGACAGTGCATCAAATCAGGCTAACACTTCTGCCGGGAGGATGGATGTGTTCGTTAGACCAGACAGACGCGTATTGGCACGTCTCGGTAAACAAAAGGTTTCAACGGTTTCTGGCCTTACGGATAATGCATCAGACTTATGTCTTTCAGAGGATGCCGTTTGGATTGAACCTGGCACCTCGATTATTCACAAAATTAGTCCAGCAAGCCCTGATGCCCTTGTTAGAGTAAGGGATCAGGATTTTGTGGTATCTAGACGACTGGCTAGTGGTGGCAGAGACGGAACAAGTATGCATAAATCATGTCAACATAACATTAAATCATGTCAAATCTCTAGGGTTCAAGGTAAACCTGGTAAAGTCAAACCTTGTTCCCTCACGAGTAGTTCAGTGGATAGGGCTGGTTTGGGACACAGCTACTCTCACTCTGAGTCAGAGTGTGGACAATCGAAACAGATTTCGCAGGAAATTGTTCCTGTTCCTTCACAGTCTGACTACGACACGGAGAATCTGGGAGTCTCTGGTCGGCTCTCTCAACTGGATTCAACTAACTGTAATGTTGGGCCGGTTGAAAGTCAAACGTTTAATATTGAAAGGCAACAAATGTTTTCCACTATTGCCGGCGGAAAAATTATGGCCCATACCAAAATTAATCCACAACTTACTAGCGGTCTGGGCGAAGAGGGAAACGTTACACTCAGTAATGTCATGGACCTCTCCTCCACCGACGGTATGGGTAGACACGGATGCGTCAAGGACGATAGGTTGGGGCTTTCAGTCAAACCAAGGGCACCAGGGTCAAGGGCTTTGGTCCCATTTAGAAATCTCCCACATAAATGTCAAAGAATTACTAGTCCCCTTATATTTCCTTCAGGCTCACGGCTCTTCTTTACGGGGCAAGTCGGTGGCCTTCAGAAAGGACAATCTGAATGCGGTTCACTGTACAGTAGGCGCACATATCTCGATATTTCGCATCTCGATGCCACCTTCAAGCTCTCCCCAATCACAAATCTTGATGAAAAAACGTTAATCTCGATAGCTAAATATCGATGCTAGATGCTTATATACTAATATAAACAGATTAATCTTGACCAAATCGATGTGTGAACCTCACAGTCATTGTGTTTTGTTCACCTGTATACTAATGTACCGCTAGTATCGATCGTTTTCGAGCGGTAGTCTAACCTGACTCATCTCTGCCGCTTTCATTTACGTAGTAATATAAATTACTTTACCATGTTTTAATATACATTATTATTTGTATGAGGAAAATCTAATATATAATAATAGTAAAGACAAAAGAAAACTTGATTAAACTTTATACCATGGAAAATGTATTGAAGTCGGTAGATTTGCGGCCATTTTAGCAACTTGTAGCTTCACGATACAACACATGTTGATCACCAGTCGACTTTTGTTTTTGTTCAAGTGAAGATGCTTTGTTTTATTGATCAATTACATGGAATATTGTAGATGTAGTTGTAGCTGAAGGGTTAGGGAGTCATAAGATACACATATTAATCCAGATTGAGCAAAAAGGGGGATAATACAGCTGGTTGGTGATCGTAAGTACAAGTTACAGGGTCAAAAGTGGTGATTGTTAGATTTGATGTGGGTTACTTGCCGATTCGCTGGTCCCTATTGTATTTTTCCCCATAAGAAGTTAACTTCGCATCTCGATATTTCGAATCTCGATTGCTTTTTTCGGTCCCAATACCCATCGAGATAGGTGATCCCACTGTATTCAGAAACAAGGGTCAACGAGATCTCGGAAGTTGCTAAACGTGTCAGAAAAGATTTTTATTCTAGCCAACAGGCTGGACATTCATCTTCACGCATCTTATCTCCCAGGCGTAGCAAACGTCTGGGCAGACGCTGTCTCGGAGACAGAGCACAGCAGTAGAATGGGCGCTCAAGCAAACCATTTTCGACCAAATGATTGCGGAGCCTTACCATCCACAAGTGGATTTGTTTGCGTCAGAGGAGACTCACAAACTCCCACTGTACCTCACCCGCCGGACAATAACGCCGGCGGGCGGGCCAGACGCACTGGTGACAGACTGGAACAGGTGGAGTTCCATTTATCTGTTTCCGCCGCCAGACGCGTCTCTAATGTGCCACGTAGTGAACAAACTACAGGATTATCGGGGCGTAGTCTCGCTAATCGCGCCCCTGTGGCCGGCGCAGTTGTGGTACCAGCAATTGAAAACGTGGTGCCCGCACCCGGTGTCACTCCCGGTCGGGTTTTTCCACTTAGACACAATTGGGAACCTAGAGACCTCGCTGACTTTTGCATTATGGACATTCAGGAGGCCAAGTGGCTAGCACCATATGGTAGAGACGTGACCAATAAATTCATGAATCAATATACCCAGTCTACAAAGCGACAGTATCAATCGCATTGGCAAGCCTTTACGTCTTGGATTCTTAGAACAGAACAAACTGTGCCCTCGGTGGCTTTGGTTTTTAATTATTTAAATTATCTGTTCGAACAGAAACATTTATCTGTAGGAACGTTAAAAAATCACTTAACAGCGATTAGGATGCCATTTTTGGACCTTACCGGTCTCACCATACCAGTCGCGGAGGAAGCAGGTTTTATGAGGGCATGTTTTAAACTCCGCCCACCTCCCGTCAGCTCATGCCTACCTGGTCTCTGGACAAAGCATTGTCGTTACTTCATTCCCGTCTGTACCAACTTACTGCAGATTTTACGTTACTCTTAAAAAAGGGCAGTATTCCTTATGGCTTTGGCTACCGGGAACAGAGTATCTGAGCTGGCGGCGATGAGCAACACACCTAATTGCCTCAGGTTTGGTAGGCTTAATGAGTGTATTCACATTGCACCTTCCCCAGGGTTCATAGCCAAGAATGAGCACAGTGAACACGTGTTTTCCTAATTCACGGTGCCGGCGTTGAAAAGGGGAAAGGTGCACCATAATTTATGTCCAGTGCAGGCTCTAACCAAATATTTGAGAGTGGCACCTCTAAATCACCAGGGTGCTTTATGGGTAGCAAGTACGGGTAAACGCTTGATGAAACGTAAACTGGCTTCTCTCTTGGTCGAGGTCATTAAAGAGAGTAATCCCGGCGTTGTGGGTAGGGCCCACGATTTACGCAAGTGGGCAGCCTCTTTACGTTTCCTTAAAACAATTTCTGTTGAAGATATTACGTCCACATAGTTGTGGGCCTCTAAGCATAAGTTTTTTACTTGTTACCTTTCAGTAGCTCTAGACAAACCTTCCTTGCCATGTATAGCATTAAGGCAGAGGGTCTAGGTGGCCCCTAAGTCACTTATTGTTTAATTTCAAGAAAAGGGGGGGGGGGGTGCAGTCAGTGTAACATAGGACACCCTAGACCCCGCCGGAGTATGTGAGCTGTGATACTGTTTATGGGTATTGGGATATGTAAATTTATCTGTACCATTCTTTACAGGAAATTGTGCTAGTACAATTGTAGTACAAACAACAGTGTTGTTGTAAGTAGTTTTTGGCTGTGAAGCAATCTAATTTTAAGCATTGGATATATTTTGCAAGATATATCCACTAGTTTTATGGGGTTAATATGTGCACATGTAAACTTATAAGTTTTTATTTTTTCACCACTTAAGTTAAGTGGGGTGCCTTTTTAACCTCTGAAGTGCGCATGGGGATAATTGGAAACGTCCCCCTGTGCTGACGTATTTAAGGTGTTTCCGTCACTAAAATATTCATTGTGCCATTAATAGCATTAATACTTATCCATATGCGCCTATTATGGGTTGATTATAAAGGTATTAACCTGAAACAACAATAAAACGAGTGAAAACAGCGTTTGGATGGTCAAAATCGGAGATATAGCCCGCGAGTTGTATAATGTATGGGTGAGGCAATCTGCTTTCCCGCCAATTATCCCCCAAGGCCACTGAGACACAGTCGATCGATACTCTCTCTCTCTCTCTTGCACTCGCTTGCTATCAGTGATGACCACACCCTCCAATCGGATTTCTAATGTTAGCACGAAAATATACCTCAGAATAAGGGAATAACAGGGAAAATAGGTGATAACTGAAGGAGAGGAGGAAAGTGGGGAAGGAGGGGAGGTAGAGGACTGAGATTTTGCATGGCCCAGGGGCCAAAAAAAAAAAAAAAAAAAAAAAAAAAAAAAAATTTTTTTTTTTTTTTTTCGATGTCAAAAGTTGATTTTTTTTTTCTCTGACTCTTAAGAGTCTCCCCGCAGTGCGCCGGGGGAACTCTTAAGAGTCTCCCCGCAGCTCCCGGGTTAACTGGCGGATCTGTTCTCAGAATCTCAGAGTTAACCCTTTTTTATCAAGCAGGCTTCTTTGAAGCACACTCCTGCTTGTACCCCTTTTTGTATATATGTGCTGCGCCAAAATATATATCGTTTCAAAGTAAGAATACTATGTGGTTGTTTGATTATCTGCTTTTGCTAGAGTTATGATATGATTACGAATGTCCCCCTCCAGTCTTAGATATCAGGCATAATTGTCAATGATGGAGGGGCCACTAATAAATTATAGGTTTGACTCCTGCAAGGAGATAAAGAAAACCTAATATTTAGTAGTGGCCCCGTAATCATTGATGACTGGGGCCCTCCCGACCATCCCCCTCCCATTCGTTGATGTATTAAGGATTTTGGTTTACTTGATATGTCAGTGAAGGAAGACTGACGCCTGAGTCAGCGTCTGGTCAAAGATCCACACAAGTACATCCACGATTATATGGAAAGCTTATTGAATAGTTATTCTTATTTTCTTTTTGTTTTTATTTTTTACAAAGTTTTTTCGTAGTGAGAACCCAATTTCATAATGACTGAACCATGAGTGAGGTTGCGTGCGCTCATGATGAAGGCTCCTCAATTTGTTATGCTCTGCGCGGTAGA
This sequence comes from Paralithodes platypus, assembly GCA_032716605.1. Classification (NCBI taxonomy): domain Eukaryota; kingdom Metazoa; phylum Arthropoda; class Malacostraca; order Decapoda; family Lithodidae; genus Paralithodes; species Paralithodes platypus. Next base: position 61,686,085 of record CM064582.1, read on the forward strand.
TTCAAACTACGGCGGATGAGTGTTTGAAGAGGATGCCTTATGTAATAGGCATAATCGTCAATGATTACGGGGCCACTACTAAATATTAGGTTTTCTTTATCTCCTTGCAGGAGTCAAACCTATAATATGGGAAGCTGAATTTCTTTGTGTCCTTACGACATCTGCCCTTCCTCAGTTTAAATTTGTGTCCTCTTGTCCTTCCATTATCCCTCACGAATAGATCTTCCCTATCTACTAGTTCCAAACTTTTTACTCCCTTGAACATCGTTATTAAGTCGCCTCGTTCCCTTCTCTTTCAAGGTAGGCAGTTGTAGTGTCTTAAGTCTTTCCTCATATGTCAACTCCTTCAATCTTGGGATCATCTTCGTTGCTATCCTTTGGACTTCCTCTAATTTGTTTATGTGTGTTTTCAAATGTGGTGACCATATCACTGCTGCATATTCTAATCTTGGTCTTATCAGTTTTCTTAACATTTCTTCGTCCAAATAGTTAAATGCCACTCTCATATTGGTTATTATTCCATATGCTCCTCCAATGATCATGTTAATATGCTTCTCCGGCGATAGATCATCTTGTATTATCACTCCAAGGTCCTTCTCATGCCGTGTTTTGCCGATTATTTCAATTCATAATTTGTACTCCCAGCTTGGCCTTATCTCTCTTGTTCCCACTTCCAAAACATGACACTTTTCTGCATTGAAACTCATTTTTCAGGTTTGGCTCTATCTGTGCAACTTATCTAGGTCCTTTTGAAGATCCTGACAACTTTCTATACAGGTGACATTCTTCATGATCTTAGCGTCATTCGCGAACATATTCATATGACTATTCAAGTTTTCTGGCATGTCGTTTACATAGAGTAGGAACATTATCGGACCCAACACTGATCCCTGTGGTACTCCGCTCGTCACACTCCTCCACTGTGAATATTCGTCTCGTATTGTGGTCCTCATTTCTCTTCCTATTAAAAAGTTTTCCATCCATTTTAACATCCTACCATGTACACCTCCAACAACCTGCAATTTCCACAATAACCTTTTGTGAGGCACCCTGTCAAAGGCCTTTTTCAGGTCCAGGTAAACACAGTCAACCCATCCCTCTCTCTCCTATGTAACATCTACCACTCTGCTATAAAAGCTTAAAAATTAGATACACAAGATCTCCCTTCCCTGAGTCCAAACTGTTTCTCACTAAGCACCCCCTGTCCCTCTATGAAGTGTGTCCACTTTTTTCTTATAATTTTCTCACAAATTTTGCAAACAATGCTGGTGAGGGACACCGGTCTGTAGTTAAGCGGATTTTCTCTGTCTCCTCCTTTGTAAATAGGTACTATGTTAGCTCTCTTCCATTCCACTGGCAGGTCTCCTTCATTCAGTGAAGATTTGATGATGTCATAGATTGGTTCCACTAGCTCTTCCGCACATTCTTTGAGGATCCATCCAGCCACTCCATCTGGTCACATTGATTTCCTCACGTCCAAATCCTGCATCAATTTCAGCACTTCACTTTTTGTCACTTTCATTTCAGGCATCTGTGGTGTTCTCATTTCTCCATCAGGTTCTATAAACTCCTCCTCTTTTACAAACACTGACTGAAGCTTTTCATTCATAACTTCACGCAAGTCTTTATCTTTCTTATAGCTGTTCGTTCCAACTCTTAGTCTGACAATACCTTCTTTTGTTTTTATTTTTCCATTTACAAATCTATAAAATACTTTTGGCTCGTTTTTGCACTTCTCTACAATATTCCTTTCATATTTATATTGTTCCTCGCGTCGTATCTTTACGTATTCATTTCTTTTCTCCTTGTACTTATTCCAGTTATTTTCACTATGTCTCTTCCGTGCTATATTCCAGGCTCGGTTTCTTCTATCCTGTGCCTTACTACATCTTATATTGAACCATTCTTTTTCCTTCTTTACCCCTGATTGGAACCTTGGGACATATTTATGTATCCCTTCTTCATATACTTTCAAGAAAAGTCTATATTTGTCTTGAACCATTTCCAGGCTTTCTAGTTCCTTCCAATTTATACTTTGGAAATAATGTTTCAATGATTTAAATTCAGTTTTAGCATAGTTGTATCTATTTATTTGATGTCCTTCATTTCTCTCCTCATTTTTCCCCAAATCCATCTCGAAAACCTTGTGATCACTTTTTCCCAAGGGACAACGATAATTTATCTTTTTAACGTCATGCGGATCACTGGTGAAGACTAGGTCTAGCCTGGATGGTTTATCCATCCCTCTGATTTGTGTGTTTTCTCTAACATGTTGTGTTAACATGTTTTCTGTTACTAGATTCAGTAATTTACTGCCCCAAGATTCATTATTATTTCCCACATCTAACCCTTCCCAATTGACTTCCTTACAGTTGAAATCACCTGTTAATATTAATTTATTTCTCCTATTAAAAAGTATTTTTAGTGCATCTAGAGATTCCGTGATTAGTTGATCATATTCTTCCCGCTTCCATGCTCTAGTTTGTGGTGGTATATAAGCCACTGCTATATCAGTTGCTTTGTTTGTTGGTGATTGTTGGTAGAGAAGTATCTGGCCAAAAACAGAAAACTCTATGCAGCATTCATGGATTTGGAAAAAGCCTACGACAAAATAGACTGGGAGGGCCTGTGGGATGTGTTAACAGTATATGGTGTGAGAGGAAAGTTGCTAATGGCAGTAAAATCTTTTTATAGGAATGCAATGGCAAATTTGAAGGTAGGGGATAAGTTAAGTCAAAGTTTTGAGGTCAATGTAGGTGTAAGACAGGGATGTGTCATGTCAGCTTGGTTGTTCAATATATACATGGATGGAGTGATTAGGGAATGTAGGGCTGTATCAATGGGTGTGGGAGCTAGACTGGAATCAGAGGGAAGAACATGGAAGATTTTAACATGCCTATATGCGGACGATGCAGTCCTGTTGGCGGAAAATGCTGAAGAACTTCAGAGAGTGGTCACTGACTTTGACAGGGTATGTGAAAAGAGAAAGTTAAAGGTCAATGTAGGGAAATGTAAGGTAATGGTGTTTGAGAGAAGAATGCATGAAACCATAGATTTTAAGGAAAAATATAGAATCAAGAAAGAACACAAGAAAAGTTGTAAAATAAAATTGAAAAATGAAGTACTAGAAGAGGTTGAAAGTTTCAAGTATTTGGGAGCTGTACTATGCAAATATGGTAAAATGGAGAGTGAGATAAAAGAGAAAAAATGCAAGGGAGAAAAGTGATTGGAGAACTTGATATTATTCTCAAAGGAAGAATGGTTAGCCAGGAAGTCAAAAAGTCACTGAGAAACAGTGTGCTGCTCCCAACACTCTCGTATGGAAGCGAGACATGGACGGCAAGTGACGAGGACCTCTTCAAACTGAGAGCTGTGGAGATGAGCTTTTTCAGAATGGCAGCTGGCATGAATAGGCTAGATGGGCCAAGTAATAGGGAAGTGTACGAGTCCTTTGGAATGGAAAAACAGGCTTTGGGCATTGATTGTGGTGTGGTTGAGTGGATAAAGAGAAGTACTTTGAGGTGGTATGGCCATGTTCAGAGAATGGATGAAGACAGAATGCCAAGAAAGATATATGGGAGTCAGGTGAGTGGAACCGCTAGTAGTGGAAGACCACCTATGGTATGGGAAAAGAAAGTGGAAAAATATATTGAAGAAAAACTTCCACATAGTGGAAGGGGCATTGTGGCACGGGCAAAGGAGGCATGTCTTGACAAAGTAGCTTGGAGACGTTTCTGTCATGGCCATCCTCTAGTGGGGGTTTCCCAGGGGGAAACAAGGCGTCGGAGATGATGATGATTTGTTGTCCTTGTCTTTTATTGTCACTGCTATAATTTCTGATCTATTATTGCCTAGGTTAATCTCACTTGCTTCTATATTTTGTCAGTCATTATTAACACTCCACCCCCCACTTTTCCTTCTCTATCTTTTCTCCACACATTGTACCCTTCCCATCCCAACACTCCCAATTCAGGACCACCTATCAACTTTGTTTCTGCTAAGCACATAATATGTGGTTTATATTTCTCAATATAGTCATTCAATTCTAATTTCTTAGGCAGCAAGCCATCCACATTACTATACATCAGCTTCATCTCCCCCTTTCTTACACATTTTGTTTTCTCTTTCCCTAATATTCCCAGCCTCTACTCCCCCCCGCTTCCACTCCACCTTCTCTCCCTTGCTCCCCCGTGCTCTCCACCTGCCCTGTTTCTCTCACTTGTTCCTGGTTTACACCAGTCTCTCCCTCCTGTCCTTCGGTATTGGTACTCGCTTCCTCTGTCTGACCGTTCATCCCGAAGTTCTCTGTTTGCCCCTCCGTCTTCCTCTGTGGTCCTTTGATGAACCATTTCTTCTTCTTCGTTCCTACCAGTCGCCAATAAAAAAAAGCCACTTCTTGGTCTGTTATTTTGGCATTCAATTCCTTCACCTCATCCCTCAAACTTTTCATTTTGTTTCTTTCATCTAAGTCCATGTCTTTTTCGATGTAAATATGCTTCAGACAATCCTTATCTTTCAACCTCCATTTATTATTCATGATTTCCTCTACTATTCCTACTGTGCGAAACTGCACTTTCATTGGCCTAGACTCTTGTTTATATTTTCCAATTCTATGCATGTCTTCGATTTCATTCTCCCACTCTCTCACACCCTCGTCCACTACCTGTAGAATCTCCCTCACTCGGTTTCTCTCCTCTCTTTACATTGTGTTTCTCCTTATCTCCTCTTATCACAATAAAAAAAATTCTTCCAGCAGTCTCCCTCACTAGATTTTCCTTCTGTCTAATTACCTTAACTACATCCTTTTCAAAGTTACCTCCCTGCCTATGTATCTTTAATTTTTCCTCAGCTAACTGTTGCTCCTTTACTATCTCCGAAAATCTCAAATTCCTTACCTCCTCGTTCTTTTCAAATTCATCTTTCTTTAATTCAACATCCTTCATATCTTTCTTCATCCTGTTCATTTCTTCCTGCATTTCGTTAATACAGACCCTTAACCCTCCAGCCCCGGCTACGCATTACATAAATATTCCCCGAAATCCGGGGGTTTTGGCCGAAAAACGTCTACGCCTAGGCTACCGTATCTTTGTTATTCTGACTGCTTCCGCATTCCCGCGCATCCCCAAGCGTAGATGTGTTTCGTACCTGTAGAATGGCGTTAAGTAGAGCTCTCTAGGTCAACAGGTTCAGTTGTGATGATGATTTCATTGGAGATAACTTTATGGCAAAAACAGCCACTTTACACTACTTTTCGATACTTAACAATAACATACAGGCACACACGAACAAGTGACGCACTCCTTCTTGTGGCCGGAGATGCGGGGCGTCGGTCCAGCCGGCTGTTGTTTACATGCGTCACATGTACATGCGTCACATATGTCTGATATGCAGACATATGGAGCTCCCACTTTTCCTCCCTGTTGGCTCTTATGATGTCCCTCAATATAGGGAAGAGCTCATAAAGAAAAGTGTTCCAATAGCGAAAAAGTTTGGATTTTTCGTCACCTGCCTTTATAAACGTGTTAAAGTCTGCATTGAATTCCTGCAAAAGATCGTGTGTATCACGGTATAGTAACATAAGGAGGTAGGCGCATGGCGGTAGTATTGGAACCACGACAGTCACTTGTTTGGGCCTCCGTGACGTCACTGAATGACTCCTGTACCGTCTCCCAAGCTAAATATGGTGTTCTAACAGGATCAGTATATTGCGTTTTCCACCGAAAATGTAAAGTGACATGGATAAACATATACTGTACATATATAGTGTGACAGGACCCTAGTCTATTTGCTAAAGTTGTTATTTTTTGCATTTGAAGAATATATATACGGCTATGAGGTAGTATATAGCCGACGTCGCTTCAAATTTTACCGCGGAAATGCGATGATATTTTTGTTGACCTAATTACCTAATATGTAGAGTAATGTCGATCGATATCGATAATAGTATTGTAGTAGGACCCAAGCTACATGTTAGCATTGTTATTTGATATATGTGTAGTTTATATGAAGAGATATTTCGAAGGTGTTGGTGATATTCGATTCGTCGGTCGGGAGAAAAGCTAGGCCTAAACGGATTCTCGTTTATCCCTTGCTTAACTTCCTTTAAATTCACGTAGTTTGCCTCTGACACTCAACTTTCACCCAGTGATGGCGTGTGAGGGTGTATGAAGGCCTAGGGGATGTGGAGAGATGATTTGTATAAATATATGGCCAGCTAGAGGGAACATAGATTTCTACGAAGCGAAATGGTGGGAGTGGGGAGAGAAGAACGGACGGTGGTGCCCTCTGACGGCCAGAGAGAACACTATAGCGGAGCCTATGTCAACAAACGATAGTATACGAATATTTCACTAAATATTCGCTAATAGAATAATCAACGTTATTCCAACAACTATATCTTATATTATGACGACGGTACCATGGTTGAGCGTGAAGTCACAAAATAAAAATAATTAATATGTCTGTTTAGTGCTTTTTAGAAGCCTTTATGTATATGAGTTCAAGAATTTGGTGCGTCTACCTTCTATGTTACTATACCGTGGTGTGTATCTTCCATTTTCTTCTTTGCACTAACATGGTCCTTTTCCATGCAGGTTTCTTCCAGTGATTTAAGCTGGGCAAAGAGTGACTGGTATTTTTCATGTTCAGTGTTGGCAAAAAATCCTGTAAGTTGTATTCGTTGTAGAGCTTCTGCAATAATGCCCATACCTCTAACTCTTCTTGAATAGTGATTGCCTTTTAGTACACTCTCAACCACTTTTGAACCAAATACTTCAGTCTCTATCAATGCTTCAACAATACCACTGTCTTCCAAGTACTGCCCTAAGCAGTTCATGATGATTTTTGTGGTGTGGAAGGAACCCAGACCAAGGAAAATATTATCAAAATTGGAGGGAAATAGCAGTTGAAGTTCCTTGGCGATGTGATAAACACCTTCATCACTCCACAATGCCCCACAATTTTGATTTACCTGCACCATTGCATCTTGAAAATTCACCATTGTTGTGTATATAGCGGCCCAACTTGTATCAGGATAAGGCAGAATGGGAACACTTGCTGAAATAGTTTTTGGAGGGTGCTTTTCTACTATGAGTGAGTTGAAAGCACTCCATGAGGGTACAGTCGTGGTTTCTGAAAAAGTGTCATTTTGGAAGTTATCTATCTATCTATCTATTGCCGGATGCCTTACTCCCCTTACGAGGGTGGCCATACAGAGAGTGCCCCCAAGCGGACCTATTCCCTGTGAGAGGGACAACCCGAGCCAGTTTAGTGAAGGACTTACAGGATTGACCACTCAATTTAGGATCCGTCCAACACCGAGGCCCTCTGTGTATCTTGTTAGCACTATTTTTCTACAGTGGTGTTCGGCTAATCCATCCACTAACCTGCCTTACCCTTAGGTAAGCAGTACGGATTTGTATCAGCTTTACTCCCCTAGACAGGTTGCCAACCAAGGCTGACGAGTCCCATCCACCCGGATTTGTATAAGGTTGTCTCCCCTAGATGAGTTGCCGACCAAGGCTAACGAATCCCATCCACCCGAAGTTATAAGCTGCCGAAAATCGTGCCAGTGACCATATACGATCATTATTAGCTGCCTCTGAAGATACTGTTGATGTGTCTGGGATATTAGCTGGTACAAATTCACAATTAATGACTCCTCTTGCTTTAGGTTTCACAAATGGTACAAGTTTTTGGCAACTCAAGAGATCATTCAGCTTTTTCTGGCACTTACCAAGTACCGTAAACAGTAATTTATATTCAAGTCCTACTGTATGTTTCTTAGCTGGTTTTCCTCCTGAAACAGAACTAAAACTGTATCATGTGAACCGCCAATGCCAGACTTTGTATCCTCTAACAAAAACATTTCAGCTCTTACCTTTTCACAAATCATTAACAGTCTTAAATCACCTTTGTACTTTCTGTTGCCACATATAACGCACCATTCACCTTCATGTTTCTGTCTAGATGAGTGCCTTCTTTTCAAATGCTCAATGCCATCTTTTGCATTAGTTAAACTGTCCTTAACAGTGTTTCCTTTTTTCTCTGTTTGTTGTGCCTTTAAGCACTATTTCTTATATCAGTCTAAATTATAGACCACTTCTTCTCTTTCTAGTGTTTCATGTAGATCGGCATCATCACAAATCTTTGAAGCTTCAGATAAACTGTTTCTACCATTATCAGTACCGTACGTTTTCTTTCCACTATCGTCTACTTCACATATGATACACAAATCTGACGTACTGGCCCTTTTCCTCTTTTTGGCAGCTGATATAAGTTGCAATCCCTCCATTGATGTCCTCAAATGGAATCTCACATCAAATTACCATGCGATCTGGAAAAAACTTGGGATTCAACTTGGGATTAATTTACATTACAACAAATAAAACAAGCAAATCATGATAAAAGTGTCCTAATACAGTGTAAACAAGTGTTTTTAACAATTTCAGTCCCACGTAGTTTTCAGCTAGAAGCAGCCGTTTCCGAGATAAAGACAATTTCCCGACACTAGTCGATTTGGGCCTGGCGGCCATCTTGGCGGCCATATTGGAGACAATCTCCCCATATCAGAAATGCGTACCCAAGCTAGAAATCATCCCTAGACATCAAAGAATCAGTTTGTAAAGACAACAGCTGTATACACTTCCGTGCCATGGTCACCATCTATGTGGCTCCTGTACTAAATAGTCTTCAAATATTGAGAAATAATTACCGTAGGCCTAGTGATAGTTTCAATAAATACCGCAGGATCAAACTCGATCCCCGACCAACTCCTGTATAGGCTATCCGGATCGAGGAGAGGTGTGGAGGCGGTGGACTTCCAAGTTGACCTAGGTGAAGACGCCTGAACTTCAACAAGGTAGAACAAGGTAGATAAGCAGTCAAAATAGACGTGAACGTAGGCCTATCTGCGAACATATGACTTATGTAACGAAAGTGGATGGATCGGATGGTACATCTGCAATTTTTTTGACTTGAATTTATATGAGGAGGAATAGGTCGGGGTATTAGTTTATGACCAACCAGTTAAGGACCCCATACTTTGCTGGTGTACATGTAATTACGGTATAATCCTGAGTAGCGGGTGGACCTGTACATATATCTCAACAATTTGGTAATTTTATAATATATTTTTAAATTTTACATTCATAAATAGTCCACTAATATACTAGGTTAGGTTTGGTTAGGCTAGGTTAAATATATTGTTCAATGATTCTTAGTAAATAGGCATCTGAAAAACAGTTCCTCCCGCTACACAGGATCTTACCGTAATTACCGTCGCAAATTCACTATAAGTGATATACGAGAAACTGTAAAAAATTCCTCTTTGTCGATGGCCGCGCCGCAATAATACACAATGGCCGTCCTTCGGGAGCTCTTACCCTCAACCTCTCAGTCGAACGTCACTACACCTAGCGGTCTTTTTAGCAATCATGAACCATAGCACGAACCAATCACAATGCTTCCCGTCACTTATGGAACCAATCACAGCCTTCCATCAAATTATCAACCAATCACACAGTCTTTCATTCGTCACGTCACGCCCCTCGTCGAGCGGGACCCGGCTCAGTTCGAAGATGGAGGTCGTATGTGCTTTTGGGGACGGATACCAGGCCGTTTAATATATTCTTTAACCCTTCCTGCCCGGTTGTCATTTTAAAATGACACCGCGGCAGATGGACAGGAGCCCGGGTGTCATTTTAAAATCTGTAAGCTTGAAAGCCTATTAAGCGTCGTTTGAAAGTCGTGCGTCGAACCGTATGTAAACAAGCCGGTCGGAGCGACGCGCACCTTCCAAAACAAGAAGGAGATCGACTTTTGTTGTTATTGTTCTGGAGAACAAGAACAAGTCTTTGTTATTGTCTGATATTGCTAACATTGCATCGAATCTCTCTCCACGGAAATCGTCATCACAACTGAACCAGTTGACCTAGAGAGCTCTACTTAACGCCAGTTTACAGATAAGAAACAGGGCTACGCTTAGAGATTTGTGTGAAACCTCTAGCAGTTAAAATAACAAAGATAGGGCTAGCCTATTACAACGTTTTTTGGCCATATCCCCCGGGCTCTCAGTGCTGTCATTTAGAAAGGCTGCCCGGGTAGGAAGGGTTAACATCTCGCCACAGCCTTTCTACATTTTGTGTATGGATGGCGGGATTCTCATGATTCAAGGAAGTTGAGGTTGAGAATCTCTATTGCGGGGACGTTTTTCACAGTTGTCACCTATGAGTGGAACGATGAGTCTTCTTGGAGACTTGCTCTATCCTGCTAAACAGCCAATACTGTTCTAACTGCCAATAATTTGTAACTTCACTACAAAAAGACCTCCAATCTACATTTGTTTTCTGTGAAATCTTCAAATTTAAAGTACCGTAGCCTTTCCATGTGAGAAGTCCTTTTGCACAAAGAAATTTATGAAACCAAGCACTTGCCAGGCTTGTAACTTAGTTTGATACAAAAAAAAATGCCTTTATAATGAGACCGACCTGATATAGCTGCCAATTTCTACCCGCCTGATTTCGACGACGACCCTGATGATTCACTGGAACCTACTGCATCAACCTCCTCTGAACCTACTGCAACCTCTTCTTCAGCCTCTCAACCTACTGCATGTCTGCATCAACCTCTTCAGCCTCTCATTAAGGTATGTTATCGTCTAGGGGACATATACTAGGTGTTAGGTCAAGGTTGGGTTAGGGTCTTTGGTTAGGTTAACCCTTCCTACCCGGGCTGTGTTACCCAATGACGGTCGCCCCTACCCGGGCGATATGGCCGAAAAACATCTAGGCCTAGGCTACCGTATTTATGTTTATTTTCACTGCTAGAACTTTCCCACTCATCTATAATCATAGTGCGGTTTTCAATCTGTATTTTGGCATTGAGTAGAGCTCTGTAAGTCAACTGGTTCAGTTGTGATGACGATTTCAGTGGAGCCAATATTGCAGAGATGTTGCCAATATGGGGGCTTTTTAGACACTAATTTCGTCATGACGTCAGAACAATAACATTGAGGAGTCTTCTCCTTCTTGTTTTCGGAGGTGCGGTGACGAACGCTTGGGTTTGTTGACATACGTCGTACGCACGGCGTTCGGACCAAGCTTAATTAGGCTATTAAGCTCATGCCTTAGATAAGGCATACCGGGTATTTGCCCTTCTTTCGTGCTGTCCTTACCTAAGGCAGACTGGGTAGGAAGGGTTAATGGCAAAACTTGGCTCGGATTTCAGGGATTTAGCGGGGGTGTGGGGGAGGCAGCCCCTACCCATAATACTAGGTTAGGTTAGGCTAATGTTAACCCCATAATACTAGGTTAGGTTAGGTTAGGGTATTTGGTTAGGTTAATGACAAAACTTGGTTCGGATTTCATGGATTTAGCGGGGGGTGTGGGGGCGGCAGCCCCCACCCATAATACTAGGTTAGGTTTGGTTAAGTTAGGCTAATGTTAACCCCATTCTTACTGGGTTTTTCCACGTTGAAAAACAAGAAAACCCGAGCCAACTTTCGAAATGAGGTTACTGTGATTTTGGACTCTGAAAATTTGAATAACCCGAACCAAGTTTGGTCAAAACTTGGCTTTTGTTACTTTTAAATATTGTATTTTCAGAGTTCCTCCAATATTACCCCTTTATTTACGTCTTTTACCCCGCAATTTCCCTGATCTTCATAGTCCTCCCCACTATCGGGGGCCGTGTCTTAACCCTCACAGACCGGTTACGCATTCTATAAATATTCCCCGAAACCCGGGGGTTTTGGCCGAAAAACGTCTACGCCTAGGCTACCGTATCTTTGCTATTTTAACTGCTACTGCATTCCCACGTATCTACAAGCGTAGATGTGTTACGTACCTGTAGAATGGCGTTGAGTAGAGCTCTCTAGGTCAACTGGTTCAGTTGTGATGACAATTTCCGTGGAGAGAACTTTGTGGCGATGTCAGCCATATGAGACTTTTCACTACTGAAACAACAACACACAGCCACACAAAAACAAACGACGCCTCTCCTTCTTGTGTTCGGAGGTGCGCGGCTTCGGTCCAACCGGCTGTGTTTATATGCGTCGGACGGACGGCTTTCAAAACAAGCTTACAGGCTTTCAAGCTGCCGGAGCCTCAGAGCCCTTCCGTGTTCCTGGCCCTAGTTTGTTATGGGTGCCTCAGAGCCCTACCGGGTCTAAGGGGTTAAGATTGATGGATAATGGGAAAATACTAAAATGCGACGGTCTTCGGTAGGCTATTAAACAACATGTAGCCTATAGGCTAGGCTATCAAAGAAAAAAGTAAAAACAACAAAAAATTACCTGAAAAACTCGTAGGCCTAACAGGTTGGTGATAAATTTTTACCAAGGTCGGAAATAGCATTGTTTAGGCCATTAGGATATAGGCCTAGGCTAGGGCCTAGCAATTCCAAAGACATACGGTAATTTAATCTAGGCTAGCCTATGCAGCACAATTTTAAATGGTTAATATACAGGAGACGTAACAATATAGGTAGCACATTTCAGTATAACTAAATAAGTTGGTCACCAATTATTTTGCAATATTTGAAAACAATTATGGATTTTATATGCTCTAAACATAATATGAAAATGTGTTTTAAGCCTCGGCAAAACCTAATAAAAATATATGGTACTAAAATGGAATTTTGTCGAAACATGGTTGTCAATACCTTCCTATAGACGGCACCGATTCGTACACACGCCATTTTCACCGGTGTCCCGAGGTCTGTCCACCAGATTTTTAGTCCACTCCACCTGCCCATCTCTGTCGATAGGTTGGGTTGTTTGGTTAGGTTAATATACTAGGTTTCAGAAACAAGATTCGTAGTTGCGGTAGTACAGTATTTACGGTATCTGGACACTTCGAGCGAATTCATATTCGAGCGGAGGCGCATTTAGGTTAGGGTAAGTTAAGTTAGGTTAGGTTAGGTTAGGTTAGGTTAGGTTAGGTTAGGTTAATTAGGTTAGGTTAATTAGGTTGGATTGTGCATCCGCTCGATCAGGAATTCGCTCGAAGTGACTCGCATTCGTATTTACAGATACGGCCGAATACCGGTAGGCTACTAAATGGGCGCCGGCCCAACCGCCATGTTGTATCCCACGTAGGCCTACTAGGTACAGTAAACCCTCGCTATCTCGGACTAATTGGGGGGAGACCCAGTCCGAGATGACCGAAAATCCGAGATGTCCGAAGTCCGACTTATGTCCGACTTAAGAGAGGAAAATGTCCGAATTGGAAGAGGGTGTCCGAGCCACCAGAGAAAACGGAGACTTCCCTATCACTAACAACTTTGATTCAAGATAAATTACAGTACCTGTACAGTATCCAGCAGACATATATTATAAATATCACTTTCCTTCTCCATTTCATTGTCCTTCTCCACCTCACTGTAGCCTTAGATCTCGGAATTTGCCCTTAGATCTCGGAATTTTCCGAGATATATGACACCTGTCCGACAGACCATGTGGGCCCTCGGAGTATTCCCCTTACATCTCGGAATTTTCCGAGATATACGGCGAACTTTCCGAGAGGCCGATGCCAGTCCGAGTAGTCCGGGTTTCCGACTTCTAGAGGTCCGAGATAGCGAGGGTTTACTGTACTACGGACACATTGTAGGCGTTAGGTGTGGATTAGGCTTGTATCCAATGTACTGTACTAGGTCTATGTTACTGGATATTTATGATTTAAATAAGTGCTAAGTTTTCGATAAATCTGGTTATATGGCTTTGCAATTAGGGAAATCATGAGCCGATTTCCGACATTTAGTTAGTCTTTTTCGATTCTCAAAATACGATCCAAGTTTTGCCAAAAATTGGCTCGGGTTTTCCAAAATTATGCTTTTTGGGGTTTGCAATTTAGGGAAACATGAGCCAAAATTCTAAATTAGGTTACTGTAATTTTTTTACTCTTAAAAGTCGCAAAATCCGAGCCAAGTTTTGCCCAAACTTGGCTCGGGTTTTCCAAAATTCGGGTTTTATGCCTTTGCCATTTCGGGAAACCTGAGCCAAATTTCTAAATGAGGTTACTGTCATTTTGTTGTCTACAAACTCTCAAAATCCGAGCCAGCTATGGCCAAAACTTGGCTCGGGTTTTCGAAATATTGGGTTTTAGGCCTTAGAAATACCTTAAAACCCGAGCCAAGTTTTGCTAAAATACGTTTTAATCGCCGTTTTACGCATTTAACCCCTCATTTTCCCTGTACTTCATAGCCCTCCCCACTATCGGGCGGCGTGTCTTAATATCGTCGTATAAATGGGCTGAAATTAAAGACAAATTAAAGATGGACTGGGCAACCAAAATTGCGGAAGACAGTGCTGCAAATATGCTCTCTAAATTCACCACAATTTGTGAAGAAATATGTAAAGCCAATGTCCCGGCTAAAAGTACAGCTAAGAAAAAACATATCCCACGAGATCGTCGCATCCTTATGAGGAGGAGGAGCCTCTACAAAAGAAAATTGGCAAAAAATCCTCCACATAGCAAAGCCACCAACTTTCACAAGGCCCTTCAGGAGATTGAAAGCAAACTCCTAAAATCCCATGATGACCAGAGGAAGAGAGAAGAACTACAAGCAGTCCAGAACATAAGCAGTAACTCCAAGTTTTTCTTCTCATACGCTAACAAAAAATCCAAAAACATATCGGCAGTAGGGCCATTAGAAGACGTCGATGGAAACCTGGTGGCCGACCCAGGGGAAATGGCAGACATACTAAGGGCACAGTATGAAAGTGTCTTCAGTCTTCCAAACCCCCACAAATCTGTGGATGACCCAGCGGCTTTCTTCACAATGCAAGAGCCCTCTCCCTCACCAATACTGACCGACATAATCCCAGAAATTAATGATATAATTCAAGCCATTGACGACATAGCAGCCGACTCAGCAACAGGTCCAGACGGGTTCAGTCCACAGCTCCTAAAAACCTGCAAAGCTGAACTGGCGCTACCACTGCAACTAATAGCTGCCAAGTCCCTAGCTACCGGTACAGTTCCCTCATCCCTGAAGGAAGGGGTAGTGAAACCCATCCACAAAGGGGGTAGCAAAGGTCTGGCCAAAAACTATCGGCCCGTAGTGCTAACCTCGCACATAACAAAGATAATTGAGCGGGTCGTCAGAAAGAGAATAACGAAACACATGGAGGACCTCGACGCTTTCAACGGGGGACAGCACGGGTTTAGAAAGGGCCGGTCCTGTCTGTCGCAGCTACTTGCCCACCATGAGGCTCTACCGTACTAGAAGACATCAGTAAAGGCAAGAACGTCGACGTGATATACCTGGATTTTGCCAAGGCATTTGATAAAGTAGATCACGGCCTCGTTCTTCACAAGCTGAAAAAGCTAGGTATAGGAGGAAACCTCGGCAAGTGGCTGCACAGCTTCCTAACACATAGGGAGTTGTTGTTGATGATGCTTTTATTTTATACTAGCCCACTGGGCCTAGGCCCTCTCAAGGCTAGTGGTGGAGGAGGTGGTACAGAGTTTAAAGTCACGTATATGTCAGCAGTTATATGTCATTGCATAAATTTATCGCTCTCAGGAAGCGACGAATAGGGGTGAAATTGAAAGAGTCTGAGTCAGAGAGGATGCCATGTAATGAGGTGTTCAGCAAGAATCTCCGTCTTTCAGATGCATAGACGGGACAAATACAAAGAAAGTGAAAAACAGTCAATGATGTATGGCAATGTTGGCATTCAGGTGGTGGACCACGAGGGGTGGACATCAGGTAACCATGTGTGAGGCGCGTGTGGCCTAAACGTAATCTAGTTAATAGGGTTTGGTCTGCACGTGAACCATTAATTGAAGAGGGCCACAAGTGTATGTCATCCTTAATGGAGCGAAGGTGGCCAGTTAATGGTTGCGCTCTCCACTCAACTCGCCAAGCGCCATAAACATGGCGACGGAGGACAGGGAGCATATCCTCCGAACGCAGCAAAGTAGTAGAGGGTGTACCATGACACGCTTGCTTAGCGAGGAAGTCTGCACGCTCATTCCCGGGAATTCCTACATGCGCGGGGATCCAGCACAGTGTGATGGAACGATTAGCGCACTGTAATTTGTGTATTGTGTGGATGATAGTCTTGACCAATGGGTCCTTGGGGGCAAATACACATAAGGCTTGCAGTGCACTCTTTGAGTCACTACAGATAACGACCCGTGGAGAGTTCCTCGACAATGAAGAGATGGTGCTTAAAGCACCTTGAATAGCCCATAATTCAGCAGTGAAAACCGTGGAGTGATGGTGTAAGGTACTTTGAGACAAGCCATGGTCTGAGACTGCAGCGCAACCCACGGCATCCGCAGTTTTCGAGCCATCGGTGTAAATGAAAACAGCCGGGATGTGATCATCAAGATGTTGTAAAGCGAGATGCAAGTGGCTGCACAGCTTCCTAACACATAGGGAACAGAGAGTATCGGTCCAAGGACACCTTTCAGACCCAAGCGAGGTAATAAGTGGCGTTCCGCAGGGGTCTGTACTGGGACCACTTCTGTTCCTTATCATGATAGGGGATATTGATCAAGATCTCCAGCACTCCAAGGCCACCTCATTTTCAGATGACACAAGAGTAATGAGGAGGGTAGAGACAGCTGACGATGTGGCCCTGCTACAAGAAGATCTGAATCGCCTACTGGACTGGGCAGATTCCAACAACATGAGGATGAACGGCGAGAAATTCGAATTGCTAAGGTACGGCCCTCTACAAACCATCAAAGAGAGCACCAGCTACCAGGCCAATCAAGAAACCATCACTCCAAAAGAACATGTGCGGGATCTGGGAGTAACAATGAGTACAGATGGAACTTTTTCTCGCCACATCAACCAAACCACCGAGACAGCTAGGAGACTCGCAGGATGGATACTCAGGACCTTCCAAACTAGAGAGAGGGCCTGTATGCTGACACTCTGGAAGGCTCTGGTCCTCCCAAAGGTGGAATACTGCTGCCAGCTATGGACTCCCCACAAGATAGGTGACATCGGCAAACTGGAGTCTCTACAGAGGACCTTCACCAGCAGGATCTGGGGTCTCCAACACGAACTACTGGAAACGTCTGAAGGAGTTGAGGCTCTACTCCCTTCAGAGGCGACGAGAACGTTACCTAGTGATTTACGTGTGGAAGACCCTAGAAGGGCTGGTACCTGACGTGGGACTAGTCATCAACAACCACGTTAGAAAAGGGTGACTGTGCTACATCAAGAGGACTGAGGCTACCTCTCAGAAAATAGCAACAGTCGCCCACAACAACTTCAGCAAAAATGGGGCTCGCCTCTTCAATACTGTACTAAAGGCCGTCCGGGAACTGACGGGAGTCGCGACAGACTCCTTCAAGTGTCAGCTGGACCGATGGCTGGCTACAGTACCAGACGAGCCCCCATTACCAGG
Source organism: Paralithodes platypus (assembly GCA_032716605.1). NCBI lineage: Eukaryota > Metazoa > Arthropoda > Malacostraca > Decapoda > Lithodidae > Paralithodes > Paralithodes platypus. Next base: position 61,703,453 of record CM064582.1, read on the forward strand.
ATATCCCAGCACCGCATCCAACTCGTTAGTAAATAGACGGAACGAGGGAGTTGCGGAGCTCCCTGGCTGCAGCGAAGGTCCACTTTAGCTGCGTCCACAGAGGACGGAATTCTACCAAGTAAGTAAGTATAATGGGGAAACGGTTTCGCCGAGGGTTGCAATTATTTCCAAACACTAGGCTATAGGCTAGGCCTATATTGATGAAAACTAACAGGGAAAAATAAAAAAATCCATGGGAAAATTGGTGACCATCTTATTTAGTTTTTCCCACATTTCTAATGATAGTTTTGGGTTCCTATCAACATAGGCCTATGCTTCATTTGGTATATATTAAGCAAACCACCCACCAATTTTCATGACAATTTTGAAATGCATGTTGGAATCCCTATAACCTGTACTTCATTTTTATGTAAGTTTGATAATTTGGGAAAATCGATTAAGGGAGAAAATTAACATTGAAAATTATGTGTAAAAAGTCTCCCATAAACGGCGGCCCGCTATGTTATTGTAGTTTGTGGCCTAATTTCGTCTGTTAATTCACTTTCTCCTTAACCCTCTCACCACGGAAGGGCTCTTGAACGCCCATAAAAAAGCATATAACAGGTACCCGGAAGGCCTCTTGAACGCCCAGTGGTTGAAAGCCTGCGAGCTTCGTGTGCGAGGCGTCGGTCCGACGCATGTAAACAACAGCCGGCTGGACCGACGCCCCGCATCTCCGGCCACAAGAAGGAGAGCGTCGCTTGTTCGTGTGTGCCTGTATGTTGTTGTTAAGTATCGAAAAGTGGTGTAAAGTGGCTGTTTTGGCCATAAAGTTATCTCCAATGAAATCATCATCACAGCTCAACCAGTTGACTTAGAGAGCTCTACTTAATGCCATTCTACAGGTAAATAACACAGCTACGCTTTGGGATGCGCGGGAATGCGGGAAGCAGTCTGATTAACGAATATACGGTAGCCTAGCCTAGAAGTTTTTCGGCCAAAACACCCGGGTTTCGAGGAATATATATATAATACATAGCCGGGGCTGGAGGGTTAATTGGACCCCCTATGAAGTACAACAGATTATGATGACATAAGTGACGGGTGTTTAGAGGGGGCAGAACTCCCCCTTCAACATATTACGTGTCTCACAGTAAGTTCTATTATATAAACAACCCAAGAATTTTCACAGATATTTTAAATTTCATTTAGGATGTAATATAACCTATACTCCATGTCAAAATAAGTGTCAACCCTCGAAAAATTCTATTAAGGGAGATACTGAACCTAGAACCTGTAACCTATAACGATATTTGTCCAGGGTTTACCTCCCCATAGACGGCACACAACACGACTCGGCGGACCTTTTTCTCCCTGCCTTTCAGTCTAATTAACACTAGGAATTTACCTAATTTTCTATCCAATGTACTATCCAACCAGCGGGGGTGTGGGGGCAGCAGCCCCCACCCATAATACTGTACTAGGTTAGGTTAGGTAAGGTTGGTAGGTTAGGCTAAAATCTGTAATGTTGCTTAATTGTTGGATAATGGATAATGAGCTTACTGGGTAAGTTCATTTTGGAAAAATGTTATTTTAATACCACAAATTTTCCGAGTGTTTTTTATAAACAAAATTGTTCATTTGCATCAATATATAGTGTTTGTAATTAATTAGAAATCTCGGGAAAACTTATTTTCCCCATTAGGCCTATCGATCGATGTTGAGACACGCCCCCCGATAGTGATTTGAAAAGACATTAGCCTAACCTAACAACCTTACCTAACCTAACCTAGTATTATGGGTGGGGGCTGCTGCCCCCACACCCCCGCTGGTTGAGTACTAATCCCTTAGTAAAAAAAAAAAAAAAAAAAAAAAAGGCTGTCGATTATACGAAGGTGAAAAAAGTCGATGAAGTCTACGGTGTTTACTCTGCACTCTTCAGCTTTGATTGTACTGTACATTGATACGGGAATGTACGGTATTGACAACCTTGTTACGAAAATTAAATTTTAGTACCATACTTTTATAGGCCTATTAGGTTTTTCTGAGGGTTTAACACATTTTCATATGATCTTTAGAGCTATCGATAACTGGAAGTACCGTATTGACAACCTTGTTACGAAAAAGACATTTTAGTACCATACTTTTTTATTAGGTTTTGCCGAGGGTTAAAACAAATTTTCTTATGATCATTAGAGCATATAGATTCAATATTTATCTTCAAATATATCAACAAAATTCGTGGTATTAAAATAACATTGAACCTTCATTTTCTATCCCATGTATCATCCAACAACTTTTGCCAAAACTTTACTTTTTTTTTTTCATCTTGGGGGTTTCTTAAGTTGAAAAACAAGAAAACCTGAGCCAACTTTTTTTTGCCACTTTCTGACTTTTATGAAGCTGAAAAATCTTAAAATTCCAGCCAACTTTTGCCAAAACTTGGCTCGATTTGTTTTCATTTTGGGGTTTTCTTAAGTTGAAAAACAAGAAAACCCGAGCCAGCTTCTTTTTTGCACTTGCTGTCTTTTATGCAGCTGAAAAATCTTAAAATCCGAGCCAACTTTTGCCAAAACTTGGCTCGATTTGTTTTCATTTTGGGGTTTTCTTAAGTTGAAAAACAACAAAACCCGAGCCAACTTTCATCATAAAAACCATTATATCGCCTTTTTATGTCTTTAACCCCACATTTTCCCTGATCTTCATAGCCCTCCCCATTATCGGGCGCCGTGTCTTAAGATCGTTGGATAAAGGGGAAAACGATTTTTGCGGAGGTTGAAACTAATGTCAACCACTATATATTGATGCTAATAAACTAAAACTAAAAAAAAAAAAATAATGAAAATAGGGCCTAATTGGTGGGTGGTTTCCTTAATATTTTCCCTTCATTTATATAGCCTATTCGTGTTAGGCCTATCCCCGGGGGAAAAACAAAAAAATCTTGGGATTTTTCATTATTTTTCTTGGGATTTTTTTGTTTTGGTCATTAACCTAACCAAAAAACCTAACCTAACCTAATAGCCCTCCAAATACATTTAGGTTAGGTTAGGTTAGGTTTTTTGGTTAGGTTAGGCCTAGGCTAGGCTAATAAATTAAAAAAAAAAAAAAAAAAAAAAAAAAAAAAAAAAAAAATCCAATAGGGCCTAGGCCTAGCCTAGGTTAAAAAAAAAAAAAAAACCCAAAATTTTTTGTTTTTTTTCCCCCAGGGATAAAAAGTATATAGAAATGAAGCATATGATAATAGGAACCCAAAACTACCATTATAAATATGCTACCTAGGCCTATATTGTTGCGTCTCCTGTATATTGACCTTTTATATTTACATAAATACCTATTAGCCTAGGCCTAGCCTATATTAAAGATAAAAAAACAAAAAAACTCCGCTTTTGTTTGACACCCTGGGGGGGGGGGGGAGGAGGAGGTCCACTTCTAAAGAATTACCAATAGGCCTAGGCCTAAAACAAACAAATGTATGCTAAAACTCTTGGCTGTCACAGTGGAATTATACCTTCTTCTTCTTGTTTAAATGTGCAGTTTGCTTGGAGGGTTGGGAATTATAGGCCTACCTAGTTTTCTTATAAAATATTACTCTTCAAGTGGCGAACGTAGAAAGTGAAAATAACAAACATTAGCCTGGACCTGATCTGGAGATTTAGGACCTAGCCTACCCTTGTTTTATGTGGACAATTGTGAAATTATCGCGACCCTGATTTTATAAAATACTTTTAATTGAATCTTACCTTGCTATTAAATGGATACAAGCAATTCACAAGTACATAACGCCCTGTAGGCCTAATGACTTTTTGTTATTGTTAGGACATCGTTGCCAACTCACGTAATTTGAGTCAACTCTTCAGGCGCGTTTTTCACCGACATCAAAGTTCAGTTCAGTTGTATGGCGGAAGTATAGCCTTCAAATCGGCACTTCCTGATGTATTTTGTTTTTTGCGGTCTGGGTCTTTTCTGTTTATATTATTGCATCTCGATTATTTTATCATTTCGAATCTTCCAAAATGTGTAGATAGTTACTTTATTTTATTCTATGGCCTCGTTGTTGAAGAGCAGGTTGCCAATGATGATGTCTTCTTTCTCCTGGTAGGGCTGCTTGTAAGCTTTGAGTCGCCAGGCTGCAAACGCGATATATTATTGCAAACCAAGAAACTAAAGGGCAACGAGGAATATAAGGACATATTTTTGCAACATGACCTCACACGATCTCAAAGGGAAAATCTGAAAGGGTTGGTGTCTGAAGCCAAGATGGAATCAGATGACAAGACGGGAAATTTTATCTACCGGGTCAGAGGCCCACCAGAAAAAATTATCGTGAGAAAAATAAAAAAGGAAATATGAGTAAAGATGAAAATAATGTAAATAATTCAGTAACAAGTAGTTTTAGGGTTAAGTTGTTCAATAAATCAAAAGGAAACGTCTTTTCTTGTTGGTACACAAATGCAGATACTCTGACTAATAAAATGCCAGCGCTAACTACTATATGATCAATCAAGCAGTTAATATCCCAGATATATTAATGATAAATAAAGTAAAACCAAAAAGTTCAAGATATCAAGTGACGGAACAGAACTGAAAATAAATGGTTGTGATATACATTCAAATATTGTAAATGAAGGAGGTAGAGGTATAATTATTTACACAAAAACATATTTTAGGGCCAGAGAGGTGGAGCTGAAAACTAAATTTTGGGAATCAGTATGGGTAGAGATAATTTTAGAAAAGGGTGATAAACTTCTCATAGGCTGTATATATCGTAGTCCTAACAGTGAACCCATATATAATGATAATTTACTGAAACATTTAAAGGAAGCAAGTGAGCGAAGAACAACCCACATCCTGGTTACGGGGGATTTAATTTCCCTAGAATAGACTGGAGTAGCTGGACAACAACAGGAGATGAAGAGAGTGATGAATTCAGGTTTGTTGAAATGCTGAGAGATATTTATATGTATCAACATGTAACTATACCTACCAGAACTAGAGGGAGTGACTGCCCTAAACTTCTGGATCTTGTTTTATCAAATGAGGATGGGATGGTCGATAGTCTGGCATTGGCATCTCCTCTGGGTAAGAGTGATCATAGCACAATTGAATTTATGTAGCCTACAACTGTTATATTGAGAAAAGAGAAACACGGAGAAAGATATTCCTATATGATAAGGGAAATTATGCAAACATGAAAAAAGAGATTACCCAGGAATGGAAGGATCAATTTAAGTACTCGAGAGGTATTGACGAAAAATTGAAAAAATTAAAGGAGAAGCTAAAGGAAGTTGAAAGTAGTTATGTCCCAGTTAAACAGATTAAAGAAGATTATCAACCAAGGAAACACAACACCCCGATGGACCAGAAAACAAGAGAGGCTATTAGGAAGAAACACCGTTGTTGGCAGAGGTATATAGAGACCAAAGACCCAGAAAAATATCGAATATATACAAGACAACGTAACAAAGTGCGAAAATTGACTAATTCAAAGGATTGTGAACGGGAAGTAGCCAGAGAATCAAGAAGAAATCCTAAGAAATGTTGGCGTTACGTTAAAAATAAATTGAAAACTTCTTCAGGAATTGCGGATCTTAAGACAGAGGTGAATGGCAAAGAGGAACTGGCAAGATCTGACGAAGACAAAGCTAGAACCCTCCCAAATTTCTTTGCCAAAGTTTTTACAAGAGAATCAGAGGTTGATAAAACACCCACTCTAGAGCACTCCAACATAAATTCTATTCCAGATCTAAAAATAACTAAAGAAGTTATGAGACAAGTCCTTAAGTTGAAGACAGAGAAGTCTCCTGGCCCTGACTGTATTCACCCAAGGATCCTGAAAGAGTTGAGGGAAGAATTGTGTGATATTCTTGCCGACTTATACAACACATCGCTTGTTGAGGGAAGATTACCCACGGACTGGAAAACAACTAATGTGAGCGCAATATTTAAGAAAGGAGACAAATCTGAAGCCTGTAATTATCGCCCAGTTAGCTTAACCCGCTGAGCCCCAGCTAGTTAGTAATAAATGTCCCACCAGGGCCCAGAGGTTTTATTTTTTATTTTTTTTTATTCCAGAAACAATAGCGAATGGGTTAGGAATGAAGAAAAAAAAAAAAAACAATTGGTCATAAAGTGCAAAAAATGGTCCTACAGAGCCCCCGAAAACGGATTTTACAAGAGTAAAAAATTGAAGGCAATTACCCCCAAAAAACATGTTTTTGCGCGCTCACGCGCACGCGGTTGGACTTCGAGAGTTTTCAACATCGGCATGGGTGCGTGGGATACTTACACAGTTTCCATACAAATCTGAGCCCTCGGGGTGCCATAGGACCGGAGTAATTAGGACCGGACCGGCCAGGACGCAAACGTTGCTAAAAAACGCCCCAGAACGAGAAGCCCACCACAGAAGCCACGAGCGAACACCACACAGAAACACCAGAAAGAAAGGTCCACAGAACGAAAGGACCAGCTGACCGAGCCAGCCAATTCAGACAGGCCCAAGCCCGCAGGGCTAAGCAGCTCCAGGCCGCACCTACCTACCCCTTCTAAACTGACCATTTTCCACACCTCACGTACACTACCCCCTCGTGTCCTACACTTCTAACTACAATGATGATGAACAGGAATATACATTCATATTAAAAACACCCATGCCCTGTCCCCAGGTTGAGCCAATGCCAACAAAGCAGACAGCCATATATCTATGTATGTTCTTACATCCAAGAAGTAGATGTTATATATCTTAGAAGTTAAAACACCCACGCCTGTCCCTAGACCTCGTATATCATTTTCCATAACGAGTATAGATATATGTAACCCGTGCTCAGTCGCCCCCTTACATTGTCCCTCTAGTAACTAAGTGTCTCTATAATATTAACTGCCACCAGTATTGATACGACATAGCGGCACTGTCCTTGTGTCATATTGTGCCAAGTGCAGATCAACCAGGTTTCATCACCTTATTAGGACGACGACTATAATGTCGACGTTCATCGATGTATTCAATCCTTAGGTTACGTATTAATATTAACATTCCCTAACATAATTTTATTTTGTCTTGCCAGACTAAGTTTCTGAAGACCCATCACCCCCATAAATCTATGTATTCAATCCTTAGTTTAAGTATTAATATTAACATTCCCTAACATATATTGTCTTGCCAGACTAAGTTTCTGAAGACTCATCGCCCATAAAATCTATGTATTCAATCCTTAGGTTAAGTATCTTTATCCGCCATTGTGTTCACCTTTTTCCATTTACTTTTCCACAATTGTCATACGTCTTCCACTTACCTCCTTCGTATCCACAGTCCACACTACGCCATTTTACTTCGTGTCCTACACCTCTTACCTGCCCGATTCTACCTACACGATGATGAACAAGAATATACATTCATATTAAAAACACCCATGCCCTGTCCCTAAGTTGAGCCAAGGCCAACAAATCCGACAGCCATATATCTATGTATGTTCTTACATCCGAGAAGTAGATGTTAAAAACCACATGTCCAAACTCATAAGAAATTAAGATACCCACGGGTACACCAGGATATAGAACCATTGCCCCCATAAGACTTAGACAAGCCATGAATACAGGTGTTAGCCACCATGCTGTAACTCCAATTCTTACCCCAACCAGAGATTGTATAGATAACCTTTGTTACCAGTATCTATCATAGTATTCCGAAACAATAACGAAGTACCCCTACGAACTGCCGCTTTCTTTGGTCTATATTTCATAGAAAACGCAGTTCCCAGGGACACCTAGACGTACAAGAAATTGTGTCAAATAATAGGTCCATAACCCCTCGTATTGACGAGCAATACACCATGTTTTTCCCTACTTTATCCACAGTCAAGCACACACCTACAGTTAACCTCCTTCTCCCCCACCGCCCCACAGTCCACATGATTCTATCTTTTCCAGACTCATATACCACCCCATATTTGCATCCCCCGGTAGCATTTGGCTAACGTACTTTCACTGTCCTTTCAAAACTCCAATATCAACTGCAGCCTAATGCCATCCTCACGCCCAGAGACCTTAGGGTCAAATTTCCCTGTAGCCCCTCTGAGCTTCCCCCCTCTCATTATAATACCCCGCGCTTCTCGACTCTTGTCCGACCTAGCCTCTCTCTCATACCTCTTGAAGATCCTTGATTTTTCCGTTGCTAACGCTCTCCAACCTTTTATATATACTCCTATCCAGCCTGCCTTCACTTAGTAGGCCAGAACAACATTAGAACTTTACTAACCCCTTGCATGCCATCTATTCTCTTACAACCCATTCACAACCCTGCACCCAATGGTCGTCGGTGCGAGGCTCGCCGCCTCGCCAGTAACTAACTTCTATTGCCATACTTCCAGATAAATGTGGCAGAGTTAGCAACCAGTCTCCACCACATCAAACAAACCATGAAATTAACAACCAACCGATTACAACCAGCTAGCCAAGGCACCTTCGGTTTTGATATTAAAAACACCCACATCTGTCTCATAAACAGAGGGTTATTACAAACACTGGTGATATGGCAAGCCCCTAGCCACAGCCGCCGGACGACCATCCCCGAGAGAGAGCGCCCGGCTACCCCTTTTTACCCACCCGAGGAGGGAGACCCCCACCCCCGCGGAGGTATACCTGACCCCTGTTTTGACTTCCGGGTCATTGCCAGGTAGCCTAGGAATTCTTCCTATCAATGAACTAACCATGCATGTCTAACCCCCTTACTCACCTCTCTTTACCCACGATAACCCATTCACCTGTTTTGCATACTCGGATAGTCAAATTAGCACCTCAGCTATGCAATAGAACGAAGACTGAGTAATATAAGAGAGACACGCCTATCACAGCTGTCCCAGTCCTCCCCGCAAAGTAGATCCAGTCTCCCTCCCATAAATACTTCCAGTATAGCCAAAATAGTACCTTTTACTAAGGCTCAGTTATATATCAATATGAAGACTTCCATAGCCATGTGCCACAACAGTAATCACCATCTTACCTAGTCCCCATATCTATTGAGGGCTCAAAATAAGTCCATAAGACTCGAGATCCCTATTGCCTACAGGGTCCAGAACCGAGCCTATAAACCTAGCTCCCGCCCCCAGTCAAATCAGTTGAAAGTTAGACACCAACCAATGGTCACTACCCTGAAGTTAACCTCTAGCTCTGCCCTTGTGTTGTTCCTGAGTTGAGAGATTCCCGAGCCGGCAGACTCCATGGCAGAAGTTAAATAGAAGAGCTGTCCATGTACAAGTACCAACGTGCACCTTATAACCTTCACACAAATTAGTGGGTATATAAGTGTGTAGCCAGCACCGATCGTCAAGAGATCCGACTTGAGAACTTCCTACATTTTGGACCACCTGGAGGGCCGAGGAACCAGTCGTTAGCCCCCAACATCACCGGAAGCAAGATAACCAGGACCAGACCAACAAATACTATTCAAGATTCACGTTACTAGTACTAAGTGTTATAGTACCAGTTCGACATTCACTTATTAACTTTTCTATGAAGTGGCTATAACTTGCCCAGTGTAACTCATATTTAACCATTCCATTTGGGACGTACTAAGCGTATCAGTGTTCATTAATTAACAGGCGACATTGACTCTCGTAATTACCTTATTCAGATATTAAAACCCTAGTGATATCTAACGTTCGCCCACTGATTTGTGTTCTACGTATTTCTGTCATAAGAATATAAATCTTAGATCAGTACCCCCTTGAGGTTACTAGAATTTCCGTGTTCAGAAATATACGCGTATCTAATTCTAACTGTGAGCTGCTACTTGGGCACGCGACCTGCCAGTAAGAAATCTAATTAGTGAAATTGAATACATAAATACATTGAGGTCTTCCAGTATAATAAACCTTGCTAACTAAACCCGTGATCAGAAGAGTATACCTGAACGTTGGAAGTAGGAGACTAGGCTCCATCCAGATCCGCTAATGCTAGCAGTTCCCTTCTATTATTTGTTTTGTACGAGTATTACTATCTTTCTATACTCTTTATTCACCTACTTAAATAAACGTGATCGTGTGTCGTGTTACCGTGTGTTTATTTTGTGTTCTCTATTCCTCATACCTTGTATTGTGCATTCAGCCTTATATACCCAGTCAGATAGAGCCCACATTACCCAAGTTAATCCTGTAGAAAAACAGGGCATAACAGTTGCGTCGCTGGGCTCTGGTGATCGAACATTGCCGACGCAACACGTGCGACGCTGGGTCTCAGCGGGTTAACTAGTATAGTGTGTAAAATCATGGAAACGATATTACGTGAGCATATAATGAAACATGTGATAGAAAATGGTGTTTTATCCGCAAAGCAGTTTGGGTATATAAAGGGTAGGTCAACGGTACTTCAAATGTTACATGTAATGGATAAATGGACCAGAATACTTGACGAGGGGGGAGAAGTAGATGTTATTTATATGGACTTCCAAAAGGCATTTGATAAAGTTCCACATCAACGACTTTTGCGCAGACTGGCAGGACATGGTATCACAGGAAACATTTACAATTGGATAGTGTCATTCCTAATGGGTAGAAAACAAAAAGTCCATATTAAAGGTGTATATAATTAACTCGGACTGGGCTGATGTGCTAAGTGGAATTCCTCAAGGTAGTGTGCTAGGACCAATTGTTTTTGTATTATTTATCAACGACCTTCCCGAATGTGTAAAGTCAATCATTTACCTATTTGCTGACGACACCAAAATATTCCGAAGGATTGAGTCACAACAAGATCAAGTATTATTACAAGAGGACTTAAATAAACTCCAAAAATGGTCAGTAGACAGTCTCCTCTCTTTCCACTCAGAAAAATGTAAGCATCTAAAAATTTGTAGCAGCTACAGAACACCGGAGGTTACTGGCTACTACATTGAGAAAAATAACAATGAAAGAACTGAAATTATCCCGTCCAGCCCCAGCGACGCGTCTGGCGCGTCGCCTATGTATGTAACGCACAGCCCCAGCGACGCATCTGACGAGTCACCCTAATTGCTCCGACCGTAACCTCAGGTGTAGCCATCGAGAGGGCTCAGATTTGTATGGGAACTGTGTACGTATCCCACTCAACCGTGCCGATGGTTGAAAACTCTCAAGTCCACGTGCGTGCGCGTGAGCGCGCAATAACCTGTTTTTTTGGGAAATTGCCTTCATTTTTTTACTCTTGTAAAATACGTTTTCGGGGGCTCTGTAGGACCATTCTTTAAGCTTTTTGAGCGGTTTTTCGTGGTTTTTCCTTCATTCCTAACCCATTCGCTATTGTTTCTGGAATAAACCATTTTTTGAAAACCGGCCGGGTTCTGGTGAACAAAAAATAAAAAACTAGGCGGGGCTCCACGGGTTAAGAAGGTAAATTGCGAGAAGGATTTAGGAATTATAACAGATAGTCACTTAACTTTTGAAAAACATATGCATGAAAAGGTAAATAAGGCAAACCAGATCATGGGAATGATAAGACGAACATTTGTAGCTCTAGATATTCCTACATTCAGAAGCCTTTTTAAAACAATAGTTAGACCAAATTTGGAGAATGCCCAGTCAGTATGGTCTCCATATAAGAAAAAAGACATACAAATTGTTGAAAATGTTCTCCGAAGAGCCTCAAAGCTGGTACTAGGGCTAAAATTTCTCAGTTACCCTGATCGACTGCAAGTGCTAGAAATACCTTCAATGGCCTATCGACGTGCAAGGGGTGACATGATCGAGGTATACAAGATATTGAATGGACAGTATGACAGTGAGGTGAACTTCCATCTTGAGAGGAATGAAGGACCAACCCGAGGCAACAGCAAGAAACTGGCCAAGGAAAGAACAAGAACAAAGAGGCGGCAGATGTACTTCAGCTCAAGAATCGTTGATGTGTGGAATAGCCTACCTAACGCAGTGATTGAGGCAGGGAGTGTGGTGATTTAAAAAAAACGCCTCGACAAGTTCTGGAGTTCTCAAGCCATCAAATACGACTTTGAGGAAAAACTAATAACCACCCCGGGCCCCCACGTTAGTTTAAGTTTTGAGGAAGATGAAGATCTGGATATAGAGGACTAGTAAGACCTACGTCCAGTATCACCGTAAGGTTCCGTAAGGTAAGGTAAGGCTGCTGCAGTGCTGGATTTATTCTTCTCACCTCACAGTATGATGAGCAGTGTAACACAAAGTGCTTCAGGTCCTCATAATCTTGTCCACACATTACACATTCAGTCGTCTCATTGCTAAATCTCTTTCTATCTCCCAGATTCATATTGTTGCTTCTACACTTAAACAGTATCACTGATGCCTCCCTATTGTCATACACATTCTCTTGGCCTCCCATCTCTCTTCTCCATTCTCTATAAATTTTCAAACTTGTCTTTTCATCCATTTCACTCTTCCATTGTTTGGTATCCCACATTCTTACCTTTGTCTCTTCGTTTGTTACCATACCTCCTTTAATCCCAACCATTTTTTTGTCCTCTATTAATCCTTTTATCCATCTATTCTTCTGTTTTTGTTCCTTCATCACTTCTACTATTCTTCCAAGCAGTTGATTCCCTTTCTCTCTCAATGTATATTGTAAGTATTTTAGTTGTCCTTCCATTATTCTAGCTTTCATACTTGATATGCCCACTTCTCCTCTCATAGCTGCCACTTGCGCGTATCTTGGTGCCCCCAGTATCTGTCTACTTACACTATTTTCTATTCTTTGGAGCCGCTCTATTTAATTTTTAGTAAAATCTATAACATTTGCTCCATATAATACTGCAGGGAGGGCTACACTCTTCCAATACGTTTTGCCTATCAACAACCTGGCACAATTCCTTGCAATTATGGAGTATGTCATATTTGCCATATTTATTGCTTTTTCTATCATTAACTCTTTTTGATTCTTAAAACAATTTCTACCGTCATTGATCGTAATTCCGAAATACTTAATTTTATTATCAACTTGTATTCCAGCAATTTCCTGTGGTTTGTCCTTCATATTAAATATTATTATGTCACTCTTCTGTTTGTTTATTTCTAGTCCACATTCCCTACTGGTACTTATCACTGTTTCTAACACTCTCTCTGCATCTTCTATGCTCTCTGCCAGTAACATACCGTCATCTGCAAAGAATAATGATGTTATGTTGAACGATTCATCTTTAAATCCCTTATCTAATTCTTCCAATTTGTACATAATTTTATAAGTAACTAATTTAAACAATGTGGTCGAACCCGTACATCCTTGCCTAATCCCACTAGTAGCTGGTATTTGTATTTCCTCTCCTTCCCCGAGCTTAACTTTAGTTATATCTCCCTCGTATAAATTTGATATTAACTCAATTACTTGTGGATTTATTTTGTAGTCCATCATTACCCTAATCATCATGTGATTGTTTACCTAGTGATTGCCAGTGGTGGGTGTGGGTGCGCCAATTTGGCGCTCTGCGCTCTGCGATCCGGTGCGCACTACCAATATAGAGGAGCGCGGAGCGAGGAGCGGCTAAAATCTGAACTCGGAGTGCAGGCGGGGAGCGCAGCTTGAATTTCGCGCTCCTTTCTGGCGCTCCGGAAGCGATTTTTCCTGTCAACAACAGGTTCAAGAACGTCATTATCGTGTACAGTCATCGTACGGTGTTACTCACGGTGTTAGTGAACTGTGATACAGTGATACTATGATAGTGACAGACTATCAGTGACAGACTGACAGTGTTACAGTTGTTAACTTTTTAATGACTTTTTTTGGCTTTTGCTAACGCTAAGTAAACCTTACGGGCAAGTTACGGCTTACGAAGGGGCCTATTTTAATACATTATTAATGATATCATCATATCAATCATATCACATTATGATATTAAATTATTAATCGTTTAATCATGTAATCAACTAATCATGTTGTTATTGTATTGTTAGGCTTGTTAGCTTGATAAGTTTAACTGTTTAAGTTTCTCAGTTTGGACAGTTTCTGTAATTCTTTATGTCATATCATAGATATCAATGGACAGTCACAATGTCACAATGATATCAATCATATCATTGATATGACATAAAGAATTACAGAAACTGAGAAAGTGAGAAACTTAAACTTCAGAAAGACACCATGACTTGAGTTTTTTTGAATTTTTTGAATTTTTTGAATTTAATGAAGTGAAAGACAAAGGATTGTATTAATTTAGGTAAATAATTAAATAACTTCTAGAAGCTGTTTTTTACTTTTTTGTATTATATACCTATTTTTGGGAGCGCAGAGCGGGAAGCGCATCGGGTCGGCTGACCAAAGGAGTGCGTGAGCGCTGCCGCATTACCTTATGTCTAAGGAGCGCGGAGCGCTGCCGCATTACCGGTCCCACCGGAGCGCGCCCACCACTGGTGATTGCTTACCTAGTGATTGCTTACCTAGTGATAGTTAACACCTTAAGAGCGGCCTATGCGGTTTATTTATATGTACCGCCCAGCGGGGTGTTTTTAGCCAAAATAGGGCTGTTTACGTGATCATTTTCATGCCTAAATAAGACCCAGAACGTAAAACAAGTATCTATCCCTGAAAGGGCATAAACAGAGCTTTCGAATGACACCATAACGATCCTTTTATGATGGCTAGTTTTCTTGCAATAACCGTGCAACGCGAGTGCAAAAAGCATGTAATTAGGCACTTTCCCCATACAATTCCTTATATAGCGAGTGAGAGAGGTAGGAGGGAGGTGAGATTCGTGTCAGTAGGTTCGCCGCGGTGGTCTGGAGCAGTCATACGCTCGCTACTCTCCTGCCACCACTTGTCTCTCTCTCTCAGCAACATTACGTGCTGAAATTGCCACTCGAGTTATGTCGAGCGCCGCCACATAGTCCAGCTTTATTTAACTCGACTTATGTGGTGAGCCGCTAATTAAGGGTTAAAGAGGCATGGGAGTCAGTGCTCATAAAGGGTGCCTCTTCTCCGTCTAACAGTCTCATACCGGTCATATCTATTTTTAAACGTGTTAACACTCTGGCTCGTGACGATTTCTTCTGTGAGACTATTCCATTGGTTAACCACTCTTGCGTTAAAAAAGTTGTTCCTCTTGGATGTCCTGTGTCTAGGCTTTGCTAGTTTCAGGCTGTGTCCTCTGGTGTCAGGCCGGTTGTTTCCAGGAGCGAGCTGTAGGAAATGCCCTCCCTTCACTGCATCAATACCATGTAGGATTCTGTAGGTTTGGATCATATCACCCCTCTTCCTTCACTGCTCCAGCTTAGTTAAGCCAAGGCGGCTTAACCTTTCCTCGTATGATGACTCGCACAATTCCGGAACCAGTTTAGTTGCTCTCCGTTGAACTTGCTCAAGTTTGTTGATATCTCTTCGAGTGTAAGGGGACCAGGCTTGTATACAATGTTCTAGTCGAGGCCTAATCAGGGATTTGTACAGCGGGAGGAACATTTCAGCATTCAGGTATGTATATGTTTTTTTCAATAATCCCACCAAGGAGTTGGTACTGGCAGCTGCCTTGGCTACCTGTGTTGCAGGTTTTAGGTCCGGGGTGACATATACTCCTAGGTCCTTCTCTTCTGTTGTGGTAGTTAGTGGAGTGTTTCCTACATGATATTGACATCCAGGGTTTCTCCTCCCCAGGTGCATGACCTTACACTTTTCCTCGTTGAAACTAAGAAGCCATTTAGTGCTCCATTCCTGAAGTTTGGTAAGATCGTCTTGTAGGGTCTCTCCATCTTCAGGCGTCTTGATTCTCCGGTAAATCTTGGCATCATCGGCGAAAAGTTTGCCGTCGGACTGTACTGTTTCCATAAGGTCGTTTATATACACTAGGAAGAGGATTGGCCCTAGTACACTTCCTTGTGGTACGCCACTCCACACTCGTCGCCATTGTGATTGGGTACCCTTGATGGTCACGCGTTGTACCGTACTCTATTCCTTAGAAAACTCTCAATCCACCCAATAATGTTGCTTCCAATTCCTGCTGCTCTTAGCTTTTTTAACAAACGGAGATGTGGGACCGTGTCGAAGGCCTTTTTGCAATCTAAGTAGATTACGTTGACGTTGTTGCCATCATCTAAAGCATCATCTAGCTCCTCCAGGTACTCTAGCAACTGCGTTAAACACAACCTTCCTGATCTAAACCCGTGCTGAAGATTGCTGAGAAGGTTGTTGCTCTCCAGATGGTGAACTATTCTTTGTTTTAGGAGTTTCTCCATAACCTTTGAGGGAACTGAGGTGAGGCTGACTGGTCGGTAGTTGAGTGGATTGGATTTTTCTCCTTTCTTGAAAATTGGGATTACATTAGCTTTAGTCCAGTCCTCTGGTATCCTCCCAGTTGCAAGGGTCGACTTAAACAACAGCCAGAGAGGAAAGGCTAGTGATGATGCACATTCCTTCAGCATTTTAGGGTGAACGCCGTCAGGTCCGGGTGCCGAGTCTTCCTTGAGGCCTGCCAGGATTTTCTGAACATCCTGCACGCTGAAGTTACACTGTTGTAATCCTTCTCCTTCAAACTGGTTTTGCACATCAGGAATATTGTTGTCAGACTCTCTGGGGAAGACCTTTTGGAATTCCGAGTTCAGCAGTTCATATATGCCTCTTGTGAGGAATTCGTTGATGATCCGTCTGGGCGTTTAAGGTTGGAGACAGTTTCCTTGATCTGTGTTTTGCTTCTGGCATATGCATAAAAGGCGCGTGGTTTCTCCTTGACTTCTTGCGCAAGAGACCTCTCAAACTGGTATATTGCTTTCCTCATTGTTATGCCCTGTTTTTCTACAGGTTTAACTTGGGTAATGTGAGTTCTAAATTGACTGGGTATATAAGGCTGCATGCACAATACAAGATATGAGGAATAGAGAACACAAAGAAACACATGGTAGCAAGTTACATGATCACGTTTATTGATATACCACTGCAGAATACTTGTGTAAGACAATATAATAGAATTGAACAACACTAGCATAAGTGGATCTGGATGGAGCCTAGTCTCCCACTTCCAACGTTCAGGTATTAATCTTCTGATCACTGGCTTTGATTTCACAGGTTTATATACCGAAGACCATCAATGTTACTTATAGATTCATATTCACTGTTAGATTTATTACTGGTAGCTCTGGTGCACAAGTAGTAGTTCACAGACTAGATTAGACACGTATTTTTAGAGCACGGGAATTCTAGTTACCTCAGGGGGTACTGATCTAAGTTTTATATCCTTGTCTCAGAAATACATAGAACGCAAATCAGTGGGCGAACGTTAGATATCACTAGAGTTTTAATATTTGAATAAAGTAATTACGAGAGTCAAGGTCGCCTGTTAATTAAAGAGCACTGATCGCTTAGTACGTCCCAAATGGAATGATTAAGTATGAATTACACTGGGCAAGGTCTTAGCCACTTCGTAGAAATATTAATTAGTGAATCTAAAACAGCACAGTAATATGTAGTACTGCTAAAGGGAATCTTGGGTAGTATCTGATGGGTCTGGTCCTGGTTATCTTGCGTCCATGATGTTGGGGGCTAACGACTGGTTCCGCGGCCGTCCAGGGGGGCCATATGTGTGAAGTTCTTCAATACGTGGGCAGGTCCTTCTATCCAAATCTGCCACGGAGTCTGCCGGTTCTGGGATCTCACTCCGGAACAACACAAGGGCAGAGCTAGAAATTAACTGCAGGGTAGTGACCCCTGGTTGGTGTCTAGCTTTCAACTGATTTGACTGGGGGCGGGAGTTAGATTTATAGGCTCGGTTCTGGACCCTGTAGACAGTAGGGATCTCGAGTCTTATGGACTTAATTGAGCTCTCAATAGATATGGGGACTAGGTAAGATGATATTTACAGTTGTGGCACAGGGCGATAGGAAGCCTTTATATTTTCATATAACTGAGCCTTAGTAAGAGGTACTATTTTGGCTATACTGGACGTATTTAGGGGAGAGAGACTGGATCTACTTTGCGAGGAGGATGGGGACAGCTGTGATAGGAGCGTCTCTCTAGATTGTTCAATCTTCATTCTATGGTATAGCTGAGGTGCTAATTTAGTGATCAGAGCATGCAAGAAAGGTAAATGGTTTATTGTGAGTTAATAGAGGTTAGTAAAGGTGTTAGTCATTTATGGTTAGTTCATCGATAGGAAGAATTCCTGTGCTACCTGGCAATGACTCGAAAGTCAAAACAGGGGCCAGGTATACCTCCGCGGGGGTGGGGGTCTCCCTCCTCGGGTGGGCAAAAAGGGGGAGCTGGGCGCCCTCTCTGATATAGTCGTCCGGCGGCTGTGGCTAGGGGCTTGCCATATCACCAGTGTTTGTAATAACCCTCTGTGTATGAGACAGATGTGAGTGTTTTTAATACCAAAACCGAAGGTGCCTTAGCTAGCTGGTTTTACTCGGCTGGTTGTTAATTGTAGGGTTTGCTGGATATGGTGGAGACTGGGTTGCTAACTCTGCCACATTTATCTGGAAGTATGACAATAGAAGTTAGTTACTGGCGGGGCGGCTAGCCTCGCACCGACGACCATTGGGTGCAGGGTTGTGAATGTGTTGTAAGAGAATAGATGGCATGCAAGGGGCTAGTAAAGTTCTAATGTTGTTCTGGCCTACTAAGTGAAGGTAGGCTGGATAGGAGTATATATATAAAAGGTTGGAGAGCGTTAGTAACGGACAATTCAAGGATCTTCAAGAGGTATGAGAGAGAGGCTAGGTCGGACAAGAGTCGAGAAGCGCGGGTGTCTTAATGAGAGGGGGGGGAGAGTTCAAGGGCTACAGGGAAATTTTGCCCCTAAGGTCCCTGGGCGTGGGGGTGGCATTAGGCTACAATTTATATGGAAGTTTGAAAAGGCAGTAGAATACGTTAGCCAAATGCTACCGGGGAATGCAACTATGGGGTGGTATATGAGTCTGGAAAAGATAGAGTTATGTGATCAGTCAGAGGGTTATGGATACTATTAGTTGGCCCTGGGAACTGCGTTTTCTATTAAATATAAAATACCACCCACAGCAGCAGTTCGTAGGGGTACTTAGTTATTGTTTCGGGGTACTTATGACAGATACTGGTAACCAGGTTATCTTATACAATCTCTGGTTGGGGTAAGAGGTGTAAGACACGAAATAAATTGGCGTAGTGTGGGCTGTGGATACGAAGGAGGCAAGGGGAAGACGTATGACAATTGTGGAAAGTAAATGGAAAAAGGTGAACACAATGGCGGAGAAAAATACTTAACCTAAGGATTGCATACATAGATTTATGGGGTGATGGGTCTTCAGAAGCTTAGTCTGGCAAGACAAGATGTTAGGGAATGTTAATATTAATACTTAGTTACTAGAGGAGCAATGCAAGGGGCGACTGAGCACGGGTTACATATATCTATACTCGTCATGGAAAATGATATACGAGGTCTAGGGACAAGCGTGGGTGTTTGAACTTCTAAGATATATAACATCTACTTCTCGGATGTAAGAACATACATAGATATATTTATGGCTGTCTGATGTGTTGGCATTGGCTCAACGTCGTGACAGGCATGGGTGTTTTTAATATGAATGTATATTCCTGTTCATCATCTTTGTAGTTAGGAGTGTAGGACACGAGGGGGTTAGTGTACGTAAGGTGTGGAAAATGGTCAGTTTTAGAAAAGGTAAATGGGTGTGTCCTGGAGCTGTTTAGCCCTGCGGGCTTGGGCCTGGCTGAAATGGCTGGCTCGGTCGGCTGGTCCTTTCGTTCTGTGGACCTTTCCTTTGGTGTTTCTGTGTGGTGTTCGTTCATGGCTTCTGTGGTGGGCTTCTCGTTCTGGGGCATTTTACTTCCCTCTCCTTCATTATAGGCTCGTCCTCGAGCCTCAAGGGTGAAGTAAAAAGAAGCATAGTCAGAAAAGTGTAGGTTAACAAGAAAAGTAGTATGACTAAGGGAAAAAAATAATATATACAGTATATGGAAAACATGTAAATTTAAGAAAGGACAGATACTTAAGAACACAGGAAATTAAGAAGAGGTAAAGTGTTTAACAATGTATAAAGCAAATTTAAAAGATAGTCAGAAAAGTGTAGGTAACAAGAAAAGTAGTATGACTAAGGAAAAAAAATAATATATACAGTATATGGAAACATGTAAATTTATAGAATCATGCCCAATCGCTTAGGAATTGAAAACATTCGAAACAATTTAGTACAATAATATCCTCATCATCATCAGGGGGGGGAGGGTATTTAGGGTCGCCGTTAGTCTGGGTGACGGTCTGGTAATAGGGGGTGGTGGTTCACTTTCACTTTGGAAGGGCGGGGTGGATATACCGTTAGTTCTTGTCGTTAGGAATGTGGGTCTGGGGGCGAGCTGGCCCGGGGCCAGTTTTGGAGGGGGGGTCTAAGTGGTTTCGGTCGGGGGTAGTGATAGGGGGGTTTTAAAGATGAAATGGGCAGGTCGAGTCGGGGTTGTTGTTGCGGAAGAGGTTGGTGCTGGGGAGGGGTTGAATTGTGTAGAGAGTTGTGGTCGTGAGTGGGGTTTGGGGAAGGGTGAGTAAGGCTGAAGGTTGAGAGTTTACTATGATCGGGTGGTTTGGAGGTTTGGGGTGTGGGGATTTGATAGGGAGATGGTGGGGGGGGTCTGGGCAGGCAGGGTTGTGGTTTGAGAGGGGTTGAATTTAGACTGATTT
The DNA here is from genome assembly GCA_032716605.1 of Paralithodes platypus. Taxonomy (NCBI): domain Eukaryota; kingdom Metazoa; phylum Arthropoda; class Malacostraca; order Decapoda; family Lithodidae; genus Paralithodes; species Paralithodes platypus. The sequence goes on from CM064582.1 coordinate 61,724,001, forward strand.
TATTTCCGGGAGAGACATGGATGGGATTTCGAGGAGTGGTTGAAGTTGAGAGGTTGATTATGTTGTTTGGGGCGAGAGAGAGAGTATTTTGGGGTTTAGCCAAGGTGGAAAAAGTTTTGTGGTTGGATTGGGATGGGAGTGGTATTTCGTCGAGCGGGATCTTTGGGGGGGGAATTTGGGGCGGGTGGGGTAACGGTGAAGAGGGAGAGGTTGAAAGTTTAGCTGGGCTCATGATGGTGGGGGACCGACTGGTGAGCAGGTGTTCGGTACGCATGAGGGGGGGGGAATCACTTTGGTGGGGGTCACGCGTGAGGGGGGGATTAACGGCGCGTGTGGGAGGATCAGAGTGGTGGGGTGTGTCGGTGGCAGTGACGGTTTGCTTAGAGGTTATCTGGGGTTGGTGGGTTTGTCTGTCATAAGGGGGTGAGTCAAGTGTGGGGTTTTGAAGTTTATTAGGGGTGTGAATTGTGGGGGGTGGAAGGGAGCTACTGACGGAAAACTGTCACAAGGGAGATTTTGTTGGTGGGGGAATAGCTGAGTATTTCTGGGGGAAGGGGGGGAACATAGTTGGGTCCTTAGGTCGTCACGCGTGAGGGGAGGATTAACGGCGCGTGTGGGAGGGTCAGGGTGGTGAGAGGTGAGCGAGTTAGGAAACAGGATTTGTTGGGGGGACTGCGGCGGGTTGGTGGGGGAAGAGTTAGGTGTAGAACAGGGGTTATTGGTAGAGGACTGATCTATTGATTTGGGGTTGTTAACAGGACGAATTTTAGGAATCTTCTTGGTGGCAGTCACGGTCTGGTTAGCGGTTATCTGGGGTTGGTGGGTTTGTTTGACATTAACAGGACGAGTTTGGGGAATTTTCTTGGTGGCAGTCTCGGTCTGGTTAGAGGTTATCTGTGACTGGTGAGTTTGTTTGACATGAGAGGGCGAGTCAAGTGTGGGGTTTCGAAGTTTTCTAGGGGTGTGAATTGTGTGGGGGTGGAAGGGGGCTACTGACTGAAAACGGTCACAAGCTACCGACGGAAAACTGTCACAAGGGAAATTTTGTTGGTGGGGGGATAGCTGAACATTTCTGGGGTCATGGGGAAAATATGTTGTGGTAGGCCTACATAGGTAGGCATAGCTAGAATACGGAGCTTGTTGGGGGGGCTGCGGAGGGTTGGTGGGGGGAATTGTGTGGGGGTGGAAGGGAGCTACTGACTGAAAACTGTCACAAGCTACCGACGGAAACTGTCACAAGGGAAATTTTGTTGGTGGGGGGATAGCTGAACATTTCTGGGGTCATGGGGAAAATATGTTGTGGTAGGCCTACATAGGTAGGCATAGCTAGAATACGGGGCTTGTTGGGGGGGCTGCGGAGGGTTGGTGGGGGAAGAGTTCACTGGGGTTGGACTTTCACCGGAAGTCATTTTGGAAGGGTGCACGGAGTCTTGGATAGGGGCTAAAAGGTTGGATAGGGGATTCATCGAACTGCGTAGGCATTCTTCTCTGATGGCGAGCATATGTTCTTCGAATAAGCCATACGGGTCGAGATGGGCGGTGATGTGGGGTGGGAGGATGTTTAACAATGCGGTGAATAAGAGTTCATTTTGTTGGTCGTAATCTTCATAGCTATACGTGGTCCTCACGTATCTGTAGAGTTGTATGAGGGTCACATTTATATCCCCTTCATACTTGATCTCGTCGACTTTTATTATTTTGGGGGCGACGGGGGAACCCAAAAGTGGATCTAAAGTCCGGATCACGAAGGATCGAAACTGGTTCCAGGTACTCTCTGGCGTATTCTGTTTCACCATTTGGTGAATAAATTCTTTAAAAGTAGGCTTATCAACAAGTTGGGAAACGGCTTCTCCCAACTGTACAACATGCAAAATTGCCATGGCGATTTTTTCGCGGTCATTATGAAGTACCACATCGTACACTGGCTTTATTATGTCTAAGTAACTGGTGATATCATATGTGTTTACATCATACTTGGGAATGTGTGCGAGTGGCTGAAGATTTCGCGATGTTGCCATGCTTCTACTGTTCCAAACTTGCAGTGTAATGCAACCTTTTATCCGAATCAAGAACCACCGCTGCCGCCAATGTTATGCCCTGTTTTTCTACAGGTTTAACTTGGGTAATGTGAGTTCTAAATTGACTGGGTATATAAGGCTGCATGCACAATACAAGATATGAGGAATAGAGAACACAAAGAAACACATGGTAGCAAGTTACATGATCACGTTTATTGATATACCACTGCAGAATACTTGTGTAAGACAATATAATAGAATTGAACAACACTAGCATAAGTGGATCTGGATGGAGCCTAGTCTCCCACTTCCAACGTTCAGGTATTAATCTTCTGATCACTGGCTTTGATTTCACAGGTTTATATACCGAAGACCATCAATGTTACTTATAGATTCATATTCACTGTTAGATTTATTACTGGTAGCTCTGGTGCACAAGTAGTAGTTCACAGACTAGATTAGACACGTATTTTTAGAGCACGGGAATTCTAGTTACCTCAGGGGGTACTGATCTAAGTTTTATATCCTTGTCTCAGAAATACATAGAACGCAAATCAGTGGGCGAACGTTAGATATCACTAGAGTTTTAATATTTGAATAAAGTAATTACGAGAGTCAAGGTCGCCTGTTAATTAAAGAGCACTGATCGCTTAGTACGTCCCAAATGGAATGATTAAGTATGAATTACACTGGGCAAGGTCTTAGCCACTTCGTAGAAATATTAATTAGTGAATCTAAAACAGCACAGTAATATGTAGTACTGCTAAAGGGAATCTTGGGTAGTATCTGATGGGTCTGGTCCTGGTTATCTTGCGTCCATGATGTTGGGGGCTAACGACTGGTTCCGCGGCCGTCCAGGGGGGCCATATGTGTGAAGTTCTTCAATACGTGGGCAGGTCCTTCTATCCAAATCTGCCACGGAGTCTGCCGGTTCTGGGATCTCACTCCGGAACAACACAAGGGCAGAGCTAGAAATTAACTGCAGGGTAGTGACCCCTGGTTGGTGTCTAGCTTTCAACTGATTTGACTGGGGGCGGGAGTTAGATTTATAGGCTCGGTTCTGGACCCTGTAGACAGTAGGGATCTCGAGTCTTATGGACTTAATTGAGCTCTCAATAGATATGGGGACTAGGTAAGATGATATTTACAGTTGTGGCACAGGGCGATAGGAAGCCTTTATATTTTCATATAACTGAGCCTTAGTAAGAGGTACTATTTTGGCTATACTGGACGTATTTAGGGGAGAGAGACTGGATCTACTTTGCGAGGAGGATGGGGACAGCTGTGATAGGAGCGTCTCTCTAGATTGTTCAATCTTCATTCTATGGTATAGCTGAGGTGCTAATTTAGTGATCAGAGCATGCAAGAAAGGTAAATGGTTTATTGTGAGTTAATAGAGGTTAGTAAAGGTGTTAGTCATTTATGGTTAGTTCATCGATAGGAAGAATTCCTGTGCTACCTGGCAATGACTCGAAAGTCAAAACAGGGGCCAGGTATACCTCCGCGGGGGTGGGGGTCTCCCTCCTCGGGTGGGCAAAAAGGGGGAGCTGGGCGCCCTCTCTGATATAGTCGTCCGGCGGCTGTGGCTAGGGGCTTGCCATATCACCAGTGTTTGTAATAACCCTCTGTGTATGAGACAGATGTGAGTGTTTTTAATACCAAAACCGAAGGTGCCTTAGCTAGCTGGTTTTACTCGGCTGGTTGTTAATTGTAGGGTTTGCTGGATATGGTGGAGACTGGGTTGCTAACTCTGCCACATTTATCTGGAAGTATGACAATAGAAGTTAGTTACTGGCGGGGCGGCTAGCCTCGCACCGACGACCATTGGGTGCAGGGTTGTGAATGTGTTGTAAGAGAATAGATGGCATGCAAGGGGCTAGTAAAGTTCTAATGTTGTTCTGGCCTACTAAGTGAAGGTAGGCTGGATAGGAGTATATATATAAAAGGTTGGAGAGCGTTAGTAACGGACAATTCAAGGATCTTCAAGAGGTATGAGAGAGAGGCTAGGTCGGACAAGAGTCGAGAAGCGCGGGTGTCTTAATGAGAGGGGGGGGAGAGTTCAAGGGCTACAGGGAAATTTTGCCCCTAAGGTCCCTGGGCGTGGGGGTGGCATTAGGCTACAATTTATATGGAAGTTTGAAAAGGCAGTAGAATACGTTAGCCAAATGCTACCGGGGAATGCAACTATGGGGTGGTATATGAGTCTGGAAAAGATAGAGTTATGTGATCAGTCAGAGGGTTATGGATACTATTAGTTGGCCCTGGGAACTGCGTTTTCTATTAAATATAAAATACCACCCACAGCAGCAGTTCGTAGGGGTACTTAGTTATTGTTTCGGGGTACTTATGACAGATACTGGTAACCAGGTTATCTTATACAATCTCTGGTTGGGGTAAGAGGTGTAAGACACGAAATAAATTGGCGTAGTGTGGGCTGTGGATACGAAGGAGGCAAGGGGAAGACGTATGACAATTGTGGAAAGTAAATGGAAAAAGGTGAACACAATGGCGGAGAAAAATACTTAACCTAAGGATTGCATACATAGATTTATGGGGTGATGGGTCTTCAGAAGCTTAGTCTGGCAAGACAAGATGTTAGGGAATGTTAATATTAATACTTAGTTACTAGAGGAGCAATGCAAGGGGGCGACTGAGCACGGGTTACATATATCTATACTCGTCATGGAAAATGATATACGAGGTCTAGGGACAAGCGTGGGTGTTTGAACTTCTAAGATATATAACATCTACTTCTCGGATGTAAGAACATACATAGATATATTTATCAGTGGCCCCTCCATCATTGACGAACATGCCTATTACATAAGGCATCCTCTTCAAACACTAATCCGCCGTAGTTTGAATCTACCGCGCAGAGCATTTAAAAACTGAGGAGCCTTCATCATGAGCGCACGCGACCTCACTCATGGCTTCAGTCATTATGAATTGGGTTCTCACTACGAAAAAACTTCGTAAAAAATAAAAACAAAAAGAAAATAAGAATAACTATCCAATAAGCTTTCCATCATATCGTGGATGTACTTGTGTGGATTTCTGACCAGACGCTGATCCAGGCGTCATTCCTCCTTCTTTGCTCTGCGCTCAGCCTGCCCGGACGTTCCTTTCAGGCTCCGCTGGTTCCGCATTCGTGGCGTCCCTAGTGAGTTTTTTCTCATTTGTTTACTCTGGGATGTATCGAGTAAGGTTAGGATAGGCGTAGCAGGAGTGTCCTGGGCTGGTTGCCCGCAGTGCAATGTATTTTGGGTCGTATGTATGGGGCATCTATTTCGGATGTACCCTCGTGGTCCTGTTGTGGACACGTGAACTTTTCACAGTTTGGTTTAGTTGGTGATGCAGGCGGCTTTCATTACGCGTTAATTATTGCTGCCTTTTATCCTTCTGATGAGGTAAGCTGTATGTTTGCTGACGTTCCCAGCGTATTTTTCTTCACTTAGTGAAGTTTTTTCTGGGTCCGTGTCAGGCTTCCCGGGGTTGGGAAGTTTTTCGCTTCGGTGGTGTGTTGGCGGTGGTTCCTGTTGTGATATTCCAGTGTGTGTTTATATTTCAACTATTTCTTGCCGTCTACCTAGGCCTAGCCAGCCGCTCGTAGCTTTGCCACATGTCTAGTGTTATTATTTATTTTATAAATATGCCCTACTGTGTCATGTGTATCCGGGTTTTAGTTGTGTATTGGCTAATTCCTCGGACTATATTTGTTTCCTGGTTTAGTTGTGTATTGGCTAATTCCACGGATTATGTTGTGACCTTGGTTAGTCGTGCGTGTCTCTCCTCGGGTATTGTTCAGATGGTGTCTGTTCGGGGTGGGGTTTGCCTTCCGGCGGGTTTTTTCTCGGTTTCACCGTGAAAAAACCTGACCGATGAGCAGTGTTAGGCCACACGTGGTTGTTAACACTGGCTGGTTCCCCGGCGGGGGAGGTGTCTGTGGCTCTCCAGGACTGCGTATCTGTGGGTGCCTGGTTTCAGGCCTCCTTTATTCCCGGCGGGATGGCTGTACCCATCCTTACATATATATTTAGTTATATAAAGAAACGATGTTCGTGAGAACACTTGTTTTTTATAGGTTTTTCTACCTGGTTTAACAAACCACGGGGAAAACCTAGCTGTTGTTTAGGCGTTCCTCCCCGGCGATCTTTTACAAAGTAGTGGGGTCAGGAACTTGTGGGGTTAACTTTTAGACTTCTCACCCGGCGGGTACACCTTAGCAGGGTGGGATAAAACGACTTAGGTCTCTTATAGTTAACCAATCCATGTGAGTGATACTCTGTGTATCGCCGCCTTTACTCTTACGGCATTTGAAGGATCAGTGAGGTTTAACCAAATCGATTTCCACACCCGGCGGGTGTCCCTAAGTTTAGGAACTAAGGAATTTATAAAACAAATTCAATTTCGATTAACCTTAATTGGGTGATACTTTCAGTATCGCCGCCTTCTATTTTTACGACGATCGTTTGGGACAATTCGTTAAAAAATCAGATCTCGTATTTTCCTGCCCTGGGCTATTCTACTAAAATATTTCAAGGGCCGGCGTCTTTATGAGGGGGGGCTTTGTTACAAAATTGAATCTTGAGACAGTCACCACCTCCTACAGACTATAAGTGCCATACTGGACCATTATATCAGAGGGTATTCTTCATGTTCTTAGCTAAGAAGACTTGTTTAGCCTCTTTATACCCAGCCGCGTGGCGGGATGTGTTAGCTGTGTCTTTGCATCCCGTTACCCGGCGGGATATTAACACTTGTATGCGAACACTTGGGTTAACCTTATGAGCATTAATTCCTGGAAATTTTCTTTATTTTTCCAGAGCTGAGCTCCGGCGGACCAATACAGACCCGGCGGTAGTTCCTCTCACCAGTCTCTGTCATGGCTAATGTCACCCCAGTTTTTGCCCTGTGCATTACCCCTACTTGCGCGGGTATCCCCATTTTTGCACATACCCTTTGCATAAGGTGTGTTAGATGTCTAGACCGTTCAAGGGGTCTCTGGGTTACAAGTAATTGTTCTTTTTGCTCCCAATTAACTAATAAAGTCCTGTGTGACAATGACAAGACCGCGGCGGTAGCGTTGAGAGAGGTCAGACAACAAATGTCGGCCTACACTACCATTGTCGCACATAAGTCACTTCAATGTGACAACGTCCCACTTTGGGATAAGTTGCTGTCAGAGCACCCTCCCCCTAAACGTACCTCTAGAGTAAGGGGTTTTAAGCCGACAGAGACTAGCCAGGATTCTGTATCGTCTGTGGAGACGTTTAAACGCCCGAGAGAGCCTACTCCCCCGGCAGCCACCTCCTCGTCGCAGGCGAGATCGAGGTCAAGGTCTCCCCTCAGACAACGGTCTTCAAGTCGGGCCTCTTCCCCGGCTAGTAAGAAGTGCAAGACTGAAGCTTCCCCCAGGGACCATGGTGGTGATCCGTCCAAACCTAGGTCCAGTTCGCGGTCACACCGTAGCCATAAATCCTCCAAAAAGGATTCCCATAAGAAGTCCTCTCGACATTCTTCTAAGTCTAGTGCATCTCATCGTACCTCTACACCTGACAATGTTTCTGTTACAGCCTCAGAGTATAGTGAAGCGCCTGTCCCTAAACAAGATTTACCTATTGATATTTTAACCCTAGAAATGGAGAGTTCAGGATATTCAATAATTGAGAATGTTTCAGACTCTCAAGAGAGTGTAGGCCAGACCCTAGGTGTTTGGCGTTTTGCTCAGCCAGGGTCTGTCCATCCACGTCCGACTCATACGAGTCACACAGTAGCCGAGGTCCACAGGGACGCGGCGGCCCCATCCTCTATCCCTGATTTATCTTGGAAACAAGGTGCCCCTGCCTCGGCGGGGTCTTCTCAGGAGGATCGGGAGGGACAAGATGAAGTGTCATTAATTTCAGATAGGGAAGGACAAGGGTCAGGCTCAGGCCTGGACGCCGCCCATGATAATACTAATTCACCTGAAAGTTCTGCACCTAACCAGTTTGTTACAGCACAAGAAATTGATGGGTTACTTACTCATGCTCTATCAAAATTCTTTAATCAACAACGAGAAAACCCCACAATGGACTTGGGGGCTCCCTTGACAGGTTCTGCGGTACGGCCTCTGATAACGTCAATCGATTTATCTAAGATTCCTAACCCTCCTACTTTGTCACCGGCAGGGAGCTCTAAGCCAGCTACGGCGGCTTTCACTACGTCAAATGTCAGGGTCATTACGGATGTTAATCCACCCCCTCTAGACAAAGCGCCTCTTAGAAAGGTAGCTATGCCCCTGCTTTATGGGCCAGACGAGTCATGGGTCCCTTTGAACCCCTCTAAGCCAGAGCTTGCCCAGCCTACCTTGTCAGGGGAACTCCCGGTACCAAGTGAGTGGTTTATCCAGGGAAATAAGTCTAAGAAATTAAGGGCATTGGATGCCTTGGGTAAGGTTTTGGATGTAAATATCAAGGCTATACCTAGTTATTATTATCAGGATTATTTTGTTTATGCATCTAAGCCTGCTTTACCCCCTGCCTCAGCTTCAAAACTTTTTTCAGACTGGTCTAAGCTGGATGGGTTTAATGATATTAAGGCTCTGTTGGCTATTACTCCTGAACTAGATTTACAGACCGTCACAGACGAGACAGCTAATCCAGTGTTGAAGGTGGGACAGTTAGGACCAGGACCTTGGGTGGATTGGGAGGTAGAGGCTCAGAACTTTGCAACCACTTTCACTTCTAAATCTTCCCACCAGATCCCTCAGGATACACATTCATGGTTCTCAATGCCGGTAGGTTCTGCCGGCGGAGTTCCGTCAGCTTTATTTTCCTTTTTAGCTGCCCCTAAGATTAATCTTTGTGAACTAAAGGAACCATTCATTACCCCTACCCCTTCTCACCTAGACAGAGAATTTAGGCTTAGGGGAAAAGCTTTCCGCCTGTTTTCACAGTACATAGTTTCTCAACAGGTGGCTAAGTCTTTACTCAGGTCTACTCAGGCAATCGCAGACGCGGATGCTCGAAGATCAGTTGAATTATCCCGGCGTCTGATTCTTCAGTCGTCAATTCAATCCTTAGGTGACATACGCACAGCCTTACTTGAGGCGGTGCGAGCACGACAGGATCTTAGAATGTCATTAGTTCGCAAGCTGCCTGATCGCATTGCTAACCAGGTGGTTATGTCCCCAGTACTTACACCTTCTTTAATGTCCCCTGATGTATGGCGAACAGTGTTTAACATGGCACAGGCCGTGAAGCACAGTCCCGCACAGGCTAAGAAACCCGCATTTAACTTCCCCAAACCTAAGCCTCCTACTAAAGCTCAGCCAGGGGGTTCTAAGCCGTTTCTTCCGCCTAAGTCCTCCCAATCCCCCCTGGGTCAGTTCAGGCATAGACAGAGAGGGTTTTCAGGACAGAGGGGACGCGGCCAGTATAAGCCGGGTCAGGGCCAGTCTTCGGCCCACACCAGCCAGCCGGCGAAGCGGCCAACACCACCAAAACCACCATCAAAAAACTAAAGTCTTTCTCACTCCCAGTGCCTACTTTAGAGCCGGAGGAACCGAGGGAAGTACAGCCGGCGAACCCTTGTCTGCTAACTGGGTCGTTCCGAACGTGTCACCAAGCATGGCCGTTAAAAACATGGGCACGGATGGTGGCACGCAAAGGCATCACTTGGCAGTGGCTCCGGCGACCTCGCTTACGTCAGCCGACAACGGCAAATTGTGTTTCATTAGAGGTGGAGCTGCTGGTCCAGGAGATGATTGCCAAGAATGTCATCATCCCGGTACCCCCAGATTACCCTGTATTCACGTCAAAACTGTTTTTGGTTCCCAAACGGGACAGTGTTCAGATGAGGCCGGTCGTAGACCTGTCGTATCTGAATCTTCACATTTACAACGAGTCTTTCAGAATGTTAACAGTTCATCAAATCAGGCTAACACTTCCGCCGGGTGGCTGGATGTGTTCCCTAGACCTGACAGACGCCTATTGGCACGTGTCGGTCAACAAAAGATTTCAAAGGTTTCTGGCCTTGAGGATCAGGCACCAAAATTTTGTTTTTCAAAGGATGCCGTTCGGTTTGAACCTAGCACCTCGATTATTCACAAAATAGTCAGGCAAGCCCTGATGCCATTGTTAAAACAGGGAATCAGAGTGTTGTGGTATCTAGACGACTGGCTGGTGGTGGCAGAGACACAACAATTATGCATAAAACATGTCAATATCATTTTAAATCATGTCAAAACTCTAGGCTTCAAGGTAAATCTGGTAAAGTCAAACCTTGTTCCCTCAAGAGTAATTCAGTGGATAGGGCTGGTCTGGGACACCGCCGCTCTCACTCTGAGTCAGAGTGTGGACAATCGCAACAGGTTTCGCAGGAAACTGTTCAGGTTTCTTCACAGTCTGACTACGACACGAAGAGTCTGGGAGTCTCTGGTCGGCTCTCTCAACTGGATTCAGCTAACTGTCAAGTTGGGCCGGTTGAAAGTAAAACGATTAATATTGGAGGGCAACAAATATTTCCCACTCTTACCGGCGGGAAAATTATGGCCCATACCAAAATTAATCCACACCTTACTAGCGGTCTGGGCGAAGAGGGAAACATTGCACTCAATCATGTCATGGACCTCTCCTCCTCCAACGGTATGGGTAGACACGGATGCGTCAGGCACCATAGGGTGGGGATTTCAGTCAAATCAGGGGCACCAGGGTCAGGGACTTTGGTCCCACTTAGAAATCGCTCACATAAATGTCAAAGAGTTACTAGTCCCATTGTATTTCCTTCAGGCTCACGGCTCGGCGTTACGGGGCAAGTCAGTGGCCTTCAGAATGGACAATCTGAATGCAGTTCACTGTATTCAGAAACAAGGGTCAACGAGGTCAAGGAAGTTGCTACTCGTGTCGGAAGAGATTTTTGTCCTAGCCACCAGTCTAGATATTTATCTTCACGCATCTTATCTCCCAGGCGTAGCGAACGTCTGGGCAGACGCTCTGTCCCGGAGACAGAGCACGACAGTAGAATGGGAGCTCAAGCAACCCATTTTCGACCTAATGATTGCGGAGCTCTCCCATCCACAAGTGGATCTTTTTGCGTCCGAGGAGACTCACAAGCTCCCTCTATACCTCACCCGCCGGACGATAACGCCGGCAGGGGGGCCAGACGCCCTAGTGACAGACTGGAACAGATGGAGCTCCATCTATCTGTTTCCACCGCCAGATGCGTCACTAATGTGCCACGTAGTGAACAAACTACGAGTTTATCGAGGCTTAGTCTCGCTAATCGCGCCCCTGTGGCCGGCGCAGGTGTGGTGCCAGCAGTTAATAATGTGGTGCCCGGACCCGGTATCGCTCCCGGTCAGGTACTTCCACTTAGACACGATTGGCAACCTAGAGACCTCGCTGACTTTTGCATTATGGACATTCAGGAGGCCAAGTGGCTAGCACCATACGGTAGGGATGTGACCAATAAATTGCTCAATCAATATACTCAGTCTACTAAGCGACAATATCAATCTCATTGGAAAGCTTTTACTTCTTGGATTGTTAGAACGGAACAAACTGTACCCTCAGTGGCATTGGTTTTTAATTACTTGAACTATCTGTTTGAGCAGAAACGTTTATCTGTGGTTACTCTGAAGAATCACTTAACTGCGATTAGAGTGCCCTTTTTCGACCTTACAGGTCTATCCATACCGGTGGCGGAGGAAACAGGATTTATGAGAGCGTGTTTTAAACTCCGCCCACCTCCCCGTCAGCTCATGCCTACTTGGTCTCTGGACAAAGCTTTGTCTTTACTTCATTCTCGTCTGTATCAAAATACTGCAGACTTTGCTTTAATCTTAAAGAAAGCAGTTTTCCTTTTGGCTTTGGCCACCGGAAACAGAGTGTCTGAGCTGGCGGCGATGAGCAACACACCTAATTGTCTTAGGTTTGGTAGACTTAATGATTCCATTTCCATTGCACCCTCCCCGGCGTTTGTAGCCAAGAATGAGCATAGTGCACACGTGTTTTCTGAATTCACGGTGCCGGCGTTAAAAAGGGGAAAGGTGCATCATAATTTATGTCCAGTGCAAGCTCTAACCAAATATTTAAGAATAGCTCCTCATAACCCCCAAGGTGCTTTATGGGTAGCGAGTACGGGTAAACGCTTACTTAAACGGCGATTAGCCTCTCTTCTGGTAGAAGTCATTAAAGAGAGTAATCCCGGCGTTGTGGGTAGGGCCCACGATTTACGCAAGTGGGCGGCCTCTTTACGTTTCCTGAAAAACTTTTCAGTTGAAGATATTGCGTCCACACAGTTGTGGGCGTCTAATCATACGTTTCTCTCTAGATACTTGTCAGTTGCTCTAGACAAACCTTCCTTACCATGTATAGCTTTAAGGCAGAGGGTCTAGGTGGCCCTGTAGTCACTTATGTTTATTTTCAAGGAAAGGGGGGGGGGGGGGTGCAGTCAGTTGACATAGGACACCCTAGACCCCGCCGGAGTATGAGAACTGTGATACAATTTAAGGTGGAAATGTGATATGAAAATTTCTCTGAGAGAATTTGTGCTAGTACAAAGTTTAGTACAAAACAACAGTGTTGTTATAGTAGTTTTAGCTGCGAAAGCAATGTAACATTAGTTCAATGGAGTTCATTAGCAATTGATCTCCACATGTATTTTGGGGTTTATGATGTGCACATATAAACTTATAACTTATTATTTGTCACCACTCGTTGAGTGGGGTGCCTTTTGTAACTACAGATCTGTGTTCAGAATCTTCAGGGTTACCTATTTTTGTCAGGCAGGCTTCTTTGAAGCACGCACCTGCCTGAACCCCCTTTTTCTTGTATATTTCCGGCGTACGCCGTATTAAATACATTTTTCAAAAGTAAGAATACTATGTGGTTGTTTTTATTATCTGCTTTTCTAGAGTTATGATATGATTACGAATGTCCCCCTCCAGTCTTAGATATCAGGCATGTTCGTCAATGATGGAGGGGCCACTGATAAATTATAGGTTTGACTCCTGTAAGGAGATTAGGAAAACCTAATATTTAGTAGTGGCCCCGTAATCATTGACGACTGGGGCCCTCCCGACCGTCCCCTTCCCATTCGTTGATGTATTAAGGATTTTGGTTTACTTGATATGTCAGTGAAGGAGGAATGACGCCTGAATCAGCGTCTGGTCAGAAATCCACACAAGTACATCCACGATATGATGGAAAGCTTATTGGATAGTTATTCTTATTTTCTTTTTGTTTTTATTTTTTACGAAGTTTTTTCGTAGTGAGAACCCAATTCATAATGACTGAAGCCATGAGTGAGGTCGCGTGCGCTCATGATGAAGGCTCCTCAGTTTTTAAATGCTCTGCGCGGTAGATTCAAACTACGGCGGATTAGTGTTTGAAGAGGATGCCTTATGTAATAGGCATGTTCGTCAATGATTACGGGGCCACTACTAAATATTAGGTTTTCCTAATCTCCTTACAGGAGTCAAACCTATAATTTATGGCTGTCTGATGTGTTGGCATTGGCTCAACGTCGTGACAGGCATGGGTGTTTTTAATATGAATGTATATTCCTGTTCATCATCTTTGTAGTTAGGAGTGTAGGACACGAGGGGGTTAGTGTACGTAAGGTGTGGAAAATGGTCAGTTTTAGAAAAGGTAAATGGGTGTGTCCTGGAGCTGTTTAGCCCTGCGGGCTTGGGCCTGGCTGAAATGGCTGGCTCGGTCGGCTGGTCCTTTCGTTCTGTGGACCTTTCCTTTGGTGTTTCTGTGTGGTGTTCGTTCATGGCTTCTGTGGTGGGCTTCTCGTTCTGGGGCATTTTACTCATTGTGATAGCACCAGCTGTAGTGAGCGACACAATCAATAAAATGAAGGACGGTAAAGCTCCAGGGTGCTCTGACATTGTCGCTGAGATGATAAAAGCCTCAGGGGAGACTGGTGTCAACTTAGTCACAGAGTTGATAAACACCATTATTAAAGATGAGAAAATCCCCGAGGATTGGCACAAAAGTATAATAGTAAATTATACAAAGGAAAAGGGGATGCACTAGATAGAGGAAATTATAGGGGCCTGCAAATGCTTGACCAAATCATAGAAGTCTGTGAGAGTCTTTGAGGGTTTGATCAGGCAAAGCATCTCCATTGATGATATGCAGTTTGGTTTTATGCCAGGACGTGGTACAACCGATGCTATCTTCATAGTCAGGCAGATACAGGAAAGATACTTACTAAAAGGCAGGGATCTTTACAATTTATTAGTGGCCCCTCCATCATTGACGATATGCCTATTAGTATAATAGTCCCCTTTCAAGCGCCCGCGGGTAGCTAGTTTGAAACGACCGCCGCGGGGAGAAAGAGTCCTACATCATAAGTGCAACGCTAATTCTCTTATGGAATCGTCTTATGTTTGGGGTACTCACTACGAAAAAACTTCGTAAAAAAGAAAAAAGAAAAAGTAACTTAACCCTTTGGCGTTTAGTTTCCAATCAAAGTTTTTCCCACTCCCAAACTATATCTCAGCTCACTCAGAGCCAGTTTTGTGCCCGGCGATAATTTGTTTCTGTGACGTTTTTATCCACCAAAAAATCCTTGTATTTGGATTAATGAGGTACCATCGGCTTCGTTATTGATTGAACTTGAAGATAAGCGAATAAAAACATAGAATAAATACAAAACAACCACATTGGGGCACTCCGAAATAAGAATTGTAAAAAAAAAAGTAAATACCTTATCTCCAACTCGCGCTAGCTAAAAATTTTGCCCGCAACATTTTTGATTTGCATACATATATGGAAGCGGAATTTAATGAGAATTCCACTGGTAACTTCAGAATTACTATAAACCAAATAGTTACTGAGATACACGAATAAAGGTGAAAGTATCGAAACAGACTGAGCTGTACTCTGCTCCCTTCCCAGCCAGCCGTGAGTAAACGGTTAAACTGAGGGGGTTGCCAATTGTACCCATTGAACTAGACGTAATACTTAATATCTATGCCAAATATGACGCGCGTCAGACGAAAACTTAATTTTTGGCGAATATTTTTAAGTTTAATGACTCTTAACGAGTCATCATGCACCTAGGAAAAAAATACCTAATGACTCTGAACAAGTCATCGTGCGCCAAAGGGTTAAAACTTGTTATATAAATGCTTTCCATCTCTGTGGATTTCTTGCGTGGATTCTATCCCTGACGCTGCTCTCTAAGACGCCATTCTCCCTTCCTCTCCCCGCGTTCATACCGAGTAGTTGTGGGCGGCCTGTGCTCCCACTTTATTCTTCGTTCGCTCTCTTCTAGTGAGTCCTTGCTCATTTGTATATATCTGAGTTGTATTGAACAGGTTTTAGATTAGCTAGCACAGGCTACCCAATTGGTATGCTCGCAGGAAGTGTTAAAATAGGGTACTATTGTACAGGCGCCTCCAAGTCCCCCAGGATCAGCGCCTCATGTGTTTTTTGTTTTTGTTTCTATGCGCCTTAGTCTTGCTCTTATATACTAGTTAGGAGGCTACTATATCCGCAGGAATATGCTTCAGGCCGTCTCTATGAGGTAGTTGCGTTATAGTTTATTAGCAGACGCCCTAGTTCAAGGGTTGTCACACGTGGTGTGGAACCTTCTAGAGTCCGAGTCTGCGCTTCCCCTCTCTCGTGGGGCCCTCGCCATGTGCTGCTGCTGTGTCTTCAGGAGGTAAGGTAACCAGCCAAGATGATGATTACTACGAGCCTTGTGGCCAGCCTCAGTAGGGGTCTCCTTAGTGGGCTAGGGGTACTATTTTATTAATAAAATTATGTTACTAGTGTAGCCCTAAGATGTATCCCTTGTTTTGCATGTAGTGATTATTTTTTACATGTAAACAAGGGCCCAGGAGACGTCCTGATGGTGTGTGGAGTTTTGGGGGTGTCTGTCTTTCACATATAAGTCAACACCTCTGAAAATGTTGGTTGTTCTTTCCGGCGGACTATTCGGTGTAGTGATGCCTTTTTCTCGCCGCGCAGGCAAAAAAAAGAATGAACCAAAAGATCCCCGGTGTGGTGTGCTGTACCACGAACCTCCCGGCGAAAATGCTAATTCCTAAGGGAAGTATCTCGGCCCACCGAGTGAACTCGCCCGACCGTTAGCCTCACCGGCATGACTTCTAATGCACAGCGCAACAGTCAAGTGTGGCAATACTATCTATCTAGTCCAAATAGTCAATGTGATAGTAAAAGATTAAAGTATTAATGGGCCAGTGACACCTTGTCACAGATAAGCAGTTCAAAGATTGAAAAACCAAAGTTTTTCATTATCAGGTCCAGCGGAAGGTTAGAGTAGCAGTGGCTATAGCAAATTTTCCGGCGGACTTGTAGTAGGATGTGTAAAACCTCTTGGATTATCCTTATGAGCATTAATTCCTGGAAATTTTCTATTTCCAGATCACGACACATAGTAGCAGCACAGGCAGCAGGTGAGGAGCCGATCAAGGCGTTTTTTTTTTTTTTTCCTTAACCATCATGCTGTTCACTCTATGCGCTACTCCTACCTGCTCTCTTTTACCAGTAATAGCACACAAACTATGCGTAAGATGTGTAAAATGCCTTGACAGATCACGGGGCCTCTGGGTGTCGAGGAAATGCGCCGTGTTCGGAAACGCGAGCGGCGCTATTAGAGAAGAGAGATCAGTCATGCCTCGTGGCACTGAAGGCGATTAAGAACTTATATAATGTTTAGGCAAAAGACGTTGCCCATAAGGCCTTGCACTGTGATGACGAAGCACTTTGGGACAAATCTCCAACTTTAAAATTAACGCCGGCTAAGTCAACTCCTAAACCGAAAGCTAAGTCTAAAGTATTATCTAAAGAGCTAGTAAGTAGTAGTGAGAGTAGCGACAGCAATGAGGCGACCCCCCCCGGCCGGTCGAAACGAGGACGTTCACCTTCACCCGGGACCCACTCTCGGTCCAGGTCTAGGTCTCCTCACAGACGGTCCCGTCAGTCTTCCGTCGAGACAACTAGGTCGCTTAAACGACGGAAAGAGGACTCGGTAACTTCAACCCCCAAATCGGTGACAGGACATAAAAGTGCCCGCACGGATGAGACGGTGTCGCGGTACCAGCCATCGCCGGGGTCGCGGCCACTTCCCTCCGCCTCTACCTCCTCAGTGCCTAACGTCCAATCTGGCAGCTCGGAGGTAGGGACGGAGGGGACTGAGTCGAATCCCAGGGATGTACCCAGGGAATCATTAAGTGAACCGCAAGACTTTACGTTTGCCATACCCAAATTAAACTTTGCTGTACCAAGAAAGGGTCCCCCAATAGTGTCACAGAGGGTATTGGCGGAACAGTACCGAAGTTTTTCGACTGGTACACACCAAAGCTATGACAATTCTCAGGTGAGTGAGGTAATACCGGACTCCCAACCCCCCGCTAATCAGGGACGGTGGGTCTGGAGACAGTCAGAGCCCTCACAGGTACAACCAATAATTCAGAATCTGGATACGGCTGGGGAACGTGATAATGTAGAAACAATCCACTCATCGGTCCAAGATTTAGTTTGGCCATTGAACGAACAAGTGTCGAAACCAAGGCAACAAACGCCGGAAATTATGGAACTACTGGAAGAGACAGAGGAAGTGAATCTGTCCTCGGCACAACCGAACCCTAATGAGGAAGGGTCGGAAGAAGGTTCTGAGTCTTCCAAAGGGTCTCATAGTAAGTGTGTCACAACAGATGATCTCAATGATATATTACATAAGGTCATGCGCCAGTATCATATCCCTACGTCTCGGGTTCCTTCTACTGTACTACTACGCCGGTAACTTCCCCGGTAGAGTCAACAGTGCGGCCATTAGAACCAACTGGGGTTAGGCCTCCCAATAATTCTTTTTCCCCTCTTAACGTCAATCCGGCGAACATCACGGCAAGTGGCACAACAGTGCCTGCTTCTTTGACTACCACTAACGTCCGGGTTTTCAGACGTTACTCCTCCCCCTCTCGATAGACTCCCACACAGGAGAGGCCCTATGCCTCTCTTGTTCATGGGTACCGGCTATCGCAAAAAACCCACATTTGGCACAAACGAATGTATCGGGGGAGCTTCCGGTCCCTAGTGACTGGACCATAGAAGTGAGTAAGAGTAAGAAGCTTAGGGCTAAAGATGTACAAGGGCAATTATTGGATGTTACGATTAAGGCTATACCTAATTTATATTCCTCTGACTTTTTGTATACTCTGCTACTCCTGCCTCAACTGTACGACTCTTTGCAGATTGGACACGATCTGACGGCGTAAATTATATTAAATCACTCAACTCGCTAACGCCGGAATTGGATAAAATTCCAGTGCTCGATCAGAGTCACAATCCAGTCCTGCAGGTGGGGCAGGTAGGTGTGGGCCCGTGGGCGGACTGGGAAGCTGAGGCGCAACAGTTTGCAGCTACTATTACCTCGAAATCCTCCCACCCAATTCCTCAAGAAACCCATTCATGGTTTTCATTGCCCATTACTAAGGCTGGAGGGGTGTCCCCTACTCTGTTTGAATTCCTTTCGGCTCCCAAACTGTCCCTTTATGAACTACAGGACCCCTTTTCTACTCCACCTCCAGCCCACCTAGACAGATATTTCAAATTGCGAAATAAAGCATAAAGACTTTTCTCACAATTCCTCTTAAGTCGCCAGATTGCCCAGTCCCTCACGAGAACTATCTCAGCCATCTCTGATTAATATGTACGGAAGGCCACGGACTTGTCCCGGCGGCTTCTATTACAAAAGTCTATACAGTCCCTAGGTGATATCAGAATAGCCTTAATGGAGGCTGTTCGTGCATGCCAGGACTTAAGGGTGTACATGGTCAAGAAGTTACCGGAAGACATTGGTCGCCAGGTAACACTTTCCCCCGTTTTAACTGCATCATTACTAAACATAGACATATGGATGGCAGTATTCAATATGGTACAGTAGATAGCTTGAAGACGAGTACCTCCCAGCCGAAGAAGGATTATTATTTTCAAGAAACCATACTCCAAACCAAAGGGTGGAGGTAAGTCTCAATCTACCGGTGCTAAACAGTCCTTTCGGGACCCCAAGTCTCCCCAACAGCAGGGAGGTACTCAGCACAAGCATAAACAGGGTAAACCATCAGGCAAGTGGGATAACAAAAGTAAGTCACAACACAAGCCTCATCAGGGAACGACATCTGCCAAACCTAGTCAGCCGTCTACCTCTGCCCCAACACCACCAAAAAACTAGTCAGTTAAACTTTCTCTCTCCCGGGGCCTACCGAAGGCGAGTTGGATTCGAGAATAGTACTGCCGGACAAGCCCAGTCAAACGACTGGGTCATTCCAGGCATGTCGCTGGGCCTGGCCCAGGCGGACTTGGGCACGGACAGTGGTAAGCAAGGGCATCACCCTTATGCCAATGTTAGCTCAGGGGATCAAGGTGTTATGGTACCTAGACGACTGGCTAGTAGTGGCAGGGTCAGAGAGTTTATGTCATATTCATGCCAAACAAGTTATAAATCATGTACAAACCCTAGGGTTCAAGGTCAACCTGGCAAAGTCGAACCTTGTTCCCACACGGGTGATTCAGTGGATAGGGCTGGTCTGGGACACAGCCAATCTTACTCTCAGTCAGAGTGTGGACAACCGCAACAGATTTCGCAGGAAATTGTTCCAATTTCTCCACAGTCTGAACACGACGAGAAGGACGTGGGAGTCCCTGGTCGGTTCTCTCAATTGGATTCAACTAACTGTGAAGTTGGGCCAGTTGAAAGTGAAGAGATTAATCTTGGAAGGCAACACATTTTTCCCACTCCTGCCGGAGGGGAAATTATGGACCATTCCTCCATTAATTCACAACTTACTGTCGGTCTGGGCAAAGAAGGAAACATTGCACTCAATAATGACGTGGGTTTTTCCCCCACTTATGGTATGGGTAGACACAGATGCTTCAGGGACAATAGGCTGGGGATATCAGTCGAACCTAGGCCACCAGGGTCAAGGTCTTTGGTCCCAAGACGAGAACTTTCATATCAACAAACAAGAACTTCTAGTCCCTTTGTTTTTCCTCCAAACTCATGGCTCTTCTTTACAGAGAAAATCAATAGCCTTTCGGATGGACAATTTGAACGCGGTACACTGCATTCAAAAGCAAGGGTCAACGAGGTCTCGAAAGTTACTAGAATTGTCAGAACAGATTTTTGCTTTAGCTGAAAGCTGAGCATTCATCTTCATGCATCTTACCTCCCGGGTGTGGCGAACGTCTGGGCAGACGCTCTGTCCCAGAGACAGAGCACACAAGTAGAATGGGTAATCAAGCAAAACGTCTTCAACAAGATGATTGCAGAGCCATACCATCCACAAGTGGATCTATTTGCGTCCGAGGGAAACCACAGACTCTCTCTCTTCCTAACCCGCCGGGAGTTAACCTCGGCGGGGGGTCCAAACGCATTGACGGAGGACTGGAACAAATGGTATCCATCTATCTTTTTCCGCCTCCAAACGCTTCACTCATGTGTCAAGTAGTTCACAAACTACAGGGTTACCGGGGCTTAGTCTCGATGATCGCGCCACTTTGGCGGGCTCAGGTGTGGTACCACCAATTGAAAACGTGGTGCGAGAACCCGGTGTCACTCCCGGTCTCGTACTTCCACTTGGAGACAATTGGCAACCTAGAGACCTCGCTGACTTTTGCCTTCTGGACATTCAATATGCCAAATGGTTGTTGTTGATGTTGTTGTTGTTCCCCAAGCTGCCTGGCCGAACAGCCCCACGGCCCTGAGCAAGGCCAAGGCCATAACCGAGCACCCCCACAGAACCCTCCCTGCCGACCACAATATAGGTTTGATTCCCGTAGGGAAGTAGAGAAAACCTAATATTTAGTAGGGCCCCGTAATCATTGACGACTTCGCCTATTAGTATAATAGTCTCCATTCAACATCCCGTGCCAGCATTTTGAATAGCCCGCGCAGAAGTTAACCTGGAGTACTCATCAGAAGTGCACGCTTAATTCCCTTACGGGATCATCATTTTGATCGGGTACCCTACAGAAAAAAACTCTGTAAAATATAAAAAAGAAAAAATATCTTAATATCTGTTATCATATGACTTGCCATATGCGTGGATTTCTCATGTTTCGCTTCCCAACACCAGGCCCTCTAGCGGCCATCGTCTTCCTTCACTGATATACCAAGAATAAACTATAGAAATCAACGAATGGGAAGTGGGATGGTCGGGAGGGACAGTGTCGTCAATGATTATGGGGCCCTACTAAATATTAGGTTCTCTCTACTTCCCCACGGGAATCAAACCTATAATTTAATAGGGCCCCTTCATCATTGACGACTTCGCCTGATTAGCAAGACTGGAGGCGGGACATTCGTAAAATATCCTAACCTTAGGGACGAAGAATCCAAGATTTTTTTTTAAAGTTTTATTGTATGCAAACAATATATAAAAAACGTATACAAGATTTGCAAGCCGTGCGTGACATTAAGAAACTGCTTGCTCATGGTCAGATCTTTACATTAGATCATATGCATGAT
This sequence comes from Paralithodes platypus, assembly GCA_032716605.1. Lineage (NCBI taxonomy): Eukaryota > Metazoa > Arthropoda > Malacostraca > Decapoda > Lithodidae > Paralithodes > Paralithodes platypus. The sequence goes on from CM064582.1 coordinate 61,745,507, forward strand.
AAAGTGGGAGACACCTGTGTTCCCGAGAACTGTAACTCTGCAGTAGTTATTCGTTCCATTCTTAAAACTATTTGTACATTAAATATATATTTGTACAATCTTGTAAAAAACATACATAGTTGCAACTATGTGAGATATCTTCTTAGAATTAATCATAAAATTAATATTGGACTGTAGAACCCGTCCTATCACAGCTCGTGATTCATCACAATCTTCAGGGGCACAGAGGGGATATGGACTATCACAGCTCGTGATTCATCACAATCTTCAGGGGCACAGAGGGGATATGGACTATCACAGCTCGTGATTCATCACAATCTTCAGGGGCACAGAGGGGATATGGACTATCACAGCTCGTGATTCATCACAATCTTCAGGGGCACAGAGGGGATATGGACTATCACAGCTCGTGATTCATCACAATCTTCAGGGGCACAGAGGGGATATGGACTATGGACTATCACAGCTCGTGATTCATCACAATCTTCAGGGGCACAGAGGGGATATGGACTATTCCGCACCCCCCCCCCCCTTTTTAACAGCAAAACTTAACTTAATAGAACATTACCTACTGTACCCGTTGACGTAAAGCTACACAGGTACGCTTTGGTTTATCTAGAGCGACGGACAGGTAGCGTGTTAGGAACGTATGATAGGAAGCCCATAATTGAGTATTAGCAATGTCCTCTACTGAGAAATTTTGTAGAAATCTGAGAGAAACTGCCCATTTCCTGATATCGTGAGCCCTGCCTATCACGCCGGGATTACTTTCCCTAATAACGTCCACAAGCAAGGAAGCTAACTTTCATTTTGTAACACACTTACCTGTCCGGTTGACCCATAAAGTACCTGGTTGGCGAGGCTGCACAGCCATCAAAAACATTGTGAGTGCTTGCACAGGACATAAAAGGTGATGAGTGAGGCCCCTCTTTAAAGCCGGGACGGAAAATTCAGAAAATACATGTTCAGAATGTTCGTTCTTAGCTATAAATGTGGGAGACGGCGCGATTTGCACCTGATCGCGCAGTCTCCCAAACCTAAGGCAATTAGGTTCGTTGCTCATCGCCGCCAGCTCAGACACCCTGTTTCCGGTGGCTAGAGCTATGAGGAAAACGGCCTTTTTCAAAAGTGAATCAAAATTCGGCGCATTATTATATTTGCGCGATTGAAGTACTGATAAGGCTTTGTCAAGCGACCAAGTGGGCATGAGCTGACGGGGCGGTGGGCGTAGCTTGAAACACGCCCTCATAAAACCTTTCTCCTCCGCCTGCGGTATGGAAAGGCCAGTGAGATCGAAAAAGGGGGTTCTAATGGCAGACAAATTATTTTTCAGAGTGGTTACTGAAAAATATTTTTGTTCGAATAGATAGTCTAAATATTTGAAAATTAAAGCCCCTGAGGCGGTAGTTTGCCCTGACTCTACAATCCAGGTTGTGAAGGTTTTCCAATGGGATTGATATTGTCTCCTGGTAGACAAGGTGTACTGGTTCATTAATTTATTAGTGACATTGGGCTAACCATTTGGCATGGTAAATATCCATAGGGCAAAACTGAGCGAGGTCCGAAGGTTGACAATTGTTTCCAAGTGGAAAGCGGAGACCTGGAGGGACACCGGGTTCCTGCACCACTGTTGCAATTGGTGGTACCACACCTGGGCTGGCCATAGCGGCGCGATCATCGCAACTTGGCCCCGGTAATCCCTCAGCTTGTGAATTACTTTGCACATTAGCACAGAATCTGGTGGAGGAAACAGATAGATTGAGGTCCACCTGTTCCAATCTACCAAAAATGCATCGGGTCCCCCCGCCGGGGTTACCTCCTGACGAGTGAGGAAGAGGGGGAGTCTGTGGTTAATAATAATAATAATAATAATAATAATAATACTTTATTTCAGACTCACACAGTACAGAGGGGACCATACTGGGGTCCATATATACCTTACAGTAACATAAATATATATAAGCTACTGTAAATAGGCTACATAAAATAAAAACAAAATAAATAATACCCAGCTTGCTATCATGTAGTTCACAGCACTGCCTCAACCAAAAACAGTGGTCATCAAACTACTGTGTTACCAAAACCACTGTCCTAATTGTGTACAGTACCATGCCTCACATCATTTAGCTTCCGGTACAGTATGTTGCTACAGTACAGTATAGGAATATCGGTACTGTACTGCACTATGAGGTTCAGTACCGGTATGCTAATTCTGTAGAGTAGCAGACCTGAAATCATTACTTAAGGTTAAATATAGAGCAACTTCCTCCAGTGTGCCTGGATCCTGGAGGTGTACACTATGCTTGGAGTTTGTAGCATTTTAATGATCCTGTTCTCAGAAGTGTTAAGGCGCTGAATGAATTTATATGTTAGCTTTCTAATGAGTGATTGGTAACAGTGTAAGTTCATATAGGCACATAGCGTACTTGTACTCTCATATTTTGAGAGCCCCAGAAACATTTTCATGATATTGTGATATGAGATACTTAGTCTATTCACTGTCATTTTCTTATAGTTCCACCATAGTTGTGCTGTATACATTGGTGAGCAGTAGGAGTTGAATGTATTTTTGTATCCCATGTGCACATATGAAATTTTCTTAATATTGAATTTCCCTGCATGTAAAAAGTTGCCTTCGCTGACGACCCATATCCTCATCATCTGAGCGATCACTTGAAATATAGTGTCCTAGATACTTTACTTTACTTACTTCTTCTATAATTTCTTCATACAAATGGAATGTAGCTTTGATTTCAATAGAAGGTTAGATTTAAATATTATGATATTGCTCTTTATAGGATTAAATTGACTGAATGTTCGATTTCAATATTTTCACATACTCTTAATAATTTATCCAGTCCTGCTCCAGAGGGCGCGATTAAGGCTAGGTCATCAGCATACATGAGATGATTTACAATGGTGCTGCCAATACAGCACCCAGTGCGAGTCTTGTTCAGCTCCAGACTAAGATCATCCATGTAGCCGTTGAAAAGATACGGAGACAATATCCCCCCCCCCTGCCTAACACCATTGGTTACGGCGAAAGAGCCTGACAGGATGTTGCCCCATCTTACACACATTTTTTGATTAGCATACCAGAAAATAAGTATCCTAACAATATAGCTAGGCACTCCCCTGTTAACTAATTTTTCAATTAAGGTTTTGTGACACACCCTATCAAAAGCCTTACTTGCATCAAGAAAACAAGAGAAAATTGAGCTATTTAGTTTGTTGTATGTATCAATCACTTCTTTCAGCACATATATGCATTGGTCTGTGCCGTAATTTTTCTTAAAGCCAAACTGATTGCTGCTGGTGACAATATATGCAGACATTCTTTCTAGCATTATCATTTCAACTACCTTACTCACCACACTAGCAAGTGCTACTGGGCGGTAGTTGTCTTTAGCTGTAATTTTACCTGATTTATCTTTAATGACAGGAACAAGTATTACGGATATCATAGACTCCGGCAGGACACCATGCGTAAATAGACTGGTGATGCAAGAACTAAGTTTATCTATTAACAACTTATCTGCATATTTAAGATGTTCTGCATATATACCATCCAGCCCACAAGCTTTATTTAGGTTAAGTTTTCTTATGGCATTCTCAAGATCACTGTTAGTCACTTTAATGTCTTCATAATTACTATCTTTCACATATTGAATTGCACCATTAGTAGACCTTTGGTTTACACTGTTAAGTAGTTCCTTAAAATGAGTTTTCCATAAGTCAGCAATGTTCTCTTCACCCGTAACCCCCTCAACACTGACAGGTAATGGTGTGTTACAATTTTGCATGGATCTGATGTCCTTCCAAAAACAGTTAGTATCCTTTTCTGCCAGACTCTGTGGATGCGAACAAGTCCACCTGTGGACGGGACGGCTTTGCAATCATCTTGTCGAAGATAGCCTGTTTGATTGTCCATTCTACTAGAGTGCTCCGCCGGCGAGAGAGAGCGTCTGCCCAGACGTTCGCCACGCCGGGGAGATTTACTGAATGCAGGGAAATTCCTAGCGATTCGGCCAGGGCAAAAATCGGTTCGGAAAACTTCAACAACTCGTGACCTCACTGAGCCCTGTCTCTGAATACAAAAAAAATGCATTTTGATTGTCCATTCGGAACGCAATTGATTTGTTTTTTAAAGTCATGCCGTGAGTTTGGAGAAAAAAGAGGGGGACTAAAAGCTCTTGCTTGTTGATATGGGACTGACTGTCGGCCGACCATGTGCCTTGACCTTGATGGCCCAGGATGGACTGATAGCCCCAACCTAGTGCCCCTGAGGCGTCTGTGTCTACCCACACCGTAGGAGGGGGAGAAACCCATGTCGTGACAGAGTGGAGGACTTCTCGCTTGGCCCAGACCGAGAGTAAGCTGTGGATTAATGGAGGAATTGGCCATAATTTCTTCTCCGGCGAGAGAGGGAAAACTTTGTTGCCTTCCAGGATTAATTGTTTGACTTTCAACCGGCCCAACTTCACAGTTAATTGTATCCAGTTGAGAGAGCCGACTAGGGAATCCCATGTTTTCCTGGTCGTATCGAGACTGTGGAGAAAACGGAACAGTTTCTTGCGGAACCTGCTCCGGTTGTCCACACTCTGAGTAAGAGTCAGATTGGCGGTGTCCCAGACCAGCCCTATCCACTGAATAGTCTTTGAGGGGACAAGGCGAGACTTCGCCAAGTTCACCTTGAACCCTAGGGTTTGTACATGAGCTAACACTTGGTTTACATGATCTTGACATAATTCCATAGAGTTCGCCACTACTAGCCAGTCGTCTAGATACCAAAACACCTGTATGCCCTGGATTAACAGAGGTAAAAGAGCTTGCCGGACGAGTTTTGTGAAAATTCTCGGTGCCAGGTTCAAACCAAAAGGCATTCTTTGGAAGACATAAGTCTCTCGTCTGACCCTTAGGGCGAGGAATTTTTGGAACCGTTGGTTTATTGGGACATGCCAATAGGCATCTTTGAGATCGATCGAGCACATCCAACCTTGCGGCGGAATCGCGAGTCTGAGTTGCTGAACAATAAGCATCCTGAAGGGTGAATTCTCTATAAATGTGTTCAGTTGCGAGAGATCGAGAACTGGTCGCATCTGCACTCTGTCCCTTTTCGGCACTAAGAAAAGTCTGGAAGTGAATACTGGGTGATTGGCATTGACCGGGAGAAGGACTTGTTTTGGTGATCATTTCCTGAAGTAGAGTCTCCTCCTCCTGAGACACATTGGTGTGTTCCCGCGGCTGACGCAGTCGAGGTCGCCGGAGCCACCGCCAGGTGAGTCCTTTGCTCACTACTTTCCTGGCCCAGGTTTTCTTGGGCCAGGCCGAGCGGAATGAACGGAACGAACCCAGGTGCAACCGGGGTCCGACCTTCAAGGCACTTCTCAAATCCTGTGTCCTTAAGCACGGCGTTGGGATGCTGAGAGGCTGGGTGGCTAGTTTTTTGGAGGGGGAGGTGGGTTGGCATCTGACGCTTGGCTAGATTTGGCTGATGACTGGCCCTGATTACCCTTCTGAGGGGCCTTACCTTTATACCCAGAATGTTTACCTTGTTTGGACTTGTACGGGTTCCCTCCCTGCTGCGGCGGAAGTCTGGGATCCCTTGGTGACTGTTTAGCTTGTGGATGGTATTGCTTGTTACCACCCTTTGATTTATGAAAGGGCTTCTTAGCAGGGTCCTTCCGAGCTTGGGAGGTAACCTGCTTCCAGCCATTATCCATATTAAACACCAGTGGTGGGCGTGGGCGCGCCGATTTGGCGCTCTGCGATCCGGTGCGCACTACCAATATAGAGGAGCGCGGAGCGAGGAGCGGCTAAAATCTGAACTCGGAGTGCAGGCGGGGAGCGCAGCTTGAATTTCGCGCTCCTTTCTGGCGCTCCGGAAGCGATTTTTCCTGTCAACAACAGGTTCAAGAACGTCATTATCGTGTACAGTCATCGTACGGTGTTACTCACGGTGTTAGTGAACTGTGATACAGTGATACTATGATAGTGACAGACTGACAGTGTTACAGTTGTTAACTTGTTACTGACTTTTTTTGGCTTTTGCTAACGCTAAGTAAACCTTACGGGCAAGTTACGGCTTACGAAGGGGCCTATTTTAATACATTATTAATGATATCATCATATCAATCATATATTATGATATTAAATTATTAATCGTTTAATCATGTAATCAACTAATCATGTTGTTATTGTATTGTTAGGCTTGTTAGCTTGATAAGTTTAACTGTTTAAGTTTCTCAGTTTGGACAGTTTCTGTAATTCTTTATGTCATATCATAGATATCAATGGACAGTCACAATGTCACAATGATATCAATCATATCATTGATATGACATAAAGAATTACAGAAACTGAGAAAGTGAGAAACTTAAACTTCAGAAAGACACCATGACTTGAGTTTTTTTAATTTTTTGAATTTTTTGAATTTAATGAAGTGAAAGACAAAGGATTGTATTAATTTAGGTAAATAATTAAATAACTTCTAGAAGCTGTTTTTACTTTTTTTATTATACCTATTTTTGGGAGCGCGGAGCGCAGAGCGGGAAGCGCATCGGGTCGGCTGACGAAAGGAGCGTGTGAGCGCTGCCGCATTACCTTATGTCTGAGGAGCGCCCGCATTACCGGTCCCACCGGAGCGCGCCCACCACTGTTAAACACAAGACTCCATGTTTCTGAGTTAAGGAGGGTGGCAGTCAGTACCGGCGAGAGAGTTACCCGGCGACCTATGTCTCCGGTAACTTCCTCACCAGATGGACTCTCAGATCTTAGCGGGCTCGAACCGCCTCCATAATTGCAATTCTGATGTCTCCTAAGGACTGAATAGAATTTTGTAGCAAAAGTCTCCTAGACAATTCAGTAGCTTTCTTAATTTGGGCTTCAGCTATAGCTGAAATAGTACGTGAAACGGAGGCGGCGATCTGGTGACTAACCAAGTACTGAGAGAACATCCGGTAAGCCTTATTTCTTAACTTGAAGTCCCTGTCAAGGTGAGCAGCCGGGGGAGTAGAAAAGGTTTCATCAAGGAAGTGCAAGGAAACTTTGGACGCCGCAAGAAAGTTTAAGTAAATCTGAGGACACTCCTTCTGCTTTGGCTACTGGCAAAGAAAAGTAAGCATGATTTTCTTGGGGAACCTGATGAGAAGACTTAGAAGTAATTGTAGCCGCAAAATCCTGAGCTTCTATCTCCCAGTCTACCCAGGGACCTAACCCCACCGGCCCCATCTGCAGGACTGGTGTATGCGTCTGGTCTAGGACCGGAGTTGTAGCCAACTCCGTCGTGAGAGCATTCAAAGCTTTGACATCGTTGATGCCATCAGCTTTTGACCAATCCGCAAACAGTCATGCAGACGAGGCGGGAGGGATCGCCGGGGCAGCTGTATACACAAAATAATCCGGGTTGTACGAACTTGGTACAGCCTTAATTGATACGTCCATCACCCTCCCTGCCTCATCTTTTGCCCTAAATTTCCTGGTCATATTAATTTCAATATACCACTTGTCGGATACTGGAAGTTCCCCTGACACAGAAGGTTGAGCTAGTTGAGGGTTCACTGGAGTCACAGGGACCCAGGAACAATCCGGGCCATAGAGGAGGGGCATGGGGCCCTTCTTCAGAGGCGCCTTATCTAAAGGAGGTGGAGGAATATCTGCAATAACCCTCAAAGAGGAGGTAGCCAGCGCCGCCGGCACTGTAGTGCCAGAAGCCGCGGCCACCACCGGGGTAGGACATGATGGGAGAAAACCCGGGGAAGCTAAGGGTCTGACAACAGAAGTACTAGGGGCCACCCAAGGTTGAGAAACCGGGGGCTCCGAAGAGGCAGGGAGTTGATAATGCTGCATAACCTTGTGTAATAACTCACTTATCTGATCTGAAGTCACACACTTACTGTGGGACTCCCTGGATGAGTGGGAACTTGCCTCAGAGTCTTCTCCTGTGAGTGACTGGGGAGCCGGAGAGAACATAACCTCCGCCGGCTCTCCACTCGGCTCAGGATTGTCTTGTTCAATTACAATTTCATTATCCGCCGGGGGCCACGTTAAATCTGGGATCGATGATGGCAACATGTCTATGCTACCCTCCTCAGTTCTTGCGTGATTGACGTTAAAAAGAGGTTGATAAGGTTCAGATTGACGCCAGTAATCCCCTGCCACAAAGGGCTGGGAGTCTGGAATCACTTGAGAATGCAATTGTGACCCCGACGGATATCCCCTGTACTGGTCAGCCAGAACCCTACATGGGCCTGCCGATCTAACACTACGAGGTACATAATTTAGTTTAGGTATGGCAAAAGTAACACTAGGAGACACACTCAAGGATTGTTCATTACTAGGTGCGGATTCCAGTGCCTCAGACCCCACTTTTGAGTCCTCAAAGTCCTGTTGAGATACGTCAGAGGTAGGGGTAGGGGGCGGTTGCTGAGGGGTGTCCCTCCTGCTGCCGCTGCTTGCCTGACTCGTTGCTCCCCCAGAGTCCTCTCTCCGGCGTTTGGTAGACCGGGAAGACTCTGCAGAAGAATGTCTAGACTGTTTGCGGGGGGATCTAGACCTTGACCTCGACTTCCGCCTAGGAGAGGGTGATCGTCTCCTCTTGGTACGGTCGGAGGGGGGAACCTCGGTGACCTCACTCTCACTGCTACTACTCACTACCTCTTTGCTGAGGGCTTTCGACTTGACTTTAGGTCTGACAGATTTTGAGGAACCGGGTTTCACAAGGGGTGACTTAATAATGAGTTGTTCCCATAGTACTTCATCATCACAGTGAAGTGCCTTATGGGCAGTGTCTTTGGCATAAGAATTAAAGGTACTCTTAATTTCCTGTAAGGCCGCTAGGCACGATAAGTCTTTATTAGTTACTAAAGCGATTTTCAATTCAGAGCAAATGGAACAGCGTTTAGATAACCACAAGCCTCGGGAATGATCCAAACACCTGACGCACTTAATGCAAAGTTTGTGAGCAAAAATTGGCAATAGAGAGCAGGTAGGAGTAATGCATAGTTCAAACCTCGTCATGGTGCTAATAAGGCCCCTCCCCCCCCCCAGGGTCAGTTACCCAAACCTCCGCCGGAGTAGCAGTCAGGAGCCTGGAAAATAAAATTTCCAGGAATCAATGCTCATAAGGATAACCTGCGAGGTGTTATACATCCTAACTCGTCTCTGCCGGAAAATTAGCTATAGTGCACCACTACTCTAACCTTCCACTGGACTCGTCTAAGCTGGGTTTAACTACTAACCTGTGACAAGTGTCCCAGGTCCCTTGACCTTTAGTGTCTGATCATCCATAAACAAGTTTGCAAAACTAATCTATCACTCTTGTACACTAGACTTGCGGCGCCGCAGGGCGAGAAAATCTAATCGTGCAACTGGGTCAGTTAGGGCGAGTTACTCGGCGGGCCGAGTTTGCAGCCCCCTTAGGAATGCAGTTCCACCGGGAGAGTGTGGTTCAGCCAAACCACGCCGGGACATTTTGAATGTTCCTACCCGTTTATAAGACGGATAACTCGGGCCCACCGCACGGGGCCGCCGGAAAAAACAAAACTCGCGAGACAAGGAGATGGCACATCTCCCCAACCCTGAGTCCCACTCATAACACATCATAAAGAATATATAGGGACATCTCCCCTACCCCAAAAACATGCTACAACGCATGTAAAAAACACTAGGGGCATACATAGGCATATAATTAAAATACAGAAAACTTAGCATCCTAAATTACCTGAAGCCTACGCCGGAGACCCCTACATAAGGCTGACCACGAGGTACAACGAACATCACCGGCAGACGACGCTCCGAAGATCCAGCACAGCGCCCGGATGAGGGAGGCCCACTCAAGGGGCCCAAAGCAAAACACGAACTCTAGAAGGTGGAGCACCACGTGCAGACACCCTTAAACTAGAGCATTTTCTGCTATATAATAATCTGACATGTACTCTCCTCAATAATGACAGTCTGTATCATGCCTTGTAGAGTGGTAGCCTTCTAGCTAAGTAATCGCAAAAGCTAAAGGTGTATCACAAAAAAAAAAAACACACGCGGTACGACAATCCTGGACTCGTCGATGCCTGTTACAAAAGTACCCTATTTTAACACATACTTCCTGCGGACACACCAATCTGGCAACCATGCTAGCTAATCTAAACCTTGTTACTACAACACAGATGTATATAAATGAGTAAGGACTCATTAGACGCTCTGGAACGTCGAATGAAGCGGAGCACGGCGCAAGCCTTGTTGTCAGTGTGGACGCGGAAGTAGGAAGGAAGACGATGGCCGCTAGAGGGCCTGGTGTTGGGGAAGCGAAACATGAGAAATCCACGCATATGGCAAGTCATATGATAACAGATATTAAGTTCTTTTTTCTTTTTTATATTTTACGGGTTTTTTTTTCTGTAGGGTACCCGATCAAAATGACGATCCCGTAAGGGAATTAAGCGTGCACTTATGATGAGTACTCCAGGTTAACTTCCGCGCGGGCTATTCAAAATGCTGGTGCGGGATGTTAAATGGAGACTATTATACTAATAGGCGAAGTCGTCAATGATGAAGGGGCCCTATTAAATTAAAGCCTGGGTGACCGAAGCCACTCCATGGCGGGGAGCTGAGGAGGGTGCAGAAACGCCCGGGAAACCAAAGCCCCACCCAGGGCCCTGTGCCCCTCAGCAATTATGAAGAAAAAGTTGAGGGGCAAAGGAAAAATGTGACGATTTGGCTTCCAATCTTGGTAGATTGGGAGGTCAATCCACGGAAGAGATCTAGAAAATATACAAGTAAAAGGAACAGTCAGAGTAAGCTATGGGTATGGCAGAAATCGCTCAGTTCTCACTCTGATAGACCAGCCCATCACCGCTGGTTAACTCAGTAGGGGGAGAGTATTACAAATAAACTTCTTAATCAGTATACTATGTCTACCAGGAGACAAAACCAATCTCATTGGAAAACGTTCACAACCTGGATAGTAGAAACGGCGCAAACAGACTCATCAGTAGCCTTAATCCTTAAATACTTAGACTATTTGTTTGAACAAAAGCGCTTTTCTGTAGTCACTCTGAAGAACCACTTGTCTGCCATTAGAAACCCCTTTTACGACCTAACTGGTCTATCCATACCACAGGCAGAGGAGAAAGGGTTCATGAGGGCATGTTTCAAAATGCACCCACCACCACGTCAGCTCATGCCTACCTGGTCGCTGGACAAAGCTTTATCTTTGCTTCACTCGCGCAAGTATAATCATGCGCCAGACTTTGAATCATTATTAAAAAATGCTGTGTTCCTTATGGCTTTGGCAACAGGAAACAGAGTATCTGAGCTGGCGGCGATGAACAACAAACCTAATTGCCTCAGGTTTGGGAGACTGCATGAACACTTACAAATTGTTCCGTCTCCCACATTCATAGCAAAGAATGAACATTGTAATCATGTATTTTCAGAATTTACAGTACCGGCACTCAAACGCGGACATACGCATCATATTTTGTGCCCGGTGCAGGCTTTAATCAAATTTATGAGGGTGGCACAACCTCAACAACCAGGCTTTTTATGGGTCAACAGCACAGGTACTCGCGTCACGAGAAGGAAATTAGCTTCTTTACTCGTAGACGTCATTAGAGAAAGTAATCCCGGTGTAGTGGGCAGAGCCTATGACATCAGAAAGTGGGCTGTCTCTCTCAGATTTTTACAAAAAATTTCAATCGATGACATAGCTAACACAAACTTGTGGGCTTCCAATCATACTTTCTTGACGCGATACCTGTCTTTGGCCCTGGATAAGCCAAAACTAACCTGTGTGGCGTTACGGCAGCGGGTCTAGTTAGTCCATGTGCTATTACTAATTAAACTAATTAAGTTTAATCTTAAAGGAAAAAAAGGAGGGGGGGGGGGGCGCAGGTAAGCACAAAAGACCCCTAGAGCCCCTCTGCCGGATAATGTGATAAGGTCACAAGCTGTGATGCTTAATAAGCCGAGCTGGTTCTACAGCTCTAATTATTTTTCGATTTTTTAAGATATCTATCATAGTTACAACTATATAGTATGAATAGAGTGTACAAATTATAGGTTTGACTCCTGTAAGGAGATAAAGAAAACCTAATATTTAGTAGTGGCCCCGTAATCATTGACGAACATGCCTATTACATAAGGCATCCTCTTCAAACACTAATCCACCGTAGTTTTGAATCTACCGCGCAGAGCATTTAAAAACTGAGGAGCCTTCATCATGAGCGCACGCGACCTCACTCATGGCTTCAGTCATTATGAATTGGGTTCTCACTACGAAAAAACTTCGTAAAAAATAAAAACAAAAAGAAAATAAGAATAACTATCCAATAAGCTTTCCATCATATCGTGGATGTACTTGTGTGGATTTCTGACCAGACGCTGATTCAGGCGTCATTCTTCCTTCACTGACATATCAAGTAAACCAAAATCCTTAATACATCAACGAATGGGAAGGGGACGGTCGGGAGGGCCCCAGTCGTCAATGATTACGGGGCCACTACTAAATATTAGGTTTTCTTTATCTCCTTACAGGAGTCAAACCTATAATTTATTAGTGGCCCCTCCATCATTGACGAACATGCCTGATTTCTAAGACTGGAGGGGGACATTCGTAATCATATCATAACTCTAGAAAAGCAGATAATAAAAACAACCACATAGTATTCTTACTTTAAAAATATATTTAACAACGGCGTAGCCGAAAAAATACAAGAAAAAGGGGGTTCAGGCAGGTGCGTGCTTCAAAGAAGCCTGCCTGACAACAAATGGGTAACCCTGAAGATTCTGAACACAGATCTGTAGTTACAAAGGCACCCCACTCAACGAGTGGTGACAAAAAATAACAAGTTATCAGTTTATATGTGCACATATAAACCCCAACATAAACTTGGAGATAAATTGCAAAGGAACTCCATTATTCTAAAATTAAATTGCTTTCGCAGCTAAACTACTCTAACAACACCGTTGTTTTGTACTTAACATTGTACTAGCACAATTTCTCACTGAGAAATTTTCATATCACATTTTAACCTTAAATTGTATCACAGCTCTCATACTCCGGCGGGGTCTAGGGTGTCCTATGTCAACTGACTGCACCCCCCCCCCCCCCCTTTCCCGTGAAAGTAAACAAAAGTGACTGCAGGGCCACCTAGACCCTCTGCCTTAAAGCTATACATGGTAAGGAAGGTTTGTCTAGAGCAACTGACAAGTATCTAGACAGAAACGTATGATTAGACGCCCACAACTGTGTGGACGCTATGTCTTCAACTGAAAAAAATTTCAGGAAACGTAAAGAGGCTGCCCATTTGCGTAAATCGTGGGCCCGACCCACAACGCCGGGATTACTTTCTTTAATGACTTCTACCAGAAGAGAGGCTAATCGCCGTTTAAGTAAGCGTTTACCCGTACTTGCTACCCATAAAGCACCTTGGGGGTTTTGAGGAGCTACTCTCAAATATTTGGTTAGAGCTTGTACTGGACATAAATTATGATGCACCTTTCCCCTTTTTAACGCCGGCACCGTGAACTCAGAAAACACGTGTGCACTATGCTCATTCTTGGCTACAAAACCTGGGGATGGTGCAATGGAAATACATTCATTAAGTCTACCAAACCTAAGACAATTAGGTGTGTTGCTCATCGCCGCCAGCTCAGACACTCTGTTTCCGGTGGCCAAAGCCAAAAGGAAAACCGCCTTTTTTAAGAGTAATGCAAAGTCTGCAGTATTTTGGTACAGATGAGAGTGAAGCAAAGACAAAGCTTTGTCCAGAGACCAAGTAGGCATGAGCTGACGGGGAGGTGGGCGGAGTTTAACCCTTCAACCCCGGGTGGTACACGTGTGTACACAAACGGCATTGTGACAATGGCTTAGTAAAGATTTCAGCATATCTTTTACCTGTCCAAAAGAATTAAGCATAACTTCTTCATCCTCATAAAGATGAAGCATATCTTTATTAAAGATGAAGTCTTTCACGTATCCCTTTACACTTGAAACACTAGTAAGATTCAGGCATCTTTTTATCCCATAAAAAGTCTAAGCCTATCTTAATCTCTAATCCAGCTTCTCCCAGAAGCCCTCATAGATCGCCATCTTGAAGGCCGTGATACCCTGTTGTATCAATCAATTGTTTGGCAAATTATCTCGAATCGCAAATCCGTTAATATAACCACCCGAAGGTACAACCGCCGGGTTTTATATACAAGGACCCCAATGGAAATACGCCTAACGGCCTTATTGGGCTATCCTTAGTTGTAATTATGCAAGGCTGGTACATGTCATATTTATAACATACTATGTGGTACCAACTCTGTAAATTGCTAACTGAATAAATATTATTATTATTATGAATAGTATTATTATTATTAATGTCAAACCAATTATACCTGCCCCAAACCTCTTTGTAAAAAGGTCGCCGGGAGGAAAAGACCAAACAAACAGACAGCATTGTTTCAATGGCTTTGAAAAGCAGAGAAAACCAAGGCCAACAGGTGTCAGCCTCATCACCTAGAAAACTGAGTGGAGCCCCCCTCGACTGGAATAACTCAGGAAGCCTGATCCCAGGCTCGACCATAGAAAACGCAGTTTCTGATGAGCCCTCAAGCGACCAAACTCGTCGGGGTAACTTACCTATTTTAGCCACCCTGACTAAAACTTGGTAAACACAAACGGTGTTCTCGGAGCAACGAGAAAAACGCCGGAAAGGTAACCCACACTAAACTATTCATTACAGCAGGGCGTAATGCATAAAGAAATGAATAACACAGGAAGCCTGATCCCAGGCTCGACCACAGAAAACGCAGTTTCTTATGAGCCCTCAAGCGACCAAACTCGTCGGGGTAACTTACCTATTTTGAGCCATCCTGACTAAAACTCGGTAAACAAAAACGGTGTTCTCGGAGCAACAAGAAAAAACGCCGGAAAGGTAACGTACACCAAACGAGACATTTTAACACATTTTATACAAAGGGTGAGCGCAAAAATAGGGATACCTGAACAGGATGGCGTAATGCATAAAGCAAAAACCGGTGCAAAGGTAGCCATGACAGAGACTGGTGGGATACGTTCTCCAGGTTCTGCATAGACCCGCCGGGACCCAGCTCTGGAAAAAAAAAAAATTCCAGGAATTAATGCTCATAAGGTTAACCCAAACATGTTCACACACAAGTGTTAAATAAAGACCAGCATGGCGTTTATAACTGATGAAGTCTTTCCGGTGGTGTTTGTTTCAAGATTCAATTTTGGAAAAAAAAAAACTAAAAAAGACGCCGGCCCCCAAATTATCTCGTAGATCAAAAACTGGGAAGCCTGACAAATATAAGAGATCTAACTTCTCCCGAAGTTTCTTTTTAGATCGCCGTATGTTGAAGGCGGCGATACAAAACGTATCCCTCAATTGTCTGGTTAACTAACTGAATCGTAAATTCGTTATTCCCATCCCTCCAAGGAGCACCCGCCGGGTGTGAATATTAGTTTGAAAAAACGTTAACCCCAATTGTGCCCTAAAGCGCCGTATGTTGAAGGAGGTGATACACAATGCATCCCTCAATTGTCTGGTCAACTAAACTGAATTTTGCAAATTCGGGCATCCCACCCTTCCAGGTTGCACCCGCCGGGTGATTTAAAGTTTGAAAGTTAACCCCAAATGTTCCTAACCCCACTTCTTTGTAAAAGATCGCGGGGAGGAAATACAAAGATCGCGAATTGCAAATCAGTCAATATAACCACCCAAAGGTACCACCGCCGGGTTTTATATGCAATGTCAAACCAATTGTACCTGCCCCAGACCTCTTTGTAAAAAGGTCGCCGGGAGGGAAAGACTAAACAAACAAACGGCATTGTTTCAATGGCTTATTAAAGATTTCAGCATATCTTTACCTGTCCAAAAGAATTAAGAATAACTTCTTAATCCTCATAAAGATGAAGCATATCTTTATTAAAGATGAAGTCTTTCAAGTATCCCTTTACACCGGAGACACTAGGAAGATTCAGGCATCTTTTTATCCCATAAAAAGTCTAAGCCTATCTTAATCTCTAATCCGGCTTCTCCCAGAAGCCCTCATAGATCGCCGTCTTGAAGGCCGTGATACCCTATTGTATCAATCAATTGTTTGGCAAATTATCTCGAATCGCAAATCCGTTAATATAACCACCCGAAGGTACAACCGCCGGGTTTTATATGTAATGTCAAACCAATTATACCTGCCCAAGACCTCTTGTAAAAAGGTCGCCGGGAGGTAAAGACCAAACAAACAGACAGCATTGTTTCAATGGCTTTGAAAAGCAGAGAAAACCAAGTCCAACAGGTGTCAGCCTGATCACCCAGAAAACTGTGTGGAGCCCCCCTCGACGGGAATAAACCAGGAAGCCTGATCCCAGGCTCGACCATAGAAAACGCAGTTTCTGATGAGCCCTCAAGCGACCAAACTCGTCGGGGTAACTTACCTATTTTAGCCACCCTGACTAAAACTCGGTAAACAAAAACGGTGTCCTCGGAGCAACGAGAAAAACGCCGGAAAGGTAACCCACACTAAACTATACATTACAGGAGGGCGTAATGCATAAAGCAATGAATAAGACAGGAAGCCTGATCCCAGGCTCGACCACAGAAAACGCAGTTTCTTATGAGCCCTCAAGCGACCAAACTCGTCGGGGTAACTTACCTATTTTGAGCC
Source organism: Paralithodes platypus (assembly GCA_032716605.1). NCBI lineage: Eukaryota > Metazoa > Arthropoda > Malacostraca > Decapoda > Lithodidae > Paralithodes > Paralithodes platypus. Next base: position 61,762,178 of record CM064582.1, read on the forward strand.
ATCCTGACTAAACTCGGTAAACAAAAACGGTGTTCTCGGAGCAACAAGAAAAAACGCCGGAAAGGTAACCCACACCAAACGAGACATTTTAACACATTTTATACAAAGGGTGAGCGCAAAAATAGGGATACCTGAACAGGAGGGCGTAATGCATAAAGCAAAAACCGGGGCAAAGGTAGCCATGACAGAGACTGGTGGGAAACTTACTCCAGGTTCTGCATAGACCCGCCAGGACCCAGCTCTGGAAAAAAAGAAAATTTCCAGGAATTAATGCTCATAAGGTTAACCCAAACATGTTCGCACACAAGTGTTAAATAACCCGCCGGGTAACGAGACGTAATACTCAACGACTATAGCTCGCTACGCGGTGGGGTTTCCTAAGTAAAAGATTTCAGAATATCTTAATATGTCCAAAAGATTTATGAATACCCTCTGACATAATATATAAAGACCAGCATGGCGTTTATAACTGATTAAGTCTTTCCGGTGGTGTTTGTTTCAAGATTCATTTTTGGAAAAAAAAAAAAACTAAAAAAGACGCCGGCCCCCGAATAATCTCGTAGATAAAAAACTGGGAAGCCTGACAAATATACGAGATCGAACTTCTCCCGAAGTATCTTTTTAGATCGCCGTATGTTGAAGGCGGCGATACAAAACGTATCCCTCAATTGTCTGGTTAACTAACCGAATTGTAGATTCGTTATTCCCACCCTTCCAGGGAGCACCCGCCGGGTGTGAATATTAGTTTAAAAAACGTTAACCCCAATTGTGCCTTAAATTGCCGTATGTTGAAGGAGGCGATACACAATGCATCCCTCAATTGTCTGGTCAACTAAACCGAATTTTGTAACTTCGGTCATCCCACCCTACCAGGATGCACCCGCCGGGTGATTTAAAGTTTAAAAGTTAACCCCAATTGTTCCTAACCCCACATCTTTGTAAAAGATCGCCGGGGAGGAAAAACAACAACAGCATAGTTTTATATTGGCTTTGCAAAACCGAAAAAACTACAAACAACACGTGTCCGTATGAACACTGTTAGATGGGTACAGCCAACCTGCCGGGAATCCGAAGGAGCCTGAAACAGGCACCCCAGAGACGCAGTCCTGGGGAGCCACAGACACCCACTCGCCGGGGAAACAAGCCTGTTTTTAACCACGCGTGGCCAAAACTCGTTAACCAGCCGGGGTTTATCATGGTGTAACCGAGAAAACCCCGCCGGAAATAACCCACCCCGTCCAGATACCATCTGAACGCAACACAGGACCGAGGCGTAGCCAAAACACAACTAACGCCGGGCCCAACATAGTCCGTGGAATTAGCCAATACACAACTAACCCAGGACACATAAATAGTCCGTGGAATTAGCCAAAACACAACTAAACCAGGACACACATCACACAGTAGTACATATTTAGAAAATACATCAATAACACTTGTATATGTGGTAAAGCTACGAGAGGCTGGCTAGGCCTAGGCAGACGGATCATATTAACATTGCGGAATATAAACAAAAAGCACTGAATTATATCACAACAGGAACCACCGCCAACACACCACTGTAGCAAATACTTCCGGCAAAGGGAAGAACTGACTCGGGACCCAGAAAAAACTTCACTAAGTGAAGAAAAATACGCTGGGAACGTCAGCAAAAATACGCTACCTCATCAGAAAGATAAAAGAAAGCAATAACGCGTAATGAAAGCCGCCTGCAACACAAAGCTAGCTAACTGTGACAAAGTTCACCTGTCCACAACCGGACCACGAGGGTACATCCGAAATAGATGCCCCAAACACACGACCCAAAATACACTGCACTGCGGGCAACCAGCCCAGGACACTCCTGCTACGCATATCCTAACCTTACTCGATACATCCCGGAGTAAACAAATGAGAAAAAACTCACTAGGGACGCAGCAAATGCGGAACCAGCGGAGCGTGGAGAGACACGTCCTGGCCGGCTGACCGCAGAGCAGAGAAGGAAGAATGACGCCTGAATCAGCGTCTGGTCAAAGATCCACACAAGTACATCCACGATATGATGGAAAGCTTATTGGATAGTTATTCTTATTTTCTTTTTCTTTTTTATTTTCTACGAAGTTTTTTCGTAGTGAGAACCCAATTCATAATGACTGAAGCCATGAGTGAGGTCGCGTGCGCTCATGATGAAGGATCCTCAGATTTTAAATGCTCTGCGCGGTAGATTCAAACTACGGCGGATTAGTGTTTGAAGAGGATGCCTTATGTAATAGGCATGTTCGTCAATGATGGAGGGGCCACTAATAAATATGTGTCTATGAGTTGAACAGGAATACAAGTATGCTCCTAGTCAACAATATTTTATGAATCTCAATGTGAGATCTTATCATATGTACCTAATCGGTCAAATATAAGCAGATATTCTTTGAAGTAACGCACTGCATTCTTTTCCAATTTTTTACTTTTATTGTATGTAAGCAATAAAGACTTAAATTGTTAAATGATTCTTTGTTAGTGGTTTGATATTGTCACGAATGTCCCCCTCCAGTCTTAGATATCAGGCATACCGTCAATGATGGAGGGCCCACTAATAAATAATAGGTTTGAGTCCCGGAGGGAAGAATAAAAATCTAATATTTAGTAGTGGCCCCGAAATCATTGACGATGTAGGGCCCTCTCTTCCATCCCCTTCCCATTCGTTTGATGTCTTGAGTTTAGTCTTAATATGTCATTGAAGGGAGAATGGCATGGAGAATGGAGAATGGGGAGCGCAGCTTGAATTTCGCGCTCCTTTCTGGCGCTCCGGAAGCGATTTTTCCTGTCAACAACAGGTTCAAGAACGTCATTATTGTGTACAGTCATCGTACGGTGTTACTCACGGTGTTAGTGAACTGTGATACAGTGATACTATGATAGTGACAGACTGACAGTGTTACAGTTGTTAACTTGTTACTGACTTTTTTTGGCTTTTGCTAACGCTAAGTAAACCTTACGGGCAAGTTACGGCTTACGAAGGGGCCTATTTTAATACATTATTAATGATATCATCATATCAATCATATCACATTATGATATTAAATTATTAATCGTTTAATCATGTAATCAACTAATCATGTTGTTATTGTATTGTTAGGCTTGTTAGCTTGATAAGTTTAACTGTTTAAGTTTCTCAGTTTGGACAGTTTCTGTAATTCTTTATGTCATATCATAGATATCAATGGACAGTCACAATGTCACAATGATATCAATCATATCATTGATATGACATAAAGAATTACAGAAACTGAGAAAGTGAGAAACTTAAACTTCAGAAAGACACCATGACTTGAGTTTTTTTTAATTTTTTGAATTTTTTGAATTTAATGAAGTGAAAGACAAAGGATTGTATTAATTTAGGTAAATAATTAAATAACTTCTAGAAGCTGTTTTTTACTTTTTTTATTATATACCTATTTTTGGGAGCGCGGAGCGCAGAGCGGGAAGCGCATCGGGTCGGCTGACGAAAGGAGCGTGTGAGCGCTGCCGCATTACCTTATGTCTGAGGAGCGCGGAGCGCTGCCGCATTACCTTATGTCTGAGGAGCGCGGAGCGCTGCCGCATTACCGGTCCCACCGGAGCGCGCCCACCACTGTTAAACACAAGACTCCATGTTTCTGAGTTAAGGAGGGTGGCAGTCAGTACCGGCGAGAGAGTTACCCGGCGACCTATGTCTCCGGTAACTTCCTCACCAGATGGACTCTCAGATCTTAGCGGGTTCGAACCGCCTCCATAATTGCAATTCTGATGTCTCCTAAGGACTGAATAGAATTTTGTAGCAAAAGTCTCCTAGACAATTCAGTAGCTTTCTTAATTTGGGCTTCAGCTATAGCTGAAATAGTACGTGAAATGGAGGCGGCGATCTGGTGACTAACCAAGTACTGAGAGAACATCCGGTAAGCCTTATTTCTTAACTTGAAGTCCCTGTCAAGGTGAGCAGCCGGGGGAGTAGAAAAGGTTTCATCAAGGAAGTGCAAGGAAACTTTGGACGCCGCAAGAAAGTTTAAGTAAATCTGAGGACACTCCTTCTGCTTTGGCTACTGGCAAAGAAAAGTAAGCATGATTTTCTTGGGGAACCTGATGAGAAGACTTAGAAGTAATTGTAGCCGCAAAATCCTGAGCTTCTATCTCCCAGTCTACCCAGGGACCTAACCCCACCGGCCCCATCTGCAGGACTGGTGTATGCGTCTGGTCTAGGACCGGAGTTGTAGCCAACTCCGTCGTGAGAGCATTCAAAGCTTTGACATCGTTGATGCCATCAGCTTTTGACCAATCCGCAAACAGTCATGCAGACGAGGCGGGAGGGATCGCCGGGGCAGCTGTATACACAAAATAATCCGGGTTGTACGAACTTGGTACAGCCTTAATTGATACGTCCATCACCCTCCCTGCCTCATCTTTTGCCCTAAATTTCCTGGTCATATTAATTTCAATATACCACTTGTCGGATACTGGAAGTTCCCCTGACACAGAAGGTTGAGCTAGTTGAGGGTTCACTGGAGTCACAGGGACCCAGGAACAATCCGGGCCATAGAGGAGGGGCATGGGGCCCTTCTTCAGAGGCGCCTTATCTAAAGGAGGTGGAGGAATATCTGCAATAACCCTCAAAGAGGAGGTAGCCAGCGCCGCCGGCACTGTAGTGCCAGAAGCCGCGGCCACCACCGGGGTAGGACATGATGGGAGAAAACCCGGGGAAGCTAAGGGTCTGACAACAGAAGTACTAGGGGCCACCCAAGGTTGAGAAACCGGGGGCTCCGAAGAGGCAGGGAGTTGATAATGCTGCATAACCTTGTGTAATAACTCACTTATCTGATCTGAAGTCACACACTTACTGTGGGACTCCCTGGATGAGTGGGAACTTGCCTCAGAGTCTTCTCCTGTGAGTGACTGGGGAGCCGGAGAGAACATAACCTCCGCCGGCTCTCCACTCGGCTCAGGATTGTCTTGTTCAATTACAATTTCATTATCCGCCGGGGGCCACGTTAAATCTGGGATCGATGATGGCAACATGTCTATGCTACCCTCCTCAGTTCTTGCGTGATTGACGTTAAAAAGAGGTTGATAAGGTTCAGATTGACGCCAGTAATCCCCTGCCACAAAGGGCTGGGAGTCTGGAATCACTTGAGAATGCAATTGTGACCCCGACGGATATCCCCTGTACTGGTCAGCCAGAACCCTACATGGGCCTGCCGATCTAACACTACGAGGTACATAATTTAGTTTAGGTATGGCAAAAGTAACACTAGGAGACACACTCAAGGATTGTTCATTACTAGGTGCGGATTCCAGTGCCTCAGACCCCACTTTTGAGTCCTCAAAGTCCTGTTGAGATACGTCAGAGGTAGGGGTAGGGGGCGGTTGCTGAGGGGTGTCCCTCCTGCTGCCGCTGCTTGCCTGACTCGTTGCTCCCCCAGAGTCCTCTCTCCGGCGTTTGGTAGACCGGGAAGACTCTGCAGAAGAATGTCTAGACTGTTTGCGGGGGGATCTAGACCTTGACCTCGACTTCCGCCTAGGAGAGGGTGATCGTCTCCTCTTGGTACGGTCGGAGGGGGGAACCTCGGTGACCTCACTCTCACTGCTACTACTCACTACCTCTTTGCTGAGGGCTTTCGACTTGACTTTAGGTCTGACAGATTTTGAGGAACCGGGTTTCACAAGGGGTGACTTAATAATGAGTTGTTCCCATAGTACTTCATCATCACAGTGAAGTGCCTTATGGGCAGTGTCTTTGGCATAAGAATTAAAGGTACTCTTAATTTCCTGTAAGGCCGCTAGGCACGATAAGTCTTTATTAGTTACTAAAGCGATTTTCAATTCAGAGCAAATGGAACAGCGTTTAGATAACCACAAGCCTCGGGAATGATCCAAACACCTGACGCACTTAATGCAAAGTTTGTGAGCAAAAATTGGCAATAGAGAGCAGGTAGGAGTAATGCATAGTTCAAACCTCGTCATGGTGCTAATAAGGCCCCTCCCCCCCCCCAGGGTCAGTTACCCAAACCTCCGCCGGAGTAGCAGTCAGGAGCCTGGAAAATAAAATTTCCAGGAATCAATGCTCATAAGGATAACCTGCGAGGTGTTATACATCCTAACTCGTCTCTGCCGGAAAATTAGCTATAGTGCACCACTACTCTAACCTTCCACTGGACTCGTCTAAGCTGGGTTTAACTACTAACCTGTGACAAGTGTCCCAGGTCCCTTGACCTTTAGTGTCTGATCATCCATAAACAAGTTTGCAAAACTAATCTATCACTCTTGTACACTAGACTTGCGGCGCCGCAGGGCGAGAAAATCTAATCGTGCAACTGGGTCAGTTAGGGCGAGTTACTCGGCGGGCCGAGTTTGCAGCCCCCTTAGGAATGCAGTTCCACCGGGAGAGTGTGGTTCAGCCAAACCACGCCGGGACATTTTGAATGTTCCTACCCGTTTATAAGACGGATAACTCGGGCCCACCGCACGGGGCCGCCGGAAAAAACAAAACTCGCGAGACAAGGAGATGGCACATCTCCCCAACCCTGAGTCCCACTCATAACACATCATAAAGAATATATAGGGACATCTCCCCTACCCCAAAAACATGCTACAACGCATGTAAAAAACACTAGGGGCATACATAGGCATATAATTAAAATACAGAAAACTTAGCATCCTAAATTACCTGAAGCCTACGCCGGAGACCCCTACATAAGGCTGACCACGAGGTACAACGAACATCACCGGCAGACGACGCTCCGAAGATCCAGCACAGCGCCCGGATGAGGGAGGCCCACTCAAGGGGCCCAAAGCAAAACACGAACTCTAGAAGGTGGAGCACCACGTGCAGACACCCTTAAACTAGAGCATTTTCTGCTATATAATAATCTGACATGTACTCTCCTCAATAATGACAGTCTGTATCATGCCTTGTAGAGTGGTAGCCTTCTAGCTAAGTAATCGCAAAAGCTAAAGGTGTATCACAAAAAAAAAACACACGCGGTACGACAATCCTGGACTCGTCGATGCCTGTTACAAAAGTACCCTATTTTAACACATACTTCCTGCGGACACACCAATCTGGCAACCATGCTAGCTAATCTAAACCTTGTTACTACAACACAGATGTATATAAATGAGTAAGGACTCATTAGACGCTCTGGAACGTCGAATGAAGCGGAGCACGGCGCAAGCCTTGTTGTCAGTGTGGACGCGGAAGTAGGAAGGAAGACGATGGCCGCTAGAGGGCCTGGTGTTGGGGAAGCGAAACATGAGAAATCCACGCATATGGCAAGTCATATGATAACAGATATTAAGTTCTTTTTTCTTTTTTATATTTTACGGGTTTTTTTTTCTGTAGGGTACCCGATCAAAATGACGATCCCGTAAGGGAATTAAGCGTGCACTTATGATGAGTACTCCAGGTTAACTTCCGCGCGGGCTATTCAAAATGCTGGTGCGGGATGTTAAATGGAGACTATTATACTAATAGGCGAAGTCGTCAATGATGAAGGGGCCCTATTAAATTAAAGCCTGGGTGACCGAAGCCACTCCATGGCGGGGAGCTGAGGAGGGTGCAGAAACGCCCGGGAAACCAAAGCCCCACCCAGGGCCCTGTGCCCCTCAGCAATTATGAAGAAAAAGTTGAGGGGCAAAGGAAAAATGTGACGATTTGGCTTCCAATCTTGGTAGATTGGGAGGTCAATCCACGGAAGAGATCTAGAAAATATACAAGTAAAAGGAACAGTCAGAGTAAGCTATGGGTATGGCAGAAATCGCTCAGTTCTCACTCTGATAGACCAGCCCATCACCGCTGGTTAACTCAGTAGGGGGAGAGTATTACAAATAAACTTCTTAATCAGTATACTATGTCTACCAGGAGACAAAACCAATCTCATTGGAAAACGTTCACAACCTGGATAGTAGAAACGGCGCAAACAGACTCATCAGTAGCCTTAATCCTTAAATACTTAGACTATTTGTTTGAACAAAAGCGCTTTTCTGTAGTCACTCTGAAGAACCACTTGTCTGCCATTAGAAACCCCTTTTACGACCTAACTGGTCTATCCATACCACAGGCAGAGGAGAAAGGGTTCATGAGGGCATGTTTCAAAATGCACCCACCACCACGTCAGCTCATGCCTACCTGGTCGCTGGACAAAGCTTTATCTTTGCTTCACTCGCGCAAGTATAATCATGCGCCAGACTTTGAATCATTATTAAAAAATGCTGTGTTCCTTATGGCTTTGGCAACAGGAAACAGAGTATCTGAGCTGGCGGCGATGAACAACAAACCTAATTGCCTCAGGTTTGGGAGACTGAATGAACACTTACAAATCGCTCTGTCTCCCATATTCATAGCAAAAAAAGAACATTGTAATAATTTGTTTTCAGAATTTACAGTGCCGGCACTCAAACGCGGGCATACGCATCATATTTTGTACCCGGTACAGTCTTTAATCAAGTTATGAGGGTGGCACAACCTCAACAACCAGGCTTCCTATGGGTTAACAGCACAGGTACTCGCATCACGAGAAGGAAATTAGATTCTTTACTCGTAGACGTCATTAAAGAAAGTAATCCCAGTGTAGTGGGCAGAGCCCATTACATCAGAAAGTGGGCTGTCTCTCTCAGATTTTACAAAAAATTTCAATTGATGACATAGCTAACACAAACTTGTGGGCTTCCAATCATAATTTCTTGACGCGATACCTGTCTGTGGCCCTGGATAAACCAAAACTAACCTGTGTGGCGTTACAGCAGCGGGTCTAGTTAGTCCATGTGCTATTACTAATTAAACTAATTAAGTTTAATCTTAAAGGAAAAAAAGGAGGGGGGGGGGGGGCGCAGGTAAGCACAAAAGACCCCTAGAGCCCCTCCGCCGGATAATGTGATAAGGTCACAAGCTGTGATGCTTAATAAGCCGAGCTGGTTCTACAGCTCTAATTATTTTTCGATTTTTTAAGATATCTATCATAGTTACAACTATATAGTATGAATAGAGTGTACAAATTATAGGTTTGACTCCTGTAAGGAGATAAAGAAAACCTAATATTTAGTAGTGGCCCCGTAATCATTGACGAACATGCCTATTACATAAGGCATCCTCTTCAAACACTAATCCACCGTAGTTTTGAATCTACCGCGCAGAGCATTTAAAAACTGAGGAGCCTTCATCATGAGCGCACGCGACCTCACTCATGGCTTCAGTCATTATGAATTGGGTTCTCACTACGAAAAAACTTCGTAAAAAATAAAAACAAAAGAAAATAAGAATAACTATCCAATAAGCTTTCCATCATATCGTGGATGTACTTGTGTGGATTTCTGACCAGACGCTGATTCAGGCGTCATTCTTCCTTCACTGACATATCAAGTCAACCAAAATCCTTAATACATCAACGAATGGGAAGGGGACGGTCGGGAGGGCCCCAGTCGTCAATGATTACGGGGCCACTACTAAATATTAGGTTTTCTTTATCTCCTTACAGGAGTCAAACCTATAATTTATTAGTGGCCCCTCCATCATTGACGAACATGCCTGATTTCTAAGACTGGAGGGGGACATTCGTAATCATATCATAACTCTAGAAAAGCAGATAATAAAAACAACCACATAGTATTCTTACTTTGAAAATATATTTAACAACGGCGTAGCCGAAAAAATACAAGAAAAAGGGGGTTCAGGCAGGTGCGTGCTTCAAAGAAGCCTGCCTGACAACAAATGGGTAACCCTGAAGATTCTGAACACAGATCTGTAGTTACAAAGGCACCCCACTCAACGAGTGGTGACAAAAAATAACAAGTTATCAGTTTATATGTGCACATATTAAACCCCAACATAAACTTGGAGATAAATTGCAAAGGAACTCCATTATTCTAAAATTAAATTGCTTTCGCAGCTAAACTACTCTAACAACACCGTTGTTTTGTACTTAACATTGTACTAGCACAATTTCTCACTGAGAAATTTTCATATCACATTTTAACCTTAAATTGTATCACAGCTCTCATACTCCGGCGGGGTCTAGGGTGTCCTATGTCAACTGACTGCACCCCCCCCCCCCCCCCTTTCCCGTGAAAGTAAACAAAAGTGACTGCAGGGCCACCTAGACCCTCTGCCTTAAAGCTATACATGGTAAGGAAGGTTTGTCTAGAGCAACTGACAAGTATCTAGACAGAAACGTATGATTAGACGCCCACAACTGTGTGGACGCTATGTCTTCAACTGAAAAAAATTTCAGGAAACGTAAAGAGGCTGCCCATTTGCGTAAATCGTGGGCCCGACCCACAACGCCGGGATTACTTTCTTTAATGACTTCTACCAGAAGAGAGGCTAATCGCCGTTTAAGTAAGCGTTTACCCGTACTTGCTACCCATAAAGCACCTTGGGGGTTTTGAGGAGCTACTCTCAAATATTTGGTTAGAGCTTGTACTGGACATAAATTATGATGCACCTTTCCCCTTTTTAACGCCGGCACCGTGAACTCAGAAAACACGTGTGCACTATGCTCATTCTTGGCTACAAAACCTGGGGATGGTGCAATGGAAATACATTCATTAAGTCTACCAAACCTAAGACAATTAGGTGTGTTGCTCATCGCCGCCAGCTCAGACACTCTGTTTCCGGTGGCCAAAGCCAAAAGGAAAACCGCCTTTTTTAAGAGTAATGCAAAGTCTGCAGTATTTTGGTACAGATTTTTGGTGAAGCAAAGACAAAGCTTTGTCCAGAGACCAAGTGGGCATGAGCTGACGGGGAGGTGGGCGGAGTTTAACCTTCAACCCCGGGTGGTACACGTGTGTACACAAACGGCATTGTGACAATGGCTTAGTAAAGATTTCAGCATATCTTTTACCTGTCCAAAAGAATTAAGCATAACTTCTTCATCCTCATAAAGATGAAGCATATCTTTATTAAAGATGAAGTCTTTCACGTATCCCTTTACACTTGAAACACTAGTAAGATTCAGGCATCTTTTTATCCCATAAAAAGTCTAAGCCTATCTTAATCTCTAATCCAGCTTCTCCCAGAAGCCCTCATAGATCGCCATCTTGAAGGCCGTGATACCCTGTTGTATCAATCAATTGTTTGGCAAATTATCTCGAATCGCAAATCCGTTAATATAACCACCCGAAGGTACAACCGCCGGGTTTTATATACAAGGACCCCAATGGAAATACGCCTAACGGCCTTATTGGGCTATCCTTAGTTGTAATTATGCAAGGCTGGTACATGTCATATTTATAACATACTATGTGGTACCAACTCTGTAAATTGCTAACTGAATAAATATTATTATTATTATGAATAGTATTATTATTATTAATGTCAAACCAATTATACCTGCCCCAAACCTCTTTGTAAAAAGGTCGCCGGGAGGAAAAGACCAAACAAACAGACAGCATTGTTTCAATGGCTTTGAAAAGCAGAGAAAACCAAGGCCAACAGGTGTCAGCCTCATCACCTAGAAAACTGAGTGGAGCCCCCCTCGACTGGAATAACTCAGGAAGCCTGATCCCAGGCTCGACCATAGAAAACGCAGTTTCTGATGAGCCCTCAAGCGACCAAACTCGTCGGGGTAACTTACCTATTTTAGCCACCCTGACTAAAACTTGGTAAACACAAACGGTGTTCTCGGAGCAACGAGAAAAACGCCGGAAAGGTAACCCACACTAAACTATTCATTACAGCAGGGCGTAATGCATAAAGAAATGAATAACACAGGAAGCCTGATCCCAGGCTCGACCACAGAAAACGCAGTTTCTTATGAGCCCTCAAGCGACCAAACTCGTCGGGGTAACTTACCTATTTTGAGCCATCCTGACTAAAACTCGGTAAACAAAAACGGTGTTCTCGGAGCAACAAGAAAAAACGCCGGAAAGGTAACGTACACCAAACGAGACATTTTAACACATTTTATACAAAGGGTGAGCGCAAAAATAGGGATACCTGAACAGGATGGCGTAATGCATAAAGCAAAAACCGGTGCAAAGGTAGCCATGACAGAGACTGGTGGGATACGTTCTCCAGGTTCTGCATAGACCCGCCGGGACCCAGCTCTGGAAAAAAAAAAATTCCAGGAATTAATGCTCATAAGGTTAACCCAAACATGTTCACACACAAGTGTTAAATAAAGACCAGCATGGCGTTTATAACTGATGAAGTCTTTCCGGTGGTGTTTGTTTCAAGATTCAATTTTGGAAAAAAAAAAACTAAAAAAGACGCCGGCCCCAAATTATCTCGTAGATCAAAAACTGGGAAGCCTGACAAATATAAGAGATCTAACTTCTCCCGAAGTTTCTTTTTAGATCGCCGTATGTTGAAGGCGGCGATACAAACGTATCTCTCAATTGTCTGGTTAACTAACTGAATCGTAAATTCGTTATTCCCATCCCTCCAAGGAGCACCCGCCGGGTGTGAATATTAGTTTGAAAAAACGTTAACCCCAATTGTGCCCTAAAGCGCCGTATGTTGAAGGAGGTGATACACAATGCATCCCTCAATTGTCTGGTCAACTAAACTGAATTTTGCAAATTCGGGCATCCCACCCTTCCAGGTTGCACCCGCCGGGTGATTTAAAGTTTGAAAGTTAACCCCAAATGTTCCTAACCCCACTTCTTTGTAAAAGATCGCCGGGGAGGAAATACAAAGATCGCGAATTGCAAATCAGTCAATATAACCACCCAAAGGTACCACCGCCGGGTTTTATATGCAATGTCAAACCAATTGTACCTGCCCCAGACCTCTTTGTAAAAAGGTCGCCGGGAGGGAAAGACTAAACAAACAAACGGCATTGTTTCAATGGCTTATTAAAGATTTCAGCATATCTTTACCTGTCCAAAAGAATTAAGAATAACTTCTTAATCCTCATAAAGATGAAGCATATCTTTATTAAAGATGAAGTCTTTCAAGTATCCCTTTACACCGGAGACACTAGGAAGATTCAGGCATCTTTTTATCCCATAAAAAGTCTAAGCCTATCTTAATCTCTAATCCGGCTTCTCCCAGAAGCCCTCATAGATCGCCGTCTTGAAGGCCGTGATACCCTATTGTATCAATCAATTGTTTGGCAAATTATCTCGAATCGCAAATCCGTTAATATAACCACCCGAAGGTACAACCGCCGGGTTTTATATGTAATGTCAAACCAATTATACCTGCCCAAGACCTCTTGTAAAAAGGTCGCCGGGAGGTAAAGACCAAACAAACAGACAGCATTGTTTCAATGGCTTTGAAAAGCAGAGAAAACCAAGTCCAACAGGTGTCAGCCTGATCACCCAGAAAACTGTGTGGAGCCCCCCTCGACGGGAATAAACCAGGAAGCCTGATCCCAGGCTCGACCATAGAAAACGCAGTTTCTGATGAGCCCTCAAGCGACCAAACTCGTCGGGGTAACTTACCTATTTTAGCCACCCTGACTAAAACTCGGTAAACAAAAACGGTGTCCTCGGAGCAACGAGAAAAACGCCGGAAAGGTAACCCACACTAAACTATACATTACAGGAGGGCGTAATGCATAAAGCAATGAATAAGACAGGAAGCCTGATCCCAGGCTCGACCACAGAAAACGCAGTTTCTTATGAGCCCTCAAGCGACCAAACTCGTCGGGGTAACTTACCTATTTTGAGCCATCCTGACTAAAACTCGGTAAACAAAAACGGTGTTCTCGGAGCAACAAGAAAAAACGCCGGAAAGGTAACCCACACCAAACGAGACATTTTAACACATTTTATACAAAGGGTGAGCGCAAAAATAGGGATACCTGAACAGGAGGGCGTAATGCATAAAGCAAAAACCGGGGCAAAGGTAGCCATGACAGAGACTGGTGGGAAACTTACTCCAGGTTCTGCATAGACCCGCCAGGACCCAGCTCTGGAAAAAAAGAAAATTTCCAGGAATTAATGCTCATAAGGTTAACCCAAACATGTTCGCACACAAGTGTTAAATAACCCGCCGGGTAACGAGACGTAATACTCAACGACTATAGCTCGCTACGCGGTGGGGTTTCCTAAGTAAAAGATTTCAGAATATCTTAATATGTCCAAAAGATTTATGAATACCCTCTGACATAATATATAAAGACCAGCATGGCGTTTATAACTGATTAAGTCTTTCCGGTGGTGTTTGTTTCAAGATTCATTTTTGGAAAAAAAAAAAAACTAAAAAAGACGCCGGCCCCCGAATAATCTCGTAGATAAAAAACTGGGAAGCCTGACAAATATACGAGATCGAACTTCTCCCGAAGTATCTTTTTAGATCGCCGTATGTTGAAGGCGGCGATACAAAACGTATCCCTCAATTGTCTGGTTAACTAACCGAATTGTAGATTCGTTATTCCCACCCTTCCAGGGAGCACCCGCCGGGTGTGAATATTAGTTTAAAAAACGTTAACCCCAATTGTGCCTTAAATTGCCGTATGTTGAAGGAGGCGATACACAATGCATCCCTCAATTGTCTGGTCAACTAAACCGAATTTTGTAACTTCGGTCATCCCACCCTACCAGGATGCACCCGCCGGGTGATTTAAAGTTTAAAAGTTAACCCCAATTGTTCCTAACCCCACATCTTTGTAAAAGATCGCCGGGGAGGAAAAACAACAACAGCATAGTTTTATATTGGCTTTGCAAAACCGAAAAAACTACAAACAACACGTGTCCGTATGAACACTGTTAGATGGGTACAGCCAACCTGCCGGGAATCCGAAGGAGCCTGAAACAGGCACCCCAGAGACGCAGTCCTGGGGAGCCACAGACACCCACTCGCCGGGGAAACAAGCCTGTTTTTAAACCACGCGTGGCCAAAACTCGTTAACCAGCCGGGGTTTATCATGGTGTAACCGAGAAAACCCCGCCGGAAATAACCCACCCCGTCCAGATACCATCTGAACGCAACACAGGACCGAGGCGTAGCCAAAACACAACTAACGCCGGGCCCAACATAGTCCGTGGAATTAGCCAATACACAACTAACCCAGGACACATAAATAGTCCGTGGAATTAGCCAAAACACAACTAAACCAGGACACACATCACACAGTAGTACATATTTAGAAAATACATCAATAACACTTGTATATGTGGTAAAGCTACGAGAGGCTGGCTAGGCCTAGGCAGACGGATCATATTAACATTGCGGAATATAAACAAAAAGCACTGAATTATATCACAACAGGAACCACCGCCAACACACCACTGTAGCAAATACTTCCGGCAAAGGGAAGAACTGACTCGGGACCCAGAAAAAACTTCACTAAGTGAAGAAAAATACGCTGGGAACGTCAGCAAAAATACGCTACCTCATCAGAAAGATAAAAGAAAGCAATAACGCGTAATGAAAGCCGCCTGCAACACAAAGCTAGCTAACTGTGACAAAGTTCACCTGTCCACAACCGGACCACGAGGGTACATCCGAAATAGATGCCCCAAACACACGACCCAAAATACACTGCACTGCGGGCAACCAGCCCAGGACACTCCTGCTACGCATATCCTAACCTTACTCGATACATCCCGGAGTAAACAAATGAGAAAAAACTCACTAGGGACGCAGCAAATGCGGAACCAGCGGAGCGTGGAGAGACACGTCCTGGCCGGCTGACCGCAGAGCAGAGAAGGAAGAATGACGCCTGAATCAGCGTCTGGTCAAAGATCCACACAAGTACATCCACGATATGATGGAAAGCTTATTGGATAGTTATTCTTATTTTCTTTTTCTTTTTTATTTTCTACGAAGTTTTTTCGTAGTGAGAACCCAATTCATAATGACTGAAGCCATGAGTGAGGTCGCGTGCGCTCATGATGAAGGATCCTCAGATTTTAAATGCTCTGCGCGGTAGATTCAAACTACGGCGGATTAGTGTTTGAAGAGGATGCCTTATGTAATAGGCATGTTCGTCAATGATGGAGGGGCCACTAATAAATATGTGTCTATGAGTTGAACAGGAATACAAGTATGCTCCTAGTCAACAATATTTTATGAATCTCAATGTGAGATCTTATCATATGTACCTAATCGGTCAAATATAAGCAGATATTCTTTGAAGTAACGCACTGCATTCTTTTCCAATTTTTTACTTTTATTGTATGTAAGCAATAAAGACTTAAATTGTTAAATGATTCTTTGTTAGTGGTTTGATATTGTCACGAATGTCCCCCTCCAGTCTTAGATATCAGGCATACCGTCAATGATGGAGGGCCCACTAATAAATAATAGGTTTGAGTCCCGGAGGGAAGAATAAAAATCTAATATTTAGTAGTGGCCCCGAAATCATTGACGATGTAGGGCCCTCTCTTCCATCCCCTTCCCATTCGTTTGATGTCTTGAGTTTAGTCTTAATATGTCATTGAAGGGAGAATGGCATCTCAGAGAGCAGCGTCAGGAATAGAATCCACGCAAGAAATCCACCGAGATGGAAAGCATTTATATAACAAGTTTTAAGTTACTTTTTCTTTTTTCTTTTTTACAAAGTTTTTTCGTAGTGAGTACCCCAATCATAAGACGATTCCATAAGAGAATTAGCGTTGCACTTATGATGTAGGACTCTATTTATTATCCATCATTGACGATTATGCCTATTACATAAGGCACCCTCTTCAAACACTCATCCGCCGTAATTTTGAATCTACCGCACAGAGCATAAAAAATTTGAGGAGCCTTCATCATGAGCGCACGCAACCTCACTCATGGTTCAGTCATTATGAAATTGGGTTCTCACTACGAAAAAACTTCGTAAAAAATAAAAACAAACAGAAAATAAGAATAACTATTCAATAAGCTTTCCATAATATCGTGGATGTACTTGTGTGGATCTTTGACCAGACACTGACTCAGGCGTCATTCTTCCTTCTCTGCTCTGCGCTCAACCGACCCGGACGTGCCTCTCCACGCTCCGCTGGTTCCGCATTTGCTGCGTCCCTAGTGAGTTTTTTCTCATTTGTTTACTCCGGCATGTATCGATTAAGGTTAGGATATGCGTAGCAGGAGTGTCCTGGGCGGGTTGCCCGCAGTGCAGTGTATTTTGGGTCGTGTTTTTGGGGCATCTATTTCGGGTGTACCCTCGTGGTCCTGTTGTGGACATGTGAACTTTTTCACAGTTAGCTAGCTTTGTGATGCAGGCGGCTTTCATTACCCGTTTTTATTGCTTCCTTTTATCTTTCTGATGAGGTAGCTTGTTTTTGTTGACGTTCCTAGCGTATTTCTCTTCACTTAGTGAAGTTTTTTTTGGGTCCCGAGTCAGTTCTTCCCTTTGCCAGAAGTGTGTGCTACAGTGGTGTGTTGATGGTGGTTCCTGTTGTGATATAATTCAGTGCTTTTTGTTTATATTACGACATGTTTTCTTTTATGTCTGTCTGCCTAGGCCTAGCCAGTCTGTCGTAGCTTTGCCACATATACAAGTGTTATTGATTTATGTTATAAATATGTACGACTGTGTCATGTGTGTCCTGGTTTAGTTGTATATTGGCTAATTCCACGGACAATTTATGTGTCCTGGTTTAGTTGTGTATTGGCTAATTCCACGGACTATTTTGTGGGCCCGGGGTTTGTTGTGCTTTGGCTAACTCCACGGTCTATTTGGTGCGTTCAGATGGTATCTGGATGGGGTGGGTTGCCTTTTCCGGCGGGTTTTTTCTCGGTTACACCGTGAAAAACCCGGCTGGTTGCCGAGTTTTTGCCACGCGTGGTTTTAAAACAGGCTTGTGTTCCCCGGCGAGTGGTTGTTTGAGGCTCTCCAGGACTGCGTCTCTGGGGTGGAGCCTGTGTCAGGCTCCCTATGAATCCCGGCGGGATGGCTGTACCCATCGAACAGTGTTCATGCGGACACATGTTGTGTGTAGTTTTTTACCAGTATTGCAAGGCCAGTAAAAGCTAGGCTGTTGTTGTTGTTTGGTTTTCCTCCCCGGCGATCTTTTGCAAAGAAGTGGGGATAGGAACAATTGGGGTTAACGTTATAAATCACACCCGGCGGGTGCACCTTGGAAGGGTGGGATTAACGAATTTACAAAATTCAGTATAGTTGACCAGACAATTGAGGGATGCATTTTGTATCGCCGCCTTCAACATACGGCGATTTAGGGCACAATTGGGGTTAACGTTTTTTAACTTAAATTCACACCCGGCGGGTGCTCCTTGGAAAGGTTTGAATAACGAATTTGCAATTCAGTGTAGTTGACCAGACAATTGAGGGATACGTTTTGTATCGCCGCCTTCAACATACGGCGATCTAAAAAAACACTTTGGGAGAAGTCAGATCTCGTATTTTTGTCAGGCTTCCCAGTTTTTGATCTGCGAGATA
Source organism: Paralithodes platypus (assembly GCA_032716605.1). NCBI lineage: Eukaryota > Metazoa > Arthropoda > Malacostraca > Decapoda > Lithodidae > Paralithodes > Paralithodes platypus. The sequence continues at coordinate 61,780,459 of CM064582.1, forward strand.
ATACGGGGGCCGGCGTCTTTTTAGGGTTTTTTTTCCAATAAAATCTTGACACAAACACCACCGGGAAGACTAAGTCAGTTATAAACGCCATGCTGGTCTTTATATCATGTCAGAGGGTATTCATAAATCTTTTGGACAGGTTAAGATATTCTGAAATCTTTACTAATGAACCCCACCGCGTAGCGAGCTGTAGTCGTTGAGTATTGCGTCTCGTTACCCGGCGGGTTATTTAACACTTGTGTGCGAACATGTTGGGTTAACCTTATGAGCATTAATTCCTGGAAATTTGTTTTTTTCCAGAGCTGGGTCCCGGCGGATCTATAGAGAACCTGGAGTAAGTTTCCCACCAGTCTCTGTCATGGCTACCTTTGCCCCTGTTTTTGCTTTGTGCATTACGCCCTCCTGTTCAGGTATCCCTATCTTTGCACACACCCTTTGCATTAAATGTGTTAAATGTCTCGACCGCTCAAGGGGTCTGTGGGTTATGCGGAACTGTACCTTTTGCTCTCAATTAAGCCATAAAGTTTTGCAAGACAATGATAAGACCGCAGCGGTCGCTTTACGGGAGGTTAGGCAGCAGATGACCACTTATACTACCACAGTAGCTCATAAGTCACTTCAATGCGATAACGTAACTCTTTGGGATAAGTTATTAATTGAGCACCCCCCTACTAAACGTCCCTCTAGAGTAACTGTACGAAAGTCGGCAGAGACTGGACAGGGTATTACACTTTCTCCAGCCCCAGGCACATCTAAGAGACCGCGACAACCTACGCCCCCGGTGGCAGTCTCATCGTCACGGGCGCGGTCCAGGTCCAGGTCACCTCTTAGACAGCAGTCGCCTAGTCTCTCTTCTTCGCCGGCGAGTAAGAAGAGCAAGGCAGAGGGGTCCACAAGTAGTTATAGTGAGAAGTCTACAAAGTCCAAAGGCAGTTCTAGGTCGCACCGTAGCCACAAATCTTCTAGGAAAGATTCGCATGAACGAAAGGCCTCCCGGCGTTCACCGGAGTCTAGTGCCTCTCTTCATGCCTCTACTCCCGACAGATCTAGTATCCAATCTAATGGGCCAAGTGTGGTGTCAGCAACAAAAGACAGTTTACCAATTAGTAGTCTAACCTTAGAATTGGAGAGTTCGGTGGACAGTGATCGTCCTCTAGCGGAGTCAAGTGGGGGCTCCATGATTGAGGGAGTATCGGACTCCCAAGGGAGTGCAGGCCAAGGCCTGGGGGTATGGCGGTATTCTCGACCAGGGACTGAAAGCCCACGTCTGGCTCAAGATATACAAGCAGTGGCTGATGTCCACCGGGACGCGGCGATCCCATCATCCATTCCAGACTTGACTTGGCAACATTACGGGATTCCGGCTTCGGCGGAATCCTCTCACGGTGAGCCAGATGACAAAGACGAAGTGTCTATAATCTCTGACATGGAGGTGCAGGAGTCGGGTTCAGTTTTAGACGACGCACAGGATCGGAATGATTCACCTCTGAGTTCGTCATCAACTAAATTTGTCACGGCAGAAGAAATAGATGGGTTATTGGTTAATGCTCTAACAAAATTGTTTGGCCAACAGCCGGAGATTCCTACAGTGGACCTGGGAGCTTCCATGACAAGTTCCAATGTTCGGCCTCTGATTACTTCCATTGCCTTAACTAAGATTCCTCACCCTCCCTCTATATCACCATCTGTGGTCGCTAGGCCAGCTTCGGCGGCACTGACTACTTCTAGTGTACGGGTTGTAATGGATGTGAATCCACCCCCTTTAGATAAAGCACCGTTAAGAAAGGTAGCGATGCCCCTCTTATATGGTCCAGACGAATCATGGGTACAATTGATCCCCACTAAACCAGAGGTCGCACAGCCCACCTTGTCAGGGGAACTTCCAGTGCCACGAGAGTGGGTAATCCAAGGCAATAAATCTAAAAAGTTACGACCCTTGGATAATTTGGGTAATGTACTAGATGTTAATGTTAAGGCCATTCCTAACTATTATCACCAGGACTATTTTGTATATACTGCTACACCTGCCCTGCCCCCTGCCTCAGCTTCAAAACTGTTTTCTGACTGGTCCAAGCATGATGGTTTTAATGATATATAAACACTGTCAGCTCTCACTCCAGAATTAGATTTGCAAACTGTCACAGACACAGCCGCTAATCCAGTGTTGAAGGTGGGGCAGTTGGGCCCGGGACCTTGGGTGGAATGGGAGACGGAGGCTCAAAACTTTGCGACCACCTTCACCTCGAAATCTTCCCACCAAATTCCTCAGGACAGTCATTCTTGGTTCTCTATGCCAGTGTGTTCTGCTGGCGGAGTCCCATCTGCTTTGTTTGCTTTCTTAGCTGCCCCCATAATCAATCTATGTGAACTCAAGGACCCTTTCACTACAGCTTCCCCAACTCACCTAGACCGGGAATTTAGGCTACGGGGTAAAGCGTATAGACATTTCTCCCAATACATTGTAACGCACCAGGTGGCGAAATCGATGCTACGATCTACTCAGGCAATCGCGGACGCGGATGCCAGACGATCGGTTGAACTATCTCGGCGATTGCTCCTTCAGACGTCGATTCAGTCGTTGGGTGATATCCGCACAGCCTTGCTTGAGGCGGTATGAGCGAGACAAGATCTCCGGATGTCCCTGGTAAGGAAACTTCCTGATCGAATTGCGAATCAGGTGGTCATGTTACCGGTGCTAACTCCCTCTTTAATGTCCCCAGATGTGTGGAGAACTGTTTTTAATATGGCTCAGTCCTTTAAACATAGTCCCACCCCTTCTAAGAAACCTGCCTTTAACTTTCCCAAACCCAAGCCAGTCGCAAAAGCGCAGCCGGGGGGATCTAAGCCCTTTCAACTACCTAAGTCCTCTTCCCCCCAAGGTCAGTACAGGTATAAACAGGGAAAGTTTACAGGTCAGAAAGGACGAGGCTATAACAAACCAGGTCAGGGCCCATCTTCTGCCAACGCCGGCCAGTCGGCTAAGCGTCCACCACCACCACCTCCACCACCATAAAAAAACTAAAGTCTCTCTCACTCCCGGGGCCGGTCTCAAGGCGGGTGGATCCGAGGGTAGTACAGCCGGCGAACCCTTGTCTGCTAACTGGGTCGTTCCGAACGTGTCATCAAGCATGGCCGTTAAATATTGGGCAAGGATGGTGGCACGCAAAGGCATCACCTGGCAGTGGCTCCGGCGACCTCGTTTACGTCAGCCGACAACGGCGAATCTAGTTTCATTAGAGGTGGAGTCACTGATCAAGGAAATGATCGCCAAGAATGTCATCATCCCGGTCCCTCAAAATTACCCAGTTTTCACATCCAAGCTATTTCTGGTACCCAAAAGGGACAGTGTTCAGATGAGACCCGTCGTAGACCTGTCTTATCTGAACCTTCACATTCACAACGTGTCTTTCAGGATGTTGGCAGTGCATCAAATCAGGATAACACTTCCGCCGGGAGGATGGATGTGTTCTTTAGACCTGACAGACGCGTATTGGCACGTCTCGGTAAACAAAAGATTTCAACGTTTTCTGGCCTTACGGATCAGGCATCAAAATTATGTTTTTCAGAGGATGCCGTTTGGATTGAACCTGGCACCTCGCTTATTGACAGATTGAGGAATGAAGAGATACGTAGGAGAGTGGGGCAGCAGGAACATTAATTTTGTCAGCCAGAGTGGACAGAAGGGTGCTGAGCTGGTATGGTCATGTTGAACGAATGGGAGATGAAAGGCTTACAAAGAGAATATGTGAGTCAGGTACAAGGGGAGATAGAAGGGCAGGAAGACCCCCATTGAGATGGAGAGACTGTGTAAGAAAGGCTTTGGATGATAGAGGAATGACTATAGATCAGGCAGGGGAAGTGGTGGTGGACAGGAGTGAATGGAGAATGCTTGTGAATAGTTGAGTGAACACGTGGTCATTTGGAGTAAGGGGTCGGGCGCAAGTTGGACTAGATAATAGTCCATCAGGCGCCTGGCCCGGGGAGACGATTAATATGAAGGGTGTGCCTGGAAGTGTGGTGGGAGGGCTTGTGGCTTTGGCTCCGCTGCATGTCTGCCTGCCGAGATCGGGACCTCTCCGGGAGGTCGGGGGCCGGGGGAGTGCTGGAGCGACCTTGGTAACCCTGGTCTCTGGGTCTTCTCCTGGGTGACCTGGATGTGTGAGAGTTTGTTTTTTATCTGTGTTTATTTTTTGTTTTATGTTGTTTTTGTGTTTTCCCTGTTCTTGCTCTGTCTTGAGTCGGCTACCCCCAAAATGGGGATTGGGCCTGAGCATATAGATAAGTAGATAGATAGACCTCGCTTATTCACAAAATTAGTCCGGCAAGCCCTGATGCCATTGTCAAAACAAGGGATCAGGATTTTGTGGTACCTAGACGACTGGCTAGTGGTGGCAGAGACGGAGCAAGTATGCATAAAGCATGTCAACATAACATTAAATCATGTCAAAACTCTACGGTTCAAGGTAAATCTGGTAAAGTCAAACCTTGTTCCCTCACGAGTAGTTCAGTGGATAGGGCTGGTTTGGGACACAGCTGCTCTCACTCTGAGTCAGAGTGCGGACAATCGGAACAGATTTCGCAGGAAACTGTTCCTGTTCCTTCACAGTCTGTCTACGACACGGAGAATCTGGGAGTCTCTGGTCGGCTCTCTCAACTGGATTCAACTAACTGTAATGTTGGGCCGGTTGAAAGTAAAGCGTTTAATATTGGAGGGCAACAAATATTTTCCGCTATTGCCGGCGGAAAAACTATGGCCCATACCAAAATTAATCCACAACTTACTAGCGGTCTGGGCGAAGAGGGAAATGTTGCACTCAGTAATGTCATGGACCTCTCCTCCGCCGACGGTATGGGTAGACACGGATGCGTCAGGAACGATAGGTTGGAGTTTTCAGTCAAACCAAGGGCACCAGGGTCAAGGGCTTTGGTCCCATTTAGAAATCTCCAATATCAATGTCAAAGAATTACTAGTCCCCTTATTTTTCCTTCAGGCTCACGGGCTCTACTTTGCGGGGCAAGTCGGTGGCCTTCAGAATGGACAATCTGAATGCGGTTCACTGTATTCAGAAACAGGGGTCGACGAGATCTCGAAAGTTGCTAAACGTGTCAGAAGAGATTTTTATTCTAGCCAACAGGCTGGACATTCATCTTCACGCATCTTATCTCCCAGGCGTAGAAAACGTCTGGGCAGACGCTCTGTCTCGGAGACAGAGCACAACAGTAGAATGGGCGCTCAAGCAAACCATTTTCGACCAAATGAACTCCCAATGTACCTCACCCGCCGGACGATAACGCCGGCAGGTGGGCCAGACGCCCTGGTGACAGACTGGAACAGGTGGAGTTCCATTTATCTGTTTCCGCCGCCAGATGCGTCTCTAATGTGCCAAGTAGTAAACAAACTACGAGATTATCGGGGCGTAGTCTCGCTAATCGCGCCCCTGTGGCCGGCGCAGTTGTGGTACCAGCAATTGAAAACGTGGTGCCCGCACCCGGTGTCGCTCCCGGTCGGGTTTTTCCACTTAGACACGATTGGCAACCTAGCGACCTCGCTGACTTTTGCATTATGGACATTCAGGAGGCCAAGTGGCTAGCACCGTATGGTAGAGACGTGACCAATAAATTCATGAATCAATATACCCAGTCTACAAAACGACAGTATCAATCGCATTGGCAAGCCTTTACTTCTTGGATCCTTAGGACAGAACAAACTGTGCCCTCGGTGGCTTTGGTTTTTAATTATTTAAATTATCTGTTTGAGCAAAAACGTTTATCTGTGGTAACGTTAAAAAATCACTTAACAGCGATTAGGATGCCATTTTGGGACCTTACCGGTCTCACCATACCAGTCGTGGAGGAAACAGGTTTATGAGGGCATGTTTTAAACTCCGTCCACCTCCCCGTCAGCTCATGCCTACTTGGTGTCTGTGGACAAAGCATTGTCGTTACTTCATTCCCGTCTGTACCAAAATACTGCAGATTTTACATTACTTTTAAAAAGGGCAGTATTCCTTATGGCTTTGGCCACCGGTAACAGAGTATCTGAGCTAGCGGCGATGAGCAACACACCTAATTGCCTCAGGTTTGGTAGGCTTAATGAGTGTATTCACATTGCACCTTCCCCAGGGTTCATAGCCAAGAATGAGCACAGTGAACACGTGTTTTCAGAGTTCACGGTGCCGGCGTTGAAAACGGGAAAGGTGCACCATAATTTATGTCCAGTGCAGGCTCTAACCAAATATTTGAGGGTAGCTCCTTTCAATCCCCAGGGTGCTTTATGGGTAGCAAGTACGGGTAAGCGCTTGTTGAAACGTAGATTGGCTTCTCTCTTGGTCGAGGTCATTAAAGAGAGTAATCCCGGCGTTGTGGGTAGGGCCCACGATTTACGCAAGTGGGCAGCCTCTTTGCGTTTCCTTAAGAATTTTTCTGTTGAAGATATTACGTCCACACATTTGTGGGCCTCTAATCATACGTTTTTGACTCAATACCTGTCAGTAGCTCTAGACAAGCCTTCCTTGCCATGTATAGCTTTAAGGCAGAGGGTCTAGGTGGCCCCTAAGTCACATTTTGTTTAATTTTAAGGAAGAAGGGGGGGGGGGGTGCAGTCAGTGTAACATAGGACACCCTATACCCCGCCGGAGTATGGGAGCTGTGATACTAGTTATGGGTATTGTGATATAAAATATTTCTCTGTACTATTCAGTGCAGGAAATTGTGCTAGTACAATGGTAGTACAAACAACAGTGTTGTTGTAAGTAGTTTTAGCTGTGAAAGCAATCTAATTTTAAGCATTGGATATATTTTGCAAGATATATCCACCAGTATTATGGGGTTATATGTGCACATGTAAACTTATAAGTTTGTTATTTTTCACCACTTATGTTGAGTGGGGTGCCTTATTAACTTACAGATCTGTTCGCAGAGTCTCAAGAGTTAACCCTTTTTATCAAGCAGGCTTCTTTGAAGCACGCTCCTGCTTGTACCCCTTTTTGTATATATGTGCTGCGCCAATAAATATATATATATCTTTTTGAAGTAAGAATACTATGTGGTTGTTTGGTTATCTGCTTTTACTAGAGTTATGATATGATTACGAATGTCCCCCTCCAGTCTTAGATACCAGGCATAATCGTCAATGATGGAGGGGCCACTAATAAATTATAGGTTTGACTCCTGTAAGGAGATAAAGAAAACCTAATATTTAGTAGTGGCCCCGTAATCATTGACGACTGGGGCCCTCCCGACCATCCCCTTCCCATTCGTTGATGTATTAAGGATTTTGGCTTACTTGATATGTCAGTGAAGGAAGAATGACGCCTGAGTCAGCGTCTGGTCAAAGATCCACACAAGTACATTCACGATTATATGGAAAGCTTATTGAATAGTTATTCTTATTTTCTTTTTGTTTTTATTTTTTACGAAGTTTTTTCGTAGTGAGAACCCAATTTCATAATGACTGAACCATGAGTGAGGTTGCGTGCGCTCATGATGAAGGCTCCTCAAATTTGTTATGCTCTGCGCGGTAGATTCAAAACTACGGCGGATGAGTGTTTGAAGAGGGTGCCTTATGTAATAGGCATAATCGTCAATAATTACGGGGCCACTACTAAATATTAGGTTTTCTTTATCTCCTTACAGGAGTCAAACCTATATTCTCCCCGTGGCGGTCGTTTCAAACTGGCTACCCGCGGGCGCTTGAAAGGGGACTATTATACTAATAAGCATATCGTCAATGATTTCGGGGCCACTACTAAATATTAGGTTTTCATTCTTCCCTCCTGGACTCAAACCTATATTGTGTTTGTAGACCTGGAGAAGGCCTTTGACAGGGTGCCTAGAGATGTTGTGCAGTGGGCTATGAGGAAACTTGGTGTGGAAGAGTGGCTGGTGCGTGTGATAATGAAGATGTATGAGGATTCGTGAACTGCGGTGAGGGTGAAAGGTGTAGGCTTCTGAGTGATGAGTTCACAGTCCGTGTTGGAGCTCATCAGGGTTCAGTGTTATGCCCTCTCCTCTTTATTATGGTCCTGGAGGCACTGTCTAGACTCTAGAGTTTTTGGAGGTGGACTCCCGTTGGAACTGTGTTATGCAGACGATTTAGTCCTAATAGCTGACAATATGCAAGATACTGAGGCCAAATTCAGAAGATGGAGAGAGGGCATGGCGAGCAAGGGTTTAAGAGTCAATATTAACAAAACCAAGGTTATGCATTGTAGATTGAGACGAGGCAATGTGGAAAAGAGCGGTGCATACCCATGTGCAGTGTGTGGGCGCCAACTCGATTCGATGTAGCATCTGTCGATGTTGGGTACACCATGGGAGTAAGCGCTGTAGTAGAATAAAAGGACCCCTGCCGAACGATAAGTCAGAAATAGAGAAATTTGAGTGTGTAGTGTGCAAAGGAGAGTGTGTGTTAAGTGATGATTCTGTGGCTATGAACTTTGGAAATCAGTCATTGGAGCTGGTGGACAAGGTTTGCTACCTAGAAGATACCATCTCTGCCGGTGGTGGGGCCGAGGCTGCCACTGTCGCTAGAATTAGATGTGGCTGGGGGAAGAATATATTAGGCCTACAGAGACATTTGGCAAGGATCTCTAAAGTTTCGAATCCTTGCCATATGTCTCTGTAGGCCCAATATATTATGTTGTATTCATCATATACACTTTGTATATTGGGCAATGTACTGAATATAATTTGAGAGTAATATGTCTGTAACATTAATGAATATAGAAATGACTGATATTTTGATGACTTCAATCTATATATTTCGACTCACTGAGTGGAAACTGATTACTATTGGGTGAATTAGAAAGAGCAGCAGATGACGTTTTCCTGTCCCCCATTGCGAGCGTACGACTTATGTAAACGAGGTGATTTTAATGCCCGCTAACAACCCTTACGTAGAAGTTTGGCCACCTACTATTATTCACACGATATGTGACATGTTATCTTAAAATTGCAGAATAGTATGCATAGCCTAATTCGTAAGACGGTCCTTCCGTCTTAAATGTGTAAAAACAATCCTCCAAATGCAGTGCCGGTGCTGGGAAATGTTTCAAAATTGTGTCACACATAGAAAGTAGTGGCAACTCTCCATACCACATCTTCCTTTCCTCCCTTTCTTTATACCCCACCCCCCCTCCCTCACTCAACTTTACCTTGTATTTTACACAGGTTCTACCAGATCATGGGTTATATAACAGGAATATCCGGATCAAGGTGCATGCATAGTCGCAGCATAGAACAAAATAATGGTATCCTATCATACTTTTTGTTAAGGATGCTGTTGTTGCTGTACCCCAGGCTATCTGGCCGAAAAGCCCCAAGGTCCCGAGCAAGGCCAAGGCCATAACCGAGCACCCCCACATAACCCTCCCTGCTTACCACTAATAAAGCTCAGGTGACCGAAGCCACTCCAAGGCGGGGAGCTGAGGAGGGCGCGGAAACGCCCAGGAAACCAAAGCACCACCCAAGGCCCTGTGCCCCTCAGCAATTATGAAGGTAAAGTTGAGGGGTAAAGGAAAAATGTGACGCTTTGGCTCCCAATCTGCCAACCTTTATGTCAGCAGTAGGGAGGTCAATCCACGGAAGAGACGCCGTCACTTGAGATCTAGAAAATATATAAATAAAAGGAACAATTAGAGTAAGCTATATGGGTATGGCAGAGATCGCTCAGCTCTCACTCTGATAGACCAGCCCATTACCACATGGCTAGAACGCAATCCTCTCAATATCAGCTAGGAAAGGCCCTAGAAAGCCGCCGTTGGTGGGGGGATAGCTCCCCTATTTCAACTCCTTTCGGGGTTGGGCTGATGTGCAGAAGGATGGTCAAGTAAAAACAAAAAATGTGGTTGATGCTGGGAGAGAGTTTCATAATAAACACCTAATGTTCTTGATTGAAGGACTGGCCCAATAAACTCTGCCGCAGACCACCTTAGTGACGTTATACAGGCGGCTCAGTTGACCCCAACGCCACAGGAATAAGATGGACCAAGTTTTTTTACCTCTTTGTTTACGAAGCTAAGAAGTGGGAGGCGGGGGTAGCTTCAACCTCTGCTGGATGCATAAAAATACGGCGCTTCGTCGGCTGGAAGCACTTGGAAGACAAATCTATTTTTGTATATTGTTTGGTTGCTATGACGAACATGCTTTTTCATAATTTCATCAAAATTAATTTTGATGACATAATGGAAGGGCAGTTATATGGAACTAAGCTCTTGACTAACGCACGAAGCTCTAGAGCCTAGCAGAGCGGCGTGAAACATCTCTTGGGAAGCCCTCAAATTTGAGAGGGTGCTATGAAGTGAGGGCCGGAGGGTACATCCCCCACATGAATGCTTCAGTGCTAACTATGGCTTCATGAAAACAGGTTCAAATGAATAAAATAGCCATGGTGTGTCAGAGAACTCTGGGACGGTGCTCAGGGCCCAGTCCACTGCCCCCCAGCAAGAACCTACTTGAACTAAATTCCTTATTCTTACTTTTGCTGTTAACACGTTTGGCCTCCACTATGTCCCAACTGCTCCATCTCTCCTGCCTCGTTGGTAATTTTGTTGCAGCGTGTTGTGGGTGGAACTCGGGTAGCCTGGTATTTTTCTGAGCTACCAGTCAAGTGTCCTCCTGAACGTTTCTGGCGTTATTCCAGTGAAGTCTCTCAGGTCTTACAGTATACAGTTGAAGAGTCGAGTCCCATTTAATGTGAAGGTGTTATGTAATAGAATTATCACTTTTTGGGTGCTACAATTTAGTCACCTAATATCTAAAAATCTGTCTGATGATGCAAACATGGGGAAGCAATGTAGGCCATTATTTGCTCCGGGCAATGTGCTTCTGCAAATGTTTCATGTGTGTAGCTGGGAGGTTGTGTGTAGGTGGGAGGCTAAGTTCAACCTCTACGGTATATATTGCTCCCCTACGTACACTGCTCATCTCTGGTGTAGGTACAGGAAAAGTGGATACCCACCCTGTAAAAGTTGCAGTCTATACTTATCACAGTATACTGAAGCATTTCTCAGTCTTTAAATTTGTGTATTTATAAATGTGAATACAGTCAGGTTTTGATATACATGGTTAATTCGTTCCCTGTACGTACAGTGTATATCAAAACTGTGTTTTAGAAATAACAGGCCTTATGGGAATTAATTAATTCGTTCCAGCCACTTTCCCAAAGTCCCCCTTTTGGCCCTTTTGGCCTACCTTCAGCCGACTTATATAACATTATACCACCAACATCATATATGACATAACATAGAATACATTAAGCATCAATAAGAACTGTTTTGGACCTGTTACTGACTTATTTGTGTGAATAGACGTGTTGACATTCAGTAGATATCCCTGCCGCTGTACTCCCTCCCCGCCCCGTCCTGGCCTCAACCCCGACCCCGTTACTGTGATGATGGTGATAAGCATTGTGCTACAGCTAGCACATCGGTCCCCTCCAGGTTCCCAGTTATGTTGATCATCCTCATCGAAACCAGAGAACACAGAAATATTGTCCATCTTATCATTATCATCATCAGACTGGTTGTCACTGTCGGGGACGATCCCTCCCTCCCCCTCTCTTTCCTATGGTTTAATAGACCAGAAAGTAGAGAAGCGGTTATAACCCTATTGATACTATTGAACACACATAAAAGTGTATGTTATTTGGTCTCTATATAATCTGTGAATCATTTCCGATATGATGGAATTAAAGAAAACATTTTTCCACCAACTCATAGGGGAGAGCGGTGATGGTTCGGACGTTTTTTTTTTAAATATTTGTAGAAATTCCGGTTTAAGCAGTAGTATAATCTAGTTGATGTTAAAATGTTGCTTCGTTATTTGGTTCTTTAGCCTAATTATTTCAAACCCTTAGCTCTTTTCAGTTTTGAGATATAGTTCCCGAAACACAAGTTTCTAAATCGTCCGAACCTTCCCTACCAGTGGTGATGGTTCGGTCAGAAGGGTGGGATGGTTCGGTCACGTATATTAATTGGCATAATCTTAAAATTATGTGAGTTGGATTTGCTAAAAACAAGAATTTATCAATTCAAAGACATTTTATTTTGCTAAAATACAAAATTAAACTTCATAATCGAAATTAACCTCTTCATATTTGTAAACAAATAATATTGAAAACAAACTGGATTATACTTAACCAGAATTATGGATAATGTACTTATCCATAAATCAAATAAACATACAGTACCTTTATTTGTATAAACAATATTATAGGTATGGATTAGGACTATGTTACTTCAAATAAATTACATAATTGACTTAGTTTATTTTATATTTGTAATGCCCTCGAAAATGTCCCGCACCCACAATAATACTAACCCGAGTTGACGTCAGGTATAGCGTAAATAGTCGTGGTAGTACAATAAATATATTATTCCCTGATGGATATTAAGAGTTGTGTTTCACTATGTGTTCATAATATAGATGTTTACAAGAAGTAGTGTTATCAATTGATAAGGTAATTTTTTGGTAATTAGTGGGAAGGATGGTTCGGACTGGTCAGAACCATCACCACCCTCAACTGTCCGAATGATCCCGAATCTATATAGTTAATTAATGGGTACGCTCAACGTTCACACAAGCGACTTCAGTATTTGTTATTTACGGCAATATCTTCGGCATACAACATAGTTTCACCATAATAATGCATATTTCGCTGGTTGACATATTCATGGAGGTAGACCTTACGATATAAAGTGAAAATATTACATAGGAAGTGCAAAAAAACATAAAATCGGACCTGCATTAAAAAGTGTAGCTGATGTAGAAACCAAATCACGCGTGATGAAAGTAGACAAACTCTCGCAGTTTCATGCAAAATCTCGGGGCCTTAGGTCCCATACATTTCTCAGGAAATGCACTGTCCGAACCATCCTTCCGTCCGATCACCGCTCTCCCCTAATCAGCAAAAATTACACAAATGTCAATTCAAAACATGTTACAATATTACCCAATCATTTTGTGTAGACACACTTTCAAGGCTAAAATATAGGCCTACCGTGGGGAAAAACCCAAAAAATAAATAACATTAAATCTCCCGGCGCTCGGAACCTCGTGCCTATTTACAGAGAAGACGGGGGAATATTTTGTGTTGACTGTCTCTTATTTCTTGTTTATCTAGGCCCTATGTGCTGGAAGGATATTATATTTTTTCAATTCCATCGCATTAGAAATAATTCATAGATTACAAAAAGTCCAAATAAGACATAGTTATGTTAATGTATAAGGGAGATAGATAGATACATTAGAGAGATAGAGAGAGAGTTGCTAGGGGCGATCGATAACATACAAAATTATATGAGACGGACTTAAGTTTCTGAAAAGACAAAGGAGACATTTTTATTGACTCTCTTTTTCATTTTATTATTTGTGTGTTGGAAGTATAATATTGTTTTCAATTCCATTGTATTAGAAATGATTCATAGATTAAAAAAGACCAAATAAGACATAGTTATATTTATGTATAAGGGAGATAGATGCATTAAATAGATAGGCAGACAGACATTTGATGCATAAATAACATTCTTATTCTTAAAAAAAAAAAAAAAAAAAAAAAAATAGGCCTATATAGCCTACCTAGGCTTGGGATTCCACCCCTTTGTATATGATCCCGACTTTTCCCGTGTTGTGGCCGACTTTGGAACTTTTGAGGTTACCGTGTCCAAACGAAACCATGTATATAAAACGCGTGTACTGTATATCGAGACCTGACTGTACTGTACTTGAACAGAAAAACAAACCTTCACACCTGAAGATAAGAGATACTATATATATATAGTGTCATAAAGTTTAATTTATTGATTCGATTATCATGAACGTAACTACAACTTTAAGTTAGGAATTACTATAGTTAAATGCAATTGCAAAAATTAATGCAATTTTCATAGAATGTGTGCAAAATGTGATTGAAGACAAAAACTATTAAATTGTAAAGTTGCCCACATGAACTTGTATACGCTTCGTAATTTTAATTTACAAATGGAATATTAGTATGATTGTAGGCGTAGGGATGCAGCGACCCCACCGCCCGCCACTTTGGTGGTGCAATCAGCCTCTGGAGCAGTGGACCACTGGTTCCTATCTTCAGAAAATTCCTGTGCTTGGTATGTTTCCAGCCAGGGCCCCACTGGGGTAAATAAAATAGCAAAACAGTGGTGGAACTGCCATCCGGGTGAGGGACGTCTCTGGGTCTGCTCCTTCAGTGTTCATGGTCATAATCCACTTAGTGGAAATGGCACTGTGGAGTGGGTCAGTCGGGGCATGTCTGGGAGCCTGGAGGCAGTTTCTGCCATGGCCATCCCTTTTGGGGCGCTTCCTCTGGATGCGGGGCATCAGATTTGATGATGATGATGATTAGTATGATTGAATTAGAAATTATCGGTAAGGTTAGGTATCAAGAGTATCAATGATGAAATGCGTACTATCAGGCTTGGATGGTTTGGACATGTGGAGAGGATGGATAAACAGTAAGGATGTAGTATTCAGGCATACCACTTGCCTTGTTTACATTACTTGCATGCTCGTTACCGTGTTCCCGTCTATCTTGACTGTTGTGGAATACAATAATAGAGGGTTGAGAGGGTCTTTGCTGCCCTCACCTCCCCACGACTTATTTTCATCATCATATATATATTGCCAACAGGGGCAAATACAAGAAAAAATAGCCGTCAAAATAGACGGGAACATAACCGCGAGCGCACGACCTATATAAACATGATAACCGTACGCCCGGATAGTACATTCTTCCCGGATGAACTAAGTTGGGTGAAAAGATGCAAGTCCATGAATGTGGAGGGATCTGCACCAAGGGGCGGACCAAGAAAGACGTGATATCGGACCTTGCGGTCTGATCATAAATAAAGGAACCTTACAAGTGAGGAAGCCCTTAACAGGGTTGCCTGGAACGCCGCCGGAACGAGACTGTAACCGCACTCCGTGTGGATCACTCGGTCCTTAAATTTGTGTATGTAAATAGATATATGTTTTCTTGTGCAGTAGTTAACCAATATGACCAATTAATGGATTAGAGCAAATTAGTCTTGTAAATCAATCATACTTTCATACATAAAACTAGTGAGTGGATACAAATTAATGTGGCCAACTTTACAGAGCACAATAATGTCTATCTACTGTATATAGTGTATCTATTGCCAGACGCCTTTCTCCTCTTTATGAGGGTGGCTATACACAAAATACTGTACTCCCAAGCAGATCTATCCCCTAAGAGAAGGACATCTTGTGCCAGTTTACTGAAGGACTTAAAGAATTGACCACTCAATATAAGGTCCTTTCCACTCCAATTTTTAGCACTATGTTTCTAAAATAGTGTGTGGCTAGTCCACCCACAGGATACGCTGATGAGTCCCATCCACCCAAAATTTTATAAGGTCTCCCCTAGATGGGTTGCCGACCAAAGCTAATGAGCTTCATCCACCCAGTTCTAGAATGTCATACCATCATATAGTTTGATTTTGGTGGTCCATATATAAATTAATGTATATCTAATTTTGTTTAACCCCTTATGACCGGGCATAATTGCCCGAAATTACCTTCATTCCCTGCTCCTTTTCATGCATAAGCAAGAGCCAGAGCATAATACGATTATACAGTATGTCCGTGAAAGTACAATGATAGAGCTTTCCAATGACTCCTGAATCAATTCCCTATGACGTCTGGTTATCTTGCAATGATACAACAAACGTAGGCAAAAATCGGAAAAATTTACATTTTGTTTATGTTTATGTCATGTGTAACGCTCCAGTGAGATCAGACATGGCTCAAAATGTCTGTACGGCGCCTGTCATATGACGGGCGCCGTACAGGAGTTAACCCTCGGACTTCGGGCCCTTTAAATACTCCCGCCAAGCCTGAACCCGGGAAAAATATCTAATTCTCGGGATTTCGCCGCGCTTTTTTATAAACGAAAAAATGGCCTAACTTAGCTTATATATATATATATCCAGCGGCAGTTTTCGTTGTTGTCTTGTTTTTGGTGAAAACTAGAAGTCTCTAGACCTAGTGGTTGTTTTTATGATAAAAATATTTAGGTCGGTAAGCAAGAAGGAAGGCGAGAATTCACTGTTTACTCCCGAAATTCGTCATTTACCGATACTCATATCTCTGCAAATAAATGGCTTAACCAAGTTTTTATGCATACCAGAGGTAGATATGGTCGTTGCCATGCGATGAGTGAAGACTAGAACACTGTACTGTACATTGTGTAGTTATAGTGTGAGATGAGAAATAAGACGACGATTGAAGCGGGAATTCCTACCTTCGTCCGAATGCAGCGCCGTCGCTCTGCCGACCGCGGCTACGGTCTGTGTATATTCATTCAACAATTTATTATTGATTGTTGATTATGGATTATTTATTATGTATGATGTAACAATATTGATTATATTGATAGTTGATTATTGATTACTGATATATTTCACCATTGTAACCATTCCTAAGTCACTGTCGTCTGCTTTCATGCATAGTTTGGGACTAGGGAAAATCAATACAAGCTTACGTAAGGCTTGCTTGAAGGCAGGAGTCAGGTGACTGGCTGGCTGTGTGTTCTTGTTCTTGTTGGTTATACGGACGACCCGCCAAGACAACCATACTTTCTCTAGTGCGGTTTTAATTGGTTTTAAGCCTTAGATTAACCTGTAGGTGCCTCAGAGCCCATCTGGGTCTCATAGAGGCAATAGCTAATGGCCTTCTGAGCACCCAACCGCGTACCGAGGGTTAAAATTTGTGACTAGATTTTTGTTATGATTATTATTTTTATCATGGTACAGTATAGTTGCTTTGACAATAGTTTGTTGAACATCAAAACAATGTAATTACAGGCTTCTTAAATTTGTTAACAAATAATTGTTGTACAGTACTAGTCCTCATGGTATGTGCCTGTGTCTATACATACATGCTGTCCTCATCTTACCTTACAATACTTACTAGGCTTATTATTATTATAATCTAAGAGCTCAAATATTGAATTAATACATTGTACAGTCAGGGACTAGAGCAACATTGATTCACAGACAAAAGTTGCACTCTTTTCTTAGTCCCAAATAAAACCCAAATCAGAGGATCATTATTGAGTGAAGCAGTTAATCGGTTACATATGGTGCAGTTTGAACTATAGGAACATGATTCACTGTTTTCTTGACCTATTATCCATTGATTCAAGTTTAGTTTAGAAACAAGAAAGGGACGTCACTTCTATCCGTGCAATGTACTATCGCATTAGTCCCCGACTGTACCTACAATAATTATCTAGGAATATCTTACAATTATCGGGAATAAGAAAATGAATACAGAAATTATAAAGTATATTAGTTATCTACCATATGAGTTATGATCACTACATCCTTACAAATAAAATACTGTACAAAGGAAAGCAAGCAGTATGTTTATGGTAGGATACAGATAGAGTAAGGTTGGACTGCCACAGAATGTGATGTGAGAGGCTGTGATCATGAATTAGGAACTAGGTGTTCAAACCTGGCTAGATCTGTCTGTGACCTTGGTGACATAGGCCTCTACCAACTGTACCAAGTGGCTAGATCTGTCTGTGACCTTGGTGACATAGGTCTCTACCAACTGTACCAAGTGGCTAGATCTGTCTGTGACCTTGGTGACATAGGTCTCTACCAACTGTACCAAGTGGCTAGATCTGTCTGTGACCTTGGTGACATAGGCCTCTACCAACTGTACCAAGTGGCTAGATCTGTCTGTGACCTTGGTGACATATGGTAGTTGTTGTTGTTGTTGTTGTTGTTTTTCCCCAAGCTGCCTGGCCGAACAGCCCCAAGGCCCCGAGCAAGGCCATAACAGAGCGCCCCCACAGAACCCTACCTGCCGACCACAATAAAGCCAGGGTGACCGAAGCCACTCCATGGCGGGGAGCTGAGGAGGGAGCGGAAACGCCCGGGAAACCAAAGCCCCACCTAGGGCCCTGTGCCCCTCAGCAATTATGAAGAGAAAGTTGAGGGGCAAAGGAAAACATATGGTAGTAATGGCTACCAGATGTTGGAATACAGTAATAATATCTGCACAATGTTTGAATATGGCAACTGTCTGCTAGGTGAAATAATAATAATGTTAAAATATGGCAAAAATATCTACCAGATGTTGGCAATTGTAATGTCTGTTAGAAGGTGAAAACAGTAATCTCTGCCAAATGTTGGAATATGTTTATATCTGCTGGATGTTGATAATAGTAAGGGCTATCAGATCTTAGATTTTGTAATGTCTGCCAAATGTTGGAATATAGAAGTAATGTCTGCTATATGATGAAAAGGTCTGCCAAATGTTGGAAATTGCATAGATGTCCATCAATGTTGGAATTTGGTATTACTATTGACTGCCAAATGTAAGCAAACATTCCTATATTTTTCCAACAACTGGCAGATATTTCAATATTATAAAAATTGGCACAAATTACATTATTACCATATTCCAACATCTGGCAGACATTACAACATATGCATAATTGCTGAGGGGCACAGGCCCTTGGGTGGGGCTACGGTGTCCCGGGCATTTCCGCACCCTCCTCAGCTCCTCGCCTGGGAGCGGCTTCGGTCACCTGGGCTTTCTTAGTGGTAAGCAGGGAAGGTTCTTTGGGGGCGTTCAGTTGTGGCCTTGGCCTTGCTCGGGATCTTGGGGCTGTTCGGTCAGACAGCCTGGGGAACAACAACATCTGACAGACATCACAAAAAGGTTGCAACATATCACTGACATTATATACTACATTACTACATCTAGCAGGCATTGATACCGTATTCCAACATCTTGCAGACATTACTACAATATTACAATATCCAGTGGACTGCAGTGAGTAAAGAATAATATTGAAGCAATTAACTATATGGCATCAATAGTGTTAATGGGCAGCACCCCTGGTGACACTAAATGGCATCAACACAGTTTCGCGCCAAGCAAACAAATATTCCATGGTGCATTAGTGGCCCTATCGGACTTGTGATGAACTAAGCTCCATCCCCAACCCCTCCTACACTCTACCAAGCCTCTCCTTACTCCCACCACCACCAACCATCTTCCCTCCCCACTACCTCTCATGTGATTGCACAAATACGTACACACACATGTATACATTTTTCCTCCCACACATATACAGTACAGTATATGCACACATGCTCAGGGAATGGATTCGTTGCTTCGCTGTGATAAACAGAGAACAGAGCAACATAGAACGATGGGGGCTTCCTTATTCTCAAGCATTATACTAAGGTATGTGATCAGAGTATTTGATTTAGTATTGTATTCATAATATGTATGGAGTTACAAGATTTATAAACAAGGGGTTTGCATGCCAAATATGCCCGGGTGGGGGGAGTTGTGTGTGAATTAAACTGCCATGGTCTGGGAGTTAATATTCACAGATAGTGTTTCAGTGTCAGTGTTCACCTGTGTTGCCAATTTAGCTACTTTTCCACTAGATCCAGATATAATTATTTAGGTCTAGTGGCAAATAATTGCATCTAGTACATGTACAGTATTTAGCAATATTCATGAGAATCTGGCATAATTCTAATGATTTAAACCAAGCAAATTTTGAGAACGGATCTAGAAGTATTTTGTATCTTGTTTTGGTAACTGGTGTTCACCACAACTGGTCTCACAGACATTGGTTCGATTCGCAGTCAGACAACCGTGCGGTGTGGACGTCAGTTGTCCGTCGGTCGCCCTTAGTCCACTAGTGAAGTTGAACTATGTAAACTGCCCCATTGTGTGCGGTATTGGGCTCAGAGCATGGTGGGCAGGGGGTGATCTCATCGAAGAGTGCATCCGCGGCCGGTGAACAAAGAGGACTTTGTTTATCGCCATTTTGGTGGCGGTCTAGGTGGAGCCAGCGCTGCAATGTCGGATAGTGCCGGGTTGCTGTCGATAGAGACCTCTCTTCCAAGCGGGACAGGTCTTCCAGCGAGGCCTCTGAAAATGCCGGGGGCACCGATACCCTCAGTACGAAACGCCATGCTGGGTCGCCCTCCCGTGTAGCCGAGCATGTGGTAGACTCAGCCAAAGTGGTGGAATGTGGCAGTGGTGGGGCCCCTGCCACCACTGTTCCTGGTGGTAGGGTGGTCCACTACCTGTTCCAGGAGAAGGATCGCCACCCAGTCTTTCAGTGCCCAGCGGCTGTGTCGAAGGCCATCAATGAGGCACCTTTTGGAAAATATGCGATAGAGGGTGATGTTCGGGTTCCTGGGACTGGTTTGTCAGTGTGTGTAGGGCTGCCTTGAATCCCTCCCCACGCCCTCAGAGAAGATGGTAAAATTAGGGGATTGGGTTGTCACTTGCAAGGTCTCTGCTTCCCCGACTGGCGGCCTGTATGTGTTCGGCAATATTGGACCCGCGGCCACGTCCATTCCGGAGGAGGACTTATTACGTTCCTTGCGGATTTTGGGGACTGCTTCGGCCGAACTCCTGGAGGTGCAGCGGATGTGGACTAGGGAGGAAGGGGGGGGCCTTGGTTCCTTCAGCCTTCTGCCGCCTTGAGTTCTTGGGATCGAAGTTGCCGGACAGGGTGGCCCATGGCCATGTCAGTTTTAGGGTGGGGCGGTATACCTTCCCGCTACTCCGCTGTTACAATTGCCATAATTTTTCTCATGGTGTGGTGTCCTGTCGAAACAAGGTCCGGTGTATGAACTGTAGTGGCTATCATTCAGTGGAATGGCTGGTGGAAGGGCTTGCCCTAATGCGGCGAGCTGTTTCTTCTGTGGAGGATCGCACCGGGTGTCATCGGGGGACTGCAGTATCCTCCAGGCGGCCTGTGACCTGCATACGGACTATCGTGGTGGGCGTCTCAGTTTAGAAGAGATGAATGACAAGCTTCGAGTCCTCAACCCTCGACGTGGTGCCAGGAGGCCTCCCCCTCCGCCTGCCTCGTCCCTGTTGGTGGTGGACCGGCGGATGCCTGCTACTGATCATAATCGTTATGAGGTTCTGGGAGATGAACTAGGCACTGAGGAGGTTCAGCAGGCTGAGGGGGTACAGGAACTGTGGGTCACTGTTCGGCCTCTGTCCCCTGCGGATGTGGTGGTTCATCGGGATCCATCACCTAGTCCTCGACTACAACGCTCTCCCCGCGCCCGTGGTGGTGGTCGCCCTGTACCCAGCCTGCCTCCCGTTCAGGAAATTGACCCCATCCATGCCCCCCGTCAGCGCTGGCCCTGAAGCCAGCCCCACCACGCCTGCCCCCCGTCGACTATCGTATGCTGCCTGTACTGCCCGTGACGCCCCTCGCACTGTTGCTACCCCTCGTCCTTCTACGACTGGTGATTCCTTCCGTGGTCTGCTCCTGGACGCCCTGGATTGGCTTGATAAGGGCACCTCACTTCGCGATATTGCTATGGCCCTTGTTCCTCGGCTGCTCGGACTTTGGTTAGCAGCCTGAGGTCCTCGTGCTCCTGGCCTAGTGTTTTTTGTTTATATAGTGGTAAATAGTGCATCGCTTGTAATTAGCCCGCAGGGCAATACTAACATGTCATTTGGCAAGTGTTTCGTTAGTGTTTAGCCCACCGGGCATTACTTATAAACTTCAATTGTTATATGGCCAGTGGAAGCGAGGTAGGGCCGTAGCAGGTGGTCATATCAGCTGAGGTGCCCTTAAAACGAACAAGTACAAGAAGACATTGGTTCCCATTAGAGATCGTATAGTAACAGATATCAGCCAACCTCCCCCATATTGGTGCCACTGGTGATATTTTCCTCTCTTAATTAACACTCAAATATTTCCATATTCATAATAATAATTTGTAATACTGTACTGATAAAGTATATTTCGGTCTGTGGATATACATTCCATATGATTAAATATGAAACAAAACCTCATAGTTTGAATATTGAAGCACCAAAATGGCATCCAAGGCAAAAGATGGCCATATCTCAAGTTCCTATGACAACAAACTTGAACAAAGCTGTGTTTACATTTAAGATCATCATTATCAAACATCCATATTACCTCTACTTCCTATAGTGACCTTACTTGTCTAATAAACATTACAGGGGAGTTTCACTATCAATAATCTCCAAGTTTACAAATTAGTTTTTAACAATAGGATCCTAAAAAATCTAACACTCAGTGTTAATAAGCCAACTTGCAGGTTTGATTTGATTTGTATCACATTGCTTACATATGATTTTTTTGTTTAAATTAAAACAAAATAATTTAAAATTTGGCTAAATAATAAAATAGAATTCCTGAGTGTAGCAAAGAAGAGCCAAGAGGAGATGTGATGGCAGTTTCACATAGTGTATACTGTACAGTAAAACAACCATTATCACTTATGGTC
This sequence comes from Paralithodes platypus, assembly GCA_032716605.1. Classification (NCBI taxonomy): domain Eukaryota; kingdom Metazoa; phylum Arthropoda; class Malacostraca; order Decapoda; family Lithodidae; genus Paralithodes; species Paralithodes platypus. The sequence continues at coordinate 61,802,763 of CM064582.1, forward strand.
ATTACAAAAATTTACCTTTTCATATCATATCTATATATATATATATACATATATACAGTAGGCTATATATACTTTAGTGATGTAACGGATACCAAATTTTAGAGCTCCACGGAAGCGGATATCTATTTCTCATAAAATGCGGTTGCAGATAAAACTGCGGAGGTTAAGATATGAATTTTTGCGGACACGGACACAACTGCGGATTATTTTTACCTCCATGTTTGCGGTTGCAAACGCGGTCACACATTTATTTTTGTTACACATGATTACAGTACATTTATGCAGCATAAAGTTAATGTCATAATGCAGTAATGTGATGCTATGTTACAGGCTATTGTTTTAAATGTACAGTATGTATCACGGTGTCAGGCAATAGATAGATAGATACCGTATATAGATTTTAAATCATATTTATACTGAAAGAACCTACTTAAAACATGCTGCAGTGTTAATCCCATTAATAATTGAGGTTCTTTTGTACCACATTGTGACATTTGGCTATTTAGAATAGATTATTTAAATACCACTGAATAAAGACAAACGCACACTTAGCGTTATCTAAATAGGCCCATACTGTGGCAACACTGCCGCTGGCTGAGCGTCCAGATATGCCTATATATATAGCACATGTAGCTATTGCCATAGAGAGAGAGTGAGAGTGAGGGAGAGAGAGAGAGAGAAGAGGAAATAATGAGAGATGGAGGGAGGAAGAGGGAGAGAGCTAATAAAGAAGAATACAGAGGAAGAGGGACTGGTAGGTAAGAGGAACGGAGAGGAGAAACATGGATGAAAAGAAGGAGAGAGAAAAGGGATTAGGCCTACGACAAAAGGAGAAAGAAGAAATATTGGATGGGTGACGGATAATGATGCAGAGCTTTTGTTGTCTGAAGACGCGGATAGTAATGCGGACATTATTTTCACTACGGAGGCGAATATCCGATACATCACTAATATATATATATATATATATATATATATATATATACTGTATATATATATATAAGGTCATGTATATTATACATGATCTTGTCTTGCAGCATCAATTATAGGTTTGACTCCTGCAAGGAGATAAAGAAAACCTAATATTTAGTAGTGGCCCCGTAATCATTGACGATTATGCATATTACATAAGGCCTCCTCTTCAAACGCTCATTTACCGTAGTTTGAATCTACCGCGCAGAGCATAAAAAATTGAGGAGCCTTCATCATGAGCGCACGCAACCTCACTCATGGTTCTGTCATTATGAAATTGGGTTCTCACTACGAAAAAACTTCGTAACAAAATAAAAAATAAAAATAAACTAAGAATAACTATTCATAAGCTTTCCATATACTCGTGGATGTACTTGTGTGGATCTTTGACCAGACGCTGACTTCAGGCGTCATACTTCCTTCACTGACATATCAAGTAAACCAAAATCCTTAATACATCAACGAATGGGAAGGGGATGGTCGGGAGGACCCCAGTCGTCAATGATTACGGGGCCACTACTAAATATTAGGTTTTCTTTATCTCCTTGCAGGAGTCAAACCTATAATTTATTAGTGGCCCCTCCATCATTGACGATTATGCCTGATATCTAAGACTGGAGGGGGACATTCGTAATCATATCATAACTCTAGCAAAAGCAGATAATCAAACAACCACATAGTATTCTTACTTTGGAAAAAATATATATTTTGCGTATAAACTTTATACAGCATATATATTAAAAAAGGGGGTACAAGCAGGAGCGTGCTTCGAAAAAGCCTGCTTGAATAAAAAAGGGTTAACTCTGAGACTCTGTACACAGATCTGCTAGTTAAGAAGGCACCCCACTTAAAGTAAGTGGTGAAAACTAAAAACTTATATTTATTAGTGGCCCCTCCATCATTGACGAACATGCCTATTACATAAGGCATCCTCTTCAAACACTAATCCGCCGTAGTTTGAATCTACCGCGCAGAGCATTTAAAAACTGAGGAGCCTTCATCATGAGCGCACGCGACCTCACTCATGGCTTCAGTCATTATGAATTGGGTTCTCACTACGAAAAAACTTCGTAAAAAATAAAAACAAAAAGAAAATAAGAATAACTATCCAATAAGCTTTCCATCATAACATGGATGTACTTGTGTGGATTTCTGACCAGACGCTGAATCAGGCGTCATTCCTCCTTCTTTGCTCTGCGCTCAGCCTGCCCGGACGTACCTTTCAGGCTCCGCTGGTTCCGCATTCGTTGCGTCCCTAGTGAGTTTTTTCTCATTTGTTTACTCTAGGATGTATCGAGTAAGGTTAGGATAGGCGTAGCAGGAGTGTCCTGGGCTGGTTGCCCGCAGTGCAATGTATTTTGGGTCGTATGTATGGGGCATCTATTTCGGATGTACCCTCGTGGTCCTGTTGTGGACTCGTGAACTTTTCACAGTTGTGTTAGTTGGTGATGCAGGCGGCTTTCATTACGCGTTAATTATTGCTGCCTTTTATCCTTCTGATGAGGTAAGCTGTGTGTTTGCTGACGTTCCCAGCGTATTTTTCTTCACTTAGTGAAGTTTTTTCTGGGTCCGTGTCAGGCTTCCCGGGGTGGGAAGTTATCGCTTCGGTGGTGTGTTGGCGGTGGTTCCTGTTGTGATATTCCAGTGTGTGTGTATATTTCAACTTATTTCATGCCGTCTACCTAGGCCTAGCCAGCCGCTCGTAGCTTTGCCACATGTCTAGTGTTATTATTTATTTATAAATATGCCCTACTGTGTCATGTGTATCCGGGTTTTAGTTGTGTATTGGCTAATTCCTCGGACTATATTTGTTTCCTGGTTTAGTTGTGTATTGGCTAATTCCACGGATTATGTTGTGACCTTGGTTAGTCGTGCGTGTCTCTCCTCGTGTCGTATTGTTCAGATGGTGTCTGTTCAGGGTGGGGTTTGCCTTCCAGCGGGTTTTTCTCGGTTTCACCATGAAAAATCCTGACCGATGAGCAGTGTTGGGCCACACGTGGTTTTTAACACTGGCTGGTTCCCCGGCGTGGGGAGGTGTCTGTGGCTCTCCAGGACTGCGTCTCTGTGGGTGCCTGGTTTCAGGCCTCCTTTAAAATTCCCGGCGGGATGGCTGTACCCATCCTTACATATATATTTAGATATATATAAAGAAACGACGTTCTTGAGAACACTCGTTTTTTATAGGTTTTTCTACCTGGTTTACGACAACCACATGGAAAACCTAGCTGTTGTTTAGGCGTTCCTCCCCGGCGATCTTTTACAAAGAAGTGGGGTCAGAAACTTGTGGGGTTAACTTTTAGACTTCTCACCCGGCGGGTGCACCTGAGCAGGGTGGGATAAAACGACTTAGGTCTCTTATAGTTAACCAATCGATTTGAGTGATACTCTGTGTATCGCTGCCTTTACTCTTACGGCAATTGAAGGATCAGTGAGGTTTAACCAAATCGATTCCCACACCCGGCGGGTGCCCCTAAGTGGAGGAACTAAGGAATTTATAAACAAATTCAATTTCGATTAACCTTAATTGGGTAATACTTTCAGTATCGCCGCCTTCTATTTTTACGACGATCGTTTGGGACAATTCGTTAAAAAATCAGATCTCGTATATTCCTGCCCTGGGCTATTCTACTAAAATATTTCAAGGGCCGGCGTCTTTATGAGGGGGGGCTTTGTTACAAAATTGAATCTTGAGACAGTCACCACCTCCTACAGACTATAAGTGCCATACTGGACCATTATATCAGAGGGTATTCTTCATGTTCTTTAGCTAAGAAGATTTGTTTAGCCTCTTTACACCCAGCCGCGTAGCGAGATGTGTTAGCTGTGTCTTTGCATCCCGTTACCCGGCGGGTTATTAACACTTGTATGCGAACACTTGGGTTAACCTTATGAGCATTAATTCCTGGAAATTTTCTTTATTTTTCCAGAGCTGAGCTCCGGCGGACCAATACAGACCCGGCAGTAGTTTCCTCACACCAGTCTCTGTCATGGCTAATGTGGCCCCAGTTTTTGCCCTGTGCATTACCCCTACTTGCGCGGGTATCCCAATTTTTGCGCATACCCTTTGCATAAGGTGTGTTAGATGTCTAGACCGTTCAAGGGGTCTCTGGGTTACACTTAATTGTTCATTTTGCTCCCAATTAGCCAATAAAGTCCTGTGTGACAATGACAAGACCGCGGCGGTAGCGTTGAGAGAGATCAGACAACAAATGTCGGCCTATACTACCATTGTCGCACATAAGTCACTTCAATGTGACAACGTCCCACTTTGGGATAAGTTGCTGTCAGAGCACCCTCCCCCTAAACGTACCTCTAGAGTAACGGGTTTTAAGCCGACAGAGACTAGCCGGGGTTCTGTATCGTCTGTGGATACGTTTAAACGCCCGAGAGAGCCTACTCCCCCGGCAGCCACATCCTCGTCGCAGGCGAGATCGAGGTCAAGGTCACCCCTCAGACAGCGGTCTTCAAGTCGGGCCTCTTCCCCGGCTAGTAAGAAGTGTAAGACTGAAGCTTCCCCCAGTGGCCATGGTGGTGATTCTTCCAAACCTAGGTCTAGTTCGCGGTCACACCGTAGCCACAAATCCTCCAAAAAGGATTCCCATAAGAAGTCCTCTCGACATTCTACTAAGTCTAGTGCATCTCATCGTACCTCTACACCTGAAAATGTTTCTGTTACAGCCTCAGAGTATAGTGAAGCGCCTGTCCCTAAACAAGATTTACCTATTGATATTTTAACCCTAGAAATGGAAAGTTCAGGAAATTCAATAATTGAGAATGTTTCAGACTCTCAAGAGAGCGTAGGCCAGAGCCTCGGTGTTTGGCGGTTTGCTCAGCCAGGGTCTGACCATCCACGTCCGACTCATACGAGTCACACAGTAGCCGATGTCCACAGGGACGCGGCGACCCCATCCTCTATCCCTGATTTATCTTGGAAACAAGGTGCCCCTGCCTCGGCGGGGTCTTCTCAGGAGGATCGGGAGGAACAAGATGAAGGGTCATTAATTTCAGATAGGGAGGGACAAGGGTCAGGCTCAGGCCTGGACGCCGCCCATGATAATACTGATTCACCTGAAAGTTCTGCATCTAACCAGTTTGTTACAGCACAAGAAATTGATGGGTTACTTACTCATGCTCTATCAAAATTCTTTAATCAACAACAAGAAAACCCCACAATGGACTTGGGGGCTCCCTTGACAAGTTCTGCGGTACGGCCTCTGATAACGTCAATCGATTTATCTAAGATTCCTAACCCTCCTACTCTGTCACCGGCAGGGAGCTCTAAGCCAGCTACGGCGGCATTCACTACGTCAAATGTCAGGGTCATTACGGATGTTAATCCACCCCCTCTAGACAAAGCGCCTCTTAGAAAGGTAGCTATGCCCCTGCTTTATGGGCCAGACGAGTCATGGGTCCCTTTGAACCCCTCTAAGCCAGAGCTTGCCCAGCCTACCTTGTCAGGGGAACTCCCGGTACCACGTGAGTGGTTTATCCAGGGAAATAAGTCTAAGAAATTAAGGGCATTGGATGCCTTGGGTAATGTTTTGGACGTAAATATCAAGGCTATACCTAGTTATTATCATCAGGATTATTTTGTTTATGCATCTAAGCCTGCTTTACCCCCTGCCTCAGCTTCAAAACTTTTTTCAGACTGGTCTAAGCTGGATGGGTTTAATGATATTAAGGCTCTGTCGGCTCTTACTCCTGAACTAGATTTACAGACCGTCACAGACGAGACAGCTAATCCAGTGTTGAAGGTGGGACAGTTGGGACCAGGACCTTGGGTGGATTGGGAGGTAGAGGCTCAAAACTTTGCAACCACTTTCACTTCTAAATCTTCCCACCAGATCCCTCAGGATACACATTCATGGTTCTCCATGCCGGTAGGTTCTGCCGGCGGAGTTCCGTCAGCTTTATTTTCCTTTTTAGCTGCCCCTAAGATTAATCTTTGTGAACTAAAGGAACCATTCACTACCCCTACCCCTTCTCACCTAGACAGAGAATTTAGGCTAAGGGGAAAAGCTTTCCGCCTGTTTTCACAGTACATAGTTTCTCAACAGGTGGCTAAGTCTTTACTCAGGTCTACTCAGGCAATCGCAGACGCGGATGCTCGAAGATCAGTTGAGTTATCCCGGCGTCTGATTCTTCAGTCGTCGATTCAATCCTTAGGTGATATACGCACAGCCTTACTTGAGGCGGTGCGAGCACGACAGGATCTTAGGATGTCATTAGTTCGCAAGCTGCCTGATCGCATTGCTAACCAGGTGGTAATGTCCCCAGTACTTACACCTTCTTTAATGTCCCCTGATGTATGGCGAACAGTGTTTAACATGGCACAGGCCGTGAAGCACAGTCCCGCACAGGCTAAGAAACCCGCATTTAACTTCCCCAAACCTAAGCCTCCTACTAAAGCTCAGCCAGGGGGTTCTAAGCCGTTTCTTCCGCCTAAGTCCTCCCAATCCCCCCTGGGTCAGTTCAGGCATAGACAGAGAGGGTTTTCAGGACAGAGGGGACGCGGCCAGTATAAGCCGGGGCAGGGCCAGTCTTCGGCCCACACCAGCCAGCCGGCGAAGCGTCCAACACCACCAAACCCACCATCAAAAAACTAAAGTCTTTCTCACTCCCAGTGCCTATCTTAGAGCCGGAGGAACCGAGGGAAGTACAGCCGGCGAACCCTTGTCTGCTAACTGGGTCGTTCCGAACGTGTCACCAAGCATGGCCGTTAAAAACCTGGGCACGGATGGTGGCACGCAAAGGCATCACTTGGCAGTGGCTCCGGCGACCTCGCTTACGTCAGCCGACAACGGCAAATTGTGTTTCATTAGAGGTGGAGTTGCTGGTCCAGGAGATGATTGCCAAGAATGTCATCATCCCGGTCCCTCCAGATTACCCTGTATTCACGTCAAAACTGTTTTTGGTTCCCAAACGGGACAGTGTTCAGACGAGGCCGGTCGTAGACCTGTCTTATCTGAATCTTCACATTTACAACGAGTCTTTCAGAATGTTAACAGTTCATCAAATCAGGCTAACACTTCCGCCGGGTGGCTGGATGTGTTCCCTAGACCTGACAGACGCCTATTGGCACGTGTCGGTCAACAAAAGATTTCAAAGGTTTCTGGCCTTGAGGATCAGGCACCAAAATTTTGTTTTTCAGAGGATGCCGTTCGGTTTGAACCTAGCACCTCGATTATTCACGAAACTAGTCCGGCAAGCCCTGATGCCGTTGTTAAAACAGGGAATCAGAGTGTTGTGGTATCTAGACGACTGGCTGGTGGTGGCAGAGACACAACAATTATGCATAAAACATGTCAATATCATTTTAAATCATGTCAAAACTCTAGGCTTCAAGGTAAATCTGGTAAAGTCAAACCTTGTTCCCTCAAGAGTAATTCAGTGGATAGGGCTGGTCTGGGACACCGCCGCTCTCACTCTGAGTCAGAGTGTGGACAATCGCAACAGGTTTCGCAGGAAACTGTTCAGGTTTCTTCACAGTCTGACTACGACACGAAGAGTCTGGGAGTCTCTGGTCGCCTCTCTCAACTGGATTCAGCTAACTGTCAAGTTGGGCCGGTTGAAAGTAAAACGATTAATATTGGAAGGCAACAAATATTTCCCACTCTTACCGGCGGGAAAATTATGGCCCATACCAAAATTAATCCACACCTTACTAGCGGTCTGGGCGAAGAGGGAAACATTGCACTCAATCATGTCATGGACCTCTCCTCCTCCAACGGTATGGGTAGACACGGATGCGTCAGGCACCATAGGGTGGGGATTTCAGTCAAATCAGGGGCACCAGGGTCAGGGACTTTGGTCCCACTTAGAAATCTCTCACATAAATGTCAAAGAGTTACTAGTCCCCTTGTATTTCCTTCAGGCTCACGGCCCGGAGTCAGTGGCCTTCAGAATGGACAATCTGAATGCAGTTCACTGTATTCAGAAACAAGGGTCAACGAGGTCAAGGAAGTTGCTACTCGTGTCGGAAGAGATTTTTGTTCTAGCCACCAGTCTAGATATTTATCTTCACGCATCTTATCTCCCAGGCGTAGCGAACGTCTGGGCAGACGCTCTGTCCCGGAGACAGAGCACGACAGTAGAATGGGAGCTCAAGCAACCCATTTTCGACCTAATGATTGCGGAGCTCTCCCATCCACAAGTGGATCTTTTTGCGTCCGAGGAGACTCACAAGCTCCCTCTATACCTCACCCGCCGGGCGATAACGCCGGCAGGGGGGCCAGACGCCCTAGTGACAGACTGGAACAGATGGAGCTCCATCTATCTGTTTCCGCCGCCAGATGCGTCACTAATGTGCCACGTAGTGAACAAACTACGAGTTTATCGAGGCTTAGTCTCGCTAATCGCGCCCCTGTGGCCGGCGCAGGTGTGGTACCAGCAGTTAATAATGTGGTGCCCGGACCCGGTATCGCTCCCGGTCGGGTACTTCCACTTAGACACGATTGGCAACCTAGAGACCTCGCTGACTTTTGCATTATGGACATTCAGGAGGCCAAGTGGCTAGCACCATACGGTAGGGATGTGACCAATAAATTGCTCAATCAATATACTCAGTCTACTAAGCGACAATATCAATCTCATTGGAAAGCTTTTACTTCTTGGATTGTTAGAACGGAACAAACTGTACCCTCAGTGGCATTGGTTTTTAATTACTTGAACTATCTGTTTGAGCAGAAACGTTTATCTGTGGTTACTTTGAAGAATCACTTAACTGCGATTAGAGTGCCCTTTTTCGACCTTACAGGTCTATCCATACCGGTGGCGGAGGAAACAGGATTTATGAAAGCGTGTTTTAAACTCCGCCCACCTCCCCGTCAGCTCATGCCTACTTGGTCTCTGGACAAAGCTTTGTCTTTACTTCATTCTCGTCTGTATCAAAATACTGCAGACTTTGCTTTAATCTTAAAGAAGGCAGTTTTCCTTTTGGCTTTGGCCACCGGAAACAGAGTGTCTGAGCTGGCGGCGATGAGCAACACACCTAATTGTCTTAGGTTTGGTAGACTTAATGATTCAATTTCCATTGCACCCTCCCCGGCGTTTGTAGCCAAGAATGAGCATAGTGCACACGTGTTTTCTGAGTTCACGGTGCCGGCGTTAAAAAGGGGAAAGGTGCATCATAATTTATGTCCAGTGCAAGCTCTAACCAAATATTTGAGAATAGCTCCTCATAACCCCCAGGGTGCTTTATGGGTAGCGAGTACGGGTAAACGCTTACTTAAACGGCGATTAGCCTCTCTTCTGGTAGAAGTCATTAAAGAGAGTAATCCCGGCGTTGTGGGTAGGGCCCACGATTTACGCAAGTGGGCGGCCTCTTTACGTTTCCTGAAAAACTTTTCAGTTGAAGATGTTGCGTCCACACAGTTGTGGGCGTCTAATCATACGTTTCTCTCTAGATACTTGTCAGTTGCTCTAGACAAACCTTCCTTACCATGTATAGCTTTAAGGCAGAGGGTCTAGGTGGCCCTGCAGTCACTTATGTTTATTTTCAAGGAAGGGGGGGGGGTGCAGTCAGTTGACATAGGACACCCTAGACCCCGCCGGAGTATGAGAGCTGTGATACAATTTAAGGTTAAAATGTGATATGAAAATTTCTCTGCGAGAATTTGTGCTAGTACAAAGTTTAGTACAAAACAACGGTGTTGTTATAGTAGTTTTAGCTGCGAAAGCAATGTAACATTAGTTCAATGGAGTTCATTAGCAATTGATCTCCACATGTATTTTGGGGTTTATGATGTGCACATATAAACTTATAACTTATTATTTTTGTCACCACTCGTTGAGTGGGGTGCCTTTTGTAACTACAGATCTGTGTTCAGAATCTTCAGGGTTACCTATTTTTGTCGGGCAGGCTTCTTTGAAGCACGCACCTGCCTGAACCCCTTTTTCTTGTATATTTCCGGCCTACGCCGTATTAAATACATTTTTCAAAAAGTAAGAATACTATGTGGTTGTTTTTATTATCTGCTTTTCTAGAGTTATGATATGATTACGAATGTCCCCCTCCAGTCTTAGATATCAGGCATGTTCGTCAATGATGGAGGGGCCACTAATAAATTATAGGTTTGACTCCTGTAAGGAGATAAAGAAAACCTAATATTTAGTAGTGGCCCCGTAATCATTGACGACTGGGGCCCTCCCGACCGTCCCCTTCCCATTCGTTGATGTATTAAGGATTTTGGTTTACTTGATATGTCAGTGAAGGAGGAATGACGCCTGATTCAGCGTCTGGTCAGAAATCCACACAAGTACATCCACGTTATGATGGAAAGCTTATTGGATAGTTATTCTTATTTTGTTTTTGTTTTTATTTTTTACGAAGTTTTTTCGTAGTGAGAACCCAATTCATAATGACTGAAGCCATGAGTGAGGTCGCGTGCGCTCATGATGAAGGCTCCTCAGTTTTTAAATGCTCTGCGCGGTAGATTCAAACTACGGCGGATTAGTGTTTGAAGAGGATGCCTTATGTAATAGGCATGTTCGTCAATGATTACGGGGCCACTACTAAATATTAGGTTTTCTTTATCTCCTTACAGGAGTCAAACCTATAAAGTCTACATGTGCACATTTAAACCCCATTAAACTAGTGGATATATTCCTAAAAATATACCCAAACATAAAATGAACTCTTGTACTTTCGCAGAAGTACGTACATTAAAAATAAAACTCGCAGTCGCAACTACTGAGATTTTCTTAAAATTATATTGCTTCACAGCCAAAACTACTTACAACAAGAGTTGTTGTTTTACTACTATTGTACTTTAGCACAATTTCCTGTAATGCATACTACAGAGAAATTTTATATCACAACACCTATATACAGTATCACAGCTCGTATGCTCCGTACACATACTCCGGCGGGGTCTAGGGTGTCCTATGTTACACTGACTGCACCCCCCCCCCCTCTTTTCTTAACCTAAACAACAAGTGACTGAGAGGCCACCTAGACCCTCTGCCTCAAAGCTATACATGGCATGGAAGGTCTGTCTAGAGCTACTGAAAGGTATCGAGTCAAAAACGTATGATTAGAGGACCATAGGTGCGTGGACGCTATGGCCTCAACAGAAAAATTCTTAACCTCTGAAGTGCGCATGGGGGTAATTGGAAACGTCCCCCTGTGCTGACGTATTTGAGGTGTTTCCGTCACTAAAATATTCATTGTGCCATTAATAGCATTAATACTTATCCATATGCGCCTATTATGGGTTGATTATAAAGGTATTAACCTGAAACAACAATAAAACGAGTGAAAACAGCGTTTGGATGGTCAAAATCGGAGATATAGCCCGCGAGTTGTATAATGTATGGGTGAGGCAAGCTGCTTTCCCGCCAATTTCCCCCAAGGCCACTGAGATACAGTCGATCGATACTCTCTCTCTCTCTTGCACTCGCTTGCCATCAGTGATGACAACACCCTGCTTGCAACTCGCTAATGTTAGCACGAAAATATACCTCAGAATAAGGGAATAACAGGGAAAATAGGTGATAACTGAAGGAGAGGAGGAAAGTGGGGAAGGATGGGAGGTAGAGGACTGAGATTTTGCATGGCCCAGGGGCCAAAAAAAAATAAAAAAAATCAAATAATTTTTTTTTTTTTTTTTCTATATCAAAAGTTGATTTTTTTTTTTCACTCACTCATAAGAGTCTCCCCGCAGTCCGCCGGGGGAACTCTTAAGAGTCTCCCGGCAGTTCCCGGGTTAAGGAAACGCAAAGAGGCCGCCCATTTGCGTAAATCGTGGGCTCTTCCCACGACGCCAGGATTACTCTCTTTAATGACTTCGACTAGGAGAGAAGCTAGTTTTCGTTTCATTAAGCGTTGGCCCGTACTCGCTACCCATAAAGCACCCTGTTGATTCAGAGGTGCTACCCTCAAATATTTGGTTAGAGCTTGCACTGGACATAAATTATGGTGCACTTTTCCCCTTTTTAACGCCGGCACCGTGAACTCTGAAAAAACATGTTCACTGTGTTCATTTTTGGCGATGAATGCCGGGGAAGGTGCAAAATGAATACACTCATTGAGCCTACCAAACCTTATGCAATTAGGTGTGTTGCTCATCGCCGCCAGCTCAGATACCCTGTGCCCGGTAGCCAAAGCCATAAGGAAAACTGCCCTTTTTTAAAGTAAGTCAAAATCTGCAGTATTTTGGTACAGATGGGAATGAAGTAAAGACAACGCCTTGTCCAGAGACCAGGTAGGTATGAGCTGACGGGGAGGTGGGCGGAGTTTAACCCTTAAAAAGCGGCTCACCACATAAGTCGTTTTTAATAAAGCTGGACTATGTGGCGGCGCTCGACATAGGTCGAGTGGCAATTTCAGCACGTAATGTTGCTGAGAGAGAGAGACAAGTGGTGGCAGGAGACTAGCGAGCGTATGACTGCTCCAGACCACCGCGGCGAACCTACTGACACGAATCTCAGCTCCCTCCTCCCTCTCTCACTCGCTACATACTGAATTGTATGGGGAAAGTGGCTAATTACCTGCTTTTTGCACTCGCGTTGCACGGTTATTGCAAGAAAACTAGCCATCATACAAGGATCGTTATGGTGTCATTCGAAAGCTCTGTTTATGCCCTTTCAGGGATAGATACTTGTTTTACGTTCTGGGTCTTATTTAGGCATGAAAATGATCACGTAAACAGCCCTATTTTGGCTAAAAACACCCCGCTGGGCAGTACATATAAATAAACCGCATAGGCCGCTAAAGAAGGGTTAAAACATGCTCTCATGAAACCTTTTTCCTCCGCTAGTGGTATGGTTAGACCTGTAAGGTCAAAGAATGGCATCCTAATTACTGTTAAGTGATTTTTTAACGTTACTACAGATAGACGTTTCTGCTCGAACAGATAGTTTAAATACTGAAAAACCAAAGCCACCGAAGGTACAGTTTGTTCTGTTCTAATTATCCAAGAAGTAAAGGACTGCCAGTGCGATATATTGATTCATGAATTTATCGGTCACGTTTCTACCATACGGTGTTAGCCACTTGGCCTCCTGAATGTCCATAATGCAAAAGTCAGCGAGGTCTCTAGGTTGCCAATCGTGTCTAAGTGGAAATACCCGACCGGGAGTGACACCGGGTTCGGGCACCACGTTTTCAATTGCTGGTACCACAACTGCGCCGGCCACAGGGGCGCGATTAACGAGACTACGCCCCGATAATCCCGTAGTTTGTTTACTACGTGGCACATTAGAGAAGCGTCTGGTGGCGGAAACAGATAAACGGAACTCCACATGTTCCAGTCCGTCACCAGTGCGTCGGGTCCTCCCGCCGGCGTTATTGTCCGGCGGGTGAGGTACAGCGGGAGTTTGTGAGTCTCCTCGGATGCAAACAGATCCACTTGTGGACGGTAAGGCTCCGCAATCATTTGGTCGAAAACATTTTGCTTGAGCGTCCATTCTACCGTTGTGCTCTGTCTCCGAGACAGAGCGTCTGCGAGATAAGATGCGTGAAGATGAAGGTTCAGCTTGTCGGCTAGAACAAAAATAATTTCTGACACGTTTAGCAACTTCCGAGATCTCGTTGACCCTTGTTTCTGAATACAGTGAACCGCATTCAGATTGTCCATCCTGAAGGCCACCGATTTGTCCCGTAAAGTAGAGCCGTGAGCCTGAAGGAAATACAAGGGGACTAGTAACTCTTTGACATTGATGTGGGAGGTTTCTGAAAGGGACCAAAGCCCTTGACCCTGATGCCCGTGGTTTGACTGAAAGCCCCAACCTATCGTTCCTGACGCATCCGTGTCTACCCATACCGTCGGCAGAGGAGAGGTCCATGACATGACCGAGTGCAATGTTTCCCTCTTCGCCCAGACCGCTAGTAAGCTGTGTATTAATTTTGGGATGGGCCATAATGTTTCCGCCGGCAATAGTGGAAAAAATTTGTTGCCCTCCAATATTAAACGTTTGACTTTCAACCGGCCCAACTTTACAGTTAGTTGAATCCAGTTGAGAGAGCCGACCAGAGATTCCCAGACTCTCCGTGTCGTAGTCAGACTGTGAAGAAACATAAACAGTTTCTTGCGAAACCTGTTCCGGTTGGCCACACTCTGACTCAGAGTGAGAGCAGCTGTGTCCCAGACCAGCCCTATCCACTGGACCACTCGTGAGGGAACAAAGTTTGACTTTACCGGGTTTACCTTGAACCCTAGAGATTTTACATGATTTAATGTTATGTTGACATGATTGATGCATAACTGTTCCGTCTCTGCCACCACCAGCCAGTCGTCTAGATACCACAAAATCCTGATCCCTTGTTCTAACATGGGCATCAGGGCTTGCCGGACCAATTTCGTGAATAAGCGAGGTGCTAGGTTCAAACCGAACGGCATCCTCTGAAAGACATAAGTCTGATGCTTTATTCGTAAGGCCAAAAATCGTTGAAACCTTTTGTTTACCAGGACGTGCCAATACACATCTGTCAGGTCTAAAGAACACATCCACCCTTCCGGCGGAATGTTAGCCTGATTTGATTCACTGTCAGCATCCTGAAGGAAACGTTGTGAATATGGAGGTTCAGATAAGACAGGTCTACGACCGGCCTCATCTGAACACTGTCCCTTTTGGGCACTAGAAAGAATTTGGACGTAAATACTGGGCAATTTTGAGGGACCGGGATGATGACATTCTTGGCGATCATCTCTTGGATCAGTGACTCCACCTCTAATGAAACAAAATTTGCCTTTGTCGGCTGACGTAAGCGAGGTCGCCGGAGCCACTGCCAGGTGATGCCTTTGCGTGCCACCATCCTCGCCCATGTGTTTAATGGCCATGCGCGATGACACGCCCGGAACGACCCAGTTAGCAGACAAGGGTTCGCCGGCTGGACTACCCTCTGATCCACCCGCCGTAAGACTGGCCCTGGGAGTGAGAGAGACCCTAGTTTTTTGGTGGTGGTGGTGGTGTATGCTTTGATGACTGGCCGGGTTTGGCCGGAGACGGGCCCTGGCCTGGTCGCTGATACTTCTGTCCTTTATGATTACCCGAAAACTTTCCTTGCTTGTATCTGTACTGAGCCTGAATTTGGGTGGAAGAGGACTTGGGCAGATGAAAGGGCTTTGCCCCACCAGGCTGAGCTTTTGCGACTGGTTTGGGCTTGGTAAAATTGAAAGCAGGTTTCTTAGATGGGGCGGGACTGTGCTTAAAGGCCTGAGCCATGTTGAACACTGTTTTTCACACCTCCGGGGACATTAAAGAGGCAGTTAGAACAGGGGACATAACTACTTGATTTGCAATCCTATCCGGGAGCTTCCTCACGAGAGACATCCTTAGATCTTGTCGTGCCCGCACCGCCTCTAGCAAGGCTGTACGGATATCCCCCAGTGACTGTATAGAAGTCTGGAGTAGCAAGCGTCGAGATAGTTCGATAGCCTTTCGGACTTCCGCGTCCGCGATTGCCTGAGCAGATCTGAGCATTGACTAGGCTACCTGTTGTGTGACAATATACTGGGAAAACAGTCTATATGCTTTCCCACGTAGCCTAAACTCCCGGTCTAGGTGAGCAGTGGACGGTGTGGAAAAGGAATCTTTAAGCTCGCATAGATTAATTTTAGGGGCAGCTAAAAAAGCAAATAAAGCAGAGGGAACTCCGCCGGCAGAGAATACCGGCATAGAGAACCAAGAATGGCTTTCTTGTGGAATTTGGTGTGAAGATTTAGAGGTAAAGGTTGTTGCAAAGTTTTGAGCCTCCACTTCCCATTCCACCCAAGGTCCCGGACCCAACTGCTCCACCTTCAAAACTGGATTTGCGGCTGTGTCTGTGAACGTCTTTAAACCTAACTCTGGTGTTAGAGCTGACAGTGCTTTTATATCATTGAAACCATCATGCTTGGTCCAGTCCGAAAACAGTTTTGAAGCTGACGCAGGGGGTAGGGCAGGTGTAGAAGTATACACAAAATAATCATGGTGATAATAGTTAGGAATGGCCTTAATATTCACATCAAGTACATTCCCTAGAATATCTAAAGCACGTAACTTCCTAGATTTATTCCCTTGGATAACCCACTCACGTGGTACCGGAAGCTCCCCCGACATAGTGGACTGTGCTACCTCTGGCTTTGCTGGGAACATTGTTACCCATGACTCGTCTGGTCCGTATAGGAGGGGCATAGCTCCCTTTTGGACCGGCGCTTTGTCTAAAGGGGGAGGATATACATCTGCTACTACTCTCACATTGGAAGTAGTCAGTGCCGCCAAAGTTGGCCTAGTAACCATAGTAGGTGATACAGGGGGAGGGTGCGGAATTTGTGTCAAAGCAATAGAAGTAGCCAGAGGTCGGACATTCGATGCTGTCGTGGAAGCTCCCAAACCAACTGTGGGAGTCTCCTGCTGCTGACCAAAAAACTTAGTTAGTGCATTCGCTTAATTTCATCAGCTGTGACAAATTTAGCAGAGGATGAACTGTGTGGCGAATCATTCCGACTCTGAGAGTCGTCCATCACTGAACCTGACTCTTGAATCTCCATCTCAGAAATTATAGAACCCTCATCCCTTTCCCCTGGCCTTTCAGGAGAGGATTCCGCAGAAGCCGGGACCCCCTCATGGTGCCATGTTAAGTCCGGGATGGACGATGAGATCTCAGCGTCCCGGTGGACGTCTGCCCCTATCGTTGGTGCATAAGAATGATGTGAGCCATCACGCCATGGCTGGGAGTACCTCCAAACTCCCCGGTCTTGGCCGGAACTCACTTGTGAGCTAGGTACCACACCAACTACTGAGCCCTCACTCGAGCCCTCTAGAGGGTTATAACTGCTGGTAGAACAATCTAAAGCTGGTACATGTGAACTGGTAATAATATTAGGTGACACCTTGTCCGCCGGTATATCCCCCACCACAGTCTCTGACACCACTCCCGACCTGTCAGATTGGATATGAGACATGTCGGGAGTAGAGGCAGAAAGCGAGGTAAGAGGCCCCGGCGAATGCCTGGAGGTCTTTCGTACAAGAGTATCCTTTTTAGAAGACTTGTGACTTCGCCTTGACTTTGATTTTCCACTAGGACTATCCTTGGGCTTCTCCTCCTTGCACTTCTTTCTCGAAGGGGAAGTAGAGTGACTATGTGGCTGCTGTCGGAGGGGAGACCGTGACCTGGACCTCGATTTTGACTTGGAAGTTGTCGCCGGGGGTGTCGGCTCTCGAGGTCTCTTAGATGTGCCGGAGGAGAGAGTAAGCACTGTACCCTGCCCAGTCTCAGTCAACTTACGCACATTTACTCTACTTCTAGAAGGGGGACGTTTAAGTGGGGGATACTGAGCAATCAATCTGTCCCACAGAACTACGTTATCACACTGCAGAGCTTTATGAGCCACTGAAGTAGCATAAATGGATAAAAGCTGTTTGACCTCGCACAATGCAACCGCCACGGCCAAATTATCTTGTTGTAAGACTTTAGTACTCAATTGACTACAAAAAGGACAATTCTTCGTCACCCACAGACCCCTTGACCGGTCCAAGCATTTGACGCATCTGATGCATAGAGTATGGGCAAAAATAGGGATCCCTGAACAGGAGGGTGTTAAACACAGAGCAAAAACAGGGTCTAGTGGCGCCATGACAGAGACTGGGAAGAGCTAACCCACCCCCGGGCTCCTTCTGGTCCTCTGTTGACCCGCCGGAACTCCGCCCTGGAAAAAAGAAAATTTCCAGGAATTAATGCTCATAAGGTTACCCCAAAATGTTCTAACACAAGTGTTAATGAACCGCCGGGCAACAAGACGTAATACACCACTATTACCTCTTGTTACCCTGTAGGTTCTTATGTAAAGATTTTAGAATATCCTTACTTGTCCAAAAGATTTAAGCATATCCTCCGACATAATATAGAGACGAGCATGTCGTTATAAATGACGCAGTCTTCCCAGTGTTTTTTTGGCCACCGGAAACCCATATTAAGACGCCGGCCTCCTTATAATATCGCAGTTAAAAAGGGGGTAAGCCTATCTTAAACGTTTATTGATCTGACTTCTCTCGAAGCCTACTCTACTCCACCGGTGTCCGTATGAACACCTAGTGAAAACGGGTATAGCCATCCCGCCGGGAAACACATAGTAAGCCTGAACACAGGCTCCACCTCAGAGACGCAGTCCTGGAGAGCCCTCAGGCCACCACTCGCCGGGGGAAACTAGCCTATTTTAACTACGCGTGATATAAAACTCGGCAACCAGCCGGATTTTCTCGGTGCAATCAAAAAAACCCGCCAGAAAAAACAACCAGCCGGATTTTCTCGGAGCAATCGAGAAAACCCGCCGGAAAAGGCAACCCACACTAGCCAGATGCAATCTGAGACACACAAATAGGCCCCGGATTAAGCCAAAACACAACTAATCCAGGACACACATGACACGGTATTACATATTTAAATCATAAATCAATAACACTTGTACATGTAAAAAAGCTACGAGCGGCTGGCTAGGCCTAAGCAGACGGAAAACACACTTAATCACGTCGTAATATAAACAAAAAGCACTGTAACATATCACAACAGGAACAACCGCCATCACCACATCGTAGAAAAAACAATCCCGGGAGAGGGAAGCACTGACTCGGGACCTAGAAAAAACTTCACTAAGTGAAGAAAAATACGCTAGGAACGTCAGTAAACAAACAATAAGGCAACTTCATCAGAAAGATAAGAAGAAGCCTGATAACGCGTAGTTAAAGCCAACTAAATAACTAGGCTAGCTAGCCGCGAAAAATGTAACACGCGTCCACCACGGGACCATGAGGGTACACCCGAAATAGGTGTCCCAAACACACGACCCAAATACACTGAACTGCGGGAAACCCGTCCCTGACACTCCTGCTACGCATATCCTAACCTTACTCGATACATCCCAGAGTAAACAAATGAGAAAAAAACTCACTAGGGACGCAGCAAATGCCGAACCAGCGGAGCGTGGGAGACACGTCAGGGCAGGTTGAGCGCAGAGCAGAGAAGGAAGTATGACGCCTGAAGTCAGCGTCTGGTCAAAGATCCACACAAGTACATCCACGAGTATATGGAAAGCTTATGAATAGTTATTCTTATTTTATTTTTATTTTTTATTTTGTTACAAAGTTTTTTCGTAGTGAGAACCCAATTTCATAATGACAGAACCATGAGTGAGGTTGCGTGCGCTCATGATGAAGGCTCCTCAATTTTTTATGCTCTGCGCGGTAGATTCAAACTACGGTAAATGAGCGTTTGAAGAGGAGGCCTTATGTAATAGGCATAATCGTCAATGATGGAGGGGCCACTAATAAATATAATCTTTATCAAGAGTATGGTACCCAATTTTCAATAATCCTGCACCGAGCCTTGGAAGCCCAAGAAAACTCGGTATCCCTGAACAGTTCTGTGGCTTTGTTAATTTACTAAAGGGCATCTCACAAGTAAAGATTATATTACTGGGATTCATTAGTTAACACTTGCTATCTTGGTTACATCATTAGGACAAATTCATGTATTCCCGACCATGACTGTACGTTTTGTCAAACCTGTCAAGTCAGACTACCTCACTGGTCTCATCACTAATGCTGATTTACGATCCCATTAATCTGGTTTAATGACCAAGGCTTGGAGTAACAAAAGATAATCTTAAATACAGTTATTGCCCTTATTATCTATTTACTTTCTTATATCTTATTATAAAGATTGTATATGTGATAATAATATTGATATTGGTAATAGTAACAAAGCTAAGATGAACTCGTAAATTATGGGTTCTCCACATCTATATTTACCACTATCAAATTTCAAGCTACTGTATAAGGAAGTTGGAGCCATAAACATTAATATTAACCGAAATACACTAATAATGTTTCTGATGGATAGAAAGTATGTTAATTATATTTCATATATCTATAAATATACCACAACCACATTTTAATTAGTAATTATGCTTAGAGAGCTGATGCCACTCTTGACCATGAGAGGACTCCCACTTCACCTTAAAGGGAAGGTGTATACCTCATGTGTTAGGAGTGCGATGACCTATGCCTCGGAGATGTGACCGGTTAAAGCAGAGGATATCGATAGAATGGAATGGAATGAGAAGAGAATGGTGAAATAGATATGTGGGGTTAACCTCAGGGATGGGGTATCGAGCGAGGAATTAAGATGACGTCTGGGCATTAGGAGTGCCAGCAAAGTGATGCACACGAGCCGATTTGGTTGGTTTGGACACGTGGAGAAAAGGATGATCATAACTGGGTATAGAAATGCCGGACTGTGAACGTGGGGGGAGCTGCACGTAGGGGTAGACCTAGAATGACGAGGGATCAGGTACACCGGTCCGATCTCAAAATATAGAACTTGACAACAGAAGCAGCCCTTGACAGGGCCGCCTGGAAAGCCGTCATTTAGGATGTGAGACTGTAACCACATTCTCTGTGGACAAAATGGTCTTTAAACTTGTATGTATGTACAGTATATATGTATATAAAGTATATCTCACAAATACACGTGTATGTGTTGCATATCAACGTCTACAGCTCCAACCAAGCGGTCAATTAGTATTTTTCCTATAAGGTAAATAGTCTGGAGTTCAACATAGTTCACACTTAATGACACATCTATCACAATTTATCATTAACTGCGAGACTACTGTACAGTGGGGCCCCCATTTTCGCTACACCGGTCTTCGCTGATTCAATTCTCGCACCAAAAGCCTCAATTCTCGCATCAAAATCCCAGCCGAAACCCGAAAAAATAGCAAAAATAACGAAAAACTCAACATAAAACTAGAAAACAAACAAAAACAATATTTTTTTTTTAACATAACGAAAGAATCTGCTAGGTGCTTGCCGTTTAGAGACGAAATCCGAGTGAATCCGAGATCCGATCGTCAAATGCACAAGATGCCGCCATCTTTGTATGACGTCATCACTAAGCAGACGCTTGCAGTTTAGCTAGTATCTGTGTTGACAAAACAACCGTTTGCAAGCTTTTTTGTGCCTGAACCCCTTATCTCTCGCGTTTATTATAACCTCTAGTACATCTAGTGATAGGGATGGTTGGCCTGGTGGTAGCAATGAAGGAATTTCATGCTCAAAACACAGAGCAAAGACCAGTCCATGTCGGACGAAAGCGATTGAAATGCCTAGCCTAGGCTAGGCTAAATATGACAATGATTTATAATAATAACTGTGGTAAGTAATCTTCTCATAATACGTATTTATACATCTTTTTCTCATAATATGTATTTATTGGATGTATTTGGGGCGAAATGGGTACTTGAGGGGTGGCTGGACGAATTTAGAACCTAGGCCTAGGCTAGGCCTAAAAAAATTTGCATGATAGAAACAATGCCCCAATCTACAGTATTTATGGTTAGGACTGTCATTTAGGCATGTCTACATTATTATTTACAATGCATAAGATTTAGGCCTAGGCTACTTGATGTAGCCTAGACAAAAAACATGTTTCATAGCCTAACACTGGGAAAAAGTGCGGTAATTGTTTAGATATTGGGCCTTTTTTTTTCTAGTTATTAAAAACGTATTCTATGGTGTATTATATGATACAGTATAATGCATAACATTTAATTTGTGTACAATAAAACATGTTTTCTTAGGCAAAAAATAGAAAAAGACGCAAATTTTGGCATGAACACGGAACCGATTGAATTTTCCCCATAAGAACAGTGCCCCGATCTTGGCTGTTTCAATCCTAGCTCTATTTCTGCGAAACCGATTAGCAGCTAGGATGGGGGCTCCACTGTACACATACATAAATACAACTACATAATATATAAGTTCTCTTTGATGAACTTAATTGGGGAAGGATGTAGTATCCGGGTGTATGGTCATCATGTTTACATAGGTCGATCGCTCGCGGTTAAGGGGACCGCCCAGGGGGATGAAAATTGAAGGAATTTGGCAAGTTTAGCTGAAACATGAAACATCAATGTACGTCAGTCATCCGTCAGTGTGGCAACTCCCAAGGCAAAATAACAACAGGAAATTGGTCTAAATCGATGTTATTTCAAACTTTCGCGGGCGCCGTAGCACCCCGCAACGGGACAAATATTGGGGGGGGGGGGGGAGAGGGGGCAGTCGTGGTATGCCTGTGTATCGAAAAAAGGACCAGGTGCTAAATATTAGTGGAAAGTTATATATGAACATATGAATATATATGAATATTTATTAGTGGCCCCTCCATCATTGACGAACATGCCTATTACATAAGGCACCCTCTTCAAACACTCATCCGCCGTAGTTTGAATCTACCGCGCAGAGCATTTAAAATTTAAGGAGCCTTCATCATGAGCGCACGCGACCTCACTCATGGCTTCAGTCATTATGAATTGGGTTCTCACTACGAAAAAACTTCGTAAAAAATAAAAACAAAAAGAAAATAAGAATAACTATTCAATAAGCTTTCCATAATATCGTGGATGTACTTGTGTGGATCTTTGACCAGACGCTGACTCAGGCATCATTCTTCCTTCTCTGCTCTGCGCTCAGCCTGCCCGGACGTGTCTCCCCACACTCCGCTGGTTCCGCATTTGCTGCGTCCCTAGTGAGTTTTTTCTCATTTGTTTACTCCGGGATGTATCGAGTAAGGTTAGGATATGCGTAGCAGGAGTGTCCTGGGCTGGTTGCCCGCAGTGCAGTGTATTTTGGGTCGTATGTTTGGGGCGCCTATTTCGGACGTACCCTCGTGGTCCTGTTGTGGACATGTGAACTTTTTCACAGTTAGTTAGCTTGTGATGCAGGCAGCTTTCTTTACGCGTTATCGCTGCCTTTTATCTTTCTGATGAGGTAGTGTTGTTTTGCTGACGTTCCCAGCGTATTTTTCTTCACTTAGTGAAGTTTTTTCTGGGTCCCGAGTCAGTCTTCCCTTTGCCGGAAGTTTCTGCTACAGTGGTGTGTTGGCGGTGGTTCCTGTTGTGATATAATTCAGTGCTTTTTGTTTTTATTCCGACATGTTATCTTTTCCGTCTGCCTAGGCCTAGCCAGCCTCTTGTACATGTACAAGTGTTATTAATTTATGATATAAATATGTACTATTGTGTCATGTGTGTCCTGGTTTAGTTGTGTATTGGCTAATTCCATGGACTATTTTTGTTTCCTGGATTAGTTGTGTATTGGCTAATTCCACGGACTAATTGTGGGCCCGGGGTTAGTTGTGTTTTGGCTAACTCTTTGGTCCTTTGTGGCGTTCAGATGGTATCTGGACGAGGTGGGTTGTTTCCCGGCGGGTTTTTTCTTGGTTTCACCTTGAAAACCCGGCTGGGTGCCGTGTTTTGGGCCACACGTGGTTTCAAAAAACAGGCTTGTTTCCCCGGCGAAGAGGTGTCTGTGGCTCCCCAGGACTCCATCTCTGTGGTGGTGCCTGTTTCAGGCTCCCTACGATTCCCGGCGGAATGGCTATACCCATCTAACAGTGTTCATGCGGACACGTGTTGTGAAGTTGTTTTCCCCGGTTTTGCAAAACCAGGAAAAAACCTAGCTGTTGTTGTTTGGTTTTCCTCCCCGGCGATCTTTTACAAAGAAGTGGGGACAGGAACAATTGGGGTTAACTTTTAACATCTTGCACACCCGGCGGGTGCACCTTGGAAGGGTGGGATGGACGAATTGGTAATTCAGTTTAGTTAACCGGACAATTAAGGGATACTTTTTGTATCGCCACCTTCAACATACGGCGATTGAGGGCTCAATTGGGGTTAACTTTTAATAAAACTTACTTTCACACCCGGCGGGTGCTCCTTGGTAAGGTGGAATAACGAATTTACAATTCGGTTTAGTTGACCAAGACAATTGAGGGATACTGTTGTGTATCGCCGCCTTCGACGTACGGCGATCCTAAGACAATTCTTTAGAAGTCAGATCTCGTATTTTGTCAGCCTTCCCAGTCTTTGATCTGCGAGATAATTCAGGGGCCGGCGTCTTTTTGGGGGGTTGTTTTGCCAAAATTGAATCTTGAATCAGACACCACCAGAAAGACTATTTCAATTAGAAACACCATTCTGGTTTTTTATATTGGGTCAGAGGGTATGCTTATATCTCTTGGACAAGTTCAGACATTCTGATATCTTTACATAGGAACCCCACCGCGTAGCGAGCTGTGATCGTAGAGTATCACGTCTCGTTACCTGGCGGGTTATTAACACTTGTGTGCGAACATGTTGGGTTAACCTTATGAGCATTAATTCCTGGAAATCTTCTTTTTTTCCAGAGCTGGGCCCCGGCGAGTCTTAGAGAACCTGGAGTAAGTTTCCCACCAGTCTCTGTCATGGCTACCTTTGCCCCGGTTTTTGCTTTATGCATTACGCCCTCCTGTTCAGGTATCCCGATTTTTGCGCACACCCTTTGTATAAAATGTGTTAAATGTCTAGACCGCTCAAGGGGTCTGTGGGTGATGCGAAACTGTACCTTTTGCTCACAGCTCAGCGTTAAAGTTTTACAAGACAATGATAAGACAGCAGCGGTCGCCTTAAGGGAGGTTAGACAGAAAATGACTGCTTATACTACTATTGTAGCGCATAAGTCACTTCAATGCGATAACGTCCCGCTTTGGGATAAGTTACTATTTGAGCACCCTCCCATTAAACGTCCCTCTAGAGTAACTGTTCGTAAACCGGCGGAGACTGGACAGGGTTCTATACTTGCTCCAGCCCCAGGCACATCTAAGCGACAGTGAGAACCGACGCCCCCGGTGGCAGCCTCCTCGTCACGGGCGAGATCTAGGTCAAGGTCCCCGCTTAGACAGCAGCCGCCCTACTTCACCAACGAGCAAGAAGAGTAAGACGGAGGGGTCAACAAGTGGATATAGCGAGAAATCTTCTAAATCCAAGAGCAGTTCGCGGTCGCACCGTAGCCACAAGTCTTCCCGAAAAGACTCGCATGATCGAAAGACCTCCCGGCGTTCACCGGAGTCTAGTGCCTCTCGTCATACCTCTACCCCCGACAGAGCTAGTGTTCAATCTCATGGAGATAGTTTAGTACCAGTACCAAAAGACAGTTTACCTCTTAGTATTTTAACCCTAGAATTGGAAAGTTCAGTGGACAGTGATCGTCCAATGGCAGAGTCCAGTGGGAGCTCCATGATTGAGGGTATTTCGGACTCCCAAGGGAGTGCAAGCCAAGGCCTGGGTGTTTGGCGGTATTCTCAACCTCTGGCTCAAACTATACGAACAGTGGCTGAAGTCCACCGGGCAGCGGCGATCCCATCATCTATTCCTTACTTGTCGTGGCAACAAGATGGGACTCCGGCTTCGGCGGAATCCTCTCATGATGAGCCGGATGACAAAGACGAGGTATCTATCATCTCAGATATGGAAGTGCAGGAGTCGGGTTCAGTTTTAGACGCCGCACAGGAATGATGATTCACCTTTGAGTTCATCATCGAATAAGTTTGTCACAGCAGAGGAAATAGATGGGCTGCTGGTTAATGCTCTCTCTAAATATTTTGGCCAACAACCAGAGACTCCTACAGTGGACCTGGGAGTTCCTAGGACAAGTTCTAATGTCCGGCCTCTGATGACTTCTATTGCCTTGACTCAGATCCCTCACCCTCCCTCTATATCACCATCGGTGGTCACTAGGCCTGCTACGGCGGCACTGACTACTTCTAATGTCAGGGTTATAACGGATGTCAATCCGCCCCCTTTAGATAAAGCACCTATGAAAAAGGTGGCTATGCCCTTACTGTACGGTCTGGATGAGTCATGGGTTCACTTGATCCCCACTAAACCAGAGGTCGCTCAACCTACCTTGTCAGGAGAACTTCCAGTGCCACGAGAGTGGGTAATACAAGGCAATAAATCTAAAAAATTACGGGCCTTGGATACTTTGGGGAATGTACTAGATGTTAATGTTAAGGCCATTCCTAACTATTATCACCAGGACTATTTTGTTTATACTGCTAAACCTGCCCTGCCCCCTGCCTCAGCTTCGAGACTGTTTTCTGACTGGTCCAAACAGGATGGTTTTAATGACATAAAGACTCTGTCAGCTCTCACACCAGAACTCGATTTGCGAACGGGGCTTGGGCATACGGAGAGCCTCGGATATTGCCTCCCCAGCCTTTATCTCTTCCCTCATCGCGACCAACGACATCGTATTGTCCATCCTTTATTCTAAACCCGGAATGACACTTAATGGGGACGTAACAGCAGCGATTAACACCTGGAAGGGAAGTACAGGAGTAGAGGAGGAGCCTCAGGGTACCTCCAGGAGCAAGCAGAAAGCGTGGGATACCATCTCGGCGAAGAAAACTCAAGAAAATCTCCTAACCAATGCAGACCAGGTTGCAAAAGCACGCCTCCAGGCAGCCGCCCGTTCGGAGAGTGGCTTGTGGTTACACGCCATCCCCATCCCACCTCTTGGAACTCACTTGGATGCTGAAGCGCTCCGGGTCGCCATCGCGCTCAGAGTGGGTGCGGCAGTTTGTCACCCACACACCTGCAAGTGTGATGGGAGGATGGATGCTCAAGGTCACCATGCCTTGTCATGTAATTACAACGCAGGCCGCCTGCCAAGACACTCTGCACTAAATGATGTCATAAAACGGGCCCTGCAGAGTGCTAACTGTGCATCAATCCTAGAACCACATGGACTTCACAGAGAAGACGGTAAACGGCCAGATGGGATGACCACTTTCCCTTACAAGAATGGCCGGTGCCTCGTGTGGGATGCCACATGTGTTGACACTTTCTCCACAACCAACGCCGCCAGAAACGCCGACGAAGCAGGTGAAGCCGCCCGGATAGCAGAAAATAAAAAGAGAGAAAAATATCAAGCCATCGCCAGAATTCATCAGTTCGAGCCCCTGGCATTCGAAACTTCAGGAGTCTTCGGCCCTACCACCCTTAAGATGGTGAATGAAATAGGCCGTAAAATCAGAGAAGTTTCAGGAGAACCCCGGGAAACCCTCTGGCTCAAGCAAAAACTAGGGATGGCTATCCTCCGGGGCAATGCCACCAGCGTCATGAGCTCAGTTCGACAGGACTGGGTCATGCCACTGCGTGAGGCCCCGGCAGGAGTGGTGTATCCGTAGTCTTTCCACAGTAGGGTAAAACAAAACATAACTTTATTTGTATGTAACATGTGTGATGCACATTAATAAAAGGGGATGTGTCGGATGGTTGAAAGCCACAGTTGCTCACGCGTTTGGGGCTAGCAACACGTATTATGAAAAACATGCATCCTCCTTCATTCACTGTCCCCCCCTTCACTCACTCAACCCCACAATATGCCGGAGGATAACAGGTTTTTCACAATACGTAGACGGAGGTCTTTTTAAAAAAAAAAAAAAAAAAAAAAAAAAAAAAAAATTGCGAACCGTCACAGACTCAGCCGCTAATCCAGTGTTGAAGGTGGGGCAGTTGGGTCCGGGACCTTGGGTGGAATGGGAGACGGAGGCTCAGAACTTTGCGACCACCTTCACCTCAAAATCTTCCGACCAGATCCCTCAGGATAGTCATTCGTGGTTCTCTATGCCAGTGTGTTCTGCCGGCGGAGTCCCTTCGGCTTTGTTTGATTTCTTAGCTGCCCCCAAAATCAATTTATGTGAACTCAAGGACCCTTTCACTACCCCTACCCCAACTCACCTAGACCGAGAATTTAGGCTACGGGGGAAAGCATTTAGACTTTTCTCACAGTACATTGTGACGCAACAGGTCGCTAAATCGATGCTCCGGTCCACTCAAGCAATCGCAGACGCTGATGCCAGAAGATCGGTGGAACTGTCTCGGCGACTGCTCCTTCAGTCGTCAATTCAGTCATTGGGTGACATACGCACAGCCTTGCTTGAGGCAGTGCGAGCTCGACAAGATCTCAGGATGTCCTTGGTTCGGAAGCTTCCCGATCGTATTGCGAATCAGGTGGTTATGTCACCAGTGCTCACTCCCTCTTTAATGTCCCCTGAGGTGTGGAGAACAGTTTTTAATATGGCTCAGACCTTTAAACATAGTCCCGCCCCTTCTAAGAAACCTGCCTTTAACTTACCCAAGCCAGTCGCAAAAGCACAGCCAGGGGGATCTAAGCCCTTTCATCTACCTAAGTCCTCCTCCCCTCAAGGTCAGTACAGGTATAGACAGGGTAAGTTTACAGGTCAGAAAGGATGAGGCTATAATAAACCTGGTCAGGGCTCGTCTTCTGCCAACGCCAGCCAGCCGGCGAAGCGTCCACCACCACCACCTCCACCACCATCAAAAGACTAATGTCTCTCTCATTCCCGGGGCCGGTCTCAAGGCGAGTGGATCCGAGGGTAGCACAGCCGGCGAACCCTTGTCTGCTAACTGGGTCGCTCCGAACGTGTCACCAAGCATGGCCGTTAAACACTTGGGCAAGGATGGTGGCACGCAAAGGCATCACTTGGCAGTGGCTCCGGCGACCTCGCTTACGTCAGCCGACAACGGCGAATCTAGTTTCTTTAGAGGTGGAGTCACTGGTCAAGGAAATGATTCCCAAGAATGTCATCATCCCGGTCCCTCAAAATTACCCAGTCTTCACATCCAAGCTATTTTTGGTTCCCAAAAGGGACAGTGTTCAGATGAGACCCGTCGTAGACCTGTCGTATCTGAACCTTCATATTCACAACGAGTCTTTCAGGATGTTAACGGTGCACCAAATCAGGCTAACACTTCCGCCGGGAGGTTGGATGAGTTCCTTAGACCTGACAGACGCTTATTGGCACGTCTCGGTAAACAAAAGATTTCAAAGATTCCTGGCCTTACGGATCAGGGATCAAACTTATGTTTTTCAAAGGATGCCATTCGGTTTGAACCTGGCACCTCGCTTATTCACGAAATTAGTCCGGCAAGCACTGATGCCATTGTTAAAACAAGGGATCAGGATTTTGTGGTACCTAGACGACTGGCTAGTGGTGGCAGAGACAGAGCAAGTATGCATAAATCATGTCAACATAACATTAAAACATGTCAAAACTCTAGGGTTCAAGGTAAATCTGGTAAAGTCAAACCTTGTTCCCTCACGAGTAGTTCAGTGGATAGGGCTGGTTTGGGACACAGCTGCTCTCACTCTGAGTCAGAGTGTGGACAATCGGAACAGATTTCGCAGGAAACTTCATGTTCCTTCACAGTCTGACTACGACACAGAGAATCTGGGAGTCTCTGGTCGGCTCTCTCAACTGGATTCAACTAACTGTAATGTTGGGCCGGTTGAAAGTAAAGCGCTTAATAATGGAGGGCAACAAATATTTTCCACTATTACCGGCGGAAAAATTATGGCCCATACCGAAATTAATCCACACTTACTAGCGGTCTGGGCGAAGCGGGAAATGTTGCACTCAATAATGTCATGGACCTCTCCTCCGCCGACAGTATGGGTAGACACGGATGCATCAGGAACGATAGGTTGGGGTTTTCAGTCAAACCAAGGGCACCAGGGTCAAGGGCTTTGGTCCCATTTAGAAATCTCCCACATCAATGTCAAAGAATTACTAGTCCCCTTATATTTCCTTCAGGCTCACGGCTCTACTTTACGGGGCAAGTCGGTGGCCTTCAGAATGGACAATCTGAATGCGGTTCACTGTATTCAGAAACAAGGGTCAACGAGGTCTCGGACATTGCTAAACGTGTCAGAAGAGATTTTTATTCTAGCCAACAGGCTGGACATTCATCTTCACGCATCTTATCTCCCAGGCGTAGCAAACGTCTGGGCAGACGCTCTGTCTCGGAGACAGAGCACAACAGTAGAATGGGCGCTCAAGCAACCCATTTTCAACCTAATGATTGCAGAGCTTTACCATCCACAAGTGGATCTGTTCGCGTCCGAGGAGACTCACAAACTCCCACTGTACCTCACCCGCCGGACGATAACGCCGGCAGGGGGGCCAGACGCCCTGATGACAGACTGGAACAGGTGGAGTTCCATCTATCTGTTTCCGCCTCCAGACGCGTCTCTCATGTGCCATGTAGTAAACAAACTACGGGATTATCGGGGCTTAGTCTCGATAATCGCGCCCCTGTGGCCGGCGCAGTTGTGGTACCAGCAATTGAAAACGTGGTGCCCGCACCCGGTGTCGCTCCCGGTCGGGTATTTCCACTTAAGACACGATTGGCAACCTAGCGCCCTCGCTGACTTTTGCATTATGGACATTCAGGAGGCCAAGTGGCTAGCACCGTATGGTAGAGATGTGACCAATAAGTTATTGAATCAATATACTCAGTCTACAAAACGACAGTATCCATCACATTGGCAAGCCTTTACTTCTTGGATCCTTAGAACGGAACAGACTGTGCCATCGGTGGCGTTAGTTTTTAATTACTTAAATTATCTATTTGAACAAAAACGTTTATCTGTGGTAACGTTAAAAAATCACTTAACAGCGATTAGAATACCATTTTGGGACCTTACCGGTCTCTCCATTCCAGTTGCGGAAGAGACAGGTTTTATGAGGGCATGTTTTAAACTCCGCCCACCTCCCCGTCAGCTCATGCCTCCTTGGTCTCTGGACAAAGCATTGTCATTACTTCACTCTCATCTGTACCAAAATACTGCAGATTTTACATTACTCTTAAAAAAGGCTGTATTCCTTTTGGCTTTGGCCACCGGGAACAGAGTGTCTGAGCTGGCGGCGATGAGCAACACACCTAATTGCCTCAGGTTTGGTAGGCTAAATGAATGTACAGTAGGCTCACATATCTCGATCAATCTCATCTCGATATTTCGCATCTCGATGCCACCTTCAAGCTCTCCCCAATCACAAATCTCGATGAAAAAACGTTAATCTCGATAGCTAAATATCGATGCTAGATGCTTATATACTAATATAAACAGATTAATCTTGACCAAATCGATGTGTGAACCTCACAGTCATTGTGTTTTGTTCACCTGTATACTAATGTACCGCTAGTATCGATCGTTTTCGGGCGGTAGTCTAACCTGACTCATCTCTGCCGCTTTTATTTACGTAGTAATATAAATTACTTTACCATGTTTTAATATACATTATTATTTGTATGAGGAAAAATCTAATATATAATAATAGTAAAGACAAAAGAAAACTTGGTTAAACTTTACACCATGGAAAACTTATTGAAGTCGGGAGAGCTAGCGGACACTTGGTTGTACCAGTCACACGTCCGCAATTCGCTTGAAAACTTGTATTGTGAAGTCGTCTACTTGGACCTTTTTTTTATCGCATTCATAAAATGCCGGTACTAGTGGTGACAGGGTGAGGGAAGCAATTGCAAGAATTGATGACGGTGACTGTGCGCCGGGTGCGGAGACGCAGTACCCTAACTGCGTACGCCGCGGAACCAACAATCAACCACACAAACCTCTTTATCAATAAATATAAGGTAAAAATAAAACTCTTTCATTATTAATTTTATCTATTTTAACATATTATATATATTGCATGTGATTGTGGGGGGCAAATGTGAAAATTGACAGATTTGATGTAGGTTAGTCGGCAAGTGGCTGGAACCGATTGTATTTTTTCCCATAAGAAGTTAACTTCGCATCTCGATATTTCGAATCTCGATCGGTATTTGTGGGAACCAATTATGATCGAGATTGGAGATTCCACTGTATTCACATTGCACCTTCCCCAGGGTTTGTAGCCAAGAATGAGCACAGTGCACACGTGTTTTCTGAGTTCACTGTGCCGGCGTTGAAAAGGGGAAAGGTGCACCATAATTTATGTCCAGTGCAGGCTCTAACCAAATATTTGAGGGTAGCTCCTCTAAACCCCCAGGGTGCTTTATGGGTAGCGAGTACGGGTAAGCGCTTGCTTAAACGTAGATTGGCTTCTCTTTTAGTCGAAGTCATTAAGGAGAGTAATCCCGGCGTTGTGGGTAGGGCCCACGATTTACGCAAATGGGCAACCTCTTTACGTTTCCTGAAGAATTTTTCTGTGGAAGATATTACGTCCACACATTTGTGGGCCTCTAATCATACGTTTTTGACTCGATACCTGTCAGTAGCTCTAGACAAACCTTCCTTGCCATGTATAGCTTTAAGGCAGAGGGTCTAGGTGGCCCTTAAGTCACTTTTGTTTTAATTTCAAGGAAAAGGGGGGGGGGGGGTGCAGTCAGGGTAACATAGGACACCCTAGACCCCGCCGGAGTATAAGAGCTGTGATACTAGTTATGGGTATTGTTGATATGAAAATTTCTCTGTACTATTCAGTGCAGGAAATTGTGCTAGTACAATGATAGTACAAACAACAGTGTTGTTATAGTAGTTTAGCTGTGAAAGCAATTTAGTTTAAGAATTGGATATATTTTGCAAAATATTTCCACAAGTATTATGGGGTTATATGTGCACATGTAAACTTATACGTTTTTATTTTTCACCACATATGTGAGTGGGGTGCCTTTTTAACTTACAGATCTGTTCGCAGAGTCTCAAGAGTTAACCTTTTGTATCAAGCAGGCTTCTTTGAAGCACGCCCCTGCTTGACCCCCTTTTGTATATATGTGCTGCGCCATTAAAATATATATTTTTCAAAGTAAGAATACTATGTGGTTGTTTGATTATCTGCTTTTCTAGAATTATGATATGATTACGAATGTCCCCCTCCTGTCTTAGAAATCAGGCATGTTCGTCAATGATGGAGGGGCCACTAATAAATTATAGGTTTGACTCCTGTAAGGAGATAAAGAAAACCTAATATTTAGTAGTGGCCCCGTAATCATTGACGACTGGGGCCCTCCCGACCATCCCCTTCCCATTCGTTGATGTATTAAGGATTTTGGTTTACTTGATATGTCAGTGAAGGAAGAATGACGCCTGAGTCAGCGTCTGGTCAAAGATCCACACAAGTACATCCACGATATGATGGAAAGCTTATTGAATAGTTATTCTTATTTTCTTTTTGTTTTTATATTTTACGAAGTTTTTTCGTAGTGAGAACCCAATTCATAATGACTGAAGCCATGAGTGAGGTCGCGTGCGCTCATGATGAAGGCTCCTCAAATTTTAAATGCTCTGCACGGTAGAATCAAACTACGGCGGATGAGTGTTTGAAGAGGGTGCCTTATGTAATAGGCATGTTCGTCAATGAGGGAGGGGCCACTAATAAATATTAGGTTTTCTTTATCTCCTTCCAGGAGTCAAACCTATAATATATGAATATATAAACTTATGTATAAATGCCTAAAACCGAAATAGAGAACATGTATACTACGTTATATGTACTTATACTGGAATGAAGACATCACTGAACTTTACAAGCCTTTTTCACAAAATGTAAGTTTTTGACCATTGATCGCCTATAACTCAGTAACTACTGATCATATAAGGATGGTACTTATAGTGTTGGAAAGCGCGTGAAATGCTCTATAAATCTCTTGCGCTTTTTTTTTTTGCATTTCCGACTTACTGAGGCACAGCCCCTTGGAATAGGTAGCTAACCACCAAGCAAAAAATAATTACCTAATTTTCGAGTCACCTAATTTCCGCAATTAACTAAAAATAAAAAAAATTAGCCAAGAGAGTTGTAAAACCACTTGTCCTGAGTTGTCTGATCACTCTGAAAAGATTATACTGTGCTTGTGTTTCAAACCTATCAACGTCAGATTTTTGTTTTATTTTCGAACTAATTTCTACACTAAATCCAGCCTAATTCAGGAACTAATTGACCTAGAGAAAAAAGATTATCTCCTTACATCATCCTCTATAAGTGTGCGAAATCCCATTGTAATCTGACGAAGTTCAGTGCCACCCCCCTAGTAAATACTGGGCGGTCCCTTTAACCCCCTCCATCATATTACTGTATATCAACTTACTTACAGGTTGGCAGAGCGTCCAGTATTTCCCCCAAAACACTCTCTCTTACACTGAGGGACCAGTAGAAGTCGGAGGAATTTGGGGCTGCCACCAATCGACAGATTCGTATCTAAATTACCTAACTTACTGAACTCCATATTTTTTTTTCTATGTGAGTGAGGGAGGCAAAAGGCAGAACTGCCTATAGCGAGTGCCTCCTCCATAGTTGAAGGAGTGACAGGGCCAAAATCAAGGGACGTTCGAGCCAAAATGCCTGGACACACAGAGTTTGAAGCAATTTAAGTCATAGCAAGAGGGAAAGACTGATTCTGGGAGAGAGTTCCAGAGCTCAGCTGTTGAATAGAAGAAAGATTGAGAGTAACGTTTCACTCTTGGGTTGGAGAGTTGCACAGATTTTGCATCATAAACTTGTTATTGAACTATTTCACTAAGTAAATATGACGCGATCACGTCATATACTCTTGGGCGTACCGCCATATGACGCGATCGCGTCATAGATGACGGAGAGGGTTAAGTTCCTATTTGTATGGCTATCTTTTCTGTTATTTGCCCCTGCTGGCAATAAATATGATGATGACAATAAGTCATGGGGGGTGATCAACCTATTATTGTATCCCACGGCAATCAAAATAGACGGGAACATGAACGCGAGCGTTCGCGTAATGTAAACAAGGCGGGCGGTAGAGCCGAATACTACATCCTTGCCCTTAATTGCTTATAATTAATACATTGATAGTACAATACCACTATATAATACTTAAATTCTCAAGACACACATCAGGATCAATTGTCTATGGGGATTGCAGTTCAAGCATTATTTATCCCATCCATTCATTAGGCACAATTATGTAAACTTCATCTAGTACCGCATTTTCCTTTACCATCATTATCTCCGATAGACTGGAAATGGTGTCGTATTTCACACCCAAATGCCATAAAAGGGTGTCCAATATTAAGCCAACTCAACCCTGCTCCTCCACAGGGTTGAGGAAGTAAACAACTGGTTAAAGTCAAGCCGATTCGGGCTTTAAGTATATATCTGTAAGCAAGCCATCATATTTCATTGGCGAGTGTTAAAAAAATATATCTATCTAAATGTAGTCTTAAATTAACCCAAACATACGCCAAAGTAAAGTTATTCACGATCATTCGAAACTGGGCTTTTGTGTATTTCCTCTTTAACAAGTAAGTGTTTATACTTATAAGAGTGTGCAAACTATAAATATGTTCTAATGTATAACTAAGAACCCCAAATATACGAAGCGTTTGTTGACGTTCTTAAAACAAAACAAAAGAACAACAGCTTGCGTACGCTTATACGATATCGGGAAAGTAATCCTTCTTTATTAAACCCTCTAAGTAGCATATTATCATTTATTATGTAAATGTTTGTTAAACTAATGAAACGGAAATTGTGTACTTCGACTTCCAAACCAATCTGATGATCTCTGAACTTTGAAATAATTGTAATAGTTTCGAAATCTGACCTTGTTCATTATAACGGATTGAAGGTTCTTGGTACGATGTTGCCAATGTAGCTGCTACCGCTAAATCCAGCGAATCACTTACATCACTTCCATCTAGCGACATCAAGATGTGATGAATTCTAGCGATATTCAAGTTAGTTTCCCTATTTTAAGGAATTGGAGAGATGTTTCGATTGTTAAAGATTATTCTAGATACTTCAACATATGTTTTCTAGTGACATACAAGTTTTTAGTGTCTGGTGACTATCTAGTGATTTGTCAATGCTATTCTAGCATACATTTGTGCTTTAGTTTATCTTGCATTTTTTGTCTAAATTTGCCCTATTTCTCCAGAAGACTTCCTACATGGTATAGTGTATTGTTCTAGTGATAATTAAATATTATATAGGGCTATTTTAAGTTGGCTGATGAATATGAAGCGGTAATATGCTGGACGATGAGAATACTGTATTTATTAGTGGCCCCTCCATCATTGACGAACATGCCTATTACATAAGGCATCCTCTTCAAACACTAATCCGCCGTAGTTTGAATCTACAGCGCAGAGCATTTAAAATCTGAGGAGCCTTCATCATGAGCGCACGCGACCTCACTCATGGCTTCAGTCATTATGAATTGGGTTCTCACTACGAAAAAACTTCGTAAAAAAATAAAAAAACAAAAAGAAAATAAGAATAACTATCCAATAAGCTTTCCATCATATCGTGGATGTACTTGTGTGGATCTTTGACCAGACGCTGATTCAGGCGTCATTCTTCCTTCTCTGCTCTGCGATCAGCCGGCCTGGACGTGTCTCTCCACGCTCCGCTGGTTCCGCATTTGCTGCGTCCCTAGTGAGTTTTTTCTCATTTGTTTACTCCGGGATGTATCGAGTAAGGTTAGGATATGCGTAGCAGGAGTGTCCTGGGCTGGTTGCCCGCAGTGCAGTGTATTTTGGGTCGTGTGTTTGGGGCATCTATTTCGGATGTACCCTCGTGGTCCTGTTGTGGACAGGTGAACTTTTTCACAGTTAGCTAGCTTTGTGATGCAGGCGGCTTTCATTACGCATTATTGCTTCCTTTTATCTTTCTGATGAGGTAGCGTATTTTTGCTGACGTTCCCAGCGTATTTTTCTTCACTTAGTGAAGTTTTTTCTGAGTCCCGAGTCAGTTCTTCCCTTTGCCGGAAGTATTTGCTACAGTGGTGTGTTGGCGGTGGTTCCTGTTGTGATATAATTCAGTGCTTTTTGTTTATATTCCGACATGTTAATGTTATCCGTCTGCCTAGGCCTAGCCAGCCTCTCGTAGCTTTACCACATATACAAGTGTTATTGATTTATTTTCTAAATATGTACTACTGTGTCATGTGTGTCCTGGTTTAGTTGTGTATTGGCTAATTCCACGGACTATTTATGTGTCCTGGGTTAGTTGTGTATTGGCTAATTCCACGGACTATGTTGGGCCCGGCGTTAGTTGTGTTTTGGCTACGCCTCGGTCCGGTGGTGCGTTCAGATGGTATCTGGACGGGGTGGGTTTTTTCCGGCGGGTTTTTCTCGGTTTCACCTTGATAACCCCGGCTGGTTGCCGAGTTTTAGCCACGCGTGGTTTAAAAACAGGCTTGTTTCCCCGGCGAATTCCCGGCGGGTTGGCTGTACCCATCTAACAGTGTTCATACGGACACGTGTTGTTTGTAGTTTTTTCGGTTTTGCAAAGCCAATATAGAAACTATGCTGTTGTTGTATTTCCTCCCCGGTGATCTTTTACAAAGAAGTGGGGTTAGGAACAATTGGGGTTAACTTTAAATCACCCGGCGGGTGCAACCTGGAAGGGTGGGATGCCCGAATTTGCAAAATTCAGTTTAGTTGACCAGACAATTGAGGGATGCATTGTGTATCGCCTCCTTCAATATACGGCGCTTTAGGGCACAATTGGGGTTAACGTTTTTTAAACTAATATTCACACCCGGCGGGTGCTCCTTGGAGGGATGGGAATAACGAATTTACAATTCAGTTAGTTAACCAGACAATTGAGGGATACGTTTTGTATCGCCGCCTTCGACATACGGCGATCTAAAAAGATACTTCTGGAGAAGTTAGATCTCGTATATTTGTCAGGCTTCCCAGTTTTTTTATCTACGAGATAATCCGGGGGCCGGCGTCTTTTTTAGTTTTTTTTTTTCCAAAATTGAATCTTGAAACAAACACCACCGGAAAGACTTAATCAGTTATACACGCCATGCTGGTCTTTATATATTATGTCAGAGGGTATTCATAAATCTTTTGAACAAATTAAGATATTCTGAAATCTTTTACTTAGGAAACCCCACCGCGTAGCGAGCTGTAGTCGTTGAGTATTACGTCTCGTTACCCGGCGGGTTATTTAACACTTGTGTGCGAACATGTTTGGGTTAACCTTATGAGCATTAATTCCTGGAAATTTTCTTTTTTTCCAGAGCTGGGTCCCGGCGGGTCTATGCAGAACCTGGAGTAAGTATCCCACCAGTCTCTGTCATGGCTACCTTTGCCCCAGTTTTTGCTTTATGCATTACGCCCTCCTGTTCAGGTATCCCTATTTTTGCGCACACCCTTTGTATAAAATGTGTTAAAATGTCTCGTTTGGTGTGGGTTACCTTTCCGGCATTTTTTCTCGTTGCTCCGAGAACACCGTTTTTGTTTACCGAGTTTTAGTCAGGATGGCTCAAAATAGGTAAGTTATCCCGACGAGTTTGGTCGCTTGAGGGCTCATAAGAAACTGCGTTTTCTGTGGTCGAGCCTGGGATCAGGCTTCCTGTATGATTCATTGCTTTATGCATTACGCCCTCCTGTAATGTATCGTTTAGTGTGGGTTACCTTTCCGGCGTTTTTCTCGTTGCTCCGAGAACACCGTTTTTGTTTACCGAGTTTTAGTCAGGATGGCTAAAATAGGTAAGTTACCCCGACGAGTTTGGTCGCTTGAGGGCTCATCAGAAACTGCGTTTTCTATGGTCGAGCCTGGGATCAGGCTTCCTGGGTTATTCCCGTCGAGGGGGGCTCCACACAGTTTTCTAGGTGATCAGGCTGACACCTGTTGGACTTGGTTTTCTCTGCTTTTCAAAGCCATTGAAACAATGCTGTCTGTTTGTTTGGTCTTTACCTCCCGGCGACCTTTTTACAAAGAGGTCTGGGGCAGGTATAATTGGTTTGACATTGCATATATAACCCGGCGGTTGTACCTTCGGGTGGTTATATTAACGGATTTGCGATTCGAGATAATTTGCCAGACAATTGAGGGATGCATTGTGTATCGCCTTCTTCAACATACGGCGCTTTAGGGCACAATTGGGGTTAACGTTTTTAAACTAATATTCACACCCGGCGGGTGCTCCTTGGAGGGATGGGAATAACGAATTTACAATTCAGTTAGTTAACCAGACAATTGAGGGATACGTTTTGTATCGCCGCCTTCAACATACAGCGATCTAAAAAGATACTTCGGGAGAAGTTAGATCTCGTATATTTGTCAGGCTTCCCAGTTTTTTATCTACGAGATAATTCGGGGGCCGGCGTCTTTTTTAGTTTTTTTTTTCTCCAAAATTGAATCTTGAAACAAACACCACCGGAAAGACTTAATCAGTTATAAACGCCATGCTGGTCTTTATATATTATGTCAGAGGGTATTAATGAATCTTTTGGACAAATTAAGATATTCTGAAATCTTTTACTTAGGAAACCCCACCGCGTAGCAAGCTGTAGTCGTTGAGTATTACGTCTCGTTACCCGGCGGGTTATTTAACACTTGTGTGCGAACATGTTTGGGTTAACCTTATGAGCATTAATTCCTGGAAATTTTCTTTTTTTCCAGAGCTGGGTCCCGGCGGGTCTATGCAGAACCTGGAGTAAGTATCCCACCAGTCTCTGTCATGGCTACCTTTGCCCCGGTTTTTGCTTTATGCATTACGCCCTCCTGTTCAGGTATCCCAGTCAGTGTGACATAGGACACCCTAGACCCCTCCGGAGTATGTGTTCGGAACATACGAGCTGTGATACTGGTTGTAGGCATTGTATTATAAAATTTCTCTGTAGTATTCATTGCAGGAAATTGTGCTAAAGGCCAATAGTAGTGTTACAACAATTCTTTTTGTAAGTAGCTTTGGCTGTGAAGCAATAGATTTTTGAGAAATCTTGGTAGTTGCAACTACGACTTTTACTTTTGAAGTAATTACTTCTGCA
This sequence comes from Paralithodes platypus, assembly GCA_032716605.1. Lineage (NCBI taxonomy): Eukaryota > Metazoa > Arthropoda > Malacostraca > Decapoda > Lithodidae > Paralithodes > Paralithodes platypus. Next base: position 61,842,102 of record CM064582.1, read on the forward strand.
TAAGTACACGAGTTCAGTACTTCTACGAATGTACAAGAATTCATTTATGTTTGGGTATATTTTTAGGAATATATCCACTAGTTAATGGGGTTTATATGTGCACATGTAAACTTATAAGTTTTTAGTTTTCACCACTTACTTTAAGTGGGGTGCCTTCTTAACTAGCAGATCTGTGCACAGAGTCTCAGAGTTAACCCTTTTTCAAGCAGGCTTCTTTGAAGCACGCTCCTGCTTGTACCCCTTTTTGAAGATTTAGGCTGTATAAAGTTTATGCACCCGAATATATCTTTTTTACAAAAGTAAGAATACTATGTGGTTGTTTGATTATCTGCTTTTCTAGAGTTATGATATGATTACGAATGTCCCCCTCCAGTCTTAAAAATCAGGCATGTTCGTCAATGATGGAGGGGCCACTAATAAATTATAGGTTTGACTCCTGTAAGGAGATAAAGAAAACCTAATATTTAGTAGTGGCCCCGTAATCATTGACGACTGGGGCCCTCCCGACCATCCCCTTCCCATTCGTTGATGTATTAAGGATTTTGGTTTACTTGATATGTCAGTGAAGGAAGAATGACGCCTGAATCAGCGTCTGGTCAAAGATCCACACAAGTACATCCACGATATGATGGAAAGCTTATTGGATAGTTATTCTTATTTTCTTTTTCTTTTTTCTTTTTTACGAAGTTTTTTCGTAGTGAGAACCCAATTCATAATGACTGAAGCCATGAGTGAGGTCGCGTGCGCTCATGATGAAGGCTCCTCAGATTTTAAATGCTCTGCGCGGTAGATTCAAACTACGGCGGATTAGTGTTTGAAGAGGATGCCTTATGTAATAGGCATGTTCGTCAATGATTACGGGGCCACTACTAAATATTAGGTTTTCTTTATCTCCTTACAGGAGTCAAACCTATAATGTAAACATGTCTCGGATATCACCGACAATTTTTGGCATTTTCTGCCAAAAGCCCAATGGCTTATCAGTGGTGGTAACACAAAATGCAGCTCAATTCTGGTTACCATGAAACTATTTTCTTTAGCATATAATCTACCACTAGGACTCGAAGGAGTAAATGTAATCTCAATAATCCTCTGAATAACATCGGTCCTTCTTAGCCTAAGAGCTGCGACACACCTTCGGGAAGGTTTTACTGGGTGAATGCAATGCTCCATCCGGTAGATAGCCAATAATTTTGATCCATGACCTCTCTGTAACTCAAAAGGGCCTAGAGCAAACTGGCTGTAAATATACACACCTATTTCCTATTGGACTCTTCCCATATGATAGAAATGTCAGCCCGATTGCGTTCATTCATTTTGAGTTCTAAGAAGTTAAGGGGTCAAGATTATCGTCAAGTTCGCTGGCACTACCTTTACCACCTGATATATGTCTAGTCACCTTTCCCCACTCTTTCCCTACCTCCCTCTTCACTCATATATGGGCAGAAGACAGCTAGGACTGTCAGTCTGCTTAAGGCAGCCAGAGAGAGTGGATCTATGGTGCGCTACCTTCCACAACTCTCGTCACAAAATTAATATACAATTTTTCGTTCGATATTTGCTGTTTACACCTATTTTCTGGTTCTTCAATGTTCACATGTTCATTGTACAAGTAAAATGTGTGCATATGGAGCAGTAATATTGCTATAAATGCTAAATACAGGGCAATTCTTTAAAGCATGTCGTAAATCATTGAGTGATATCCTGAGACAATTCCAAGGCAAAAAGTGTCTGACAAAATGTCTACTTCGGATTAGTTTCATTATTTTAATTATTTTACTCCGAACAGTAGTGTGAGGGTTTACATGACCCCATGTGTGACTGTTGTGTGTGTTGAAGACACCTCTCGTAAATTATGCCTCATTCGTAAAGAGGGCCATATTCGTAAGGCGTGCCGAGGCCTTCATTGCAGCAGAGGGAGGTACATTTGAACATGCAGTACTTTGTAAATTATTACATAATTAAAGTACCGGTATGTAACATGGATGTCAAAACTAATGAAAATAAATAATATTAATAATAATTAAACTACCATACATAAACCTAAGGATGTGTGACTCAACTTTCCCTCCACTAGTTCCTCATATATTAATATGGTGTAACTATGAAATTAATCCTAAGTGGACATTTTGTCAGACACTTTTTGCCTAGGAATTGCCTCAGGATATCACTCTCTGATTTACGATATGCTTTAACCCTCACAGACCGGTCTCGCCTTCTATAGGATAGCCCCGAAACCCAGGGGATCTGGCCGAAAAACGTCGTAATAGGCTAGCCTGATCTTTGTTATTTTAACTGCTAAAGAATTCACACACATCTCAAAACGTAGCCCTGTTTCATATACTGTATGTAGACTGGCGTTGAGTAGAGCTCTCTAGGTCAACTGGTTCAGTTGTGATGACGATTTCCGTGGACAGAGTTTCGATGTGATATTATCAATACTCGGACAATAACAACACTAATCCTTGTTCCCCAAAACAATAGCAACAAAAGTGCGACTTCTCCTTCTTGTTCTTGACGGTGCGCTTCGCTCCGACCGGCTTTGTTTACATGCGTCGGACGCACGGCTTGCAAAACACGCTTAATAGGCTTTCAAGCTTATGGAGCTCATGAGCCCATCCGGTCTCCACGGCGCGAGTTTGTTTTGGGCTCCTCAGAGCCCAACCGGGTACTGGGGGTTAAAGAATTACCCTATATAACAAATTTTGTCTGAATTGACCTTTAAAGGGGTCGCATTGGCTCACATCAAACAACATAGGTCAAGCGCTTCCCGAGTTAAACTGCATAGAATCATCTAACGTCAACCACAATCAAAGGTAAGAAAGCATCATCGTGCTGAAGGGGTTAATCTAACTTCCAAGAAGCTGGACACTGAAGGAACTCTGAAAACACCCCCTGGCTGTGGCTGGCCTCTTGGAGTCTACAGGTTTACCATAAAGGATTCCCTGTGGCAACAAGGTAACCCAGGAAGAACCATACTTGTCAGGACTATTAGATACTTATAAGAATCATTGCTGTAGCTATTTGTAAGGACCAATACATACATGCCATAAGTCAGAACCACTAAGTAGCTACTTGGCAGGACCAATACATACAGTACCGGTACTTGTCAGAACCATCACTGTAGCTACTTGTAAAGGACTGTTAGATACTTGTATAAACCACTGCAATAGCTACTTCGTCAGGATCGATCCATTTCTCAAAATCCAAAAACTTGGTCAGCTACAGTGTGATCCATGACAATATCTTATCTGTTACAAAGATCGCCACATGTAAGTGGCACCGATTAGCATGTCGCCCATCGGTAATTTGTTTAGGGTTTATTCCCCTCGATGGGTTGCCTGCCAAGGCTATCTTACAGTTTCTTACAGTTTCTTACAGTTTCTTACAGTTTCTTACAGTAGATCCTCTGGAAAAAGGCAACTATGCCTGTGTATCCAGCTCAGTACCAGTACTTGCACTGCTGCGGTCGTTCACAGTGTTGGCGGCGGCGGTAGCAGACGCAACATTTTTGCTATTCTGTATTTTTGTTTTATAATCAAACTTCAAATCTTGTCTTACCCATGCTTTATCAAGATTACTTTCAAACTCCCTTATTGATTCGGAATCGACTACATACTGGGGCAGTGCGTTCCACTCATTTACCACTCTATCACAAAATGAGTTCTTTGCCTTCTCAAGCCTATTTCTTTCTTTGTAAATTTTCTATCGAGTCCCATCCACCCGGAAACACCCCTTTCAGATACCAGGGGGACTGCTAACACCAGAATATGACTTTTCAGTTTACTCTTTTGTGAGAAAACATCACCACATTGACTACATTCAAATTTCATGTTACCTGCATGAGTCAATGGATGTGTATTGAGACCACTTTTCTGAGTAATGTTTCCTACACAATCTACAGTACATTTAGTTCTATATTCCTTATTTATTAAGGCCATCCTTCCGAGTAAAGTCTTTCTCACACATCTGACACTTGTAGTTCTTTACTCCTGAATGACTTTATAAATGAGCATAAATGGAGGCCATCCTTGCTAGCAAACTCTTTCTCACATAGCTCACACTTGTAGTTTTTCTCCTTAGAATTAATTAATACATGTTTGTTGAAGTTACGCTTTTGAGTAAACTCTTTCTCACACACCTCACATTTGTATTTCTTTTCCCCTGAATGAACGAACGAATGTTCTTGGAGGCCAACCTTATGAGTAAACTGTTTCCCACACACATCACATTGGTGATATTTAACGCCTGAATGACGTTTGAAGTTAAACCCTTCTGAGAAAACTGTTTCCCATACACATCACACTTATTGTTTTTTTTACTCACGAATGAGCTAATAAGTGCATATTCAGGCTACCCTTATGAAAACATTCTTTCTCACACACCTTTACATATTATATAGATGAATGGATAAACTTTTAAATTAATTGATGAATGACTTCTGAGGTATATTTTTAGAGAAAACTCTTGCCCACACACCTCACACTTGTAGAACACTGGCCCAGTATAAACTAGTGTGTGTGTTGTGAGGCCACTCTTATGAGTATAGCATTTCCCAGACATCACAAGCATTGTTCTTCACGTCTGAATGGTCTGCATAGTGTCGAATAAGATTGCTCAGACTCCTAAATGTCTTACTACACAAGGCACAAGGGTGCCTCTTAACTGGCGTTGTCGCGTCGTCAGACTGTGATGTGGCTCCCTCATGGTTAGTAGCATCTCTGTCTGTATAAGTAGCTTCTTCAGGGTTCACCTCACACTGAACCATTTCTCTCTCTGCATATCTCCATGAAGGTTCAGCGTTTACATTGATGTCATAATCAGCAGCACGTGTCTCATTGCTATCATATCCAACAGTATGTGTCTCATTATCATAACCAGTTACTTCCTCGGAATCGATTGATTTCTCAAAATTGGCAAATTCAGTGTCAGATTCAGGGTGATCCATGGCAATATGACTGTTCAAATCACTCTTTTTTGAGAACACATCACCACATTGACTACATTCAAATCCTCCATGAGTCAAGGAATGTTTATTAAGATGACTTTTCTGAGTAAACCGTTTCCCACACACTTCACATTTGTAGTTCTTTATCCCTGAATGGATTACTAAATGTGTGTTGAGGCCATCCTTCCGGGCAAACTCTTTCTCACACACCTGACATTTGTAGTTTTTCTCGTTAGAATGAACTAATGAATGTAATTTGAAGCTACCCTTTCCAATAAACAGTTGGCCACACACATCACATTTGTTATTTTTAACTCCTAAATGACGTAATGAATGCGATTTGAGGTTACCCTTTTGAGAAAACTGTTTCCCACACACATCACACTTGTGTTGTTTAATGCCTGAATGAGTTAATGAATGTGATCTGAGGTTACCTACTTGAGAAAACTGTTTCCCACACACATCACACTTGTGTTTCTTTACTCCTGAATGAACTAATGAGTGTGTCTTCAGATAAGCATTTTGAGAAAATGCTTTCCCACACACCTCACATTTATAGTTGAATTTCTTAACTTTTGGATGAATTGATGAATGACTTCTGAGGTCTTTCATTAGAGAAAACTCTTGCCCACACACCTCACACTTGTAGACCACTGGACCAGTATGAATTAGTCTGTGTCTTTGGAGGCCACTTTTATGAGCATAGCGTTCCCCACAAATGTCACAAGCAAAGTTCTTTGTGTCTGAATGAACTGCAGCGTGGCGAGTAAGATGGTTCTCCCTCCTAAATGACTTGCCACACACAGCACATGTGTACTTCTTAACTGGTTTTGTCACGGTCTCAGACTTTGAGGTGGCTCCCTCATTGTTAGTAGCAGCTTTGTCAGTATAAGTAGCTTCTTGAGGGCTCACCTCACATTGACGCATTTCTCTCTCTGCATATCTCCATGAAGGTTCAGCGTTTGCATTGTTATCATATCCAGTAGTACGTCTCTCATTGTTATCATAACCACCAGTATGTCTCTCATTGTTATCATAACCAGTAGTACGTCTCTCATTGTTATCATAACCAGTAGTACGTCTCTCATTGTTATCATAACCAGCAGTATGTCTCTCATTGTTATCATAACCACCAGTATGTCTCTCATTGTTATCATATCCAGCAGTACGTCTGTCATTGTTATCATAACCAGCAGTACGTCTCTCATTGTTATCATAACCAGCAGTACATCTCTCATTGTTATCATAACCAGCAGTACGTCTCTCATTGTTATCATAACCAACAGTACGTCTCTCATTGTTATCATAACCAACAGTACGTCTCTCATTGTTATCATAACCAGCAGTACGTCTCTCATTGTTATCATAACCAGCAGTATGTCTCTCATTGTTATCATAACCAGCAGTACGTCTCTCATTGTTATCATAACCAGCAGTACGTCTCTCATTCTGGCCATAGTGTTGTAGTAGATACATATATGCCCTGAGTTTTTCATGACTATGCAAGTCCGGGACACCTGGTCTTGGCTCCATTATAAACGTCTGACTCTCTTAAGCTCAAAAAGAGTAAATAATTTATTACAAATACTATTTGTATAGAGAAGATTGATACTCATGCAATAAATCTTACTATTGTAATGCTCTCCTATTTAGGTCAGTTTAAGACTAACTTGTATATTATGTTAACAGCAACTGATGAGACTTATATATAAACCCTTATTTTGGGTCTGTACCAAACTTTGATGACGTAGGTAACAAGCCTATTATTTACTATAGACTCCCATTCAAATTCCTCTCTTTATACCTCAAGTATTGGACAGATCTCTTGTTCAGTTTCAAAAGGGAACTAAACAATATTCCTAAGAATTCAACAAAATATTAAGTGAAAGTTGGTAACATTTCAGCAATGTGTGGTCAGGTGCCTCAACATGTGTGCCTCCAGATACCTCCAGGGGCTGACATGGTTAAGAGAATATATTTATATATCTGTTTAGATAAGGCGAGTAACTGCATCCAGCACGAAATAATACAATACCAATATTTCTAAGGCTCTAGTATATTACTGGCATTAAAAGTTGATTGTAGTATGTCCACGGTAATATGTGTAAGCCTACTGCATTAATACACAACTAATTAACGTGGGCTGGGTAATGATGGTACAGGTGTTGTTGACAGCCACACACTTGCTGCTTCTTGATGATGCTTCATTGTTGTTATGGACCTGTAACAAAACAAAACATTACATCCTGGGAAAAAAAAAAAATAAGCAATTTGATTCAGGTTATGAAGGATATCCCAGAGTTACAGAATTAAAGAGTCACTTCCAAATATCACATAAAAGTCAAGAGCATAAATGGTGATGCATCAATCTGAATCAGTACCGAATGTAAACGAGACGATACAATTCATTATAGCCCAGATACCTTACCTTTAGATACCTTTAGATGTGATCGCCGCTCTTCTAGCGGCACCAAGGAGCGCGACGCCCATCGTTATGGGTGGTGTTTCAGGACTTTGCTTTAAAGGTTCAAAGATTCAAACTGGTCCCTTATTTATGCTCCAGCATAATCCTTATTGTCGAAGATGTCACACTACGGCCTTGCATCATTAGTTCCACGAATTTCTTCTTATCTTCATAACAGAAAAATATGTGTAATGGTAGATGGCCTTTATTCTCAATTTCACTCAATAAATGCTGGTGTTCCCCAGGGATCAGTTTTGGCCCCAACTCTGTTCCTCATTCATATCAATGATCTCATATCTACCACTCATAATCCAATACATTCCTACGCAGATGACTCAACACTCCACAGTTCCTTCACATTTACCAATTCTTTCACCCAACCCGATCTTATAAATTCAAAAATAAACACTGCAATTTCTCTGAACCAGGACCTTTCTAGAATTAATGAATGGGGACAAGAGAATCTAGTTTCCTTTAATGCACAGAAAACCAAGTACATTCAATTTTCTAACCGACAGAATCTCACTGACTCCCATATATTTTTCAATGATGTAAATATTCCCACTTCCCCTAGTATTGACATTCTCGGTGTAACATTAACTACTAACTTGAGCTGGACACATTATGTTAGAAGCATTGCTAAGAATGCCTCTAAAAAACTGGGACTCCTGTACAGAGTTTGAGAATTCTTCACTGACGAGCAGTTGGCCGTAATATATAAAAGTCATGTGCGTTCTCAGATGGATTACTGTTCACCTCTGTGGGGTGGAAGTGGAGTGGTTGCATTGAGGCAGTTGGACAAAATTCAAAATAAAGCTATTAGATTAATCAATAACCCTGCAATCACACAGGACCTTCCTACATTATCCATACGAAGAAACGTTGCATCCCTTGCATTATTCTACAGATATTTTCACAGCAATTGTTCCGAGGAACTTGCTTCAATTGTGCCGCCTCTCCACATCTTTCCCCGTAGAACTAGGGCATCTGAGAGCGCCCATGAATTTACACTTTCTCCTCCACAATGCAGAACTTCTGCTTATCAGAATTCATTTATCCCCAGAGCTACTACTCTTTGGAATTCACTTCCCTCGAATTGCTTTCCACAAACTTACAATCTACAAATGTTTAAATCCAGTTGTTACAAACATTTTATGAATGGAGGATGCCTTTAGGCACATGGACCTTTTTGTTTTATCTGTGTTTTTCCTTCCTCCGTTCATTGTCTCTTAAAAAAAAAAAAATGCTAAGAACCAGGATGTCAAACTGGGGCAATATTTTCGGGAGGACAGGATTGAGATTGAGAGAAAATATAGGGAAATTTTCATGAAGTTGCAATACTTTTAGCCATTTAATCACATCCAGGGGCATAGAGCATAACTTTGAATATCTAATAATAATGACAAATATGAAGGGACTCTGTTTTTGGCAAGGGGTTGAATAGTCTCTCGTTTGTAAGCCTGAATATAAGGTCCACTTGAAGTTAGTGTTTGAGAGTTGGATAAATTTCAAGAGGGCACTCGGGGGCGTTATGAACCAGTTGAGCCCCAGCCATGGCTCCGAGCCGTTGTGTAGTTATGTAATGCACAGTCCCACTGACGGTTGTTAGATGTCATCTAAACTGGACCCTATATATATCCCTCATAAGGTTCGTGTGGAACCGAGATTGACACATGAGCTGCACTAGGATACTGGACATGTAAGTACAAGTTCGCAACCCACAAATGGGAGAGGGTGGTGTCTGACTGACAGCTGTGCGTGCAAGTGTTTGTGTTGTGTCGGCTCTGTGGTGGCATGAGAGCCGTCACCATGGCAAACGGACGCGTACAAGCCGCCCTGCCACACACTCAACTAAACACTATTATTATATTACTATAGCCCATTTACCTACACTCACAAACATCATAAGTACAATATATCATAAGCTCAATGTGCTATGGTGCCACATACGACACTTGGGTGGTGTCAACAACACTGCCTCATGCTCGCCTGTAACGGGCACTTGGTAAAATCGCTTCTGCTGTTGTCCAGCAAGTCCGGGCTGGCACTGAGGTGCAAGAGAGCCTTCCCTCGCACAATCGCAGTGTTACACATAGCAAAAACTGCTAATTTTTGGCTATTTTTGCCGACCTTTGCTAGATCGTTGCAAGACAACCAGACGTTGTAAAAAGATGATTCAGGTGTCATTGGAAAGCTCTATTACTTTACTTTCACTGATATATCATTGTATTACGTTCTGGCTCTTGCTTATGCATGAAAATATGCAAGGAATGAAGATCTATTCAGGCCAATATGCTCACTCGTAAAGGGTTAAATTAGGTTATTTGGTCATGTTTTAGTTTTAAGATTTTTCATTTACTTTAGTCTGTACTAAAATGATAGGTTTTCTATAAATAATTTTGTTTCCGTTTCCCCTACGAAAACCATCGCTTTCATATTGTCCTAAAACACCACAACATGGGTTTTTAAGGTTTTCCGGTAAGGATGGTGCTAGCGGACATACCGTCCACTTTGTTTACATAAGTTGCACGCTCTTAGTTACGCTCGCATCTAATTTGACCTTTGTATATTTTTACGAAATTATCCCAACGCCAGCTGTTATAATTATGCCCTTTGCTGGAAATATATATAATGTCACAAAAGTCATGGGGGGTGAGCCCCCCTCAACCTATTAATGTATCCTATGTCCGGAAACAAAACAACTGGTAAGATTTTATGGTGTAGCAGCCGATTTTTGTGTGGCCTACTGAAGTGTCATATCTAGAGACCGGATTTTGCCATAAATGCCATAAGTGCCTTTTTGTGCCTTTTTTGGTGATTTCATCACTATAATGCCTTTTTTACCGATTTAGTGCCTATTATGCCTATTTTGTGTTTTTCAGAGCCTTTTTGTGCCTTGTTTCGGTGATTTCATCACTATAATGCCTTGTTTACCTTTGTTTGTGTTTTCCAGTGTAAACTATTGCTGCTTGTTGCTGCCGCCAGATGGCAACCTGGCCCAAGTTAGCCTCTCTCCGACAGGCGGCACAATTTAGCGCCTGACAATTTAAAAAAAATGCTTGTAATTATGTGAAATCGGGGAAAAATATAGAAAGTGTATCAATGACAATGTTACTTTGGTAATTTTTACCCTTTTTACCCTATTATAGCTTGATTTTAGCATTTTCACTATATATTAATACAGAAAATAAATGCCTTTTTAATGCCTTTTTCATCAATACATGCCTTTTTTAGCCTTTTTTATCATTTATAAATGCCTTTTTGCCTGCCTATTTTAGTGTTTTTTAGTGCCATAACTTCCGGTCTTTAGTCATATCACATAATATATTGGCATATATGTTTGTATTGTCGGAAATATATTATAACGAAGGGAGGTTTACATACATACATACATAACATTTTAAGACTGAGTGTTCCACACATATGTGCAGTTTCAGTCTCTTGTCCTAATGGCGGCGTCCCACAGCAAACGGTTATTGCAGCTACCGGTAAATAGAGCTTATTTTGTACTTTTTATCCTCTTTAACCTAACTTTTTCCCTGAACTTCATAGCCCTTCCCACAAGTAGGGGCCATGTTTAGCCTAGATTGTTAGATAATGGGTAAATACTCATTTCCTGCAGTCCTTGCCGTAGAACAACACCGTATATCAAAGAATAAAAATCTATCTATCTATCTATTGCCTGACGCCGTGATCCCCGAAGGGGTGGCCACGAACGAACCGCCCCCATGGACCTCTGTCCCCAGTCAGTCGACGCCCATCCTCCCAACCAGCACCGCCTAATATATATACATGGTATGTGTTAACATTCTTGGCTGTCACACGGTAAAAAATTACCAAACAATTTACTCAACAGCTGGCCTTGGAACACAATAATAGGTTGAGGGGAGCTTTGCCACCCTCACCCTCCTATTACATATTGTCATCATCATATATATTAACTTCTTCTTCCATAGAACCTGCTCATGGACCCGCCATTGCTGTATGCTGGTCTTGGTCAACAGGGCTGACCTTTTTATTGGTACTGACTCAGAAAATGTTAGTAAGAGGGAAAGTTTAGAGTAGAAGGATAGTACTAGGGACAGTTTTTTTGGACCTACCCACCACCTCCCCCCACCCTCCCATTTCCCCTTCCCCTCCCACCCCTTTCCCTGCATTTTCCCCCACCACTGCTTTGCGCAGTGGCAGTATCGTAACCAATAAGGTTATACTGAGTTGTGTGGATATACAGTCACTGACAAAGAAGCTCAAAACATTAGAGACTAAATTGGTTAAAGTTAGTAGACATACACCATCCTTCCTCACACCTCGGTTTGGGCTACCTCCAAAGGGTAGCCAAGTCGCACCCCACCTGCCCGCGGTATCCTCGCATACACCCAGTATTCATTTCTTTTTCCATACCTTAATTTTCTTCTTCTTAGGTGACACAAACGGGGGCGGCGCAACCTGGGTTTTACTCAGGTAGTTATTTTATTTTATCAGCTTTTTAAATTATTGGTTTAATTTATTTTTAGCCAAGGGAGTTTGTTTGTTTTCAATTTAGATTAATGCCTGGGCTTTTGCCCCAGGGAATTATTTTTTTATATATATTTCTCTCGTGCAAGTAATGTAATTTCATCCAAAGCTGTGGCAATAGCTTGTAGGCCAAGTTGTGTTTGCGGAAGGGTGGTTGGCAAGGCCAAATCGCTGGGCTGCTATTCTTGTGGCACTTTTTTCCACGTCAGCTGCATTGACGTGGATGAAGAAGACCTCAGAGTCTTGTCCAAGAAAAAATCTGGCTTTAAAGCATTGCACTGTTTGTGATACCAGCCCCCTGGCTGCTAAGGACGCAACAATTAGTCAGCAGACCTTGGACGACCTGAAGGCTGTCCTAATTGGTGAAGTGTCTGGGACCCTTGCTGCGGTTGCCTACAACATTTCCAAAATAAATGACCGACTGAACATTCTTGAAAGGCCAGGTGCTACTCCTGATATTCCTTAATTTGCTAACATTGTTAAGCAATTGGTTGCAGAAGCTACGAGGGAATTGACCAATAAATCAACAAAGAGGGTTGTCGAAGTCATGGACAATGGCAACTGAAAAAAGTTCATAACCAACAAGTCCTGATAGTAAAGACAAAACCTGATGCCCAGCCCGGTACTGTCCCTCCTAATCCCGACCTTATTAATGAGGCTCTTGCCTCCATACCAGTGGACAGCTGCGCCACTAGGGACTCTGGTACCCTAGTGGTAAAGCTCCCATCCGAGGAAGCAAAGGCTCGAGCAAGCAATGCGCTCAGTTCCCGTCTTGGCACCGACAGTGACTATTGTATCACAGAGCCTAAGAAAATGCTTCCTAAGATAACCTTGACTGGTATCCCTGTTACGCTTGATGATGAGGACATTATTCCAAGCATTCTGAGTAAAAACCCCCAAATCAGATATCTGTCGGACAAGATCGAACCATACCCTTCAATTAATATTCACAAGGAACAAAGGAAGCAACAAGATGGCTGTATTAAAAATCTCCCCGGAGATACGTTCTGTCATTGTCCATGAACATAATTGTGTCTATGTTGGGCTCATGAGATGTCGTGCATACGACAGATTCTGGGTCACCCAGTGTCATCACTGCCAAGGCTTTGGGCACTACAAAGACAATTGCAACAAGAAACTTGCTGAACCAAAGTGCGTTTTTTGTGCCGGTGGCCATAGTTCTAAGGACTGTACAAATATACACTCGCCTAAGTGTGTAAATTGTTCTTCCTCAAAACCTGGAGAGGCTGGTTCCGGTCCTCCACTCTTGGTCGAGTCACTTGCTCACTTTGCATCTAACAGGCACTGCCCGATTACGATTTCTCAGCGTAAGAAATTAATTGAAAATACAAACTTCACCGATTAAAAAAACTCCTAGATCTCTCTTCCGTGGATTGACCTCCCAATCTGCCAACCTAGAAATTGGCAGATTGGAAGCCAAAGCGTCACATTTTTCCTTTGCCCCTCAACTTTCTCTTCATAATTGCTGAGGGGCACAGGGCCCTGGATGGGGCTTTGGTTTCCTGGGCGTTTCCGCGCCCTCTTCAGCTCCCCGCCATGGAGTGGCTTCGGTCACCCAGGCTTTTTTTGTGGTAGGCAGGGAGGGTTCTGTGGGGGTGCTCAGTTATGGCCTTGGCCTTGCTCGGGGCCTTGGGGCTGTTCGGCCAGGCAGCCTGGAGAACAACAACAACAACTCCTAACACCTCCTCGGAATCAGCTAAGAGTGGGTTTGCTAAACATTCGTTCCCTTCGTAACAAGATGGATCATATAATTGAGATTTTATGTGAATTTGAGCTCGATGTCTTGTGCCTGACAGAGACTTGGTTGTGTGAATCCGACATCCAGATTATTCGCAGTGCTTTGCCTAAATCATACTCCATAATTAGCGCGCCTAGACCTTCTGCAGACCACCCTGGTGGAGGCGTAGCGCTAATTTATTCTCTCGCGATCACAAGTATTTCTCGCTCAGACTGTGTTCCTGTCCCATCTTCTTTTGAATTCCTGGAATTAGTAATTAACCATCGTCAGAAAACCTTTAGAATTGCAACTATCTATCGACCAGGTCATCGAGGTACGGATAGAAACTTCATGAATGAGTTTGGTCAGTTTTTGGAGGCATTTGCTGGTAAGACTGGTGGGTTGCTGATCTGTGGTGACTTTAATTATTGGATTGATAATCCATCTTTGAAGCCCTTTTCTTCTGAATTTCTTGAATTGATCGGTCATAATAATTTTGTCAACCACGTGTCCCACTCGACTCATATTTGTGGGCACATTCTTGATTTGGTTTTATCTCCAGTTGGTTGCAATCATGTGTCGGGCATTGAAGTTGATCCGATAGATCCTACAGTCTCTGACCATGCTTTAATTACTTTTTATATCAGCGTACCCAAAGTCTCTTCTTATAAAAAGGAAATTACTGTAGGTTCAGAAATTACAAAAATATTGATCAAGAGCAAATTTGCCATGAAATTGGCCAGTCTCTAAATGCCATCAGCTGCTCTGTTCTTTCATCCGATGAACTAACTGAGATTCATAACAGGGTACTTCAATCTGTCTTTGATCATCATTGCCCGGAGATTGTGAAGACAATTATTGTGCGTGATGATTCACCTTGGTATGGCCCACCAGTTAACTCTCTCCGCAGACAACGTAGGAGAGCAGAACGAAAGTGGCGCTTGCAACGAACGGAGGAAACTCGACTGGAATATATATCGGCAAGAAAAGATGTATGTGCAGTGAAAGCTGAAAAGTCTAAGTATTATCAAAACAGAGTCGATTCCTGTGGCAATGATCAAAAGAAGCTTGCTGAGGTTGTAATTGGTTTGTTGGGTCGGAAGAACATGGCTCCCTGTCCTGCCTCCGTGCCAAGTGCTCGACTGGCCTCTGATTTTTCTTAATTTTTCATTAGAAATGAGTTAGATAATACATTGATCAATAGCGAGTTTTCGGTGGATTTCCAACCTCCATATGTAATTAATCGTATCCTTTCATCATTCCATCCAGTAGACACAAGTAAAATTATTAGTTATGTTAGAGACATGAATAAAACTTTCTGCAAGCTTGATCCTATTAATGTATCCAAGATGTCATTTGTCTACCTGCATGTCGCAGATTTCATCTGTAAAATTGTAAACAGATGCTTCATGGAGGGTAACTTTGTTCAATCTGAGAAACAAGCTCTATTGGTGCCTCTTCTAAAGAAACCTGGAGCGAGTTCAGTCTACCCTATCAGGCAATCCTGTTTCTGTTTGGGCAATCCTGTTTATGATCGCGCAGACTGAACGACATTGATAGCCAAACATTGATGCTCGTCGCTAATTGGTCAGTGGCTATGAGCACGAAATTCAAATCTTGTTGGCGATGTCTGCGAAGGTTTTAGGCCTGTAACATATGCTTTTTCGGTCTATTAATTTCAATCAATACATTTTATTATTGGATATTATTATCCATCAATATAGACTACTGGCTAAGGTAGTCACACTGTCAGCTACAGTCAGCAGCCTTGTTCAAGCTCGAGACAGACAGTAGGCTAGGCTACCATCAGGCTATTATATCTTATAATCTTATAAGGAAATGTTGACAAAGTTATTACGGTGCTTATCTGGCAAAGGTAGCTCTTTATTCCCCGTGTAATTTTCAAACAATTCTCCTTTAGTCTATTGGGGAAATAAAAAGTAGATGTTCTTTTCCTGGCGATGTATGACTATGAATATGCTAAATTATAGGCCTATAGTTTATATATATTGGCTATGTAGCCAGGCTGAATTAAATAGTAGCCTATATAGGCTATATTATCTCTTCCTGGCAATGTATGTATAGGAAACTTTCTTTTTCTGACGATCTATGTGTATATAGGCTATTTGCAAGCCTATATTTATGGAAGGTTCATTAATATTATTTGTTAACCATTAGATTACATTTGAAAATTGAACTATAGCGTGGTTAGGCTACCCTGCTAGACATAGCTTAACTGACCTAACATACTTCGATGCAATTATGCCTCAGAAATTGTTTTTAAGAAAGTAAATACTGTAGAGTAATCGATCAATAATATAGACAAGCGCCGAAAAACCTGGAGCACGTTCAGTCTACCCAAACACGCAAATGGGATAGCTCTACTGAACGTGATCGCCTCTGATTCGACGAATCACGTTTGTGATTGTTTGCAATCAGACGGCGATCACGCTAACACTCCCTGCAGGTGACTAGCGAAGCTATCATAACAGTAGGCCTAAATCTCACCTCGACATTATTTTATCATAATTAAGCTTAAATAGCCTCCCTTCATGTTATTTATGTGTTGCACTCTCAATTATAAGGTGGCACACCTATAAAAATCATAGTTATCATGACCATTTTGCTATATATAACATAAAACAAGCAGCTTGGAGCGCAAGTCTCACAGCTACCTTCAGTGCGGTAAGCGTAGCCTAGTTGGTAACGACTTCGCTTTTAAATCCGTAAGCCTACTCGCAAGGGTTCGAGACTCGACGAGTTAATGTTTTTTTTTTTTGCAGTTTTTATTTAATTTGTATCGTTATATATTGGTAATGTTACTATGCCAATGATATATTGTCATAAGTTATAACTTGCTGTACAAGTTTTTGAGCATTTGTCTATATTATTGATTGATTATTATGTTTTTTATGCGGTTTATATTTCATTGTTATACAGTAGTTATATACCGGTAAGGTTACAGTTGTTACTATGCCAATTGAATGATAGCCTATATTTTAACTTGCTGTACAGGGTTCTCGGCGCTTATCTATATTATTGATCAATTACTCTATTTACATTTCTTAAAAACAATTTCTGAGGCATAAATGCATCGAATATGATAGGTCAGATAAGCTATGTTTAGTAAGGTAGCCTACCCACGCTATAGTTAAATTTTCAAAGGTAATCTAATGGTTAAATATAATATTAATGAACCTTCCATTAATATAGGGGCTAGGCTTATACAAATAGCCTATAGCCTACACATAGATCGTCAGGAAAAGAAAATATGCCTATACATAGCCTACACTGCCAGGAAGAGATAATATTATATATAGGCTACTATTTAATTCAGCCTCCACATAGGCTACATCGTCAGGGAAAGAACAATAGGCTATAAATTTATAAACTATATAATTCAGCCTATTCATACATCACCAGGAAAATAATATATAGGCTACTTTTTAATTCCCCAATAGACTGACAGAAAATTGTTTGAGAATTACACGGGGAATAAAGAGCTACTTTTGCCAGATAACGACCGTAATAACTTTGTCAACATTTCCTGATAAGATTATAGGCCTGATGGTAGCCTACCGTCTGTCTTGAGCTTGAACAAGGATGTTGACTGTAGCTGACAGTGTGACTAACTTAGCCAATAGCCTATATTGATGGATAGTATTGATTTAAATGTATTGATTGAAATTAATAGACCGAAAAAGCACATGTTACAGGGCCTAAAACCTTCGCGGACATCGCCAACAAAAATTTAATTTCGCGCTCACAGCCACTGACCAATCAGCGACAAGAATCAATGTTTGGCTATCAATGTCGTTCACCCTGCGCGATCATAAACAGGATTGCTCAAACAGACACATTATTGCCTGATAGGGTAGACTGAACGCGCTCCTGTACATCAAGTTAGGCTATAACCCGTAAAATATAGGCTACCATTGGCATAGTAACATTACTAATATATAACTATAAAAATTAAATACAAACCGCATACAAAACATAATAATTAATCAATAATATAGACAAACACTCAAAAACCTGTACAGCAAGTTATAACCCATTACAATACATCATTGGCATAGTAAAATTACCAATATATAACAAAACAAATTAGATAAAAACCGCAAAAAAACAAAAAAACATTAACTCGTCGAGCCTCGAACCCTTGCGAGTAGGCTTACGGATTTAAAAGCGAAGTCGTTACCGGCTAGGCTATGCTTACTGCACTGAAGTCTAGACGAAGTAGCTGCGAGGGTTGCGCTCCAAGTTGCTTGTTTTATGTTATATATAGCAAAATTGTCATGATAACTATGATTTTTATAGGTGTGCCACCTTATAATTTATATTGCGACACATATATAACATGGAGGGAGGCTAATTAAGCTTAATTATGATAATATAATCTAGGGGAGACAACCTTATACAAATCCGGGTGGATGGGACTCGTCAGCCTTGGTTGGCAACCTGTCTAGGGGAGTAAACCTGATACAAATCTGTACTGCTTACCTAAGGGTAAGGCAGGTTAGTGGATGGATTAGCCGAACACCACTGTAGAAAAGTAGTGCTAACAAGATACACAGAGGGCCTCGGAGTCGGACGGATCCTAAATTGAGTGGTCAATCCTGTAAGTCCTTCACTAAACTGGCTCGGGTTGTCCCTCTCACAAGGAATAGGTCCGCTTGGGGGCATTCTGTGTATTGCCACCCTCGTAAGGGGAGTAAGGCGTCTGGCAATAGATAGATGATAATATTATGTCGAGGTGAGATTTAGGCTTACTGTTATGATAGCTTCGCTAGTCACCTCCAGGGAGTGTTAGCGTGATCGCAGTCTGATTGCAAACAATCACAAACATGATTCGTCGAATCAGAGGCGATCACGTTCTGTAGAGCTATCCCGTTTGCGCGTTTGGGTAGACTGAACGCGCTCCTGGACTTGATGCTGAGGATATGTCATATTACTGACGTGTTCCAAACTTGTCATTTCTTTCAAAAATAATTGAGCGGGCCATACTTGATCAATTGTTACTATTGCTTGAACAGAACAAAGCTGTTCCTCTTGCTCAGTCTGCATATAGGAAATACCATTCAACTGAGACCTCTTTGTGTAAGATTCAGAATGACTTGGTGGAGAACACATGCAACGGGAAGGCGTCTCTCTTGGTTTTGTTGGATCTTTCTGCCGCCTTCCATACAGTGGACCATGACCTACTGTTAAGAGATCTGCACTCTTACGGTGTTCGTGAAAGAGCACTCTTGCTCCTCAAATCATATTTATCAGATAGATTTCAGCGTGTGGTGATTGGCCATACCATCTCTGACCAAGCCCCCCTGTTGTTTGGAGTTCCTCAGGGATCGGTTCTGGGATCGATCCTCTTTATAGTTTACACTAGCAGCTTGGCATCCTTGCTAGATGCTCATGGTGTTGCCTATCACTTTTACGCTGATGACACTCGGTTGTATGTGAAGATAGAAAATATTAAAGATACAAAGACCAAAATGGAATCTTTATTGTCTGACATTACGGTTTTGACAACCCGTAAGGGAAGGAAGGAAAAACTAATATTTATTGGTGGCTCCTGAAGTCAATGACATAAGAGCTTATGATAATATGGCCTCGTTCCGGTCTCCTCAGAGACCGGGTTAACCTTGATCGCGACGGTCGAGAACCAAGATCATCTTAGGGGGTACCCCTTAATAATTTAATAATTTGGACGGAGCCATTGAAAAGTAGAAAATAAAAAAGAAAAGAATTAACACAGTTTGAATACCGTGCCTATGCGCATTCAGATCTTCCTCTTGTTTCCCATCGCATGCCTGCTACCGCCACCTCTCGGGGTGCGACCTCTAATGTATATATCAAGTTGAGCATGTGTATGGGAAGGGGATGGTGGGAGGGCAATTGTCGTCATTACTTCAGGAGCCACCAATAAATATTAGTTTTTCCTTCCTTCCCTTACGGGTTGTCAAAACCGTAATTTAATGGTGGCTCCTTACGTCAATGGTGTAAGAGCCTAGAATATCACGACCGGTGGAGGGACCTTCATATGCTCAAGCTTAAAAACCAAAATTTAATAGGAAGACTAAAAACGAATATGTAAACTGTGACATGTGTTTAATTATAAAAGTATAACAGTAAGAAAAAGATATATAAGGCGGGTACCATTAAAGAAGCCTTATCTCAGAAAAACAGAACTATAAGGTGTGAATACTGGTAATCGTATATCACAAAATTAAAATTAAAATAAAGTTACATTTATAGTTGCAATAATATATAGATATTGCTATGTAACAGATATAATGCAGTAATAACACTCTTGTTATTTATTTCAGATTGTGTGTCCTGCCAACTTGTCATGGAACTTAACACGCCCCCTCCTTTTTCATTTGAGGTGAATGGTAGGGCACACCTTCTATTACACTACAGAACTGGTAATAAAAGCATTGAACAAATATATCAATCTACTTATTGGCCTTAGGAGGTATGTTCTAGCCATAACGCTATGCATGGTAATTTGGGTCTCTCCAGATGTACTGACAAGTATCTGGATAGGAATGTGTTGCTAGAGGACCAAAGACCCGTTTGAGTGATATCCTCTACTGAAAAGTTATTGAGAAATCTAATGGTAGTGGCCAATTTGCATACATCGTGAGCTTTTGCAATCACCTGAGGCTCAGCTTCCTTAATTACATCTACAATAGTGGATGCTAACACTTTCTTTCCTAACCTTGTTGAACCATCTGGAGAAACCCACAAATGTGCCTTATTTCTAGGAATAACAGACTTAAAGTAGGTATATAGTGCCTTAACTGGACATAGGGCATGGTGCATCTTTCCTCTTTTCAAGGCAGGAATAGAGAAAGGTGTAAAGATATGTTCCTGGTGCTCATTTTTTGTGATGAAATCTGGTGCAGGAGCAATATGTACAGAGTCATTATTAGGGGCAAAACGTAGACAGTTAGGAGACCTTGCCATGGCTGCCAATTCTGAGACCCTATGGCCAGTAGCCAGGGCCATCAGAAAAACACACTTCTTAAGTTTCTTGTCTATATTTGGTTTCACAGAATAAGACCTAGACTGTTACAAAGTTAGGACCTTCAAGATTGACCATTGAGGAAGGAATTGACGATTTGGGGCTCTGAGTTTAAAGCAAGCCTTCATAAAACCCTGTTCGTCTTTCTGAGGTAAAGATAAACCAGTGAGCGTAAAGAAGGGTTCCTTTATTGCTGATAAGTGGTTTCTAAGTGTGTTAACTGCTAGTTTTTTAACATCAAACAAGTAATTTAGGTGCTTCAACAACAAAGCAACCGATGGAGTCTGCTGGTCTGACTCTACAATCCAAGTTGTAAATTGTTTCCAGTGTGAACTATACTGTCTTAAAGTGGAAGCTGTGTACTGATTTGTGAGCTTGTTCGTGACGTCCTTGTCGTAGGACAAGGCCACTTGGATTTGAGAATGTCCACATAGCAAAATTGAGCGAGGTCTGCAGGTTTCCAATTTCTTCCAAGTGGAAATAAGTCAGGGGGAGTTGCAGAGGTTTGTTGCACCACTGAGTAAGCTGAGTGTACCACACCTGAGTCGGCCACATTGGAGCAACCAGGATTACTTGACCCTGGAACGACCTGAGGTGATGAATGATTCTGCACAGCAGTGATGTGTCTGGGGGGGGGGGGGGGGGAAGAGATAAATCGATGTCCACCTGTTCCAATCAACTGTTAAGGCATCTGGGCCCCCTTCTCGTGTTATGTGATCCCGAGATATGTAAGACTGGAGCTTCGTTGATTGAAGAGATGCGAACAGATCGATTTGAGGTGAAAATGGCAGAACAAAGTGGTTGAATGCATCTTGTTTGAGAGCAGATTCCACTGAGGTACTCTTTCCCCTGGACAGAGCATCCGCCCACAGATTGGAGACCCATGGTAGATATGTTGCATGGATTAGTATGGAATGTTTTTGGGCTAGAAAGAATATTTTTTCCGAGAGATCCTGGAGAACCCTGGACCGGGTGGAGCCCTGTTTCTTCAAGCAAATTACAGCGGCCATGTTGTCCATCCGGAATGCAATTGACCTGGAGGTCAATGACATCGCATGATCTCTGAGAAAAAACAGAGGAACTGCTAGCTCTTGGGCATTGATGTGACACTGATTTAATGTCGTCCATTTTCCGTGGTTCTGATGACCTTCCGTCGACTGATAGCCCCATCCTATCAGACTCGAGGCATCTGTGTCCACCCATAGGGTGGGAGGTGGATCTGACCAATGTGTCACTGATTCCCGTACTTGAAATTTTGCCCAAAACGACAGGAGATGTAGAATTCTCTTTGGGATGACGAGAGGGCAATTGTGAGGTGTTAGAGGGAAAGCTTTGTTGCCTAGCCAGATTAGTCTCTTCAACCTGAGGCGGCCTAGAGGCACTGTAATTTGAACCCAATTTAACGAGCCTATCAGAGATTCCCAAAGTTTCCTGGTTATAGTCTTGGCATGCAATGCTCTAACAGTTTTACTTGCAGACGTTTGGCATTGGTTGGACTTTGTTTTATAGTCTGGAGTTGTGTATCCCAGATTTACCCTACCCATTCTGCTGATTGTGTTGGAGTGAGATTTGATTTCTCTAAATTTACTCTGAAACCCAACTTTGTCACATGTTGTATGACTCTCAAGGTTTGTTCTTGGCAATGGAGTGGAGAAGACCCGAGAATCATCCAATCGTCTAGGTAAAACAGTATTTTCACTCCGTCTTCGAGTAGAGGGAGAAGAGCTTGTTTCACTATCTTGGTGAACATTCTGGGAGCTATGTTCAAGCCAAAAGGCATTCTGGTGAACATTACTGCTTTGTTTCTGAATGGGACAGCTAGGAACTTCTGATACCTCTTTGCTATTGGGATGTGCCAGTAGGCGTCTTTTAGATCTAGAGTAATTATCCAGACCTTTGGTTGTAGAACTAGCCTTACTTGGGAAATAGTTAACATTCTGAACTTCATATTGTGAATTGATTTGTTGAGGAGGGACATGTCTATCACAGGTCTTAGTTGTAGACTGTCCCTTTTTGGGACGAGAAACATGCGGGATAGAAAACTGGCATTCCTTCTGGTACGTAAGTCACAACATTGTCAACATTTGGTTTATTACTGTTTCTAATTCTAGAGATAGTTGTACATTGTTGGACTGAGCTCTGAGGCGGGGTCTTACCAACCAGTGCCATGTAAGGCCCTACTTTACTACCCTCTTTTCCCAAGATCTCTGAGGCCAATGACGAAAATTTTCCCTGAACTGGCCTGTCGGATGTAGGACTAGTTCTCTGTTGATGGCCTCCAGAAAATTTAGTTTTTTGTACCTTGGGCAGGTTGGTGAGTGTTGGAGGGTTGATGGTGACCATGTTGTCTCTGGTGTTTGGGGGCATGCTGTCTTGTCTGTTGGTGTCTCTGCTGTGACCCATAGTTCTGTTGCTTATGAGGTGGTCGTGTGTAGGATGATGGTCGAGTCCTTGGTGCACCCCGACCTCTGGACTGGTAGTGTCTCCTGTATCCTCTACTGTTTGACGAGTTAACCTTATGCGCCTGAAATGTTTGTGGAGTAAACTTATGAGAGGGGAATTGGACTCTGACTTTTCCACGCTGTGATTGAGAATGAAGATGGAACTTTCTAGGGTTTTTCTGCTTGTATGCAAGAGACTGCCTAAACGCAGCCATCTCAGGTCTTAGCAACAGAGCATGAACCTCATTCCAGGTCGTTTGGGGAATCAATCTACATGTGAATAGAGGCGAAAGGAGAACTCGAGTAGCAATATCTTTGGGCATATTCTTGGACAAGTGGATGCGCAGATCCTGTCTAGCTCTAGCTGCCTCAAAAATAGCAATCTTGACATCCCCAGTGGTCATCAGAGAATTAACAAGCGAGGCTCTTCTGATAAAATGAAGTGCAGCCCTGGAGTTTTGTTCAGGGATAGAATCTGCTACTTCCCTCATGGCTTGTGCAAGTTGTTGCTGTGTGATAAAATTTGACAGCAATCTATCCATGGGCTATTTGACGCAGTCTAATGTCTTTGTCAATCAGTGCAGGGGTAGGTGTATTAATCATGGGGTCATTAGCTGGTTTACACACTATTTTTGGAGCTCTGAGATATTCCCAGAACTCCTGGAGAATAGAGTCGGAGTTGTATTTATTAGTGGCCCCTCCATCATTGACGATTATGCCTATTACATAAGGCACCCTCTTCAAACACTCATTTACCGTAGTTTGAATCTACCGCGCAGAGCATAAAAAATTGAGGAGCCTTCATCATGAGCGCACGCAACCTCACTCATGGTTCGTCATTATGAAATTGGGTACTCACTACGAAAAAACTTCGTAAAACTTCGTAAAAAATAACAAATAAAAAGAAAATAAGAATAACTATTCATAAGCTTTCCATAACTTCGTGGATGTACTTGTGTGGATCTTTAACCAGACGCTGACTTCAGGCGTCATTCTTCCTTCTCTGCTCTGCGCTCAACCTACCCGGACGTGCCTCCCCACGCTCCGCTGGTTCCGCATTTGCTGCGTCCCTAGTGAGTTTTTTCTCATTTGTTTACTCCGGGATGTATCGAGTAAGGTTAGGATATGCGTAGCAGGAGTGTCCTGGGCGGGTTGCCCGCAGTGCAGTGTATTTTGGGTCGTGTGTTTGGGACATCTATTTCGGGTGTACCCTCGTGGTCCCGTGGTGGACGCGCGAAACGTTTGCGCGGTTTGCTAGCTTTGTGATGTAGGCGGCTTTCACTACGCGTTATTAGGCTTCTTCTTATCTTTCTGATGAAGTAGCTTTTTCTTTTCTCTGTCGTTCCCAGCGTATTTTTCTTCACTTAGTGAAGTTTTTTCTGGGTCCCGAGTCAGTTCTTCCCTTTGCCGGGAATTTTGTGCTACATTGGTGTGTTGACGGTGGTTCCTGTTGTGATATGATTCAGTGCTTTTTGTTTATATTACGACATGATTACATATTATTTCCGTCTGCTTAGGCCTAGCCAGCCTCTCGTAGCTTTGCCACATGTACAAGTGTTATTGATTTATGTTATAAATATGTACTACTGTGTCATGTGTGTCCTGGTTTAGTTGTGTATTGGCTAATCCCACGGACTATTAGTGTGTCCTGGATTAGTTGTGTATTGGCTAATTCCACGGACTAATTGTGTGTCCTGGGTTAGTTGTGCTTTGGCTAATTCCACGGTCTATTTGGTGCGTGCAGATTGAATCTGGGCGGGGTGGGTTGCCTTTTCCGGCGGGTTTTCTCGGTTACACCGTGAAAACCCGGCTGGTTGCCGAGTTTTAATCACGCGTGGTTAAAAAAGGCTTGTTTTCCCCGGCGAGTGGTGGCTTGAGGCTCTCCAGGACTGCGTCTCTGTGGTGGAGCCTGTGTTCAGGCTTACTGTGTTTCCCAGCGGGATGGCTTTACCCATTTAACTAAGTGTTCAAGCGGACACTTGTTGAGTTTAGTTTTTCCCGGTTTTGCAAAGCCAGTAAAACTAGGCTGTTTGTTGATTGGTCTTTCCTCCCCGGCAATCTTTTGTAAAGAAGTGGGGATAGGAACAATTGGGGTTAACGTTATAAACTAAAATTCACACCCGGCGGTTGCACCTTGGGAGGGTGGGATTAACGGAATTGCAATTCAGTATAGTTGACCAGACAATTGAGGGATACGTTAAAGTATCGCCGCCTTCGACATACGGCGATCTAGGACGCTTCGGGAGAAGTCAGATCTAGTTTCCCCCGGCGAGTGGTGGCTTGAGGGTTCTCCAGAACTGCGTCTCTGTAGTGGGGCCTATGTTCAGGCTTACTGTGTATTTCCCGGCGGAAGGGCTTTACCCGATTCAACTAGGGGTTCATGCGGACACCTGTTGACTATAGTTTTTCCCGGTCTTGCAAAGCCGTTGAAAAACTGGGCTGTGTTGTTTGAGTAGTCTTTCCACCCCGGCGATCTTTTGCAAAGAAGTGGGGATAGGAACAATTGGGGTTAACTTTTCTATTAATTTTCACCCGGCGGTTGAACCTCGGGAGGGTGGGAATCACGGATTTGTAATTCGGTAGGATTAGCCTCACAATTGAGGGATACATTTCGGTATCAAGACATTCAACTCACGGCGATCTAATGATTAAGATGGGCTTAACCTGGATAACTGCGTTATAATAAGGAGGCCGGCGTCTTAGTATGGGTTCCCGGTGAAAGTTGTATCACAGGGAAGACTGCGTCACTTATAAAGAACTGCTCATCTTTAAATCATGTCAGAGGATATTCTTAAATCTTTTGGACACGTAAAGTTATTTACGAATCTTTACATATGAACCTACAGGGTAACGAGAGGTAATGGTGGGGTATTACGTCTCATTGCCCGGTGGTTCATTAACACTTGTGTTAGAACATTTTGGGGTAACCTTATGAGCATTAATTCCTGGAAATTTTCTTTTTTCCAGGGCGGAGTTCCGGCGGGTCCACAGAGGACCAGGTGAGGGCCGGGGGGAGTTAGCTTTTAACCAGTCTCTGCCATGGCTGCTCTAGCCCCTGTTTTTGCTCTTTGCTCAACACCCTCATGTTCCGGAATCCCTATTTTTGCGCACACTCTGTGCATTCGTTGTGTCAAATGCTTGGACCGATCAAGGGGTGTGTGGGTAACAAAGAATTGTACCTTCTGTAGTCAGCTGGGTATTAAAGTATTAGAGCACGACAATCTGGCCGCGGCGGTTGCATTACGCGAGGTCAGACAACTTCTTACTAATTATGCGACAGCAGTGGCTCATAAAGCATTGCAGTGTGATAACGTAATTTTGTGGGACCGTTTGTTGGTTCAGTACCCCCCAATTAAACGTCCTTCTTCCCGAAGTAAAGTCACTAAGCCGGCAGAGATTGGGCTGGTTAAAGAGCTTCTTCCCTCCCCCGGCACATCTAAGAGACCGCGAGAGCCGTCTCCCCCGGCGACAACTTCGGAATCAAGATCTAGGTCCAGGTCACGGTCTCCTCTCAGAAAGCAGACACATAGTCACTCGACTTCACCTTCGCGGAAGAAGAGTAAGACAGACAAGACCAAGGACAGTTCTAGTGATACATCGAAGTCGAGGCGGAGTCACAAGTCTTCTAAAAAAAGAGTCTCATGTACGAAAGTCCTCCCAGCGTTCGCCGGAGCCTCGAACCTCGCTTTCTGCCTCTACTCCCGACAGGTCTCAAGTCCAATCTGACAGGTCGGAAGTGGAGTCAGAGACTGTGGTCGGGGATATTCCGGCAGACATAGTGTCCCCAAATAATATTCTCACTTTAGACACGGCGGATGAGATTGACGGGTTATTAGCGAGTGCTTTAACTAAGTTTTTTGGCCAGCAACCGGAGCCGCCTATGGTTGGTCTGGGAGCTCCCACGCCAACATCGGCTGTCCGACCTCTGGCTACTTCCGTTACTTTGACACAGACTCCGCTCACTCCCCTTGTATCACCTACTATTGTTACTGGGCCAACTTAGGGGGCACTAACTACTTCCAATGTGCGAGTAGTAGCAGACGTAAATCCTCCCCTATTAGACAAAGCCCCGATCAGAAAAGGGGCTATGCCTCTCTTATACGGGCCAGACGATTCGTGGGTATCATTGGTACCAACAAAGCCAGAGGTAGCACAGTCCACTATGTCAGGGGAGCTTCCGGTACCACGAGAGTGGGTAATCCAAGGAAATAAATCTAGGAAGTTAAGGGCGCTAGATATGCTGGGAAATGTACTTGATGTTAGTTAGTATTAAGGCCATCCCCAACTATTATCATCATGATTATTTTCATATTTTGTATATTCTTCTACACCTGCCCTACCCCCTGCGTCAGCTTCAAAACTGTTTTCGGACTGGACAACACATGATGGGTTCAATGATATCAAGGCGCTGTCAGCTCTAACCCCTGAGTTGGGATTAAAAACGAGTAGTGACTCAGCCGCGAATCCAGTGTTGAAGGTGGAGCAATTGGGTCCGGGACCTTGGGTGGACTGGGAAGTCGAGGCGCAAAATTTTGCTACCACATTTACTTCTACAGCTTCACACCAAATTCCACAAGAGAGCCTTTCTTGGTTCTCTCTCCCATTATACTCTGCCGGCGGAGTTCCCTCTGCTCTCTTTGCCTTTTTAGCTGCCCCTAAAATTAATCTATGCGAGCTTAACCCTCCTGGCCCGGGCAGGCTCTCAAAATGACAGTGTGGGCTACCCGGGCGATCTGGCCGAAAAACGTCTAGGCCTAGGCTACCGTATTTTTGTTTAGTTTAACTGCTAGAAATTTCCCACGCATCTATAAATGTAGTGCGGTTTCCAATCTGTAGACTGGCGTTGAGTAGAGCTCTCTATGTCAACTGGTTCAGTTGTGATGACGATTTCAGTGGAGAGCACTTGCAGGCGATGTTAGCAATATGACGATCTTTTCACTACTGAAACAACGACATACAGACATACAATAACAAACGAGTCTTCTCTTTCTTGTTTTCGGAGGTGCGGTGACGTAACGATCGGCTTTGTTTACATGCGTCGGACGCACGGCGTTCAGACCAAGCTGAATAGGCTTTCAAGCTTACAGATTTTAAAATGACAACCGGGCTCCTGCCCTTCATTCGTGGTGTCATTTTAAAATGACAACCGGGCCAGAAGGGTTAAAGATCCGTTCTCTACACCTTCCACTGCTCACCTAGACCGGGAGTTTAGGCTACGGGGTAAGGCGTACAGACTATTTTCTCAGTATATTGTTACGCAACAAGTAGCGAAATCAATGCTAAGATCTGCTCAGGCTATCGCGGACACAGAAGTTCGAAAGGCAATCGAACTATCTAGACGCTTACTTCTCCAAACTTCTATTCAGTCACTAGGAGATATACGCACGGCCTTGTTAGAAGCGGTGCGGGCAAGACAAGATCTACGGATGTCTCTAGTCCGAAAGCTCCCGGATAGGATTGCTAATCAAGTAGTAATGTCCACAGTTCTAACTTCTAACTGCCTCTTTAATGTCCCCGGTGGTGTGGCGGACGGTGTTTAACATGGCTCAGGCCTTGAGGCACAGTCCCGCCCCGTCTCAGCTTCCACCACCACCACCACCAAATAACTAAGGTCTCCCTCACTCCCAGGGCCGATCTCCCGGCGAGTGGATCAGGGGGTAGTCCAGCCGGCGAACCCTTGTCTGCTAACTGGGTTGTTCCGGGCGAATCATCGCGCATGGCCTTTAAACACATAGGCAAGGATGGTGGCACGCAAAGGCATCACCTGGCAGTGGCTCCGGCGACCTCGCTTACGTCAGCCGACAAAGGCAAATTTTGTTTCATTAGAGGTGGAGTCACTGATCCAAGAGATGGTGGCCGAGCATGTTATCATCCCGGTCCCCCAAAATTACCCAGTTTTTACATCCAAACTTTTTCTGGTACCCAAAAGGGACAGTGTTCAGATGAGGCCGGTCGTAGACCTGTCTTATCTGAACCTCCATATTCACAACGTATCCTTCCGGATGCTGACAGTGCATCAGATCAGGCTAACACTTCCGCCGGAAGGGTGGATGTGTTCTTTAGACCTGATGGACGCGTATTGGCACGTCCCGGTAAAACAAACGGTTTCAACGTTTTCTAGCATTACGAATCATGCATCAGACTTATGTCTTTCAGAGGATGCCGTTCGGTTTAAACCTAGCACCTCTCATATTCACGAAATTAGTCCGGCAAGCCCTGATGCCCTTGTTGCAACAAGGGATCAGGATTTTGTGGTATCTAGACGACTGGCTGGTGGTGGCGGAGACGGAACAATTATGCATAAGTCATGTCAACATAACATTAACTCATGTAAAAACTCTAGGATTCAAGGTAAACCTGGTAAAGTCAAACCTTGTTCCCTCACGAATGGTTCAGTGGATAGGGCTGGTCTGGGACACAGCTGCTCTCACTCTGAGTCAGAGTGTGGACAATCGGAACAGGTTTCGCAAGAAACTGTTTCTGTTTCTTCACAGTCTGACTACGACACAGAGAGTCTGGGAATCTCTGGTCGGCTCTCTCAACTGGGTTCAACTAACTGTAAAGTTGGGCCGGTTGAAAGTCAAACGTTTAATTTTGGAGGGCAACAAATTTTTTCCACTATTGCCGGCGGAAACATTATGGCCCATCCCAAAATTAATACACACCTTACTAGCAGTCTGGGCGAAGAGGGAAACATTGCACTCAGTCATGTCTTGGACCTCTCCTCCGCCGACGGTATGGGTGGACACGGATGCGTCAGGCACGATCGGTTGGGGCTTTCAGTCAAACCAAGGGCACCAGGGTCAAGGGCTCTGGTCCCATTCAGAATCCTCCCACATAAATGTCAAAGAGTTACTAGTCCCCTTGTATTTCCTTCAGGCTCACGGCTTTTCTTTGCGGGGCAAATCGGTGGCCTTCAGGATGGACAATCTGAATGCGGTTCACTGCGTTCAGAAACAGGGGTCAACGCAATCTCGAAGGTTGCTAAACGTGTCAGAAAAGATTTTTGTACTAGCCGACAAGCTGGACATTCAGCTTCCCGCTTCTTATCTCCCCGGCGTAGCGAACGTCTGGGCAGACGCTCTATCTCGGAGACAGAGCACAACGGTAGAATGGGCGCTCAAGCAAAACATTTTTGACCTAATGATTGCGAAGCCTTACCGTCCACAAGTGGATCTATTTGCGTCCGAGGAGACTCACAAACTCCCGCTGTACCTAACCCGCCGGACAACCACGCCAGCGGGAGGACCCGACGCACTGGTGACGGACTGGAACATGTGGAGTTCCATTTATCTGTTTCCGCCGCCAGACGCATCTCTAATGTGCCAAGTAGTAAACAAACTACAGGATTATCGGGGCGTCGTCTCATTAATCGCGCCCCTGTGGCCGGCGCAGGCGTGGTACCAGCAATGAAAGACGTGGTGCCCGAACCCGGTGTCGCTCCCGGTCGGGTATTTCCACTTAGACACGATTGGCAACCTAGAGACCTCGCTGACTTTTGCATTGGCAGTCTTTTAATTCTTGGATACTCAGAACAGAACAATCCGTGCCTTCGGTGGCTTTGGTTTTTAATTATTTGAACTACCTGTTTGAGCAGAAACGGCTCTCTGTAGTAACGTTAAAGAATCACCTAACAGCAATTAGGGTGCCATTCCTGGACCTTACGGGTCTAACCATACCACTAGCGGAGGAAACAGGCTTCATGAGGGCATGTTTTAGACTCCGCCCACCTCCCCGTCAGCTCATGCCTACCTGGTCTCTGGACAAAGCGTTGTCATTACTTCATTCCCGGCGGTACCAAAATACTGCAGATTTTGACTTACTTTTACAAAAGGGCAGTATTTCTTATGGCTTTAGCTACCGGAAACAGGGTGTCTGAGCTGGCGGCGATGAGCATCACACCTAATTGCATCAGGTTTGGTAGGCTCAATGATTGTATTCATATTGCTCCTTCCCCAGGGTTCATCGCCAAGAATGAACACAGTGATCACGTGTTTTCAGAGTTCACGGTGCCGGCATTGAAAAGGGGAAAGGTGCACCATAATTTATGTCTAGTGCAAGTGCTTACCAAATATTTAAAGGTCGCACCTAGGAATCAACAAGGTGCTTTATGGGTATCTAGTACGGGTAAACGCGTTATGAAGCGTAAACTGGCTTCTCTCTTAGTTAACGTCATTCAGGAAAGAAATCCCGGCGTTGTGGGTAGAGCTCACGATTTACGCAAATGGGCAACCTCTTTACGTTTCCTTAAGAATTTTTCTGTTGAGGACATAGCAGCCACGCACCTCTGGTCCTCTAATCATACTTTTTTGACTCGATACCTTTCAGTAGCTTTGGACAGGCCTTCCATGCCATGTATAGCTTTACGGCAGAGGGTCTAGGTGGCCTCTGGGTCACTTAATGTTTAGATGAGGAAAAGAGAGGGGGGGGGGGGGGGGTGCAGTCAGTGTAACGTAGGACACCCTAGACCCCGCCGGAGGACGTGTGCGAAGCTTACGAGCTGTGATACAGGGTGTAGGTGCTGTGATTTTAAAGAATTTTCTGTAGTATTCATTACAGGAAATTGTGCTAACGTCCAATCATAGTTCAAAGACAATGCTTGTTGTAAATAGTTTTGGCTGTGAAGCAATATCATTTTAAGTAAATCTTAGTAGTTGCGGCCGCAGCTGGTATGTGTAATGTAAGTACCTCTTTACGGTATAATTTTCAAATTATATCTAAGAGTTAATGGGGTTTATATGTGCACATGTAAACTTTGATGTTTTTTGTTGTTCATCACTTACTTTAAGTGGGGTGCCTCCTTAACAACCAGCTCTGTGTACAGTGTCTCGGAGTTAACCCCTTTTTATCCAAGCAGGCTTCTTCGAAGCACGCTCCTGCTTGTCACCTTTTTGTATATTTTTTATGCTGTATAAAGTATTATGCACACAAATATATCTTTTTTACAAAGTATGAATACTATGTGGTTGTTTGATTATCTGCTTTTGCTAGAGTTATGATATGATTACTGTTACGATCCAGGTTCTCAAAGACACAGGGCTCTTCAACATTGGACTAGATAATGGCAAAAAGCAACAACGGTAACACTAGATCCAACCCCTGCCTTAAACACTGGAAAACAAAACACCATTACCGCCCTGAGTCGTGCCTGGACAACAAGGTATCCTATGACTCGGTAACTGGTGCACACACACTAGGCTGACGCTCAATGAAACAGCCTATTCTCAAACAGTAAAAGATTACTCGATTATGTTACACAAATAAAAGATAGTTAACGTGATTAATTAACGTTACGGTAGATACTCAAATAACTGGCACTCCTGTATTAAAGAAAGTGCAATGCTAGTCCTGCAACATCAACTGGAAACTTCTGAAATAAGTCTGATGCTGGGAAGATGTTCGTAAAGAATCTTGAACAATTATAATGAAGAATACGGGTCACAATAAATGCTACGACATATAGTACTAATAGGCAGGCGAATAATAAAGACTGCGCAAAGGTAGTAATGCTCGACAACTAAAGAAATGCTTCGTGACACAACGCAACAGCCTACTCGGGTTGTGCAACTCAACAACAACCTCGGCTCAAAAGTGCAGTGAATAATAATGCTGCATACATATAATAATGGGGCTTATCTCTAACCAGTGTCTGCTCAGTTAATAAAGTCTAGCTGGGGTATCAAGGCAGGGCAACAATGGGCGAGCATGCGGCTCGTAGCCTAACGTTGTCCAAGGGTGGTATAATGAAGATTACGTTATATGACGGGGATGCTCTCTTGATAAATCTAGGTCTCTAGTACCTAGCTCTATCCTGGCGATCCCTCAGAAGTCAACACAAAGAGGCAGCACTATGTTGTGAGGGATAGGCTATGGCCCTCTCACACCACAGCGCTGAGCTCGCAAAGTAAACCAACCCGAAGACAACTTAGGCTCCCACAGTACCTGTCGATGTCGTGCAGAGCTTAGCTAACACTGCACACATCGGAGACAACGACACAGTAACCTTACCCCTAGTCTAGCTTTAGATAACCAAGAAGAATCACTCAACACCTTGCAAGGGAGACATATACCGGTCTACAACCTTCCCGAGAGAGGACACTTACGGAAAAGTCCGTCTCTCTAAACCTCAATAAAGCATAATACCTCCTCATGGAAATATCTGAGAGCTTCGCGTACAATACGACTGGTCGACGGTGAACGTCTATGCTGAAACCAGAAGGGATGTTGAGTTTAATAAAGATTAGAGAATGAGAAAGGAGAAGTCGAGAGAGAGAAATAGTATGCAAAGTAGCGAGTATGGGGGACAGAATTGCAAAGGATGTAGGCGATACGCGTGTCAGGCAAGCTCTGAGCTGGTAAAGAACACGAGGCCGCGATGGGAAGGGACTAGTTGACCACCCGGCCGCCAACGCCGTCAGCGCCCAAGCGAGCCGCGTCATAGCTCACCTCGCTGCCAGGTGTACTCCCTCACACTCTCTCGCTCGCCTCCCACACAAGCAACATTTATATTATAGCGAATATAAAATATAAGGCGCGGTCACAGACCAAAACAAAGACCACTTCTAGACTGTCTGTGGCAACACGACACTAATGAAATAAAGCAGATCATTCTAGGACAACTGTAGCCTATCCCCCCATCCTGGCGAGCGCTAGCGAGCTGCAATGCCCCACGGAACCATTCTGCTAACGCCGGGAGGCGTCACATTACGAATGTCCCCCTCCAGTCTTAGATATCAGGCATAATCGTCAATGATGGAGGGGCCACTAATAAATTATAGGTTTGACTCCTGCACGGAGATAAAGAAAACCTAATATTTAGTAGTGGCCCCGTAATCATTGACGACTGGGGCCCTCCCGACCATCCCCTTCCCATTCGTTGATGTATTAAGGATTTTGGTTTACTTGATATGTCAGTGAAGGAAGAATGACGCCTGAAGTCAGCGTCTGGTTAAAGATCCACACAAGTACATCCACGAAGTTATGGAAAGCTTATGAATAGTTATTCTTATTTTCTTTTTATTTGTTATTTTTTACAAAGTTTTTTCGTAGTGAGTACCCAATTTCATAATGACGAACCATGAGTGAGGTTGCGTGCGCTCATGATGAAGGCTCCTCAATTTGTTATGCTCTGCGCGGTAGATTCAAACTACGGTAAATGAGTGTTTGAAGAGGGTGCCTTATGTAATAGGCATAATCGTCAATGATTACGGGGCCATACTAAATATTACGTTTTCTTTCCTTGCAGGAGTCAAACCTATAATACATACACAGTGGCAAATTGGTGATCCTCCAATGGGAGTCTATGGGGGGCAGAATCCCCACAAGACAAAGCAAATTTCTCTGCTTCAGTCACCCATTCAGACCATGGGCCATAGCCCAGAGTCAAAACCTCTAGCATAGGAATTTTGTTCTCAAACATTTTCGTGGAGAAACCTACGGATTTTGAGAGATTAGAGAGAGATTTAATGGCATTATGTCCATCAGCCTTATTCAAATCAGACCATGGTTTGAAGCGCTTACCCGAAGGCACCGCGGGTGTCTGTGTGTAAGTAAAATACTTAGCATCCAACAGAGATGGGAAGGGTTTTATGATTACGTCCAGTACTCGGCCTTGTGCATCTTTTGCACGTAGATGCCTAAGCTCGTCCATTTCAATAATCCAATCATTTGGTACTGGCACCAAATCTGGATGACCTGTGTCAGCATTGGCAGGTGTTACCACTGGTAATCGTTTCCAGTATCGAGATTCACCAAATAGTAGAGGGAGAGGCTTCTTGATAATTTCAGGTTCCTGCTCAATGGGTGGGGGATGAATATGTGACAGAAAAAAGTTACTGGGAATACCAGAAGCTTGAAGACTAGTCTGAGTGGAGGATGTAGGAGTGGTTGTTATTTCATGAGTAGGTTGTTTGGGCTGGACAGGTACATGAGCCAGTGGAACTGCGTCTGGTATGGCAGGTTGTAACATGGATGGAGCAAGAGACCTACCTTGGAGATCTAGGATAGCCTTATCTAAAGACGCAAATCTCCGTTCAAATTTGTCTGCCAACTCATCATTCATAGATTTAAGAAATACCTGAAGTTCACCAAATGAGCCACCAGGTGAGATCTGAGTAGGGACTATATCAGACTGATGAGATTCTTCTTCACTTTGATCTAATGAACAACCCTGGGACTCATTCTCACTCCAACCCTCCTTAATATGGTTACTGGTCTCCAAATCATAACACTCTACAATAGCATTGGGGGCGGGTGCCCAACCCCGAAAGGGGTTGAAATAGGGGAGCTATCCCCCCGCCAAAGGCGGCTTTCTAGGGCCTTTCCTAGCTGATGCTGAGAGGATTGGGTTCTAGTCTTATGGTGATGGGCTGGTCTATCAGAGTGAGAACTGAGCGATCTCTGCCATACCCATAGCTTACTCCGACTGTTCCTTTTACTTATGTATTTCCTAGATCTCAAGTGACGGCGTCTTTTCCGTGGATTGACCTCCCAATCTACCAAGATTGGAAGCCAAAGCGTCACATTTTTCCTTTGCCCCTCAACTTTCTCTTCATAATTGCTGAGGGGCACAGGGCCCTGGGTGGGACTTTGGTTTCCCGGGCGTTTCCGCACCCTCCTCAGCTCCCCGCCATGGAGTGGCTTCGGTCACCCAGGCTTTATTGTGGTAGGCAGAGAGGGTTCTGTGGGGGCGCTCAGTTATGGCCTTGGCCTTGCTCGGGGCCTTGGGGCTGTTCGGCCAGGCAGCTTGGGGAACAACAACAACAACAACAATAGCATTGTTTATGTCCAAAGGTTCTGGGGTATCCTTAAGAAGTACTTTTTCTTGTTTTGCCCCAACCGTACTGTAACCAAAAATGTCTGGAGCTGCCTGAGAAGGATCTAAACGAGCTGCCAGAGAAGGATCTAAACGAACAGGTAAGTCCGAAGAAGGCTGAACAGGTGATTAGTGTATGGGTTTATGTACTTCAGCTTCAATATTCACCTGAATCAGTTGAGGGTGAATTAATGTGGGAGGGGCAAGCAACGGGGTTGATTCAAATTGATGTTCAATAGTATCAGCTAACTGTACTAGGGAAAATGGAGGGGGACTGACATCCTCAGAACTTGGATCAGTCCAGGAGGTAGCTGAGACAGGTAATTTATGTTTAGCTGTAACAGGGTTAGCAGAGTGACTGGCCACATTAGAAAATGTCAGAGGACTGAGGGGATGTGGTGAAGAATGCAAGACTTTGAAATCAAGACTGCGAGTCGGGGAAGTTTGGGTGGCTTTTTAGTTTGGGATTTGCTCGCTTTCTTCTGTTTTTTACTGGAAGACTCTGAGCTGACTAACTTATATCTTTTCCTGCCAGATCCAGACATTTTCTTGTCAGAAGGTGGGGAAGAGCTAGGAGTTTTAGACAAGGACATTTCTAAAAAGCTTACACACTTTACATCCGTAATTCCTGGAGATTTTTTAAGGGTACCTGAAATGTAAGATTTTACCGAACCCCACACAGATAATAACACTTGTTTGCATGTGACCGAGGATAGAAATGTTTTTGGGTCATGGTACATTGACACATAATAACTACACTTCTCACACACTTTAGGGTTCCACATAGCACTGGTCCTATTAACACACTTTACGTGAAAGATGCAGAGTGTATGCGCCGTGAGGGCTAATGTGGTACAACTCTTGTACGAGCAAATGTTAATGTCCAAGGGTGGGTCGATATCCTGAAGTATTATCCTGTCCATCTTGGCTGTTGTGGGACCCGGGGAGGGAAACCCTATGAAGGAGTTTTGGTCTTCCAGGTTGAGGAATCCTCCTGAGAACACCCCTTATAATTCTTCTCCAGGTGCGAATGCATACAGACCCTGAAGAAAGGGAAGAGAAGAAACAATGGGGGTCTTTTAGAAAGGGAAGACAAATTGTACTTGTTCCCTGGAAATTAATTAAAATATATAATTAGTGAGATTACACTTAGCCGGGGAACCGGAAACGTCTAGTGTTTTGACAAATGAACTCACCTTAAAAATATAGGTTTTTTAGCCGAGTGAAGGGAACAACAGGTGAGAGGATGGCAAGGTCCACCACAGCCTCGAATCTGGAATACTGTTCAGCTCCTGCTGTGGTTATCACTTGGCCGGAAGAGATTGTTCTAATCGTTGTCCAGATTCTTCTCTGGTAAAGCAGCACCTCACCTGAGCCTGTGAATCATACCAAGGAGTCAATGTTGCATAGTGGAAATAATACTGGAATTATTAGGCCTACTTAAATTGGGCAAAATATGGTATGACAAAGCCTAGGGTACTCGGCAAAATTAATATCTGCCTCCATTACTGCAACCCGGGCTTTTCCTCTTATAGTACTGTATGACAAAGCCTTGAGTATCCGATAAATAATTTCTGCCTCAATTACTGGGAACCGGGCTTGTCCTTATTATAGTATGACCAAGCCTAGAGTACACGGCAATAATTTATATTTGATTCCATTACTGGAACCCTGGTCTGTCTTTATTAAAGTATGAACAAAGCCTAGAGTACCAGGCAAAATAATATCTGTTTCCATTACTGGCACCCGGACTTGTCCTTGTTATAGTATGAGACAGACTTGAGTACCCGGCACCAATAGATAGTCGTCTCAATTTCTGGTACCCGGGTCTGTCGTTATGATACTATGAACCACGCCATGGTACCCGGCATTATAATATCACCCGTCAATTACTGATACCCGGGCCTGTCTTTATACTGTTTAGACAAGGCCTAGAGTACCCGGGGGCTTTCAAAATGTTTAATATGCCATAGTCTTAACAGTCACCAGAGTACCCGGTAATGGCCTACTGGTACCCGGGCCTGGTTGCCAGAGTACCCGGCAATAGCCTACTGGTACCCGGGTCTGTTTTTATACTTGTTATGGTATTATAATACCACCCGGGAATACTGGTACCCGGGTCTGTCATAGTCTTAACAGCCGCCAGAGTAACCGGCAATAGCCTACTGGTACCCGGGCCTGTCTTTATACTTGTTATGGTATTATAATACCACCCGGGAATATTGGTACCCGGGTCTGTCATAGTCTTAACAGCTGCCAGAGTACCCGGCAATAGCCTACTGGTACCCGGGCCTGGCTGACAGAGTACCCGGCAATAGCCTACTGGTAACCGGGCTTGTCTTATACTTGTTATGGTATTAAAATACCACCCGGGAATACTGGTACCCGGGTCTGTCATAGTCTTAACAGCCGCCAGAGTAACCGGCAATAGCTTACTGTTACCCGGGCCTGTCTTTATGCTTGCTATGGTATTATAATATCACCCGCCCATACTGGTACCCGGGTCTGTCATAGTCTTAACAGCCGCCAGGGTAACCGGCAATAACCTACTTGTACCCGGGCCTGTCTTTATGCTTGCTATGGTACAGTATTATAATATCACCCGCCCATACTGGTACCCGGGTCTGTCTTTATGACCGGCAGTACTGGTACCCAGGCCTTGGTACCCGGGCCTTATCAAGATAAGGTCTAGGGTACCCGGGGACTTGAGAAATCTCAACACGCCATAAGTCTTAGCACTCGTAAGGGTAGGCCTACTCGGCCACGAGTGTTATTCGGCGTTCCTTTATGTATCTTTGTACATGTTTAAATTCTTATATCTTTCCGGGACTGTAAGTCAGTGAGATATATTCAATCAAGATATTATTTCGAGTACTCCACTGGCTATAGGCCTACTTGGTACCATTGGAAATAATTAAATACGAGTGTGGTGATGGGCTGGTCTATCAGAGTGAGAGCTGAGCAATCTCTGCCATACCCATAGCTTACTCTGACTGTTCCTTTAACTTATATATTTTCTAGATCTCAAGTGACGGCGTCTCTTCCGTGGATTGACCTCCCAATCTACCAAGATTGGAAGCCAAAGCGTCACATTTTTCCCTTGCCCCTCAACTTTCTCTTCATAATTGCTGAGGGGCACAGGGCCCTGGATGGGGCTTTGGTTTCCCGGGCGTTTCCGCACCCTCCTCAGCTCCCCGCCATGGAGTGGCTTCGGTCACCCAGGCTTTATTGTGGTCGGCGGGGAGGGTTCTGTGGGGGCGCTCGGTTATGGCCTTGGAATTGCTCGGGGCCTTGGGGCTGTTCGGCCAGGCAGCTTGGGGAAGAACAACAACAACAACAACATTAAATACGAGTGCCTAAATAAGTAGTAAAATAGGCTACTATTAAAAAGTTGTTATTGAATTTAACATCACAATATAATGCCATCAACTATAGGTATTTGATGGCTATCACTGAAAATAATGCCATATAAAAATGTCTTGAAGGCAAATATATTGACAAGGCACTCTTGATTGATTAATGTAAAAACATTACGAATTCCACCATCACATAGAGAACTTTGATGGTAAATACTGAAGGTATTGTAGTTGATATGGTATGAACCATTTATTCCCTACAATGTGTATTTGTGATAAATCAATGAACAAATTAACACTGAGTGGAATTGAAGGAAAATTGGTCAAACAATTTCCGAAAATATAATTTGGGAACTAAAATTCTGATAAAAAATAAAAATGGTTTTGAAAAGTAACCCCTGGCCAACGCACAACCTTGGGGGGAGTACAAGCAAAGAATTAAAGTTTTATGAATTTGACACTAACACAGTACTCAACACTTAAGGAAATTAATATAAAGCTACAAAGTTAATACACACTTTTACAGAAAAAAAGACACTGCAGCTAATGAGCCAAGGCTCGTATGACAAAAACAATTAAGTAAAAGCAAAGTGGCGTCCTAAAAACACA
Organism: Paralithodes platypus; assembly: GCA_032716605.1. Classification (NCBI taxonomy): domain Eukaryota; kingdom Metazoa; phylum Arthropoda; class Malacostraca; order Decapoda; family Lithodidae; genus Paralithodes; species Paralithodes platypus. The sequence goes on from CM064582.1 coordinate 61,882,014, forward strand.
ATCGTCGACCAGCCCAGAAACTAAGTCCTTGCCTATTCAGGTTTACAAGTGAATACAATTAAAATAAATACATTCCTAAACGCATATACAACTTAAATCTGCAAATAGACTCGCTATGAATTAAAAATTGACACGTTTAAGAGGGGCTATGTAAACTGAATGAGAGGTAAGGGGCACACGTCTTTACAGGGTGGGCGATGGTCGAGAGAGGTCGCACCCCGAGAGGTGGAGGTAGCAGGCATGCGATGGGAAACAAGAGGAAGATCTGAATGCGCATAGGTGCGGTATTCAAACTGTGTTAATTCTTTTCTTTTTTATTTTCTACTTTTCAGTGGCTCCGTCCCAATGACGTACCTTAGGAATGATTAAGGGGTACCCCCTAAGATGATCTTGGTTCTCGACTGTCGCGATCAAGGTTAACCCGGTCTCTGAGGAGACCGGAACGAGGCCATATTATCATAGACTCTTACGTCATTGACGTAAGGAGCCACCAATAAATTAAGATCTGGATGGCAAAGCGGAAACTCAAACTGAATGAGAATAAAACAGAGATCATTATCATTCATGGAAATAGAAGGGGAAATGATGCTGAAAATGTAGTGACTCTGGATATAGGAGGTTCTCAACTTCGCCCAGTAAGCTCAGTGCGAAACCTTGGAGTATACTTTAACTCTAAATTGAACTATGAGAATCACATCAATCAGGTCATCAAAATTTGTAATCTCCAAATCAGAAACTTGTATTCAGTGAGACGGTTTCTTAACAAGCGCGGTCTTCTAACATTGGTTCACTCAAACGTCCTATCACGTGTGGACTATTGTAATGCCTTATTGGTTGGCCTTCCTAATTACTTGCTACAAAAAGTTCAGTCCATACTAAATAGAACAGCGAGGCTCATATTTGAATTACCTCCAAGAACCCCCACTTCTTCATATTTGATAGAGCTGCACTGGTTGCCAGTTAAAGCTAGGATAGAGTTTAAGTTGTGTCTTATGACTTTTAAGGCACTTATTCTTACAGTTTCTTACAGTAGATCCTCTGGAAAAAGGCAAATTAGGCCTGTGTATCCAGCTCAGTACCAGTACTTGCACTGCTGCGGTCGTTCACGGTGTTGGCGGCGGCGGTAGCAGACGCAACATTTTTACTATTCTGTATTTTTGTTTTATAATCAATCTTCAAATCTTGTCTTCCCCATGCTTTATCAAGATTACTCTCAAACTCCCTTATTGATTCGGAATCGACTACATACTGGGGCAGTGCGTTCCACTCATTTACCACTCTATCACAAAATGAGTTCTTTGCCTTCTCAAGCCTATTTCTTTCTTTGTAAATTTTCTTAGAGTGTCCTCTCGTTCTTGTTCCCTCCCGCATCAAGAAGATACCCTCACACACATCCTCATCGTACTTTCCTGACACTATCTTAAAAGTCTCTATCATATCCCCTCTCTTTCTCCGATATGCCAGTGTCGGAAGCCCCAGTGTCATCAACCTCTGCTCATAGCCCGCGTTCTTCAACGTTGGTACCAGCTTGCTAGCTCTCCTCTGCACTTTCTCCACTGCTTCTATATCCTTTACCATATATGGAGCCCACACCTGGTTCGCATATTCCAGGTGCGGCCTAACCAGCGCTGTATAGAGATTCCTGAAGATTTCTTCATCAAGTGACACAAATGTCCTCCTTATCAGCCCTACAATTCTATTGGCTTTGTTTATCTTTTCCGCTAAATGTTCTGAGAAATTTAACTTATTGTCTATCACTACTACTATATCCTTTTCTGCATTCACTTCCTCCATCGCTTCATACATACTGTATCCTACCTTGTCTATCTTGCTTGTCCCAATCTGCATGTACTTGCATTTTTTTGGATGAAAAGGCATTAACCAATGCTCAGACCATCCCTTCATGCCCTCCACATCTCCTTCAAGCAAACCCACATCTTCCTTATTCCTCACTCTTCTATACAGCTTAGTGTCATCCGCATACAGGTATACCTCACTTCCATTAGTTATAACTTCAGGTAAGTCGTTGATAAATATAACGAACAGCAGTGGTCCCAACACAGATCCCTGAGGTACCCCACTTGTAATTTCCCTCCACCCCGAGCCTATTCCATTCACCAGTAGGCCTACCCTCTGTCTCCGATCTTTCAGGAAGGCTTCTATCCATTTCACACATTTCTCCCCTATATTATAGCTTCTAACTTTCTCTATTAACCTTTTATGTGGGACCTTATCGAAGGCCTTCATAAAATCGCAATATACCACGTCTATTACATCACCATCTTCTAGAATTTGCATCCAATCATCTACCACCTTAATTAGCTGTAGTACCGTAGACCTCCCCGGCAAGAATCCAAACTGTCTCCCACTGAAAAGTTGGTTTGACTTCATATGCTCCATTATTCCTTCTCTAATTACCGTTTCCATTAGTTTACACACAACACTTGTCAAACTGACTGGTCTATAATTCCCTGGGTCATTTCTCTTTCCCTTCTTAAATATAGCTGTTATGTTCGCCTCTCTCCAGTCCATCGGGATTTGTCCTGTATTAAACGATACTTCAAATAACATTTTCAATGGCTCTACTAACATCTCACCTCCTTCCTTTATGATTCTTGGGTGTATCCCATCTGGTCCCAGTGACTTACTTCTGTTAATTTTTTCTATAGCCCTTCTTATTCTAGCATGGGAAAACTCTATTATTTCTAGTGCCGGTGCCTGTTTGATGGGAATAGTAGGCACTGCATCATCCGACTCCACTGTTAGTACCCCCCCAAAGTATTTCCCCAGCACCTCTGCTTTCTCCTTATCAGTCTCCACTCTACTCCCATCATTCAACCCCCCTCTGGGATCCCTACTCTTCTTGTTAACTTTTCCTGAATGTACTTCCAGAATATTTTTGGATTATCCTTCACATTTCTAGCAATCTCTCTCTCCCTCTCCTTTACCCCCCTCCTTGTTTCCCACCTTATTTTATTGTTTATTTGTCTGCGTTCCAGATCCACTTTTTTAGCTTCTATACTAGACCCCCTGTTCTTTTTTAACAATTTTAATCTTTCCCACAATCGTTTCTTTCTTCTAATCAATGTCCAAAGCTTTCTTTTCATTGGCAATTCTGGGTTCGTTCTTTTCCTCAATTTTGTTTTATCCTTATACTGTATTCCCTTACTGGTACACTTTTGGATACAGCATTCTCCAGTTTGACTCTAATTTTCCTCCACATTCCTTCAGCGTCTTCACCGTTCAAGTATTCCCCCCAGTCAATGTCCAAACACCGTCTCAGCAGCTCATAATCTGCTCTATCATACATGTATATTTTTCTATTGCTTCTATTATCCCTCTCTGATTTAATGTTACAACTAAAGCTTATACAGGCATGGTCACTACGACCTATAGGGCTATCCACATTAACATGTTCCACTATATCCTCTTCATTGCTAAAAATCAAAATCAAGTACACTCCCCTGCGTCCCATCTCTCTTGTCATCTCTACCATATGTTGCGTTAAAAAACAATCTCTCACTTTCTCTATAAACTTATTTTCCAGGCTACCCTGTCCCACTGGAGTAGTACAATTTGCCCAGTTGATCCTTGGCAAATTGAAATCTCCAATCAAAATCTTATATTTGTTCTCTCTATTATCTATTTCCTCCATTGCTTTCAGTAGGTTATCATCCTCTTCCCTACTATTATTTGGGCTTCTATATATAGAGGCAATTCGAATTTATCCTCTTGCACATTTTACTTCAATACACAAATACTCACAATACTGCTGTCTCATATCCACCTCATTAACCTTGAGCTCTTTTCTTACATAAATAAACAGTCCTCTTCCGACCTCTGCTCTAATAGCATTTCTCTCATATAACTCAAAACCCTCCAAACTATATTCCACCAGTTCCCTTTCAATTCTAGCATTTTTTTATCTTACTTCCTGTAGGGCTATGACATCAGGTTTTTCCTCTTCATCCTGCAACCTACATATCAGTTCTCTTTTCTTGTCCTGGGTAAACACATCCACATTACTAAACATAATCCTTAATCCATCTACCATTCCTTCAGCAATTACACCATCCCGCTCCTCCCGTCCGTACCCTACTCCCCCGTTAGCACTACTGGGTCTGTCACTTTGTTCTATTTGGCGAAGTATCTTGCTGACCTCTTGAGACGCCCTTTTGCACATTCTGGTGCGATCCTGAGAAGCAGTGATGATGTGCTGCGTCTTGATGAACCGGTAGCTATCCAGCAGTCCTCTTTCTCTGATCGATCCTTTTCTTTCGTGGCTCCTAGGTTATATAATGAATTGCCTTTATCAATTAGACAGCTGAACTCCATAGACTCTTTCAAAAAACAGTTGAAAACCTTTCTCTTCTGTAGGAGTTATGATCTTGCAAGTGGGACAGTGACAGGTCGTTACAGACTCTAACTGCTGCCATGTTAAATAGTTGTTGTTGCTTGAACTACAGGTGAACTGCACCACACTTCTCTAGATTGTGGTGCAATGTGTTACGAGCGCTAGTGAATTCCTCTGGAAAAATTGGCGCTTGCGAGAAATAAAAGACCAGATTATTATTATTATTATTATTATTATTATTACCCATTTCTCTTTCTCCATATCCCCTCTAGCGTCCTCTTCATCATCTCTATGTCTCGCTTCTCCATATCATTAGTTAGCCTTAATAATGCCCCTACCCCTCTGTCATCTCTTTATTTTATTTCGTCCCACCTTATGTTCCCAACTCTAGTCCTCATATATCGTCCAGTTTGTTTCTTTCCTCTTCATAATTTGTACATTCTGTCAATATATGTTCTATGTCCTCGACTATTGGGTCGCCTCCTAGGTCACACTGATTACAGTGAGGTCCTATCCCGTTCCACCTCCTTGTTCTTTCATTTGTCTCTAGGGATCCTGTCCTTGCCTTAACCCTCCAGCCCCGGCTATGTATTATATATACAGTAGAGTCACGCATCTCACGCATTTCGATCCCACGATTACGCATCCCACGGTATTATCCAATGGCTACCTGAATTCTCATCCCACGAAAAACCACACGATTCCCACGGATACAGAGCTGATGATGATGATGATGTTGAGGGATAGCCTTAAGTATCGGCCCCTCGTTGGTCTTCTTACACCTTCCCCAGTTTTCTTTCTTCACTGTAGATGTATTATTTCTTCATCTAATGGAAGCTAATGGAAGCTCTACAGGACGCCGAACTTGATGCCATGGACATTGATTTCACGGGCTTTGGCGGCGACGGTGGGGTGACTGAGAACGAGAGTGGGGCCACGGAGGGTGGTATCTAACATCCGCCTCCCGTCTATCACCACATCCATCACAATAATCACGTCATCAACTTTTCTAAGTTTTTTGTTTGTGTTTTACTTACCTTTCTTTTCATAGCAGCTTGAAAGCCTGTAAGCTTGTTTTGAAAGGCGTCCGTCCGACGCATGTAAACAACAGCTGGTAAGGCGTCGCTTGTTCGTGTGTGGCTGTGTTATTGTTAAGTAGTGAAAAGTGGCTGACATCGCCACAAAGTTCTCTCCACGGAAATCGTCATCACAACTGAACCAGTTGACTTAGAGAGCTCTACTCAACGCCATTCTACAGGTACGAAACACATCTACGCTAGGGGATGCGCGGGAATGCGGAAGCAGTCAAAATAACAAAGATACGGTAGCCTAGGCGAGACGTTTTTTCGGCCAAATCCCCCAGGTTGTGGGGATATACAGTACCGGTATTATAGAATGCGTAGCCGAGGCTGGAGGGTTAAAGCAACTTACTTTGAATTATTGGCATGTAAAGTGATGGTCAATAGTCGCCCGACGATAGCCTCCAGTACTTTTGTAATTTTCCCCATTACTTTAATACTCTGCATCCCACGAATTCCGGTCCCACGGTAATATTTCGGCACCAATAAATCGTGGGATGCGAGATTCTACTGTATATTCCTCGAAACCCGGGTGTTTTGGCCGAAAAACGTCTAGGCTAGGCTACCGTATATTCGTTAATCAGACTGCTTCCCGCATTCCCGTGCATCCCCAAGCGTAGCTGTGTTATTTACCTGTAGAATGGCATTAAGTAGAGCTCTCTAAGTCAACTGGTTGAGCTGTGATGATGATTTCATTGGAGATAACTTTATGGCCAAAACAGCCACTTTACACCACTTTTCGATACTTAACAACAACATACAGGCACACACGAACAAGTGACGCTCTCCTTCTTGTGGCCGGAGATGCGGGGCGTCGGTCCAGCCGGCTGTTGTTTACATGCGTCGGACCGACGCCTCGCACACGAAGCTCACAGGCTTTCAACCACTGGGCGTTCAAGAGGCCTTCCGGGTACCTGTTATATGCTTTTTTATGGGCGTTCAAGAGCCCTTCCGTGGTGAGAGGGTTAAACAACAATTTTGATCCCCACCCCCCATCAGATTTTTACCCTGAATTGTGTTGTGGAGAAATATCTGGAGAAGAAACAAAAGGTGTATGTTGCCTTTATGGACTTGGAGAAGGCCTATGACAGAGTGGATAGAGAAGGTTTGTGGAAAGTACTTAGAATATACGGAGTAGATGGCAAGTTGCTGAAAGCAGTGAAGAGCATGTATGAGGGTGCAAAGGCGGCAGTACGTGTGGAGAGTGAGCAGAGCGAGTTCTTTGACCTGAATGTTGGTTTGAAACAGGGGTGTGTGAAGTCCCCGTGGTTGTTTACTGTATATATGGATGGAGTCATGAAAGAAATACTATCAAGAGCAGTGGATGTTGGTGTATCGCTGAAAAGGGAGGGAATTGAGTGGAAGCTACCTCCGGGTAGATGGGACTCGATAGCCTTGGCGGGCAACCTATCTAGGGTAAAAAACCCTACACAAATTACCGATGGGCGACACGCTAATCGGTGCCACTTACAGGTGGCGATTTTTATAACAGATAACTGCTGTTTGCGGATGGTACAGTTCTGATGAGTGATAACGAATAGGAGTTGCAGGGTCTGGTAAATAAGTTTGGAACAGTGTGCGAAAAACGGAATTTGAAGGTAAATGCGGGGAAGAGCAAGATTATGGTCTTCGAAAGGGGTGAAGTCACAGAGTGTGAGGTGAAGCTGAACGGTCAGGCTATGGAGATCGTCAACTCTTTTAACCCCCTCAGACATATTATGTTCCAATAAGTCCGAGGAGGCGGGAGCCCGGTATCCTTGCCACCGCCTCGCACTACACTCACAACAACACTGCGGCCGTTAGAATTATCGGAGGTGGCTGAGGTTGCCACCAACGGTTTTATCGTAAGCTAACTTATCGGACTTACTGAGCTCCATATGACGCTAGAGCGTCATATAACTTATTAGCGAGCCATGAAGATAAGTCCATATGACGCACTAGCGTCATATGAGTTTTTGGCGCACTCGGCCATATGACGCGGTAGCGTTATATATGTCTGAAAGAGTTAAGTATCTGGGCAGTGTGTTGAGTAAAGATGGGACTATGGATGAAGAAGTGCGGGAGAGGGTACAACAGGGGAAGAAGGTTGTAGGAACACTGAAAGCAGTAACAAGAAATAGGGTGGTCAGTATGGAAGTGAAGAAGTCCTTGCATGACAGTGTGGTAATCCCAACACTGACTTACGGAAGCGAAGCATGGACGTTGGTTGAGAGACTCAGACCAAGAGTGAGAGCAGTGGCAATGAATTACTTAAGAAGTGCGTGCAGAGTTACATGGAGGGATAGACAGACTAATGAGGAAGTAAGAAGGAGGTGTGGTGTGGAGGTAGATGTGCTGGAAAGTGTGAAAAGGAACAACTTGAGATGGTTCGGCCATATGGAACGTATGGAAAGCGAGAGAATGACTAAGAGGGTGTACGAGAGCGAGGTGGAGGGACAGAAAGGGAGAGGTAGACTGAAAGAGAGGTGGAAGGATGGAGTGAGGAAGTATATGAACAAAGGCGGTGCTGGTTGGGGAGAGGGGCGTCGACTGACTAAAGACAGAGGTGCATGGGGGCGGTTCGTTCGTGGCCACCCCTTCGGGGATCACGGCGTCGGGCAATAGATAGATAGATAGACCCCCCATCATAGAAAAGTTCACTAGCTGGCTTCTCTTTTCCTCTGTAATATGACAGCGTGGCTTGGTTTTCTACCCCTTCCCTCCATTTCTTTTTTCTTGTATCCCTTTCTCTAATTTTTCTTGTATCCCTTTTTCTATCTCTTTGATACATCCCGTCCCATTTTCAATTCTCACCAAATCACCCCTCCCATATCTTTGTCTAAATTCCCCTCCCACATGGTCCTGTATTATATTTAGTATTGGTTCTCTCTGTCAATGACGAAGAGCCTATACTATATATAGGTTGAGATTCCGGGACCCGTTCGGGAATACCCGGAGTTCTTATCACAACCGTTGCGTATATAGCATAAAAACAATCCTTGGTTAATACTCATTAAATCTTACCAAGGGCTCATCATTGAAAAATGGAGCCTACCACTAGAAATAAAATTTAAAAGAAGAATCTATCATTTCAATTCTCCCGGTGCCTCAGCCCTCCAGCTGTGCTGTCGTAATGCTTCCCTTGCACGTGATGCCAGATTCTCTAGCGTGTTTATCTGCCTCTTTACGGTTGTGATCCAGGCGTGTCGGACGTGTGCCCCCTTGCTCTGGGCGTCTCGGCGTTTGCCTGGCTTTCTCCTTTCTAGGGAGTCCCTGTTACATATTAATTGAGTAAGGTCCAAACATGATTTGAGTAATCACCCTGTATGTTTCAGAGGGCCACCGTCCTCGCCTGTCCACACCGAAAGTATATTGATACCGCTTCGCCATTCTTAGTATGATATATTTTTCGTAATGGTATTTGTGATCGATTACTAGGCTATGCCCTAATACAGTTATTTATCTTTTATAATTTCCATTGCAGCTCTTCAACTTGTATATTCAATATATTCAGCTCCTCTTGTCTTGCTTTGAATTTAATATTTGACCTATTAGTGTTAGGCTATTCATCATCTTTGTGTGTCCTCATGCTACATGTTGAACTCTTAATCGTAATCTGAGCTTTCCTCTTTTAAGATATTATTAATGCAAGTTTCTTAAATGTTACTTTATTTTCTGCAGTTCTACTTGTAATATTAACATTTTCCAAGTATTTTATACATTCTGCAGTTCTACTTGCTCATTACATAATTCCTCATTTATCAAAGTTTGCTTAACTTTTGTAGTTTACATACTTTTAACATTATTTCGAGCTGATATGTTCTTAACTAGACTTATGGCCTCTTATTATGTATATCCTAATTTTGTACCAGTTAATTATTTGTAAGGCCATGCTTTGTCTCACGCTCGCCACCTCGAGCACGTGATCAAGATGATGGCCAATAGGCCTAGCTCAGAGCCTCCCTCTACTGTATTTTACAACATGAGGGACCAGTTGTTCTCTTCCTATATGAGTAATATATTATGAAGTTTTTCAATGGATTTACTTAAATTTTCAATACATAAGCTGAATACCAATGGTTCCTACACAATTATGAGGTAATTTCTTCAAATAGAAATAGTTCGTAAGCTTAACCCTCCAGCATCGGTTACGCATTCTATAATATATCCCCGAAACCAGGGGGATTTGGCCGAAAAAACGTCTCGCCTAGGCTACCGTATCTTTGTTATTTTGACTGCTTCCACATTCCCGCGCATCTACAAGCGTAGATGTGTTTCGTACCTGTAGAATGGCGTTGAGTAGAGCTCTCTTAAGTCAACTGGTTCAGTTGTGATGACGATTTCCGTGGAGGGAACTTTGTGGCGATGTCAGCCATATCAGCCACTTTTCACTACTAAAATGATAACATACAGCCACACACAAACAAACGACGCCTCTCCTTCTTGTGTTCGGAGGTGCACGGCGTCGGTCCAGCCGGCTGTGTTTATATGCGTCGGACGGACGGCTTTCAAAACAATCTTACAGGCTTTCAAGCTGCCGGAGCCTCAGAGCCCTTCCGTGTTCCTGGCCCTAGTTTGTTATGGGTGCCTTAGAGCCCAACCGGGTCTGAGGGGTTAAGAGTCCCGGAGTCGGCGGGGCTCCTGTGTCCCTCCATTCCCTCCGGGTCTCAAGATTTAGAACACCCGGTCGCTTTCACCCAGTGAGCTATTATTATACTATGAGGAACATCGTTGCCTCCGGGTATATGTCCCTATTGTGAGCCAAATGTTACATTATTTATTTACGCAGACTAACCATTGGTGTCAGGGTACCGAGTAACCAACAGGTTTCCGGTCAGGTTGAGGAACAATGTTTTCCTCTGGGTACTCCGGGTAATCCGGGTACTATACCTAATAATAATAAATAAAACAAAACCGATGCACCAACTGGTTCCGGTTGAACTAAGGAACAATATTTTCCTCCGGGCAATCCGGGTATTATGGGCTACTATGAGGGACATCGTTCCCTCCGGGTACTCCGGGTAATCCAGGTACTATACCTAATAATAATAAATAAACAAAACCGATGCACCAACTGGTTCCGGTTAACCTAAGGAACAATGTTTTCCTCTGGGCAAACTGGGTATTATACTACGAGGGACATCGTTCCCTCCGGGTACTCCGGGTAATTCGGATACTATACCTAATAATAATAAATAAACAAAACCGATGCACCAACTGGTTCCGGTTAAACTAAGGAACAATGTCTTCCTCCGGGCAATCCGGGTACTGTATTATACTATGAGGAACATCGTTCCCTCCGGGTAGGCCTACTCCGGTTAATCCGGGTACTAAACCTAATAATAATAAATAAGCAAAACTGATGCACCAACTGGTTCCGGTTAAACTAAAGAACAATGTTTTCCTCCGGGCAATCCGGGTAAAAAAAAAAAAAAAAAAAAACGCATGCACGAACAGGTTTCCGGTTAACCCTCCAGCCCCGGCTATGTATTATATATATATTCCTCGAAACCCGGGTGTTTTGGCCGAAAAACGTCTAGGCTAGGCTACCGTATATTCGTTAATCAGACTGCTTCCCGCATTCCCGCGCATCCCCAAGCGTAGCTGTGTTATTTACCTGTAGAATGGCATTAAGTAGAGCTCTCTAAGCCAACTGGTTGAGCTGTGATGATGATTTCATTGGAGATAACTTTATGGCCAAAACAGCCACTTTACACCACTTTTCGATACTTAACAACAACATACAGGCACACACGAACAAGCAACGCTCTCCTTCTTGTGGCCGGAGATGCGGGGCGTCGGTCCAGTCGGCTGTTGTTTACATGCGTCGGACCGACGCCTCGCACACGAAGCTCACAGGCTTTCAACCACTGGGCGTTCAAGAGGCCTTCCGGGTACCTGTTATATGCTTTTTTATGGGCGTTCAAGAGCCCTTCCGTGGTGAGAGGGTTAAAGTTAGGAACGATGTTTTCCTCCAGGTACTCTGGGTACTCCGGGTACAAATAACCGACGCACCAACAGGTTTCCGGTTAAATTAAAATGTAAAACTTGCAAACTAAACAAACCAAAATTGGGACAAGGACAATATAAAGTCAAATTAAATTATCAAAATCGCTATGTGGAAACAACGCTTACTAAAATGAAAATTATTAAATAAAAGAACACAATCCACCACATAGGGTGTACATCACTACATGAGCAAGTTAATCTGTTTCCCAAGCAAACCAATCGCACATATAACAACGCACTATCGTCACGTTAAAGGAAGTAGTCAAGTTTGGGAAGTCCGGGACGTTCTGGCAAATTTTACTAAACTCTGCATGAATAAAGAAACTACATGTTAAATGTCAAAATATTATTTAAAATCAAATTTGCAACATGACAAGACATTAACAATAGTAAAAAATACAAATATTGATAAGATATCTATACTATTACAAAATAATATATAAAATACAGTACAGCACTCACTAACGATAGTGCTATCGGGTAGGTACCTGTAAGCATAGCATGCCTCAAGTGACCCCTATCAATAACTACCCTACAAATAACCTACATTTATAGCACAAATAAACTAAGGAAATCGCAAAAGTAAGCAATTGATACTATCGACAATGAATACATATAATATAAAGAGAAATAATTGCAAAATATGAAGTAACAACAGATTTAAACAAAGAGTACTCTTTTAACAAGAACAATAAATTTAAAAAATCATCAATATTAATAATAATAATAATAATAGAAAAAGAAAAAGAAAAAGATAAACAATAAATACAGACAAAAAGTAAGCAGAGGTTATACAAGAAACTTCAAGTTAAAAATGCTTGATTAAAATTATTGATGTCAAATTTTAGAATACAGTCACAATAATTGACCCTAAAAAGATTAAATTTATGGAACAATTTACTTGCCTCAAAACCTCTGTCCACTAAGAGTCTGTATAGTAACCTAGCTCTAGCCCAAAAGTCATCTACTTTAGTGCAGATTTTACAAAATCTTATTAATTGGGAATAAAAACAATTATAAGTGATTTTACTATCGATTTACTAGGGAAAGGAAAGTTTATTACGTTAAAATTAAAATCATCAACTTTGTGATATACTTTAAGTATGCACTGTTCATTAACAATCTCTATATTTATATCAAGAAAATTTTCAACTTTATAATTTACGTTACATTGTGTGAGGGGAATAGAATTAGGGTAAATAAGTTTAGCAACTTGATTAAAATTTAACAAATTGCAAACAAGAATATCATCAATATATCTACTATTATTACTTAACAGTTTAGCAAGTGCTAATTTTTCTGGAATTTTATTTTTCTTGCTACTGTCAACTAAGTCTTTTATATATTTAAATTCTAAAGCAAGCAAGAATAAGTCTGCAATTAAAGGGCTAGCATTTCCACCCATAGGAATTCCTAATATTTGTTTGAAAATGTACGGCCCGAATCTAACATAAGTATTGAAAAGGAGGAATTTAAGGGCATCTTTAAGTTTAGTTCTATCAAAATATACAGAACTAGTGGGAGTAGAGCTAAGTGATGCATTATTAAAATATGTATAAAATTGAGGAACGATGTTTTCCGTCAGGTACTCCGGGTACAAAAACCGATGCACCAACAGGTTCCGGGTAAGTTGAGGACCAAAGTTTTCCTCAGGGTACTGGCCCGGTACTCCGGGTACTCCGAGTACATAAACCGAGTCACCAACAGGTTTCCGGTTCAATTGAGGAACAATGTTTTCCTCAGGATAGGCTACTATCCCGATTAAAAGCCACTCTAATCATATTCATGATAGGCCTAACCGGTAGACTATCCCCCTGAATCCATTCTTATATAAGTTATGGCAGATACGTATTACGTATATATTCTACAGTTCTACGTGATCATTACTTATTTGCTCATATATCAAAGTTTACTACACTTTTATAGTTACATATTGGTAACATTATTTTGAGCTGATATGTTCTTGGCTCTACTTATGGATTCTTATATTGGGATATTCTCACGCTCGTCACACCGAGCGCGTGATCACGGAAGCGGCCAATAGGCCTAGCTCAGAGCCTCACTCTACTGAATTTTATAGCATGAGAGATAGATTGGTCTCTTCCTATATATAAGTATTATATTATGAAGTTTTTCGATGGATTTACTTCATTTTTCAATATATAAGCTGGGGGCCAATGGTTCCGCTATTATTGAACTATAAGGAACAATGTTTCCTCCGGATACTATCCCTATTATAAGCCAAATATTGACTTTATAGTATGAAGTTTTCTCACGCTCGTCACATCGAGCGCGTGATCACGGAAGCGGCCAATAGGCCTAGCTCCAGAGCCTCACGCTACTGAATTTTAAAGCAAGAGAGATAAATTGGTCTCTTCCTATATATATAAGTTTTTCGGTGGATTTACTTCATTTTTCAATATATAAGCTGGGTGCCAATGGTTCTGCTATTATCAAACTATAAGGAACACCCTAAGGGTACTATCCCTATTATAAACCAAATATTGAATGTATATTATGATTTTTTTTTGAGGGATTTACTTCATTTTTCAATGTATAAGCTGGGAGCCAATGGTTCCGCTATTATTCTTATAGTTTCTTACAGTAGATCCTGTGTATCCAGCTCAGTACCAGTACTTGCACTGCTGCGGTCGTTCACGGTGTTGGCGGCGGCGGTAGCAGACGCAACATTTTTACTATTCTGTATTTTTGATTTATAATCAAACTTCAAATCTTGTCTTCCCCATGCTTTATCAAGATTACTTTCAAACTCCCTTATTGATTCGGAATCGACTACATACTGGGGCAGTGCGTTCCACTCATTTACCACTCTATCACAAAATGAGTTCTTTGCCTTCTCAAGCCTATTTCTTTCTTTGTAAATTTTCTTAGAGTGTCCTCTCGTTCTTGTTCCCTCCCGCATCAAGAAGATACCTTCACACACATCCTCATCGTACTTTCCTGACACTATCTTAAAAGTCTCTATCATATCCCCTCTTTCTCCTATATGCCAGTGTCGGAAGCCCCAGTGTCCTCAACCTCTGCTCATAGCCTGCGTTCTTCAACGTTGGTACCAGCTTGCTAGCTCTCCTCTGCACTTTCTCCACTGCTTCTATATCCTTTACCATATATGGAGCCCACACCTGGTTCGCATATTCCAGGTGCGGCCTAACCAGCGCTGTATAGAGATTCCTGAAGATTTCTTCGTCAAGTGACACAAATGTCCTCCTTATCAGCCCTACAATTCTATTGGCTTTGTTTATCTTTTCCGCTAAATGTTCTGAGAAATTTAACTTATTGTCTATCACTACTCCTATATCCTTTTCTGCACTCACTTCCTCCATCGCTTCATACATACTGTATCCTACCTTGTCTATCTTGCTGGTCCCAATCCGCATGTACTTGCATTTTTTTGGATGAAAAGGCATTAACCAATGCTCAGACCATCCCTTCATGCCCTCCACATCTCCTTGAAGCAAACCCATATCTTCCTTACTCCTCACTCTTCTATACAGTTTAGTGTCATCCGCATACAGGTATACCTCACTTCCATTAGTTATAACTTCAGGCAAGTCATTGATAAATATAACGAACAGCAGTGGTCCCAACACAGATCCCTGAGGTACCCCACTTGTAATTTCCCTTGAAATACAGTATAAGGAACAAGGGTTCCTCCGGGTACTATCCCTATTATAAGCCAAATATTGACTTGATAATATGAAGTTTTTCGATGGATTTACTTAATTTTTCGATGTATAAGCTGGGGGCCATTGGTTCCGCTATTATTGAACTACTGTATAAGGAACAATGTTTCCTCCGGGTACTATCCCTATTATAAGCCAAATATTGACTTTATTTATATGAAATTTTTGATGGATTTACTTCATTTTTCAATGTATATGGTGGGTGCCAATAGTGTGGGCTATTATTGAACTATAAAGAAAAGCGTTTCCTCCGGGTACTATCCCTATTATAAGACAAATATTGAATTTATATTATGAATTTTTTTGATGGATTCACTTCATTTTTCAATGTATAAGCCAGGTGCCAACGGTTCCTTCACAATTATGTTAACATTTCTTATATGGAATAGTTCGAAAACTTCGAGCCCTGGAGTCGGCGGGACTCCTGTGCCCCAGTGGGCTATTATTGACATATGGGGAACAAAGTTTCCTTCGGATACTATCCCTATTATAAGCCCAATATTGAATTTATTTACATGAACTAACCAATGGTGTCCGGGTACCGGTTAACCCGGGAACTGCGGGAAGACTCTTAAGAGTTCCCCGGCACACTGCGGGAAGACTCTTAAGAGTCAGGGGGAAAAAAAATCAATTTAAAACACCTAAAAAAAAAAAAAAAAAAAAAAAAAATTTTGCCCCTGGGCCATGCCAAATATCACTCCTCCACCTCCCCTCCTTCCCCAGTTTCCTCCCCTCCTTCAGTTATCACCTATTTTCCCTGTTATTCCCTTATTCTGTGGTATATTTTTGTGCTAACATTAGCGAGTTGCAAGCAGGGCATTGTCATCACTGTTAGCAAGCGAGTGCAAGAGAGAGAGAGTATCGATCGACAGTCTCTCTCCAGAGGTGGAGGAAAGTGGTGGGCTGGGAGGTTGCCTCCGCTATACATTGTGTAACTCCCGGCCTGTATCGCCGATTTTGACCATCCAAACGCTGTTTCCACTTGTTTTATTGTTGTAACAGGTTAATACCTTTATAATCAACCTATAATAGGCGCATATGGATAAGTATTAATGCTATTTATGGTAAAATAAATATTTTAGTGATGGGAACAGCTCAAATACGTCAGCACAGGAGTGTGGTGTCTCATACCCCCCATGCGCACTTCAGAGGTTAACCAACGGATTTCCGGTGGGCTATTATTGACAACCTTCCTTCCTTCCTTCGCAACCTGCGAAGGAATTAAATGCTAATCTGTCAAGAACCGCGAATTTGGATAAAGCTCCACCAACACGACCCAAATTCAAAACCGCCAGGGATAACGACCGAGGACCGATGTCAGCCATGAAAGTAAATGTAGATCCGACCAGAACCAAAAATTTGATTAAAGAACGTTCTGTGAGTTCTAAAACCGCAACTTTAAAGGTTTTCTATGCAAACGCTCGTAGCATACGCAATAAATTTTCAGATTTAGAGGAACTAGTGTTTACTGAAAATTATGATGTGATTGGTATAACAGAATCTTGGCTCAATACAGTAGATAGAGACTTTTTAGCAGAGTATTCACTTCCCGGTTATGTAATGTTTGAGAAAAGCCGAATAAATAAAAATGGAGGTGGCGTTTTATTTTATATCAAAGAAAGTCTTAACCCGACCCTCTTGTCAAAATCTCAAATTGTGAACGTCGACACATCTTTTGTGCTAATAAAGAATAATAAAGGTACAAAAATAATACTTGCATTAATATACAGACCTCCAGCTCAATCAGTGCAAACTGACCGAGAAATTTATGAACAAATTGCAGATGTAAGTAATTTATTGGCGACTTTAATTTACCTGTGACCAACTGGGGCGATACTCTTACTTCACACTCCGGACATGACTTGTATATGAACTTGCAAGAGAGTTCGCTTTATCAATTTGTTCGAACACCGACCCGTGGTAATAACGTTCTTGACATTGTACTTGCAACAAAAGAAGAATTAATAGAGAATTTGAATGTTGGTGATGAATTCAGTAACAGCGACCATCGTACGATAACTTTCACTTTAAACTTTACTAGTAACGAACCAAATAGTAGCATCGAAAAAGTCCCTAATTTCAAGAAAGCAAACTTCCATAAACTTAGAGCTATGTTTAAAGAAACTGACTGGAGCTTTTTAATTAACAATAACGACATAAATACATCTTGGAAGTTATTCGAAACCACTTACCTAAAAGCAGTGCAAGACTGCATACCATCGAAAATACGGCGTCCAGGCCATAATAATAAGCCCAAATGGTGGAATCAAGATATTTCAAACTGCCTGCTTGCTAAAAAATTTGCTAATGATAGATTAAAATCCTCACAAAATGACGAAGAACGGGTGAAATTTGTAGAGCTACGACGCAAAGCCAAAAAGTTAATTAAGCAAAGTAAAAAGACCCTAGAGTTACATATTGCGAATCAAAGTAAAACAAACCCGAAAGAATTCTATAGTTATATCAGAAAGAAAAAAGTAGTTACTTCAACTGTTGGACCGTTAGTCGATGAAAATGGAGAATACACCAAAGACGAAGTACAAATGAGTAATGCCCTCAATACCTTCTTTGCATCAGTTTTTACAACAGCAGTGATATCCCTACACCATCGCCGATTCAGATTGATAATTCAGATGTTCTAAGCAATATCACCGTTACAGAGAGAGAAGTATTGAATTGTTTAGATAAACTCAAGGTAAATAAAACGCCTGGACCTGATACAATCTCGCCTAGAGTTCTAAAGGAAGCTAAGGATGAGCTCTCCAAACCACTGACATTACTATTCAATAAATCCTTGCAGTCTGGAACTATGCCTGATCAGTGGAAGATAGCCAACGTAACACCGATATTCAAAAAAGGCAGCAAATCCCTACCCAGTAACTATCGTCCAATTAGCTTAACCTCAGTTGTATGTAAAATGCTAGAAACGGTCATAGAGACAGACTCGTAAATCACTTAGAGGAAAATAACATACTTAAAGATACTCAATACGGCTTTCGTAAAAAACGTTCCTGTTTAACAAACCTCTTAGACTTCTTCTACGATATCCTCAACCTCTATGATGAGAGTAAAGCTGTAGATATTATATACCTTGATTTTCAAAAGGCCTTTGACAAAGTTCCCCACAAACGTTTACTGCTAAAACTAAAAGCGCATGGAATACAAGACGGTGTGTTGAAATGGATAGAAAATTGGCTCAGCGACAGAAAGCAAAGAGTAGTCATAAACGGTAAGGCATCTAAATGGACCAATGTAAGTAGCGGGGTACCCCAGGGATCGGTACTAGGACCAATTCTCTTTCTAATTTACATCAACGACATAGATGAGGGTCTCACCTGTACAATCTCAAAATTTGCTGACGATACAAAAATTGCAAATAGCGTACTCTCAAAAGATCAAGTTGACGATATGCAACACAATCTAGATAAATTGTCACATTGGGCCCAAATTTGGCAAATGAGTTTCAATGCGGATAAATGTAAAGTACAGTACTACATATCGGATACCTAAATGAGAAAGCAAACTATTCGATGAATGGCACTCAGCTTAAGAATGTAAACAGAGAAACCGATCTGGGAGTAACAATATCGAGTAACCTAAAACCGAGTCAACAATGTTCAGAAGTTATTAAGAAGGCAAACAAAATAATTGGCTTTATAGGCAGGTCATTTGAGCATAAATCCAAAGACGTTATCCTAACCCTTTACAATTCCTTAGTCCGCCCTCTTCTGGAATACTGCGTTCAATGCTGGTGCCCTTATTACCAAAAAGACATAAACAAGCTAGAACGAGTTCAACGTAGAGTTACCAAAATTATACCTAGCCTAAAGAACAAACCATACGAAGAGCGTCTTAGAGAATTAAATCTATTTCCTTTAACCCAGCGCAGATTAAGAGGTGACTTAATTCAAGTGTTCAAAATCATCAGAGGCATCGACAATATGAACTGTAGTAAGTACTTCACTATCGACCAATCTAATTACACGCGGGGAAACGGTTGCAAAATTATTGGTAAATCTTTTAACTCACACGAATCTAAGAATTTCTTCTTCAATCGAGTTGTCAACTTGTGGACGTTATAGACTGCAGCACCGTTGATTCATTTAAACTCCGCCTAGACAAATATCTTGCATCAAACCCGCGACTGACTGCGTTTGTAAATGAATAACTTTATTTTATCCTCCCCTCAGTTACTAACCCATATGTCCCCTACTAACTTCCTAGCACTGCCACGGACATTAGTTCCAGGGCAGTAGTTCCCTTTCCAATGTTCCCTTACCCACTCTAAACCACTGTTTGGACACTTGATCCTCAGTGTTTTGGAGGACAAGCAGCCTAGAAGGGTCACTAGACCTGTTGTTGCTTGATTTCCTTTGTACTCCTTTGTACATATGAGGAACAACGTTTCCTACGGGTGCTATCCCTATTACAGTAAGTGCCTATGTTAATATGGCCTCGTTCCGGGCTCCTCTGAGCCCGGGTTTCATCTAGATACGGCGGTCGAGAACCAAGATCATCATAGGGGGTACCCCTTAACCCGGGAACTGCGGGAAGACTCTTAAGAGTCAGAGAAAAAAAAAATCAAATTTAAACATCGAAAAACAAAATATATATTTTTATTTTTTTATTTTTTATTTTTTTTTGGCCCCTGGGCCATGCAAAATATCACTCCTCTACCTCCCCTCCTTCCCCACTTTCCTCCCCTCCTTCAGTTATCACCTATTTTCCCTGTTATTCCCTTATTCTGAGGTATATTTTCGTGCTAACATTAGCGAGTTGTAAGCAGGGCATTGACATCACTGTTAGCAAGCGAGTGCAAGAGAGAGAGAGAGAGTATCGATCGACTGTGTCTCAGTGGCCTTGGGGGAAATTGGCGGGAAAGCAGGTTGCCTCACCCATACATTATATAACTCGCGGCCTGTATCTCCGATTTTGACCATCCAAACGCTGTTTTCCCTCGTTTTATTGTTGTTTCAGGTTAATACCTTTATAATCAACCCATAATAGGCGCGTATGGATAAGTATTAATGCTATATATGGTAAAATGAATATTTTAGTGATGGAAACAGCTCAAATACGTCAGCACAGGCAGACGTTTCTAATTACCCCCATGCGCACTTCTTAGGTTAATCATTCCTACGGTACATCATTGGGACGGAGCCACTGAAAAGTAGGAAATAAAAGAAAATAATTAGCACAGTTTGAACACACTGCGCCTATGTGCGCTTTGATCTTCCTCTGTTTCCCATACACTTGCTAGTTATCTGTCCCTCTCAGGGACTTCCTCTAATGTAATATCAAGTTGAGCATGTGTATGGGAAGGGGATGGTGGGAGGGCACTTTTCGTCATTGACTCCAGGAGCCACCAATAAATATTAGTTTTTCCTTCCTTCCCTTACGGGTTGTCAAAACCGTAATTTATTGGTGGCTCCTTACGTCAATGACGTAAGTGCCTAGAATATCACGACCGGTGGAGGGACCTACAGTACATATGCTCATCACGCTAAACCGCGAGAATCTATTAGGAAGACCAACCGAAAACTGTGACATGTGTCTAATTATAAGAGTATAGTCGTAAGAAAAAGATGTATAAGGCGGGTACCATTAAAGAAGCCTTATCTCGGAAAGACAGAACTACTGAGGTGTGAATACTGATAATTGTATATCACAATATTAAAATTAAAATAAAGTCATGCATTTATAGTTGCAATAACGTATATAGATATTGTTATGTAACAGATCTAGTGCAGTAATAGCAATCTTGTTATTCATTCCAGATTGTGTGTCCTGCCAACTTGTAAATACTGAATTTATTTACACGGACTAACCATGGTGTCCGGGTACCGGGTACCCAACAGATTTCCGGTTAAATTGATAATCTACTGATTATTATTATTATTTCATTATTATAACTTAAGTTACTGCAAATTGCAAATACAGTCTTTCAAATTGAATTGAACTGAAATTGAACTTGACTTTAACTACGGTCCACTCTCTCCGGTTTCGTATTCCCGATTGGGTTGCTATGAAGTTCTCCGGGCTTCACCTCCATCTCCGGGTGTTGCCCAACGGTGTGTCTTTCCGGGCCAATGATAAATGTGTTTCTCCTGGGTTCTCAATGGAGGACAATGAATGGAATAAAAGGGGGGGAGTAGGCTACTTTAATCATATTATTTATATCTGAGAGACTATCCCTCTTGAATCCATTCTTCTAATAAGATATAGCAGATACGCTACTAGTTATAACTCAGACGGGCCTGTTGGTCCGCTAGCAATGCGCCCCTAGCCATATACTTGTCGATACATCTGGAGAAGACCCAAATTACCAAACGCAGCTTTAGGGCAGGATCATGCCCCCTGAGGACAATAAGTAGATGGATATATTTATTCAATGCTTTATTACCAGTGTATAAAGTAATAGTAGGTGTGTCCTACCTTTCACCTTAAATGAAAAAAAGGGGGGGGGGCGTGTTAAGTCCATGATAAGTTGGTAGAACACACAATCCGGAATGGATAGCTAGAGTGTCATTACTGCACTAGATCTGTTACATAACAGTATCTATACATTATTGCAACTATAAATATGTAACCTTATTTTTAATTTTAATTTTGTGATATACAATTATCAGTATTCACACCTCAGTAGTTCTGTCTTTCTGAGATAAAGCTTCTTTAATGGTACCCGCCTTATACATCTTTTTCTTACGCCTATACTCTTATATTTAGATACATGTCACAGTTTTCGTTTTGGTCTTCCTAATAGATTCTCCCAGTTTAGCTTGATGAGCATATAAAGGTCCCTCCACCGGTCGTGATATTCTAGGCTCTTACGTCATTGACGTAAGGAGCCACCAATAAATTACGGTTTTGACAACCCGTAAGGGAAGGAAGGAAAAACTAATATTTATTGGTGGCTCCTGAAGTCAATGACGAGATTGCCCTCCCACCATCCCCTTCCCATTCACATGCTCAACTTGGTATACACTTTAGAGGTCAGTTCAAGATCAACTGGAAGATTAGGGCACGCTCATGGGAACAGAGGAAGATCTGAATGCGCTGAGGCGCCAGTGTTCAAACTGTGCTATTTCTTTTCTTTTTTATTTCCTACTTTTCAGTGGCTCCGATCCAATGACGTACCGTAGGAATGATTAAGGGGTACCCCATATGATGATCTTGGTTCTCGACCGTCGTGATCTAGGTTAACCCGGGCTCAGAGGAGCCCGGAACGAGGCCATATTAACATAGAATCTTACGTCATTGACTTCAGGAGCCACCAATAAATATTAGTTTTTCCTTCCTTCCCTTACGGGTTGTCAAAACCGTATTACTGCATTCATATAGCCTATAGGCAATTCACCGCCAGGTATTGCCCAACGGAAATTCTTTCCGAGTAAATGTTAAAAGTCTTTACCTTGGGTTCTCAATGTAGAATCACGAATAAGAGAAAGGGGGGGGGGGGTACTCTAATCATATTAATGATAGCCATCGACTATCCCACTTAAATCCATTCTTATATAAGATGCAGCTGATACGCTACCCCCCTCTATATTCTTTTACTGCATTCATATAGCCAATAGGCTACTCGACATTCCATAGGCCTTATGCATGATGAGCTGGTACGTGATTTTGTTCTTTGCTCTGGTATTATATAACATTGATTCTTGGCCTGGTGAGCAACAGCTCTCCCTTGTAATCTCCATCCCCTCGTCTGAGTCACAACTGTGATCAGCTCCGGGCGTCACCCGCGTTTTGGCTCGCCATCCGGGTGTGTGGCCCTCTCCAGTGTGCTCGGAGAGCGGTTCTCAGGTTTTTCTATACCCGATAATATGTCGGGTTCCCCATCGTCCGCTTCAGCCTCGACCATTGGGCAGCGGTGCAGCGGTTGCATCACAAGATGCAACAAATTCCCCCTTCTTGGACGTACGAAGTACATACGCCATCTGTCTTGTGTTGATTGTACGTTAGCTAAGTGGGCTACTAAGAAGTGTACAAACTGTGCACTCTTCATGAAACACCACCACAATCTAAGTGGCCACATAACTGTGGCTGTGGCGCTTCAGGTTTTGCTAAATATTTGGAGTTATGTAAAAGTTTACATATCCTAAGTCCCAGACATTATCTGTAATGACTACGTGAGTTTCCTAAACATTCTTTTGCCCACATCCCAACGAGGTTGGAGACCTTGTTCCAAACAAAAGTTCTAGACGCAATTAAGTCCAAGTTTAGTCAGAGACAAGAGTCTCTGACTCCCCAGGTTAAGCTGTCATCTCAGCTAATGCCCTCTACGCTACCTACTGTTCCTATCCTACCTGTCCCTGTACAAATAAAGACCACCACACCACCTCACATTGCACATTCCGATTTCCGAAAGAGATCAAAGATTTCTTGCCCTTGCCTGCCGAAATTCAGCAGTAACGTTTACCCGCGTTCCATTCGGGTTAAAATGTATTTCCAACCTTTGGGCGGACACCTTATCCCGGTGCAAATGCACGTCGGTGGAATGGGCACTCAAGTTCCCCCTGTTGTTCTCAAAAACTGTGCTTCCGTGCTGACTCCCTGCCTAGGCAAACTCTTTCGTCTCTGTCTATCCTCTAACGTCTTCCCTTCATGCTGGAAGTTTGCTCACATTCAACCTGTCCCAAAGAAGGGTGACCGCTCTCAACCCTCCAACTATCGTCCAATTGCTCTTATCTCTTGTCTTTCTAAAGTTTTTGAAACTATTCATGCTTCCAAATTTCTTAAGCATTTCTCTTCTCATAATCTGCTCTCAGATCGCCAGTATGGCTTCCTTAACCCGGGAGCTGCGGGGAGACTCTTAAGAGTTCCCCCGGCGCACTGCGGGGAGACTCTTAAGAGTCAGAGAAAACAAAAATCAACTTTTGACATCGAAAAAAACAAAAAAAAAAATTTTTTATTTTTTTTATTTTTTTTGGCCCCTGGGCCATGCAAAATCTCAGTCCTCTACCTCCCCTCCTTCCCCACTTTCCTCCTCTCCTTCAGTTATCACCTATTTTCCCTGTTATTCCCTTATTCTGAGGTATATTTTCGTGCTAACATTAGAAATCCGATTGGAGGGTGTGGTCATCACTGATAGCAAGCGAGTGCAAGAGAGAGAGAGAGAGTATCGATCGACTGTGTCTCAGTGGCCTTGGGGGAAATTGGCGGGAAAGCAGATTGCCTCACCCATACATTATACAACTCGCGGGCTATATCTCCGATTTTGACCATCCAAACGCTGTTTTCACTCGTTTTATTGTTGTTTCAGGTTAATACCTTTATAATCAACCCATAATAGGCGCATATGGATAAGTATTAATGCTATTAATGGCACAATGAATATTTTAGTGACGGAAACACCTCAAATACGTCAGCACAGGGGGACGTTTCCAATTACCCCCATGCGCACTTCAGAGGTTAAGGGTCGCTCTACTGGTGATCTTCTTTCATATCTTACTAACTCTTGGTCATCCTCCTTTCGGGACTTCGGTGAGACTTTTTCTATTGCACTAGACATATCGAAAGCCTTCGATAGAGTCTGGCATAAATCTTTAATTTCTAAACTACCCTCCTTCGGTTTCTATCCCTCCATCTGTGCCTTTGTCTCTAATTTCCTTTCTGGCCGTTCCATAGCTGCGGTTGTGGACGGCCATTGTTCACTTCCTCACCCTATAAACTCCGGTGTTCCTCAGGGCTCTGTCCTATCTCCTATTCTCTTTCTAATTTTTATAAATGATCTCCTTAACTGTACCTTAATTCCCATCCATTCATACGCAGACGACTCAACCTTACACTACTCCATTAGTTTTTCAGAACGCCCCAGCCAGCAATCCCTCAACGACAAACGTAATGAAGCCATAGAACTCTTAAATTCTGATCTAAATACTATTTCCAATTGGGGCAGAGAAAACCTTGTTAACTTTAATGCTTCCAAAACCCAATTTCTCCATCTATCTACCCGTCAGGATCTCCCAGCGGACTATCCCTTATTCTTCAACAATACAAAAATCAACCCTTCATCTTCTCTCAATATTCTTGGTGTCTCTTTTCTTCTGCTCTCATTTGGAAGGACCATATTACCAGTCTTGCTAAGGCAGCCTCCCAGAAGCTGGGTGTGCTCAACCGCCTTAGGGGGTTCTTTTCCCCTGCACAGCTTCTTGCTCTGTACAGGGGCATAGTGCGCCCTTGTATTGAGTATTGTTCACATGTGTGGGGAGGTTCCTCTCACACCGCTCTCCTAGACAAAGTTGAAAGGAAGGCCTTTCGTATCATTAACTCCCGTCCACTCACCAACTCTCTGCAATCTCTCTCTCTCCGCCGCAATGTTGCATCTCTCTCGCTATTCTATCGCTACTATAATAATCAGTGTTCCTCAGAGCTATCCCAGTGCATACCACCTCCTTTACGTAGGGCACGTGGTACCCGTCTTGCAACTCAATCCCACCCCTACTCTGTGCAACTCTCCAACCCAAGAGTGAAACGTTACTCTCAAACTTTCTTCTACTCAACATCTGAGCTCTGGAACTCTCTCCCAGAATCAGTCTTTCCCTCTTCCTATGACTTAAATTGCTTCAAACTCCGTGTGTCCAGGCATTTTGGCTCGAATGTCCCTTGATTTTGGCCCTGTCACTCTTTCAACTATGGGGGAGGCACTCGCTATAGGCAGTTATGCCTTTTGCCTCCCTCAATCACATAGAAAAAAAAAAAAAAAAAAAAAAAAAAAAAAGCAGGAAGCTGTCGACAAGCCGATTCTTCCATCCCATCCACAAGTAGACCTTTTTGCATCCCACATGTCAGCAAAGACCCCTCAATCTATAACCCAGTGGTCAGTAACCCCGGCGGGTGGACCGGCCGCTTTTTCGGTCAATTGGAACACATGGTCGTCCATCTACCTGTTCCCTTCCCCGGACACGACCCTCATGTACATAGTCATACAAGGGTCTAGTGTGTCTCATTGCGCCAGTTTGGTCCACACAAATGTGATACAGCCGCCTGAGCCTATGGTGCCCGTCTCCGGTGGAAATTCCAATCTCTAAATTCTACTTGGACCAAATTGGAAGCCTTCAGACTTGTCTAACTTTTGCATTATGGACGTTTTCCGGGCCAAATGGCTAAGAGAAAAAATACGATCCTATCTTACACCCTAAATTAAAGGCCCAATATTCGGTGACCACTCTCAGGCAATATGTGTCACACTGGAAGAGTTTTACTACCTGGTTGGTGGAGTCCGACCAATAAGTCAGTCGGCCGGCCTTATTCTCTTGTATCTAAATTACCCTTTTTTGAACACAGACATCTTTCGGTATATACCTTAAGAAATGATCTCACGGTCATTAAAGAGCCGTTCTTTGACCTGACTGGGCTCCGTCTTCTCCCTGAAGATGGAGCCGGTTTTATCAAGGCATGTTTTAGGCTCAGGGCACCCCGAGGGCAATTGCTCCCCTAGTGGTCCCTGGGTCAAGTTTTAACAAGGTTAGCCTCTTAATCATATTCTGTAAAACCTTCCTTAGCTAAACTGACAGAAAAATGTGTCTTCCTCCTAGCACTCGCCACAGCTCACCGAGTGTCAGAGCTAGCAGCAATGTCTAGATCTCCCAATTGTTTGCACTTCCAGGCCTGACACCAAAGTGTAACTGCAGCCCCAGCCCCTGCTTTCATAGTGAATAATGAACATGAGGGACACATTTTACTCCATTTACTATTCCTGCCTTGCAACAGGGCACAAGGCACCACCCCCTTTGCCCTGTTCTGGCATTGCATTCTTACATTAAAGCCACAAGACCGTTGGTTGCTTCACACCTGTGGATCTCTCCAGATGATCGACTTGCCTCTCGCAGAGACACCTCGACTCCATGATTGTCGATGTAATCCAAACGTCAGAACCCCGGGCAATGGCCAGGGCTCACGATGTCCAGATATGGTCAACTACGGTCCGCTTTCTGAATAATTATTCAATACAGGAAATTTCCCAATTGGGAGTTTGGTCTTCTCATAATACCTTTCTATCACAATATTTGTCTGGAAAGACCTTCGGTTCCATGTATTGCACTACGCCAATCTCATGATCCATTAGATGATTTTGGTTACGGGGTCTGGTTCTGCTTTTCTCCTTCGGAATTTTGTAGAACATGACTAAGTAAAAAGACAAAGGGTTGTTCTTCTATAGTGAATAAGTACGAGTTGTATGTACTGAATGAGTCTGGTTCTGCTTTCCTCCTTCGGAATCTCGAAAAGAAATAAGGGGGGAGGGATGTAGAACATGACTAAGTATACGAAGACAAAGGGTTTTCTTCTATAGTGAATAAGTACGAGTTGTATGTACTGAATGAGTATGAACAAATAGTTCGTTTTTATACTAATGCAAGCAAAAAATACTCTTGCTAATTTTTGCACAGCTCCAGGAGCATTATAGTATGGAAATGTTTTATGACATTAAAGCATCCTTTCATACATATTTTTACACCTTGTTATTCAACACATTTTAAATGTGTTGGGCGGGTGCCCAACTCCGAAAGGAGTTGAAGTAGGGGAGCTATCCCCCCGCCAAAGGCGGCTTACTAGAGCCTTTCCTAGCTGATGCTGAGAGGATTGGGTTCTAGTCATGTGGTGATGGGCTGGTCTATCAGAGTGAGAGCTGAGTGATCTCTGCCATACCCATAGCTTACTCTGACTGTTCCTTTTACTTATATATCTTCTAGATCTCAAGTGACGGCGTCTTTTCCGTGGATCGACCTCCCTACTGCCAACCTAAAAGTTGCCAGATTGGGAGCCAAAGCGTCACATTTTTCCCTTGCCCCTCAACTTTCCCTTCATAATTACTGAGGGGCACAGGGCCTTGGGTGGGGGCTTTGGTTTCCTGGGCGTTTCCGCGCCCTCCTCAGCTCCCTGCCTTAGAGTGGCTTCGGTCACCTGGGTTTTGTTAGTGGTAAGCAGGGAGGGTTTTGTGGGGGCGCTCTATGGCCTTGGCCTTGCTCGGGACCTTGGGGCTGTTCGGCCAGGCAGCCTGGGGAACAACAACAACAACACATTTTAAGTTATGACTATTCTTCCATCTTTCCTTCCTTATGAGGCTTCCCAGTATACCCGCCTCTTCTTTTCCTAATAATTTTAATTTTACCCGGTGTCAGCCTATCTGTTAATTGGTTCTCTCTGTATACGTTGAGCATCTGATGTCCCACCTCCGGTCATGATATTCTAGGCTCTTTGTCATTGACGGAGAGAACCAATACTAAATTATGGGTTTGACAACCCGAAGGGAAGGAAGGAAAACCTTCTATTTAGTAGTGATTCCGTAGTCAATGACACCAAGGTTCCCACCCACCTTCCCCTTCCCATGCACATGCCCAACTTGATAAAACATTTGAGGCAGATAAACACGCTAGAGAATCTGGCATCACGTGCAAGGGAAGCATTACGACAGCACAGCTGGAGGGCTGAGGCACCGGGAGATTTGAAATGATAGATTCTTCTTTTAAATTTTATTTCTAGTGGTATCCATTTTTCAATGATGAGCCCTTGGTAAGATTTAATGGGTATTAACCAAGGATTGTTTTTATGCTATATACGCAACGGTTGTGATAAGAACTCCGGGGAATCCCGAACGGGTCCCGGAATCTCAACCTATATACAGTATAGTATAGGCTCTTCGTCATTGACTACGGAACCACTACTAAATAGAAGGTTTTCCTTCCTTCCCTTCGGGTTGTCAAACCCATAATTTATCCTTCACAGCCTTCTTTTACATTCCCTGCTCCAGTTACTTCTTTCGATCGCCCATCTGTATACTGTACCTTCTTTGGCCACCTATTTTCCTCCATCTCTTCTAGCCTCACTTTGTACTTTCCTTTAGCTTTCCCTATCCTCTCTTCAAAAGTACTTCACCCCATTTCTCCCCGAATTGCTTCCTGTGCTACGTATTTACTGTATTCGCCCCTAATCCTGTCCTTCCGATTTTATTTTCCATCGTTTCTAATTTTCTAATTTCTGCCTCTGTCGTTTCCACCGTCTCCATGCCATACATTATCGCAGGTACTCCTAGTCCCTTCCATAGCCTTCGCACTATTTCATAACTATTCACCCGTAACCTTGTCATGCTCCATAGTCTCCCATGCAAGAAGAGGAAGGATTTAGTGAAGGTTTGGAGGATATATTGGTGTGGTGGAGGGGTGATATATAGTGTAATAAGAGTGTGTAGTGACGGGACAGCGGTAGGGTTGTGAGTTGTTGAGTTTGTAAACAAACATGGCAGAGGGAATTTCGGGTATGACGGAGTCGGAAGGAAGGTTACAACGTTTTCGGGGATTTAAGAGCACAGATAAGAAGTTAGAAGAGGTTAGTATTGTTGTGAAGGATTTGGAAAAGTGGATGAGTGATACGGAGAAATGGAAGGGGGATATTGGTGAGAAAGTTAAGGCACTGTGTGTAATGTGTGGTGTGATAGGTGGGGAAGGGAATAGGCCTAGCGAAGGAAGTGAATGCAGGCCTTTTTTGGCAGTTAATGAGAGCCTAGAGATGTTATTGAAAAGGGTAGATGAACTGGGAGCAGAGAATATGGCATTGAAGGAGCAGCTGAAGGAATACGAAGGACGTTTCACGGAAGTAAATGAGTCGACTGCATGGACGGTGGTAGGTAAACAAAAAGTCAAGGATTTGGAGGATATTATGAAAGAGCAAAAGGAAGAAATGAATATGACCAAACAAAGTTTTGAGAGTGCAGTTGTAGGGGTCATGAAGAACAAGGAGAGTGTCATGAGGGAGGCCATGGACAGGGATAGGGGTGTAATCTTGTATGGAGATATAGAGACTCATATGAATGATAATGGAGTGAGAAAAGTGAGGGATATGGAGACAGTGAAGGAGGTCTTGAAAGGTGTGGATGAGGACGAATATGGATGGGAAGGGCAGGTGGAGGAGATCAGTAGGATAGGTAGATATAAAAGGGGAGAGATGAGACCTATAAGGGTACAGTTTAAAACTAGGGTAGTGGCGGAGACTGTGACAAATTTTAGTTGGAGGCTAAATACAAATGATAAACTGAAACACATAAGACTAAAGAAGGATTTGAGTATAGAACAAAGGAAAAAATTAAGGAATTACAAGAAAAGGCTGATGAAAATAATGGAAAGTTGGATGAGGAGGAAAAGAGAAATTTTTACTGGAGAGTGAGGGACGGAAAAGTGAGGAAGTGGTTTATAAGAGTAGAAAGGAGGGGGAGATCAGGGAGGGGAGAGAATGTGATGAGAGTTGTGACGGAGGAGGAGAACGGGGTGGAGGTGTCACAGGGAGAGACAGAAGACAAAGAGGCAGACCCAGTAGTGCTAACAGGGGAGTAGGGTACGGACTGGAGGAGCGGGATGGTGTAATTGCTGGAGGAATGGTAGATGGATTAAGGATTATGTTTAGTAATGTGGATGTGTTTACTCAGGACAAGAAAAGAGAACTGATATGTAGGTTGCAGGATGAAGAGGAAAAACCTGATATCATAGCCCTACAGGAAGTAAGACCAAAAAATGTTAGAATTGAGAGGGAACTGGTGGAATATAGTTTGGAGGGTTTTGAGTTATATGAGAGAAATGCTATTAGAGCAGAGGTTGGAAGAGGACTGTTTATTTATGTAAGAAAAGAGCTCAAGGTTAATGAGGTGGATATGAGACAGCAGTATTGTGAGTATTTGTGTATTGAAGTAAAATGTGTAAGAGGATCAATTCTAATTGCCTCTATATATAGAAGCCCAAATAATAGCAGGGGAGAGGATGATAACCTACTGAAAGCAATGGAGGAGATAGATAATAGAGAGAACAAATATAAAATTTTGATTGGAGATTTCAATTTGCCAAGGATCAACTGGGCAAATTGTACTACTCCAGCGGGACAGGGTAGCATGGAAAATAAGTTTATAGAGAAAGTGAGAGATTGTTTTTTAACGCAACATATTGTAGAGATGACAAGATATAGAGATGGGACGCAGGGGAGTGTACTTGATTTGATTTTTAGCAATGAAGAGGATATAGTGGAACATGTTAATGTGGATAGCCCTATAGGTCGTAGTGACCATGCCTGTATAAGCTTTAGTTGTAACATTAAATCGGAGAGGGATAATAAAAGCAATAGAAAAATATACATGTATGATAGAGCAGATTATGAGCTGCTGAGACGGTGTTTGGACATTGACTGGGGGGAATATTTGAACGGTGAAGACGCTGAAGGAATGTGGAGGAAAATTAGAGTCAAACTGGAGAATGCTGTATACAAAAGTGTACCAGTAAGGGAATATAAGGATAAAACAAAATTGAGGAAAAGAACTAACCCAGAATTGCCAATGAAAAGAAAGCTTTGGATATTGATTAGAAGAAAGAAACGATTGTGGGAAAGATTAAAATTGTTAAAAAAGAACAGGGGGTCTAGTATAGAGGCTAAGGAAGTGGATCTGGAACGCAGACAAATAAACAATAAAATAAGGTGGGAGACAAGGAGGGGGGTGAAGGAGAGGGAGAGAGAGATAGCTAGAAATGTGAAGGATAATCCAAAAATATTCTGAAAGTACATTCAGGAAAAATTAACAAGAAGAGTAGGGATCCCAGAGCTGGTGGGGGGGTTGAATGATGGGAGTAGAGCGGAGACTGATAAGGAGAAAGCAGAGGTGCTGGGGAAATACTTTGGGGGGGTACTAACAGTGGAGTCGGAGGATGCAGTGCCTACTATTCCCATCAAACAGGCACCGGCACTAGAACTAGTAGAGTTTTCCCATGCTAGAATAAGAAGGGCTATAGAAAAAATGAACAGAAGTAAGTCACCGGGACCGGATGGGATACACCCAAGAATCATAAAGGAAGGAGGGGAGATGTTAGTAGAGCCATTGAAAATGTTATTTGAGGTATCGTTTAATACAGGACAAATCCCGATGGACTGGAGAGAGGCGAACATAACAGCTATATTTAAGAAGGGAAAGAGAAATGACCCAGGGAATTATAGACCAGTCAGTTTGACAAGTGTTGTGTGTAAACTAATGGAAACGGTAATTAGAGAAGGAATAATGGATCATATGAAGTCAAACCAACTTTTCAGTGGGAGACAGTTCGGATTCTTGCCGGGGAGGTCGACGGTACTACAGCTAATTAAGGTGGTAGATGATTGGATGCAAATTCTAGAAGATGGTGATGTAATAGACGTGGTATATTGCGATTTTATGAAGGCCTTCGATAAGGTCCCACATAAAAGGTTAATAGAGAAAGTTAGAAGCTATAATATAGGGGAGAAATGTGTGAAATGGATAGAAGCCTTCCTGAAAGATCGGAGACAGAGGGTATTGGTGAATGGAATAGGCTCGGGGTGGAGGGAAATTACAAGTGGGGTACCTCAGGGATCTGTGTTGGGACCACTGCTGTTCGTTATATTTATCAACGACTTGCCTGAAGTTATAATTAATGGAAGTGAGGTATACCTGTATGCGGATGACACTAAACTGTATAGAAGAGTGAGGAGTAAGGAAGATATGGGTTTGCTTCAAGGAGATGTGGAGGGCATGAAGGGATGGTCTGAGCATTGGTTAATGCCTTTTCATCCAAAAAAATGCAAGTACATGCGGATTGGGACCAGCAAGATAGACAAGGTAGGATACAGTATGTATGAAGCGATGGAGGAAGTGAGTGCAGAAAAGGATATAGGAGTAGTGATAGATAATAAGTTAAATTTCTCAGAACATTTAGCGGAAAAGATAAACAAAGCCAATAGAATTGTAGGGCTGATAAGGAGGACATTTGTGTCACTTGACGAAGAAATCTTCAGGAATCTATATACAGCGCTGGTTAGGCCACACCTGGAATATGCAAACCAGGTGTGGGCTCCATATATGGTAAAGGATATAGAAGCAGTGGAGAAAGTGCAGAGAAGAGCTAGCAAGCTGGTACCAACGTTGAAGAACGCGGGCTATGAGCAGAGGTTGAGGACACTGGGACTTCCGACACTGGCATATAGGAGAAAGAGAGGGGATATGATAGAGACTTTTAAGATAGTGTCAGGAAAGTACGATGAGGATGTGTGTGAAGGTATCTTCTTGATGCGGGAGGGAACAAGAACGAGAGGACACTCTAAGAAAATTTACAAAGAAAGAAATAGGCTTGAGAAGGCGAAGAACTCATTTTGTGATAGAGTGGTAAATGAGTGGAACGCACTGCCCCAGTATGTAGTCGATTCCGAATCAATAAGGGAGTTTGAAAGTAATCTTGATAAAGCATGGGGAAGACAAGATTTGAAGTTTGATTATAAAACAAAAATACAGAATAGTAAAAATGTTGCGTCTGCTACCGCCGCCGCCAACACCGTGAACGACCGCAGCAGTGCAAGTACTGGTACTGAGCTGGATACACAGGCATAGTTTGCCTTTTTCCAGAGGATCTACTGTAAGAAACTGTAAATGCCACTGTTGCATCTGCCCTATTTTTTCGCTTTTTGCCTTCTCAAATATTTTTTCTGTAATTGTCACCCCCAGGTATTTATATTATCTGATCTTCTTCATTCTGCTGCCTTCCAGTGTCCACTCCTCATCATCTTGTAGCTGTCCATTCATTTTCATCACTTGGCTCTTTTCTTTGCTGAATTTTACTTCTAACTCCTCCCCGAATCTTGTTGCTTCCTCTAGCAGTCTCTGCAGCCCTATTCCTGTCTCAGCCATCAGGACTACATCATCAGCAAACAGGAGTGCCCCTAGTACTCCAGTCTTTCTTGGTTTATCCTTATCCCCTCCCCCACTCTTTTTATACTCTGCATAATTTCTTCCATATAAAGCGCGAATAATAGCGGTGATAGTACACACCCTTGTCTTACTCCCCTCTTGCTTTCTACCCTTCCTGTTTCTATATTTCCTAAAGCATACTTCGCCTTTGTGCTCGGGTACATCGATGTTATGATGTTAATATATTTTTCTGGTTTCCCACTCCTTGCCATTATTTTCCACAGCAGCTCCCTATTCACTCTGTCATACCGTACACTTTTTCTATGTCTAAAAATGCACAGTATTATAGGTTTGACTCCTGTAAGGAGATAAAGAAAACCTAATATTTAGTAGTGGCCCCGTAATCATTGACGAACATGCCTATTACATAAGGCATCCTCTTCAAACACTAATCCGCCGTAGTTTGAATCTACCGCGCAGAGCATTTAAAATCTGAGGAGCCTTCATCATGAGCGCACGCGACCTCACTCATGGCTTCAGTCATTATGAATTGGGTTCTCACTACGAAAAAACTTCGTAAAAAATAAAAAAGAAAAAGAAAATAAGAATAACTATCCAATAAGCTTTCCATCATATCGTGGATGTACTTGTGTGGATCTTTGACCAGACGCTGATTCAGGCGTCATTCTTCCTTCACTGACATATCAAGTAAACCAAAATCCTTAAAACATCAACGAATGGGAAGGGGATGGTCGGGAGGGCCCCAGTCGTCAATGATTACGGGGCCACTACTGAATATTAGGTTTTCTTTATCTCCTTACAGGAGTCAAACCTATAATTTATTAGTGGCCCCTCCATCATTGACGAACATGCCTGATTTCTAAGACTGGAGGGGGACATTCGTAATCATATCATAACTCTAGAAAAACAGATAATCAAACAACCACATAGTATTCTTACTTTTGTAAAAAAGAGATATTCGGGTGCATAAACTTTATACAGCCTAAATCTTCAAAAAGGGGTACAAGCAGGAGCGTGCTTCAAAGAAGCCTGCTTGAAAAAGGGTTAACTCTGAGACTCTGTGCACAGATCTGCTAGTTAAGAAGGCACCCCACTTAAAGTAAGTGGTGAAAACTAAAAACTTATAAGTTTACATGTGCACATATAAACCCCATTAACTAGTGGATATATTCCTAAAAATATAACCAAACAAAAATGAATTCTTGTACATTTGTAGAAGTACTGAACTTGTGTACTTATGCAGAAGTAATTACTTCAAAAGTAAAAGTCGTAGGTGCAACTACCGAGATTTCTCAAAAATCTATTGCTTCACAGCCAAAGCTACTTACAACAAGAATTGTTGTAACACTACTATTGGCCTTTAGCACAATTTCCTGCAATGAATACTACAGAGAAATTTTATAATACAATGCCTACAACCAGTATCACAGCTCATATGTTCCGAACACATACTTCGGAGGGGTCTAGGGTGTCCTATGTCACACTGACTGCACCCTCCCCCCCCTTTTTCTTGAAATTAAACAAAACGTGACTAAAAGGGCCACCTAGACCCTCTGCCGTAAAGCTATACATGGCAAGGAAGGTTTGTCCAGAGCTACTGAAAGGTATCGAGGCAAAAACTCCTGATTAGAGGCCCACAACTGTGTGGACGTAATAACTTCCACCGAAAGATTATTAAGGAAACGTAAAGAGGCTGTCCCCTTGCGTAAATCGTGGGTCTTACCCACAACGCCGTGATTCTTCTCTTTAAAGTCCTCGACCAAGAGAGAAGCCAGTGTACGCTCCATCAAGCGTTCACCCGGACTTGCGACCCATAAAGCACCCTGGTGATTTAGAGGTGCCACTCTTAAATATTTGGTTAGAGCTTGCACTGGGCAAAAAAGATGGTGCACCTTTCCCCTGTTTAACGCCGGCACCGTGAACTCTGAAAACACGTGTCCACTGTGCTCAATCTCGGCTATGAATCCTGGGGAAGGTGCAATGTGAATACACTCATGAAGCCTATCAAACCTGAGGCAATTAGGTGCGTTGCTCATCGCCGCCAGCTCAGATACTCTGTTCCCGGTAGCCAAAGCCATAAGGAATACTGCCCTTTTGTAAAATCTGCAGTCTTTGGTACATACGGGAACGAGAATAACGACGATACTTTGTCCAGAGACCATATAGGCCTGAGCCGACGGGGAGGTGGGCGGAGTTTAAAACCTGCCCACATAAATCACTTTCAGATAAATGTTTCTGCATGAACAGATAAATTAAATAATAAACAACCAACGCCACCGAGGGCACAGTTTGTTTTGTTCTAAGAATCCGAGACGTAAAAGCTTGCCAATGCGATGGAAACTGTCGCTTTGTAGACTGGGTATATTGATTCGTGAATATCTTGGTCACTTACAGTTTCTTACAGTTTCTTACAGTAGATCCTCTGGAAAAAGGCAAACTATGCCTGTGTATCCAGCTCAGTACCAGTACTTGCACTGCTGCGGTCGTTCACGGTGTTGGCGGCGGCGGTAACAGACGCAACATTTTTACTATTCTGTATTTTTGTTTTATAATCAAACTTCAAATCTTGTCTTCCCCATGCTTTATCAAGATTACTTTCAAACTCCCTTATTGATTCGGAATCGACTACACGTCGACAATCGACACGTCGCTACCATATGGTGCTAGCCACTTGGCCTCCTGAATGTCCAAAATGAACAAGTCCGCGAGGTTTATAGGTTGCCAATTGTGTTCTAAGTGGAACAACCCGACCAGGAGTGACACTGGGTGCGGGCACCAATTGTTCAAATGCTGGTACCACACTGCGCCGGCCACACGGACGCGATTAGCGAGACTACGCCTCGCTAATCCTGTAGTTTGTTGACTACGTGGCACATTAGAGACGCGTCTAGCGGCGGAAAATAGATAAATGGAAATCAACCTGTTCTCGTCCGTCATCAGAGCGTCAGGTCCGCCCGCCGGCGTTATCGTCCGGCGGGTGAGGTACGACTGGGAGTATCGCCATACACCTTGGCTGTGGCTGTCCCTCGCTTGCGAGCTCGGTATACTCCCTGAATGGGAGCCCTCGTCCGAGTCCCGTAAAGGTTTATGATAATTAAAAGCTCCCATAGCTCATTAACACATTGAAAGCAGAGCTGGTGAGCAAAATCATAAAGTATACTAATTAATTTAATTTATATTTAATTTGTATTAAAATAAATTACTATAAATAAACACAATATTATCATAATATAATCATAGAAAATATATATGTTTATTATGATTCAGCTATTAAATTATTTCATTAACAAATAAAAATAAGATAGGGCTACCTGAGCTTAACGGCGTTGAACATACAGCAATGAGAGGTTCAAGTGCCGACACGACAGAGACTGGGGGAAAACTACCCCGGCCCCGGGAACTACCTGGTCACCTGGTGCAACACCGGTACTCCGCCCTGGAAAGAGAAATTTCCGGGGATTAATGCTCATAGGGTTATACCCAAAAAATGGTACAAAATATGTGCCTCAAAACCGCCGGTCAACGAACCGTAGCACTCCACCACTACTTTTCGTTGTCCTTTAGTTTCATATTAAAGATTTCAGCATATCTTTACCTGTCCAGAAAATTTAAGCATATCTTCTGAATCCTCATAAAGATGAAGCATATCTTTATTAAAGATGAAGTCTTTCAAGTATCCCTTTACAATTGAAACACTAGTAAGATTCCGGCATCTTTTTATCCCATAAAAAG
Organism: Paralithodes platypus; assembly: GCA_032716605.1. Classification (NCBI taxonomy): domain Eukaryota; kingdom Metazoa; phylum Arthropoda; class Malacostraca; order Decapoda; family Lithodidae; genus Paralithodes; species Paralithodes platypus. The sequence goes on from CM064582.1 coordinate 61,919,559, forward strand.
TCTAAGCCTATCTTAATCTCTAATCTGGCTTCTCCCAGAAGCCCTCATAGATCGCCGTCTTGAAGGCCGTGATACCCTATTGTATCAATCAATTGTTTGGCAAATTATCGTGAATTGCAAATCAGTTAATATTACCACCCAAAGGTACAACCGCCGGGTTTTATATGCAATGTCAAACCAATTGTACCTGCCCCAGACCTCTTTGTAAAAAGGTCGCCGGGAGGGAAAGACTAAACAAACAAACGGCATTGTTTCAATGGCTTATTAAAGATTTCAGCATATCTTTTACCTGTCCAAAAGAATTAAGCATAACTTCTTAATCCTCATAAAGATGAAGCATATCTTTATTAAAGATGAAGTCTTTCAAGTATCCCTTTACACTTGAAACACTAGTAAGATTCAGGCATCTTTTTATCCCATAAAAAGTCTAAGCCTATCTTAATCTCTAACCCGGCTTCTCCCAGAAGCCCTCATAGATCGCCGTCTTGAAGGCCGTGATACCCTATTGTATCAATCAATTGTTTGGCAAATTATCTCGAATCGCAAATCCGTTAATATAACCACCCGAAGGTACAACCGCCGGGTTTTATATGCAATGTCAAACCAATTATACCTGCCCCAGACCTCTTTGTAAAAAGGTCGCCGGGAGGTAAAGACCAAACAAACAGACAGCATTGTTTCAATGGCTTTGAAAAGCAGAGAAAACCAAGTCCAACAGGTGTCAGCCTGATCACCTAGAAAACTGTGTGGAGCCCCCCTCGACGGGAATAACCCAGGAAGCCTGATCCCAGGCTCGACCATAGAAAACGCAGTTTCTGATGAGCCCTCAAGCGACCAAACTCGTCGGGGTAACTTACCTATTTTAGCAATCCTGACTAAAACTCGGTAAACAAAAACGGTGTTCTCGGAGCAACGAGAAAAAACGCCGGAAAGGTAACCCACACCAAACGAGACATTTTAACACATTTTATACAAAGGGTGTGCGCAAAAATAGGGATACCTGAACAGGAGGGCGTAATGCATAAAGCAAAAACCGGGGCAAAGGTAGCCATGACAGAGACTGGTGGGATACTTACTCCAGGTTCTGCATAGACCCGCCGGGACCCAGCTCTGGAAAAAAGAAAATTTCCAGGAATTAATGCTCATAAGGTTAACCCAAACATGTTCGCACACAAGTGGTAAATAACCCGCCGGGTAACGAGACGTAATACTCAACGACGACAGCTCGCTACGCGGTGGGGTTTCCTAAGTAAAAGATTTCAGAATATCTTAATTTGTCCAAAAGATTTATGAATACCCTCTGACATAATATATAAAGACCAGCATGGCGTTTATAACTGATTAAGTCTTTCCGGTGGTGTTTGTTTCAAGATTCAATTTTGGAGAAAAAAAATACTAAAAAAGACGCCGGCCCCCGAATTATCTCGTAGATAAAAAACTGGGAAGCCTGACAAATATACGAGATCTAACTTCTCCCGAAGTATCTTTTTAGATCGCCGTATGTTGAAGGCGGCGATACAAAACGTATCCCTCAATTGTCTGGTTAACTAACTGAATTGTAAATTTGTTATTCCCATCCCTCCAAGGAGCACCCGCCGGGTGTGAATATTAGTTTAAAAAACGTTAACCCCAATTGTGCCCTAAAGCGCCGTATGTTGAAGGAGGCGATACACAATGCATCCCTCAATTGTCTGGTCAACTAAACTGAATTTTGCAAATCCGGGCATCCCACCCTTCCAGGTTGGACCCGCCGGGTGATTTACAGTTTAAAAGTTAACCCCAATTGTTCCTAACCCCACTTCTTTGTAAAAGATAGCCGGGAAGGAAATACAAATATCGCAAATTGCAAATCAGTTAATATAACCACCCAAAGGTACAACCGCCGGGTTTTATATGCAATGTCAAACCAATTGTACCTGCCCCAGACCTCTTTGTAAAAAGGTCGCCGGGAGGGAAAGACTAAACAAACAAACGGCATTGTTTCAATGGCTTATTAAAGATTTCAGCATATCTTTTACCTGTCCAAAAGAATTAAGCATAACTTCTTAATCCTCATAAAGATGAAGCATATCTTTAATAAAGATGAAGTCTTTCAAGTATCCCTTTACACTTGAAACACTAGTAAGATTCAGGCATCTTTTTATCCCATAAAAAGTCTAAGCCTATCTTAATCTCTAATCCGGCTTCTCCCAGAAGCCCTCATAGATCGCCGTCTTGAAGGCCGTGATACCCTATTGTATCAATCAATTGTTTGGCAAATTATCTCGAATCGCAAATCCGTTAATATAACCACCCGAAGGTACAACCGCCGGGTTTTATATGCAATGTCAAACCAATTATACCTACCCCAGACCTTTTTGTAAAAAGGTCGCCGGGAGGTAAAGACCAAACAAACAGACAGCATTGTTTCAATGGCTTTGAAAAGCAGAGAAAACCAAGTCCAACAGGTGTCAGCCTGATCACCTAGAAAACTGTGTGGAGCCCCCCTCGACGGGAATAACCCAGGAAGCCTGATCCCAGGCTCGACCATAGAAAACGCAGTTTCTGATGAGCCCTCAAGCGACCAAACTCGTCGGGGTAACTTACCTATTTTAGCCATCCTGACTAAAACTCGGTAAACAAAAACGATGTTCTCGGAGCAACGAGAAAAACGCCGGAAAGGTAACCCACACTAAACTATACATTACAGGAGGGCGTAATGCATAAAGCAATGAATAACACAGGAAGCCTGATCCCAGGCTCGACCACAGAAAACGCAGTTTCTTATGAGCCCTCAAGCGACCAAACTCGTCGGGGTAACTTACCTATTTTGAGCCATCCTGACTAAAACTCGGTAATCAAAAACGGTGTTCTCGGAGCAACGAGAAAAAACGCCGGAAAGGTAACCCACACCAAACGAGACATTTTAACACATTTTATACAAAGGGTGTGCGCAAAAATAGGGATACCTGAACAGGAGGGCGAAATGCATAAAGCAAAAACCGGGGCAAAGGTAGCTATGACAGAGACTGGTGGGATACTTACTCCAGGTTCTGCATAGACCCGCCGGGACCCAGCTCTGGAAAAAAAAAAATTTCCAGGAATTAATGCTCATAAGGTTAACCCCAACATGTTCGCACACAAGTGTTAAATAACCCGCCGGGTAACGAGACGTAATACTCAACGACGACAGCTCGCTATGCGGTGGGGTTTCCAAAGTAAAAGATTTCAGAATATCTTAATTTGTCCAAAAGATTTATGAATACCCTCTGACATAATATATAAAGACCAGCATGGCGTTTATAACTGATTAAGTCTTTCCGGTGGTGTTTGTTTCAAGATTCAATTTTGGAAAAAACCCCCCTAAAAAAGACGCCGGCCCCCGGATTATCTCGTAGATCAAAAACTGGAAAGCCTGACAAATATACGAGATCTAACTTCTCCCGAAGTATCTTTTTAGATCGCCGTATGTCGAAGGCGGCGATACAAAACGTATCCCTCAATTGTCTGGTTAACTAACTGAATTGTAAATTCGTTATTCCCATCCCTCCAAGGAGCACCCGCCGGGTGTGAATATTAGTTTAAAAAACGTTAACCCCAATTGTGCCCTAAAGCGCCGTATGTTGAAGGAGGTGATACACAATACATCCCTCAATTGTCTGGTCAACTAAACTGAATTTTGCAAATTCGGGCATCCCACCCTTCCAGGTTGCACCCACCGGGTGATTTAAAGTTTAAAAGTTAACCCCAATTGTTCCTAACCCCACTTCTTTGTAAAAGATCGCCGGGGAGGAAAAACAACAACAGCATAGTTTTATATTGGCTTTGCAAAACCGAAAAAACTACAAACAATACGTGTCCGTATGAACACTGTTAGATGGGTACAGCCAACCCGCCGGGAATCATAAGGAGCCTGAAACAACCACCCCAGAGACGCAGTTCTGGGGAGCCACAGACACCCACTCGCCGGGGAAACAAGCCTGTTTTTAAACCACGCGTGGCCAAAACTCGGCAACCAGCTGGGGTTATCAAGGTGAAACCGAGAAAAACCCGCCGGAAAAACCCCACCCCGTCCAGATACCATCTGAACGCACCAACGGACCGAGGCGTAGCCAAAACACAACTAACGCCGGGCCCAACATAGTCCGTGGAATTAGCCAATACACAACTAACCTAGGACACATAAATAGTCCGTGGAATTAGCCAAAACACAACTAAACCAGGACACACATCACACAGTAGTACATATTTAGAAAATACATCAATAACACTTGTATATGTGGTAAAGCTACGAGAGGCTGGCTAGGCCTAGGCAGACGGATCATATTAACATGTCGGAATATAAACAAAAAGCACTGAATTATATCACAACAGGAACCACCGCCAACACACCAATGTAGCAAATACTTCCGGCAAAGGGAAGAACTGACTCGGGACCCAGAAAAAACTTCACTAAGTGAAGAAAAATACGCTGGGAACGTCAGCAAAAATACGCTACCTCATCAGAAAGATAAAAGGAAGCAATAACGCGTAATGAAAGCCGCCAGCATCACAAAGCTAGCTAACTGTGACAAAGTTCACCTGTCCACAACCGGACCACGAGGGTACATCCGAAATAGATGCCCCAAACACACGACCCAAAATACACTGCACTGCGGGCAACCAGCCCAGGACACTCCTGCTACGCATATCCTAACCTTACTCGATACAAATCCCGGAGTAAACAAATGAGAAAAATCTCACTAGGGACGCAGCAAATGCGGAACCAGCGGAGCGTGGAGAGACACGTCCGGGCCGGCTGACCGCAGAGCAGAGAAGGAAGAATGACGCCTGAATCAGCGTCTGGTCAAAGATCCACACAAGTACATCCACGATATGATGGAAAGCTTATTGGATAGTTATTCTTATTTTATTTTTGTTTTTTATTTTTTACGAAGTTTTTTTCGTAGTGAGAACCCAATTCATAATGACTGAAGCCATGAGTGAGGTCGCGTGCGCTCATGATGAAGGCTCCTCAGATTTTAAATGCTCTGCGCGGTAGATTCAAACTACGGCGGATTAGTGTTTGAAGAGGATGCCTTATGTAATAGGTATGTTCGTCAATGATGGAGGGGCTACTAATAAATTTTAGGATGTTAAGGGGTGTGGAACGGTAGAGAGGAAGAACCATGGGCCGTTAAAGTAGAGGATGTCAACAGAATGGAACGTAATGAGATGAGAATGGTGAGATGGATGTGTGGGGCCAGGCTATAATTGGTTTTACATTGCATATAAAACCCGGCGGTTGTACCTTCGGGTGGTTATATTAACGGATTTACGATTCGAGATAATTTGCCAAACAATTGATTGATACAATAGGGTATCACGGCCTTCAAGACGGCGATCTATGAGGGCTTCTGGGAGAAGCCGGATTAGAGATTAAGATAGGCTTGGACTTTTTATGGGTTAAAAGATGCCGAAATCTTACTAGTGTTTCAAGTGTGAAGGGATACTTGAAAGACTTCATCTTTAATAAAGATATGCTTCATCTTTATGAGGATTAAGAAGTTATGCTTAATTCTTTTGGACAGGTAAAAGATATGCTGAAATCTTTAATAAGCCATTGAAACAATGCTGTTTGTTTGTTTAGTCTTTCCCTCCCGGCGACCTTTTTACAAAGAGGTCTGGGGCAGGTACAATTGGTTTGACATTGCATATAAAACCTGGCGGTTGTACCTTTGGGTGGTTATATTAACTGATTTGCAATTCGCGATAATTTGCCAAACAATTGATTGATACAATAGGGTATCACGGCCTTCAAGACGGCGATCTATGAGGGCTTCTGGGAGAAGCCAGATTAGAGATTAAGATAGGCTTGGACTTTTTATGGGTTAAAAGATGCCGGAATCTTACTAGTGTTTCAAGTGTGAAGGGATACTTGAAAGACTTCATCTTTAATAAAGATATGCTTCATCTTTATGAGGATTCAGAAGATATGCTTAAATCTTCTGGACAAGTAAAGATATGCTGAAATCTTTAATATGAAACTAAAGGACAACGAAAAGTAGTGGTGGAGTGCTACGGTTCGTTGACCGGCGGTTTTGAGGCACATATTTTGTATCATTTTTTGGGTGTAACCCTATGGGCATTAATCCCCGGAAATTTCTCTTTCCAGGGCGGAGTACCGGTGTTGCACCAGGTGACCAGGTAGTTCCCGGGGGCGGGGTAGTTTTCCCCCAGTCTCTGTCGTGTCGGCACTTGAACCTCTCATTGCTGTATGTTCAACGCCGTTAAGCTCAGGTAGCCCTATCTTATTTTTATTTGTTAATGAAATAATTTAATAGCTGAATCATAATAAACATATATTTTCTATGATTATATTATGATCATATTGTGTTTATTTATAGTAATTTATTTTAATACAATTAAATATAAATTAAACTAATTAGTATACTTTATGATTTTGCTCACCAGCTCTGCTTTCAATGTGTTAATGAGCTATGGGAGCTTTTAATTATCATAAACCTTTACGGGACTCGAACGAGGGCTCCCATTCAGTGAGTATACCGAGCTCGCAAGTGAGGGACAGCCACAGCCAAGGTGTATGGCGATACTCACAGTCGTACCTCACCCGCCGGACGATAACGCTGGCGGGCGGACCTGACGCTCTGATGACGGACGGGAACAGGTTGATTTCCATTTATCTATTTTCCGCCGCCAGACGCGTCTCTAATGTGCCACGTAGTCAACAAACTACAGGATTAGCGAGGCGTAGTCTCGCTAATCGCGCCCCTGTGGCCGGCGCAGTCTGGTACCAGCATTTGAACACGTGGTGCCCGCACCCAGTGTCACTCCTGGTCGGGGTGTTCCGCTTAGAACACAATTGGCAACCTAGAAACCTCGCGGACTTGTTCATTTTGGACATTCAGCAGGCCAAGTGGCTAGCACCATATGGTAGCGACGTAATCAAGATATTCACGAATCAATATACCCAGTCTACAAAGCGACAGTTTCCATCGCATTGGCAAGCTTTTACGTCTCGGATTCTTAGGACAAAACAAACTGTGCCCTCGGTGGCGTTGGTTGTTTATTCTTTAATTTATCTGTTCATGCAGAAACATTTATCTGATAGTGATTTATGTGGGCAGGTTTTAAACTCCGCCCACCTCCCCGTCGGCTCAGGCCTACATGGTCTCTCGTCAAAGCATCATCGCTATTCTCGTTCCCGTATGTACCAAAGACTGCAGATTTTACAAAAGGGCAGTATTCCTTATGGCTTTGGCTACCGGGAACAGAGTATCTGAGCTGGCGGTGATGAGCAACGCACCTAATTGCCTCAGGTTTGATAGGCTTCATGAGTGTATTCACATTGCACCTTCCCCAGGATTCATAGCCGAGATTGAGCACAGTGAACACGTGTTTTCAGAGTTCACGGTGCCGGCGTTAAACAGGGGAAAGGTGCACCATCTTTTTTGCCCAGTGCAAGCTCTAACCAATATTTAAGAGTGGCACCTCTAAATCACCAGGGTGCTTTATGGGTCGCAAGTCCGGGTGAACGCTTGATGGAGCGTACACTGGCTTCTCTCTTGGTCGAGAACTTTAAAAAGAATCCCGGCGTTGTGGGTAAGACCCACGATTTACGCAAGGGGACAGCCTCTTTACGTTTCCTTAATAATCTTTCGGTGGAAGTTATTACGTCCACACAGTTGTGGGCCTCTAATCAGGAGTTTTTGCCTCGATACCTTTCAGTAGCTCTGGACAAACCTTCCTTGCCATGTATAGCTTTACGGCAGAGGGTCTAGGTGGCCCTTTTAGTCACGTTTTGTTTAATTTCAAGAAAAAGAGGGGGAGGGTGCAGTCAGTGTGACATAGGACACCCTAGACCCCTCCGGAGTATGTGTTCGGAACATACGAGCTGTGATACTGGTTGTAGGCATTGTATTATAAAATTTTACGACTATTACTTTTGAAGTAATTACTTCTGCATAAGTACACGAGTTCAGTACTTCTACGAATGTACAAGAATTCATTTATGTTTGGTTATATTTTTAGGAATATATCCACTAGTTAATGGGGTTTATATGTGCACATGTAAACTTATAAGTTTTTAGTTTTCACCACTTACTTTAAGTGGGGTGCCTTCTTAACTAGCAGATCTGTGTACAGAGTCTCAGAGTTAACCCTTTTTCAAGCAGGCTTCTTTGAAGCACGCTCCTGCTTGTACCCCTTTTTGAAGATTTAGGCTGTATAAAGTTTATGCACCCGAATATCTCTTTTTTACAAAAGTAAGAATACTATGTGGTGGTTTGATTATCTGCTTTTCTAGAGTTATGATATGATTACGAATGTCCCCCTCCAGTCTTAGAAATCAGGCATGTTCATCAATGATGGAGGGGCCACTAAATTATAGGTTTGACTCCTGTAAGGAGATAAAGAAAACCTAATATTTAGTAGTGGCCCCGTAATCATTGACGACTGGGGCCCTCCCGACCATCCCCTTCCCATTCGTTGATGTATTAAGGATTTTGGTTTACTTGATATGTCAGTGAAGGAAGAATGACGCCTGAATCAGCGTCTGGTCAAAGATCCACACAAGTACATCCACGATATGATGGAAAGCTTATTGGATAGTTATTCTTATTTTATTTTTGTTTTTTATTTTTTACGAATTTTTTTCGTAGTGAGAACCCAATTCATAATGACTGAAGCCATGAGTGAGGTCGCGTGCGCTCATGATGAAGGCTCCTCAGATTTTAAATGCTCTGCGCGGTAGATTCAAACTACGGCGGATTAGTGTTTGAAGAGGATGCCTTATGTAATAGGCATGTTCGTCAATTATTACGGGGCCACTACTAAATATTAGGTTTTCTTTATCTCCTTACAGGAGTCAAACCTATAGTCTATACCATTCCTTTTGTCCCTCCTTACCCCTGCTTCTGATCTTTTCTACTTCTTCTTTCTTGTATTTGATAATTGACTCATGTATTAATATTTTTACCTTCTTTTTCTTTTCTTCGCATGTCCTTACAGCTTGTATTACGGTACCTCTCTTTCCCTCCTATTTCTCTGTATCACCCTTCTCCTTTTTCCGTTTGCTTCCCTTTTCACATTTTGCTTGTTTTATATCCCTATTCCACCATGGATTTTGTCTTATTTTTCCTATGCTTCTTTCTGCCGCTCTATTTATGTCTATCTTCAACTCTTAAGTCCATTTCTTCAATTCTTCCTTCTTTTCTTTCCCCAATTCCTTCAAGGCGTCTTTTGTATTCCATCCATCTTTCACTTTTTAGATTCCATTTATTTAGCCTCTTTCTTGTGTTTCTTCTGTTTTTCCATTCCTTTACATAGTTTATCACTAAGAGCCTGAGGTCGCTTTGTAGCTCACTTAATTTTCTTCATCTATCAACATCTATCTTCATCTATCAACCCCCTGGGGGTTAGGGAATAGAATATGCCCCACGTGCCTTCTGCGTGTCGTAAGAGGCGACTAAGGAGGTTGGGTCGGTGGGCTTGCGACCCCCACCCGGAAAAAATATCTAAGCAAAGAAAAACGAACGAACAGCCTCGGATGCGGACGGAACCAACTTTGACGAACCACGACCGACTAAGGACATGCCTTCGGACATTCTGAGAATGGCTACGTGGAATGTTAGTGGCATGAATGATGGCACAAAAGAGAGAGAGGTTCTGGAAGTGTTAGTGAATGCCAGGCTGGATGTATGTGGAATGACAGAAACCAAATGGAAAGGTTCAGATGTGAGAGAGTGGGAGTGTGGAATGGGTGTGTGTGCTGGAGTGAGTGAAGGAACAGCGAGAGAAGGTGCATGTTTGTTTGTAAGTAGCAAATGGAAGGAATGTGTAAGAGAGTATGGGTCTGTGGGTTCAAGGATTGTGTGGGTGAGAATGAAAGTAGGAATACAAACGTGGGTGATTGTATGCGTGTATGCCCCGACAGAGGATATACTTGAAAGAAAGAAAGAGGAGTTCTGGATGAATGTGGAGGCGTGCCTGGAGAAGTTTGACAAGAACGAAAGAATTTGTTAGTAGTCTTGGAAAATCCAACGTCAAGGCTATTAACCTAATTGCAATGACGACTTGTCTATTTTGACTGCTATGTCGTCATTCCAACCGCGGTTAAAAAGAAAACGTCTAGAGTCTACTCCTTATCTTGCTCTAGGAGACGTTGTACATTAACCAAAACTACCACCGAAGGTGAAAAAAGCATAGAAGAGAAGAAAAAGGGGTTTACCTTAGTTACCGCTTAAGGCCCATCCCGTGTTCCGTCATGTGCAGATCCCTGTCGAACGTGCGCATGAGCGACCCTCTCTTGTCATCATTTTTTCACGCGCTCCATTGCTTGAGTCCGCTTTTGTTGTGCTCCTTCAATTCACCCTGTTTTAGGTTCGTTTTCGGCTTATCTGGCCTTCTTTTTTGTTAGACAGATGTTACGTGATCTAGGGCACACGTAAATGGGCTCCTAAGTGTGTATAATGGAGACGCGTGTGGAAATAGCCTACCGAAGGTACGGGTGCCTGGTGTTCCTCGTATATGTTTTTCATTCTTTCTCTTTTCATATTCTTTTTTCCTGTTAGTCTGGGCATAGTTTAGCTTTTAGCTTAATTTAGCCTAGCTGGTTTTCTCATTCAGGACTTGCTATGCCCCTATGAGTTTTCATTTTTTCATAGCCTAAGGTGTACCGTTGGTAAACAATCTGAGATTTCGTTGGTGGCGGTGCTGTTTGTAGAGTTTGTGTCGGCCGCATTATTAGCGTTATTCCCGAGTCCCCCCTTTCGAGCCTTCACTGTGTCTCAAGGGCCTGGGCGACAGGTGGTTCGTGATAATCCAGGGGTACCCTACGGGGGCCCCTCCTTCACACCACAGGGTTTTTCGCCCCTGACACATTCTCTGCTCACGGCTAGGCCACCCTTTGTCTCGCCAGTTTCATTTACTGGTTTTTGTTTTCTCTTCCTGTTTCACCTCCATCCTTTCATGGTCTTTTTTGCCCAATCCAGGGGTACCCCACGGGCGCCCCTGTTTGTGCGAAACCACCCTCCCTGCCACTTCTCCTCATGGGCTTTGCTCTATCTCTGTGGGTTGGGTGGTTCCTGGGGGATGTACCTCCTCTCCCCTGGTGTGTCTTCCTTGCCTCTCCCTTTACCGGTTGAGTTAGGATAACTTCAAGGAAGACACTGCTCAGCTTGATGGCCATCATCGCTTGGAGTTCATAAGGAGATGACGCTTTTTGGGGGCCTTTTTTGGTATTCCCTAGACGCTCCTCTCGCTTTTTCGGCGCCGGACCATCTTGGCCGGTCCCGCAAATTTGCGGGAGCTCGATTCGGTCCTCTGGGCCGTTTCGGCTCCCCGCAAATTTGCGGAGATCGCTGGGGGGTCCCGCAAAATTGCGGGAGGGTGGTGTCGGTACGGTTATGCCTCCATTGGCCCGCAAATTTGCGGTAATAGTTGGCTTTCACTATTGACCCTTTTTTATGTCATCTTGTTGCCTGATACTATTTGGTGTGTGCACTTTACTGGTGTTATAGGCCCTGCATGTAAGATGTTGAGTGGTGGTTAACACTTTGTCCATCTTTGCAGGTTCTGCTAGTGCTCTTCCACCTCGCCCGCCCTACTAAGAAAGAGGCGGATGGGTGGACTGCGTCTACTTAGACCTTTCCAAAGCATTCGATAAGGTACCACATAAGAGATTGTTATCTAAGCTTGAGACGCTAGGATGTGTCAGGGGGAGTTTGCTGAAATGGATGGAGAGCTATTTAACAGATAGGGAAATGAGGACCAACATTAGAGGAACTTACTCATCGTGGCGGAAAGTTGAGAGTGGTGTGCCGCAGGGATCTGTGTTGGCACCTCTCATGTTCCTTATGTACGTGAATGACCTGCCGATAGGCATAAACTCTTACATGTCAATGTTTGCAGATGACGTAAAAATTATGAGACAAATAACAAATAAAAGTAGTTGTGAGGAGCTGCAAGGGGATTTAGATAAATATACGAATGGAGCACCAAGTGGAAAATGATAAGTAAATGTCATGTGTTAAATATGGGAAGAAGTGTGAATAGACCAAATTGGGAGTACAGGATGGGAGATAATAAAATTAGAAAGGCCGAAAAAGAAAAAGATTTAGGGTTGATTATACAAGATAATTTGTCGCCAGAGAAACATATTAACAAGCTCTTTAGCGGAATGTATGCAATGGCCGGGAATATGAAAGTTGCTCTGAACTATTTGGATGAGACCATGGTAGCGAAAATTATGAAGAGTATGATTAGACCAAGATTGGAGTATGCAGCAGTGGTGTGGTCCCCGCATCTAAAGAAGCATATTCACAAGTTAGAAAGAATCCAGAGAGCAGTCACTAGATTGGTTCCAAGTCTCAGAGAACTGCCATATGAAGGGAGGCTAGACAAATTAAATCTACCGAGTCTAAAAGAGAGGAGAGAGAGGGGAGACATGATAATGATGTACAAATGTACCCGGGGGCTGGAGAGGCTGGATAGGGAGGATATATTAATTATGGATACAGGAATAACTAGAGGCCACAGCTACAAAGTAAAAAGACCTACCTGCAAGAACGATATCAGGAAGTTTAGCTTCCCCTATAGATGTATTGACAAATGGAATGGGCTGGAGGAGGAGGTGGTAGGGGGCAAGGAACATCCATATTTTCAAGAAAAAATTGGATAAAAAGTAGACTGAGAGACGGGACAACACGAGCTTAGCTCAACTCCTGTAAACTACAATTAGGTAAACAATTAGGTAAATACTCACCTACCTCTGTGCTCCCGGTTTATTTATTTTTTTATTTTTTTTTTTATTTTTCTATGTGATTGAGGGAGGCAAAAGGCATAACTGCCTATAGCGAGTGCCTCCCCCATAGTTGAAAGAGTGACAGGGCCAAAATCAAGGGACGTTCGAGCCAAAATGCCTGGACACACGGAGTTTGAAGCAATTTAAGTCATAGGAAGAGGGAAAGACTGATTCTGGGAGAGAGTTCCAGAGCTCAGATGTTGAGTAGAAGAAAGTTTGAGAGTAACGTTTCACTCTTGGGTTGGAGAGTTGCACAGAGTAGGGGTGGGATTGAGTTGCAAGACGGGTACCACGTGCCCTACGTAAAGGAGGTGGTATGCACTGGGATAGCTCTGAGGAACACTGATTATTATAGTAGCGATAGAATAGCGAGAGAGATGCAACATTGCGGCGGAGAGAGAGAGATTGCAGAGAGTTGGTGAGTGGACGGGAGTTAATGATACGAAAGGCCTTCCTTTCAACTTTGTCTAGGAGAGCGGTGTGAGAGGAACCTCCCCACACATGTGAACAATACTCAATACAAGGGTGCACTATACCCCTGTACAGAGCAAGAAGCTGTGCAGGGGAAAAGAACCCCCTAAGGCGGTTGAGCACACCCAGCTTCTGGGAGGCTGCCTTAGCAAGACTGGTAATATGGTCCTTCCAAATGAGAGGAGAAGAAAAAGAGACACCAAGAATATTGAGAGAAGATGAAGGGTTGATTTTTGTATTGTTGAAGAATAAGGGATAGTCCGCTGGGAGATCCTGACGGGTAGATAGATGGAGGGTGAGTACGGATACCTGTTTGCATGTGTGTTCCTGTTTCCCCATGCTCCTTCCCTGGTTCTTCTTGGACATTCTCTCCACTTACTCCTTCGACGTGCTGATTATGGTGTGTGTTCTTCCAGTGCAGGTAGGCTGCCTTGCTATCGCCATGGTTGTAGCTCACCGTGCTTGGTGAGCCACAAGTCCTGCTTGCGCCACTCGCACTGTGTGTCCTCTACGGCCTACCTCCCTGCTCTGTGTGGCCTGTGTCTGGCCCTGGTGGATGTGGTGCACCATAGCCCTGGTTCCTCGGCGGCGGCAGTGGCCTCTGCTTCCCTTCAGTCGGTGTGGGCGATAGTCTCCCGCCACTTTTGGACTGTGGGCCACCGTTCCCCGGCCTTTGTTGCCGCCCGGATCCGCGTCGCCCTGGGTATCCCTGACCCGCCTGAAGGCCGTTCGCCTAGCCCTCTCCCTGCTCGGGCCCTCTCCCCTGGGTCCCGCAGCCGGTCGTCATATCGTCGGGGGGATCCCCTGCTCCGTCCACGCTCTCGCTCGCCTCGTCGCCCGTCCTCTCCTGCCCCTCGTTGTCCTCCTGATCGTCTTGACGGCGCCCATCGCCCTCGTCATGGTTCTCGCCCTGCGGCCGGGGTTAGCGGCTCTGCCCCTGTGCGCCCTCCCCTGGCCTCTCCGGGTCGGGGCTCTACTACCTTCCGCCCGCTTCCCCTGCTCGTACGACGTCCTCTTCCTGTGTCCTCTACGTGCGCGGAGGTTCAGGCTGTAGCTGGCCCTCTGCTCCCTCCTCCTACACTGTCCAGGAGGGCCCGCCAGGATGTAGTTGCTTCTCCTCCTACTTCACCTGCTTCGGTGCCTATTCTTCCTTCACGGTCTCGTCCCACGGTGGCGGTCCCTCCCTCCTCCGCCTCGGTGTCGGGCCGCCCGGTTATCTCTGCCCCGGGGATCCTTGCTCTGTTTCCCCCCGCGGCTACTTCTGACCTCTTTTCAGCCAACAGCCATACCGCGTTGAATGCACCGCTTCTCGTCCGATCAGCGAAGTTAAGCAACGTAGGGTCTGGTTCGTACTTGGATGGGTGACCGCCTGGGAACACCGGATGCTGTCTTTTCACCCGGCCAGCCTTCCCACTCCCGTCGTCCTGCTCCTCCTCCTTCTTCTCTCCCTGACCTTCACTTACCGTCTCACCACGGGGGTACCCCTCCTCTTGGCTCGGTGGGGTATCGCGTGGTTTCGGGGTCCCCTTTCTCAGGGGCTGACGTGTCGCTGGAAGAGAGGGATAGTGCTGTTTCCCCCTCGGGCGTTCGTGTTCATGGACGAGTCCCTCTGCGGCGACACAACCGTGGTCGCTCGCCTTCCTTGGGCCGCGACTCTGCTGGTTCGTGTCGTGGATCTCGCTCCCGCTCGCGCTCACCCCTGCGGGCCGACAATTCTTGGGGGGGGGGGGGTCGCCTCTCTCGGATCGATTGTCGGCTATGCAGGGGTGGCTTGTGTCACGCATCGACGGGCGCTTGGAGTCGATGCAAGACTCCCTCTTATCGCGCTTCTTGGCGGTGACACACCCTCAGCGCCTCACCATACCTACCCCTGCTACGGTCCCCCTCCCTTCTGCAGGCCTATGCTCTGGTCAGACTTCAGCCGCCGGGACATCCTTCAGGTTGTTCAGTCCCTGGCTGTGTTGACGGGACTGTCCTCCTATGGGACGGGTTTGTGCGACGACGGTACGCCTGGCTTAGCCATCTTGCTCGATCACCCTCTCCCGTTGGGGGCCTGGTTTGCTGAGGCCTTCGTCTTTGCCGGCCGTTCCGTCGCCGGCTCTCCTTCAGTCCCTCCCCCGGAGTCATCACTGCTTTTGCCTCCTCTTGTGTCTGTCGGCGGGTTGGACGGCGCGTTCTGGTCCTGCTTCAGCGCGCCCGTTCTTGAACTTTGTTCTCTTGCTACCCCGTTCTTCTCTCACCCTGTTCCGTCCTCTGTCGACAGGGTTTTTCCCTTGCGGCGGTGGGTGCCAAACTTCTTCTCTTGTCTTTTGGTTCCCTCCAGACTTCTGTTCACCACCTGCGGCTTCTCGCGGCGTTTGCACCAGGCGATCTTCGCGAGGGTTTGGGCCACGTTCGGCGGATCCCCCTTCGGCTCGCGGTGTCTTTGGTTCCCGAGCTGAAGGCGGTTTTGTGCGTGGCGCCTCGGCGACGCCGGACGGTACGGTCCTCGTTCTGCCGGACAGCCCCCTTGGATATTCGTCAGGGTTTGTTGTCCTCTGCGCTCTCTCCGTCGGAGCTTTTTTGCGCGGGATGCTTGGGTCCGCTACGCTTCTCTATCGGCGGACCCTGCTTACGACACGCAACGACGCACTATGTCGCGAGCGGGGTCTTCTCAGTCCCGTCCTTCTGCCGGTCCTCTTCGGGGTGCTGCTGCAAGTGCTGCCGCCATGCGCGGGCGCAGGACAGGGACGTTACAGGCCAGTGCGTCAGTTCCGCCTCGCCCTTCTGTTCTTGCCCCCTTTTCATCCCCGCCGTGTCGGAGCTGGCCGGCCTTCCACTTCCGGCCGCCCTTCGCCGGGGTCGGCCCCGCGATGGCCAGGGGTTGGGGTGGCCCGCCTTTTTCGACGAAGTTGGGGGGGGGGGTAGAGGTGGTCAACGTGGCGCTCATGCCCGCACGGACCGTACCGGGGGTACCTCCACGTCAAAACAATGTGTAGGTTCTCTGGGTCGGTCTCCTTGTTCTCCTTCTCGCCTGGCCGCCCGGGTCGCTCCCCTCCTCTCGGGAGCTCCCACGGGTTGTTTTCGCCCTTGCGCCCCTCGGTGGCCGCGAGGGACGTTGGGGGCAGCGGATTGCGCGGAGGGGTCTCACCTGGAGGTGGACGTCCAGACCCCCACTCCGCTCTTGTTACCGACGCCGGCCCATCTCTTCAGAGGTGGCCCACGTGTTCACATCCATGCACGAGCAGGGTATCGTCGAGGGAGTTGACCGCCGGTCACCCGGTTTTCCTCTCCCGTGTATTTCTGGTACCGGAGTAGAACTGCGACGCGATGCGCCCGATGGTGGCTATGTTGGCCCTCACCGGGCGCATCGTGCACACACGGTTTCGGATGCTGCCGGTACCCCAGGTACGCCTGGCCCTGCGCCCTCTGTCGTGGGTAGTGTCCGCTGGCCCTCCAGGCTGCGTCTTGGCTCGTTCCTCTCCATCCTCGATTCCAGCGATTCTTGGCCGTTCGGACTTCCGATCGTGTGTTCCTGTTCGCCGGCCTTCCCTTCGGTCTCCACATCGCGCCGCGGTTCTTCTCCGAACTGGTGGGACAGGCTCTGGGTCCTCTCCTCAGGTGCGGGCTCCAGCTCCTGTTTTCCTTGGCCGATTGGTTGATAGTTTCCGAAGCCCTCGGACTGTGCGTACGCGACGCCCTCACAGTCGTTCGCCACGTCGCACAGTTAGGGTTCCCCGTCGATGTTCCCAAGTCACGCTTGACCCCGTCGCGTGTCGTGCCATGGGTCGGTCTCGCCTGGGTTTTGTCCGGCGCTCCGGTGACCCAGGGTCTGCCGGACGCGGTGCACCATCGGCGGAAGGTCTTCGCCGTGTTGCACTCGGTCTCCCTCCCGGGGTGGCTCTGGGACTCGTTAGTGGGTTCGCTGCATTGGGCCGCTCTGCCCATTCCCTTCGGGAGCCTCAGGCTACGCCGCCTCCTCCTCATGGGCAACGAGGTGTTTCCGTTGACCCCTATGGATCGGCTCCTGCCGCTCCCGCGTGCCATTCGCGGACACTTCGGACACTGGGTTGCTCGGGGCACGCGCTCTGCGGCTGTGCCCTGGACCGCCCCGCCGACGACGATCTGGGTAGACACAGATGCGTCGAGCGTGGTAGGGTGAGGTTACCCTTCAAACCTGGGCCGTCCACTTCCCGGCGGATGGGTGGGACTCACGCCCCTTACCCGTCTATGCCCTCGAACTGTTGGTTCCTTTGTTCTTCCTGAGGGCCCACGCGCTGGCCCTTCGGGGACAGTCGGTGGCCTTCGGGATGGACACTCCGACAGCTGTCCACTGTCTCCTCAAACAGGGGTCCTCCAGGTTATTGACTCTCTTGGGGTTCTCGGTGAAGTTGTTCTTCCTCGCGGACCGACACACCTTCTCCCTGCTTGCCTCCTCCCAGCCCGGGCCTGCCACCCTGTGGGCGGACGCCCTGTCGAGAAGACAGGGCGTTCTTGTCGAATGGGCAATGCAACAGACTGTGTTCGACGACCTCGCGGCTTCCTGGGGTGTTCCGGAGGTCGCCTTGTTCACATCGGAGGTGCCGCGCCAGTTGCCTCGGTACCTCTCCCTCCGGCCTCGCACTCCGGAGGGGGGTCCGGACGCTTTCATGGTAGACTGGAACAGGTGGCGGTCGATATACGTATTTCCGCCACCAGACGCACTGTTGCTGTGCAACGTCCTCGCGAGGCTGCGGCTGTACCGCGGCAGCGTCTGGCTCCTCGCGCCTCTGTGGCCGGCACGGGCTTGGTACGCCCAGTTGACGCGGTGGTGCCCGCGTCCGGTCCCTCTACCTGTCTCCGACTTCCACTTGCGCTAGGTTGGGGCCCTGCGGACCTCGTTGGCCTTCGCATCATGGATGTTCATGAGGCACGGTGGCTCCCAGTCCACGGCCGGGACCTGCCTGTCTTCCTAAAGCGTTCCTGGCCGACTTCTCCTTGGGGGCCTTACGGGTCCCGCTGGAGGTCTTTTCCTAGGTGGATACGGGACACTCGCCAGCCAGTTGGCTCTCCTTCCCTCGTCCTCCACTCCTTGTTTCACCTCTTCCGTACACGTCACTTTCACGTCGACGCTATACGTAACCACTTGTCTGCCGTCCGGGGGGTCTTTGAGTCCGTCGCTGGGCTGGTCGTTCCGCCGCAGGAGCTGGATTCCTTCATGACGGCTGCCTTCCGGGAACGCCTGCCTCCGCGCCAGGTCCCTCCACGGTGGGATCTGGGGCGGGCTCTGGACCTTCTGGCTTCACCCACGTCTACACGGGCCGCTACACCGGTTCCGTTGCTCGGGCGTACACTCTTCCTTGTCGCTCTGCCCACTGGGGATCGGGTGTCTGCACTAGCGGCATTGTCACGGCCCCGGGACTGCGTGCGATTCTCCCCGTCCTTGCATGGCGTCACGTTCGCCTCCTCCCCTCATTTTGTTGCCACGAATGAGAGGGAGACCCACGTTTTCCAGCCTTTCACTGTCCAGGCTTTCCAGCGTGGGCATACTCACCATGTGTTGTGCCCGGTGTCAGCCTTGCACTCCTATGTTGCGTCTGTGGCGCCGCCTTCGGGTACTGCTGTGTGGGTGTCTCCTCGGACTGGTGGGAGGCTCTCGCAGGTGCAGATGGGACGCCACATTTGTCGGCCCATTTGTGCCAGTAACCCTGTTTGTAGGGGTTCTGCGCACGATGTGCGATCCTTTGCTGCCTCCTTCCGGTTCCTGCAACGTCGATCCTTACCTGACATCGCCTCAGCGGTTTTGTGGTCTTCTATCAATTCCTTCATCTCCTCCTACCTCCCCATGTCCAGTGTTCGACCCCCTCGGCCAGTGATGGCTCTCGGGGGTCGTGTTTCCTCGTGCTCTGGCGAAGATACCTGGTCTTTCCCCCTTGTCCTTCGTTCTTTTCCTTGGTTTTATTTGACAAAGGGGGGGGGGGGGGGAGTACGGGTTTGCAACACTTGATTGCAAGTTTGGGATTATGTATTGTTACAGTACATAAGTGTTTTGCCACATTGGAAATTGTGTTTTGTTATTGTGTTCAGTGTTTTTGTTGGTTTTGGAAGAAAAGGGATTTTGGGTACAGTACCTTTTTGGTTTAAGACAAGTCTATGTTTTTGCATTACTATGAATGACGGGCATGTGTTAAAACTTTTCTTTTTAGCTACTCCTCAGTTTTTCACTCTTTTATTAAACTCTCTTGTTTAAATTGTCTTTGTCATTCATAATTTTGTTTTATGCATTGTTTTTTTTGGTATGTTGGGCTTGGATGTCCTCCTCCTATTTGTTATGCAGCCTTGACGTTGGATTTGCCAAGACTACTAACAAATTGGGAGGTTTGACGTACCTCCCAACCTACCAAATAGGAAAACCTACTATTTGGTAGTAGTCTTGGAAAATCCAACGTACATAATACCCTCCCTCACGCCGGACCCCTGCCCATCCGCGTTCTTCTGCTGACGTGAGATGTGAGGACAAGAGAGGGTCGCTCATGCGCACGTTCGACAGGGATCTGCACATGACGGAACACGGGATGGGCCTTAAGCGGTAACTAAGGTAAACCCCTTTTTCTTCTCTTCTATGCTTTTTTCACCTTCGGTGGTAGTTTTGGTTAATGTACAACGTCTCCTAGAGCAAGATGAGGAGTAGACTCTAGACGTTTTCTTTTTAACCGCGGTTGGAATGACGACATAGCAGTCAAAATAGACAAGTCGTCATTGCAATTAGGTTAATAGCCTTGACGTTGGATTTTCCAAGACTACTACCAAATAGTAGGTTTTCCTATTTGGTAGGTTGGGAGGTACGTCAAACCTCCCAATATTTCTGATTGGGGATATGAATGGTAAGGTGGGTGATAGGAAAGTTGAGGGAGTGGTGGGAGGGTGGGGGGTACCATCAGAGGTGAATGGGAATGGTAGTGCACTTGTGGACGTATGTGTGGGGAGGAGGCTGTGGATAGCCAACACCTTCTTCCGACACAGAATGATCCACAGGTACACGTGGAAACGGATGTTGACGATGAAGGATAAGACAATGGTGGAACGAAAGTCATTGATTGATTATGTATGTGTGGATGAACGAATGAAGAAATCTGTGATGGATGCTAGGGTGTATAGGGGTATTGGAGGGGGTCTGTCTGATCATTATGTAGTGGTAGCTAAGGTTAGGATACAAAAGAAGTGGGTGAGGAGAGCTGGAGGGAGGCGAGAGGAGGGTGGAATGGTGAGGAGGGTGGAGAGGTTGCAGGAGGAGGAAGTCAGGGAGGAGTACAGGAGAGCAGTGGAAAGACGACTAGGTGGGTTCGACCTGGAAGTTATGGAGGAAGTGGAGGAGATGAGCAAGGTGTTTAAGGATGAGATCTGTGCAGCATGTGAGGAGGTGTGTGGAGTGAGGAGAAGAGGGAGGGGAGTGAAAGGTACAGCATGGTGGACAGAAGAGGTAAGAATAGCTGTGGAAGAAAAGAAGAAAGCATATAGAGAGTGGTTGGGTAGTAGAGGGAATGAAGATTCCGAGAGACAAAAACGAGCGAGGTACATGGAGAGTAAGAGGGTGGTGAAGAGAGTAGTGAAGGAAAGTAAGAGAAGAGTAGATGAGGAATTTGGAAGGAATCTGAGTGTAAAATGGAGGGAGAGTAAGAAACTGTTCTGGAAAGAAGTCAAGAAAGTTAGGGAAGGTAGCAAGGGAAACAGTAAGGGTGTGAAAGATAAGAATGGGAGAATGCTAGCCGAGAAGCAAGAGAGAGTCCAAAGATGGAGGGAGTACTTCAGTGAGTTGCTAAATGTAAGGAATGAAGAGCCAGCAAACATAGCTGGATATGGTATGGGAGGGAGAAGAAGAGAAGTAGTGGAGGTGGAGGTGGGGATCAGGAGGTCAGAAGTGTGGGAAGCCATGAAAAGAGTGAAGTTGGGGAAAGCACCAGGAACAGATGGAGTGTGTGGGGAAATGTTGAGGTATGGTGGTGAGATAGTGATAGAATGGGTATGGAAAATGTGCAAACTAGCATGGGAGAAAGGGAGTGCACCCGATGACTGGAAGACTGGCGTAATAGTCCCCCTATATAAGGGCAAAGGGGAAAGAGGAGTGTGTGGTAACCACCGAGGAATATGTCTTCTAAGCGTAGTAGGGAAGGTATACAGTAGGGTAGTGATTGAGAGAGTGAGAGTGAGAACGGAGAAATGGATAGGCGACGAGCAGGGAGGTTTTAGGAAGGGAAGAGGATGTGTAGATCAGATTTTTACCCTGAATTGTGTTGTGGAGAAGTATCTGGAGAAGAAACTAAAGGTGTATGTTGCCTTTATGGACTTGGAGAAGGCCTATGACAGAGTGGATAGAGAAGGTTTGTGGAAAGTACTTAGAATATACGGAGTAGAGGGCAAGTTGCTGAAAGCAGTGAAGAGCATGTATGAGGGTGCAAAGGCGGCAGTACGTGTGGAGAGTGAGCAGAGCGAGTTCTTTGACCTGAATGTTGGTTTGAAACAGGGGTGTGTGATGTCCCCGTGGGTGTTTACTGTATATATGGATGGAGTCATGAAAGAAATACAATCAAGAGCAGTGGATGTTGGTGTATCGCTGAAAAGGGAGGGAATTGAGTGGAAGCTACCTATACTGCTGTTTGCGGATGATACAGTTCTGATGAGTGATAATGAATGGGAGTTGCAGGGTCTGATAAATGAGTTTGGAACAGTGTGCGAAAAACGGAATTTGAAGGTAAATACGGGGAAGAGCAAGGTTATGGTCTTCGAAAGGGGTGAAGTCACAGAGTGTGAGGTGAAGCTGAACGGTCAGGCTATGGAGATCGTCAACTCTTTTAAGTATCTGGGCAGTGTGTTGAGTAAAGATGGGACTATGGATGAAGAGGTGTGGAAGAGGGTACAACAGGGGAAGAGGGTTGTAGGAACGCTAAAAGCATTAACAAGAAATAGGGTGGTCAGTATGGAAGTGAAGAAGTCCTTGCATGACAGTGTGGTAATCCCGACACTGACTTACGGAAGCGAAGCATGGACGTTGGTTGAGAGACTCAGACCAAGAGTGAGAGCAGTGGAAATTAATTACTTAAGGAGTGCGTGCGGAGTTACATGGAGGGATAGACAGACTAATGAGGAAGTAAGAAGGAGGTAGATGTGCTGGAAAGTGTGAAAAGGAACAACTTGAGATGGTTCGGCCATATGGAACGTATGGAAAGCGAGAGAATGACTAAGAGGGTGTACGAGAGCGAGGTGGAGGGACAGAGAGGGAGAGGTAGACCGAATATGAGGTGGAAGGATGGAGTGAGGAAGTACATGAACGAAGGCGGTGCTGGTTGGGGGGAGCGGCGTCGACTGACTGAGGACAGAGGTGCATGGGGGCGGTTCGTTCGTGGCCACCCCTTCGGGGATCACGGCGTCAGGCAATAGATAGATAGATAGATCGATCTATCAACATGCTTTGAATACGGTATCTTCCCTTGCTCTTCCATTTACTAGGAAGAAGTCCCCATGTCTTACCCATGTCGCCTTCCCCTCCCCATTGTTTGGTTCAGAATTTCCAGGACTTTTTCTTCCGCAAATTGGATCAGGCTTTCTCCATTCCTGTTTATTCTTTTGTCTAGGATCCCTATGTGCGCATGCGCCGCATTCATGTCTCTAATTATTATTATTATCTCTTCTTCCTCTCTTCCCCCTATTATTTTTTGTATTCCTTTTATTCGGTTTTCTTCTCGTTCCCTTCTTCCCCCTTCCACCGTGAAATACCCTATTATTACTATTATATTTTCTTCCCTTTCATTATTCATCCTTTCTAGCGATATTCCCATATCTTCCATTTCTTTTTGTTCCCCTACCTTTAGTTTCTCTATTTTCCAGTTTGAGTTACTCCTAATCATTATCCCTACCCAGCCCCCTTTCTTTTTTGTTTTTTCTCTCCCTCTCCCAATGAGCGTATTCTTACAGTTTCTTACAGTAGATCCTCTGGAAAAAGGCAAACTAGGCCTGTGTATCCAGCTCAGTGCCAGTACTTGCACTACTGCGGTCGTTCACTGTGATGGCGGCGGCGGCAGCAGACGCAACATTTTTACTATTCTGTATTTTTGCTTTATAATCAAACTTCAAATCTTGTCTTCCCCATGCTTTATCAAGATTACTTTCAAACTTCCTTATTGATTAGGAATCGACTACATACTGGGGCAGCGCGTTCCACTCATTTACCACTCTATCACAAAATTAGTTCTTTGCCTTTTCAAGCCTATTTCTTTCTTTGTAAATTTTCTTAAGAGTGTCCTCTCGTTCTTGTTCCCTCCTGCATCAAGAAGATACCTTCACACACATCCTCATCATACTTTCCTGACACTATCTTAAAAGTCTCTATCATATCCCCTCTCTTTCTTCTATATGACAGTGTCGGAAGCCCCAGTGTCCTCAACCTCTGCTCATAGCCCGCGTTCTTCAACGTTGGTACTAGCTTACTAGCTCTCCTCTGCACTTTCTCCACTGCTTCTATATCCTTTACCATATATGGAGCCCACACCTGGTTCACATATTATACTTATCCCCCTCCCATTTTGTCTCTCCCTGAGGTGTGTTTCTGTGATTCCTATCATTTCCACTTCCCACTCGCTCCATATCTCTTCTACGTCCTGTATTTTTCCTCTATTTATTCCGTTTATGTTTACACATCCTATTTTTATTCCTCGATTCTCATCTATTACATCTAACTATTCAATCATTTATTAAGGATTCATTATATCCAACTCCCATATAATTTTAAGGTGTTTTAGTTACAATGTCCATATATTTATGTGGGGGACTGTACATGGAGGTCATTCACTCCTTTGAATTCATTGTAACTTCTGTACTTCTTTCTGTCACGTCAGTCATGATTCCCACACAATGAACTTGCACTTCCGATCCTCTCTCCATACATGGACCACGTGTGAGAGGTGGTGAGAGGTAGGTGAGAGGTGTGGAGAGGTATTGAGAGGTGTGGAGAGGTAGGTGAGAGGTGGTGAGAGGTAGGTGAGAGGTGTGGAGAGGTATTGAGAGGTGTGGAGAGGTAGGTGAGAGGTGTGGAGAGGTATTGAGAGGTGTGGAGAGGTAGGTGAGAGGTAGGTGAGAGGTGTGGAGAGGTATTGAGAGGTGTGGAGAGGTAGATGAGAGGTGGTGAGAGGTGTGGAGAGGTATTGAGAGGTGTGGAGAGGTAGGTGAGAGGTGGTGAGAGGTAGGTGAGAGGTGTGGAGAGGTATTGAGAGGTGTGGAGAGGTAGGTGAGAGGTGTGGAGAGGTAGGTGAGAGGTAGGTGAGAGGTGTGGAGAGGTATTGAGAGGTAGGTGAGAGGTGGTGAGAGGTGTGGAGAGGTAGGTGAGAGGTGTGGAGAGGTATTGAGAGGTGTGAAGAGGTAGGTGAGAGGTAGGTGAGAGGTGTGGAGAGGTATTGAGAGGTGTGGAGAGGTAGGTGAGAGGTGTGGAGAGGTAGGTGAGAGGTAGGTGAGAGGTGTGGAGAGGTTGGTGAGAGGTAGGTGAGAGGTGTGGAGAGGTAGGTGAGAGGTAGGTGAGAGGTGTGGAGAGGTAGGTGAGAGGTGGTGAGAGGTAGGTGAGAGGTGTGGAGAGGTATTGAGAGGTTAGATAGACATTAGCATCGGGCAAGACAAGCCCTTAGAGATTCCCTCTCAACTTAGGGAATTCTCTGTCATATATATTAGTAGTACATCTGTATAATCTTTCAGTTGTTACTTGAATAAATATCTAAGTTGATTTGGATACCACATTCTATAATTTCCCCCTTTACCTATATAATATATCAGGCTGGGAAATTAGTGTTCCAGATCTAGTTGCCCCGGGCTAGTGAATTCAGAAATTTACTTGCCCTGATATATTCCTTACTTGCCCTGATATTTTTGTACTTGCCCTGAATATGAAATTTGTTGAATTAATACAAATTATGCTATATACTGTATATACAGTATATAATGTTTTTTTAGTTATTTTGTTTTGTTTTATTCAATAGATTTTTTTTCTTAGGGGAATACAAAGGTTGCACATATCAAAAAAATAGCTTTCACAAGTTAGCATATAAAGACAGTGACAAAGTTACAAACAATGCAATACCATCAGATGATTAGTTATCTAATTAATATGTCAAAAATAACTAATACGGTACCAGTAAGTAATAAGCTGTCAGTGTAGTTATATTATAGAAAACTTATGAAATCATACTCATGTTGAATATTAAGTAAGGTAAACCTCTGCAGAAAACTCATTCTGAAATCTGAACTAAATAAATAACTATCTATCTATCTAATATCTATCTATCTATTTATCTGTCTGTCTGTCTGTCTGTCTGTCTGTATGTGTGTGTGTAAGTGTAGATATTATATTGCAAAATTCATGGTTCACATCTCTAATGAATGCAAAGGAATAGCTTTAGTTTATGATAATAAATATTGCTGATTTTTTTTTTTTTTTTTTTGTATACTGTATAGAAAATAGAAATATGTCCAGAAAGTGAGTGATAAAGTCATCTTTAATCGACATTCGACACCCGGCACTTATTACTTAAGCCCATGGCCTCCCAACCAATGTCTGCAATGGCAGACATTAGGGGTGAAGTAGACCAGTGTTGTATTTAGAACGTGAATACAAGACCCTGATCAGCATGATCGAATTGATTACACTGGTTACAAACTAAATTCACCACCACAGCCATTCCAACAGTATGACTATGATAACACACATTTCACTTGAACCCCCATACACAAATAATAATTCACGGTTAGACATTATCAATTACCAACCCTCCCACGAAACAAGATACAAAATCGAACGAACTGAACGTTGCTTCTATGCTGGAGCTTAGTTTGTACCCATCCCCTCAGGGATCAAGTTGTCTGGCAATACATATAGTTTTATTTAGGCCTAGGCATACTTTACATTGTACAGTAGGAGAACAGAGACTGCAGAGTATCATATATATATTTTTGTATTAAAAATTGTGTAACTAAATCCTTAAGATTGTTTATAAACACATTTTTGTAACATTAAGTAAATATCTTAGGTAGAAAACATAGGTGGAGTAGCTTACCAACAATTTTCACTTAAGAGGCGAGTCAATAAGAGAAATCTATCGTCTGACAGACTGACTAGGCTAGATACAAAAAGTTAACAAACTATTATAAAACAACGGTTTTACCTAGTTGTACTTGTTGATGGTGGTTGTTTTAGTGTTAAGAATCTTGTCAAGGAAGCCTGTTGTTTCTTAGACACACTCATTATAGTACATTTTCTCACTAAACACGTGCTTCCCCGGCGACAATTGAAACACTAATGTTATTGATAAAGAGCGGCGAGCGAGCCGCCTATTCGGAAGTACCTCTTCTCTATCCAACCGTCCAACGGTTATAATATTATGTAGGCCTACGGGGGTGGGGGGGGGGGGGGAGGAGGAGGAGGAGGAGGAGGAGGAGGAGGAGGAGGAGGAGGAGGAGGAGGAGAGGAGATAGAGAGAATAGTGACGTGAAATTAACATGAATCGAAAACCAGCCGTTACGTTACCAGTAACCAATGGTCGTTGAAAGTGGAAATAGTAGATACATCTGCCTGTCTCTTGTACTTTATTTATATTTATGGAAAGTGTGTATGTTTGTTTTTATAATTATTTTAGCATTTTTCAAGGGTTAAAAGGCAAAAAATTTGACTTGTCTCCCGGGCAACCGCCGGGCAGACCAACATTAAAAAGCACTTGCCCGGCAACATATCCGGGCTAGCCGGGCTGCCGGGCTATACCTAATTTCCCAGCCTGCTATATATAACATGTATAAAGTATAAGTGGGATGGTGGCGGCGATACAATTAGATCTACCTAATTAATATATCAATCAACGTGCAGGGAACGAGAGCCGAGATCAACCTACACTTCAACCTAACATATAACTCATAAGGACATCGACACCTTTAGTCATCTTTACTAAGAGTTAATAGTTAACCCTTATAATAAGCATAGGATCGTACCTCAAAACGTCCTAATCTTTACACCTTACTTACAGTGACTGTCAAAAGTCATTTGTAACACATCTCCCAACCCCTCTCTCCTTTTCCTCTTTTTTCTCCTTGATCTTTTTTCCTTTTTCTTTCCTCCCCTTCCCCTCCTTCAACGGTTACTTCTCCTGCGTCTATGTTTCCCTTGTACTCCCAGGCGTCTTTTATATTAACCCCCTCTGTCAGATAAGTTTTCAATAAATTTCTATAGACAAAAGACATAGTATATACGCGATCGCGTGTAATCTGTCTGAGGGGGTAAACTTCTTCATTTTCCTTCCTGTAGTTTTCCCCTTGTTTTGCTTTCGCTTCCCTCCCTTTTGTCTTGTCCTCCCTTTCTCTTCCCATTTTCTTTCTCCACCCCTCCTTTCACATTCCTGTGCTCATTAGCCACCTTTTCCTCTGCCCCTCACTTTCTTTCTATTACTCTCCTAATGTTTCCTATTATGGTCCATTTTCCTGCCTCCGAAAGGTGTACTCCGTCTCTCACAAAGTCCCTTGGGCTTAGCTTGTAATCTGGGTCGATGTACCCCACTCCTGCTTAATTTATTGCACATAGTCTCTTGTTCATCTCCCCAATATCCCTCTGAATTCTCTCATGTGTTATCTTTCTCTCTCTCTAACATTCCTCCGTTTTCCCTTCCCTTGGTCTTCTATGATTCCTACCACCCATATCATTACCATTGGATTATTTTCTTTGAAAGCTTTGATTCCTCCCATTACTGCTCCTACTGTTCCCTCTGCTCCATTCCCTCCTCCTTGTATCACCATCGTTCCACCCTTTCTGTGTTCTTTAGTTCCTGCATTATTCTTTCTATATCTGCCCCTGGGAAGCTGATCATGTTTCTCCCCCTTTTTTGCTTGTCAACTAGTTCCTCCATCCACCTTATCATGCTATCTCCTATAATCATTACCCGGTCTTCTCTAGCATCATTTCCCCCTTCCCATTATCCGTTCATTTCCCTGCTCTCCCTTGTGAAAGGGGTCCTGGTGGTGGTGGTGTGGTTGCTCCCACCTACTCCTACTTGCCCCTCTATCCCTCCCTCCTGCCTACTTTTCTGTCTACCCCTTTTCTCCCCTTCCCCTTCACCCACGTATTCCTCTGCCCATCTCCCATTTCTTTCCCTTTCCTTTTGTCTTCTCTCTTCCCCTCCATAACACCATCCCTGATCATCTGGTCAGCCTCCTTCGCCATGTTCATCCTTATTTTTCCCCTCTTCCATTTCGCTTCTCTCCTCTTCTCCCCCGTACAATTCCCTTGGTCGTGTCTTTTCGACCCTTGCTATCTCCAGTTCAATCATTCCCCTCACTTGTCCTTTTAGTTCTTTGACCTGTTCCCTCAACTCTTTCCTCTCTGCCTTCACTGTACGTATTTTCTGTTCCATTTCCTTTGTTATTTCCCTATTTCTACCCCTTTCCTCTTCCCAGGCCTTTTCTATTTCTTATACCCTGGTCTTCCACCTCTTTTCTTCATTTGCAACTGTGAGTTCCATTCGTCCCCTACTCTTTTTTTAGACTCCATACCCTCCCTTCACTTTCCTTTCTCTGAACTGTTCCTTCATTCTTTCATTATCCTCCTTCAGACTATTTTTGTCTTCCTTCCACCTTTGTTCTATTTACACCCTTCTATTTCGTTCCCTTTCCAGATTTTCCTCCCTTTTTTCTTTTATTTCCTTCATACATTTTAGACAGATTAGTACACATCTCTTTGTCTGTGCTTCTGTCAATTGTTCTGCTTCTAGCTTTTCAGGAGGCAGCCATCTGTTACAGCTGCCTCCACAATAAGCCAAATATTTTCCTTTTTTCCCCTCCGTTTTCCCTTTCTTCTTCTTCCTCATCCCTTTCTTCTATTTCTCCTTTGCCCCCCTTTTCTCCTCTCTTCTTTCCTGTGTCCCTTTTCTCTGTGTTGTTTTCCTTTTTCAGTCTCTGCGTCCGAGAAGGTTACCTTCTTTACAGTTCTTTCACTTATCCTGACACCTTTGTTTTTTTTCCTGGTTTGTCGCTTCTTCATTTCCTGATGCCTTATAATCCATTTTTGTTTCCTTACTCTCTTCCTCTGGCTACTTTCCTTATCTACCTCTGTTTTTCTCCCTCCCCTTCCCTTTGCCCATCCTCATACTTCTCTTCAGTTCCATTTTCTCTCATCTCATCTTCCTTCCCCTTTGCTTGTTCACCCCTTATCCCCTCCAACCTTGGTTCATATATTTTCCCTTTCCCATTTCTTCTTTCTCTTTTTCCTTGGATATTCCTTGCTTCTCCCCTTCCCCTTGTTTCTGATCTCCCTGTCCCACTCTTGTCTCCTCCCTCTACTTCCCTCTTTATCTTATTATTTCTTTCTTCTTCCATTTCCATCTCCTGGCGCTCTTTCTCAATCTGTGGATCTACCTCCATCTCCTCCTCTAGTTTATCCTCCTGGATTTTTAGACTTACTGTGTGTCTATATTACCCTGTTCACCCCCATCTTCCGCCCCGCCATCCCCACGCCTAACTTCCATCTCCGTCTCCAAAAAATTATCCTTACCTCACTATTCATACTTTATCTGTCCTATTCCCATGCACAAGAAGGAAAAATACTCATAGGGATTATGGGATAGTCGTGTAGGTATTGCCAGTACCGACTGGCCCTCCATCGTGGTGCCTCGCTGTTGTGATGGCAGATGGTTTCTTTTGTCGTTCGTCCACGCCCTCTTTCCCCTTCTCGTCTCTCCTCTTCCCCTTTTCTTCTGCCCATCTCCTTCTCTCTTCTTGTTCCTTGATCGTTTAGCTCTAACTCCCACACCTTTTTTATGTCCGTGGACCGCAAATTGCACTGGATGTTTCGAGATATAGGCTATACAGACTATCTCGAAGCCGAACTCCAGTCCCAGTTCCACAGCAAGTGGCAAATAACAGCTGACCGTGGGATAATTCCATAAATAGGCTATAGGCTAAGCAGTCAAAATAGATGCGAACATAGGCCTAACTGCAAACTATAGGTTTGACTCCTGTAAGGAGATAAAGAAAACCTAATATTTAGTAGTGGCCCCGTAATCATTGACGAACATGCCTATTACATAAGGCATCCTCTTCAAACACTAATCCGCCGTAGTTTGAATCTACCGCGCAGAGCATTTAAAAACTGAGGAGCCTTCATCATGAGCGCACGCGACCTCACTCATGGCTTCAGTCATTATGAATTGGGTTCTCACTACGAAAAAACTTCGTAAAAAATAAAAAGAAAAAGAAAAATAAGAATAACTATCTAATAAGCTTTCCATCATATCGTGGATGTACTTGTGTGGATTTCTGACCAGACGCTGATTCAGGCGTCATTCCTCCTTCTCTGCTCTGCGTTCAGCCTGCCCGGACGTGTCTCCCCACGCTCCGCTGATTAATTACAAATAAGGGGGTTTTAAGTGGGTTGCAGACGGGACAGGACGGGACGGGACGGGACGGCGGGGGGGGGGGGGGTGTCCAAGCGATGAAATTTTGTTACTTAAATGAATATGAGAAGGAATAGGCCTAGGCCTATACAAAGGTCCATATAAAGTTCATATAATTAATTGTTAAAAAATGGAAAATAAAACCAAAACTACCACTAATTTTTTCATGGTTTTTCTTTTTGGTTTTAGGTAGTTTTCATCATTATACAGTACTTGATATTAGTTACAATCCCCGGAAAATTTTATTTCTCCCATTATCCAACGATCTTAAAACACTCAGATGTAAGTCATTTTCAGAGTAAATATACAATTTTGTTTTGGCCTTTGGATACAGGATTGGTTGAGGGGGGGCTTTGCCCCCCCCCCCCCCCCCCCCTCTCACGACTTATTGAAATCAGCTTCTATTTTAACAGTACCGGTAGGGGGCTTAATAAGAGTTTTGCTGCTGTCAATAGGGAGATTTATAGGGAGCAGGGTTGACATAATTAAAATCAAACAAATTTAATAGTGATTTTAATCGATTATAATCAACGACAAAAATAATTGATTAAAATCAAAATTGATTTTTTTATTAAAATATCACATTCCAAGTAATTATATGTCATTTTGTGCTAATCTTGATAGTCTACCAAAATTTTTACCCTCTTAAACGTATAGTAACCCCTATCAACAATAGTTTGCATATTTCTAATAAACTTTTGCACTAGTTCAAGAATTTAAGAAGTTAAATAAATTGAGTTCTTTCATAGAAAATTAATTATCTTTGCTCCTTACCTAAGAAGTGCGCATGGGGGGGTATAAGACACCACACTCCTGTGCTGACGTATTTGAGCTGTTCCCATCACTAACATCATTATTTTACCATAAATAGCATTAATACTTATCCATATGCGCCTATTATAGGTTGATTATAAAGGTATTAGCCTGTTACAACAATAAAACAAGTGGAAACCGTGTTTGGATGGTCAAAATCGGCGATACAGGCCGGGAGTTACATAATGTATGGCTGAGGCAACCTCCCTGCCCTCCACCCCTCCCCTTGTCTGGAGAGACACTGTTACGCAATAGTCTCTCTCTCGCTCTTTCCCACGCTTGGTAACAGTGATGACAACGCCCTGCTACCAACTCGCTAATGTTAGCACGAAAATAAACCACAGAATATGGGAATAACAGGGAAAATAGGTGATAACTGAAGGAGGGGAGGAAAGTGGGGAAGGAGGGGAGGTGGAGGAGTGATATTTGGCATGGCCCAGGGGCAAAAAAAAACAAAAAACAAAAATTGTTTTGGGTGTTTTAAATGGATTTTTGTTTTCCCTTACTCTTAAGTCTTCCCGCAGTCCGCCGGGGGAACTCTTAAGAGTCTCCCTGCAGTTCCCGGGTTAACCCTCCTTGCCCGGCTGGACACCATAACTCCATATCGAGTTTGCCCCATACCGCCCGGCTGGCCTACATAGCTCCATAGCATTATTTCATGGCTTCTATCTATCTATTGCCCGACGCCGTGATCCCCGAAGGGGTGGCCACGAACGAACCGCCCCCATGCACCTCTGTTGCCAGTCAGTCGACGCCCCTCCCCCCAACCAGCACCGCCTTCGTTCATATACTTCCTCACTCCATCCTTCCACCTCTCTTTCGGTCTACCTCTCCCTCTCTGTCCCTCCACCTCGCTCTCGTACACTCTCTTAGTCATTCTCTCGCTTTCCATATGGTCGAACCATCTCAAGTTGTTCCTTTTCACACTTTCCAGCACATCTACCTCCACACCACCTTCTTACTTCCTCATTAGTCTGTCTATCCCTCCATGTAACTCCGCACGCACTTCTTAAGTAATTCATTTCCACTGCTCTCACTCTTGGTCTGACTCTCTCAACCAACGTCCATGCTTCGCTTCCGTAAGTCAGTGTCGGGATTACCACACTGTCATGCAAGGACTTCTTCACTTCCATACTGACCACCCTATTTCTTGTTACTGCTTTCAGCGTTCCTACAACCCTCTTCCCCTGTTGTACCCTCTCCGACACTTCTTCATCCATAGTCCCATCTTTACTCAACACACTGCCCAGATACTTAAAAGAGTTGACGATCTCCATAGCCTGACCGTTCAGCTTCACCTCACACTCTGTGACTTCACCCCTTTCGAAGACCATAACCTTGCTCTTCCCCGCATTTACCTTCAAATTCCGTTTTTCGCACACTGTTCCAAACTCATTAGAACTGTATCATCCGCAAACAGCAGTATAGGTAGCTTCCACTCATTTCCCTCCCTTTTCAGCGATACACCAACATCCACTGCTCTTGATAGTATTTCTTTCATGACTCCATCCATATATACAGTAAACAACCACGGGGACATCACACACCCCTGTTTCAAACTAACATTCAGGTCAAAGAACTCGCTCTACTCACTCTCCACACGTACTGCCGCCTTTGCACCCTCATACATGCTCTTCACTGCTTTCAGCAACTTGCCATCTACTCCGTATATTCTAAGTACTTTCCACAAACCTTCTCTATCCACTCTGTCATAGGCCTTCTCCAAGTCCATAAAGGCAACATACACCTTTTGTTTCTTCTCCAGATACTTCTCCACAACACAATTCAGGGTAAAAATCTGATCTACACATCCTCTTCCCTTCCTAAAACCTCCCTGCTCGTCGCCTATCCATTTCTCCGTTCTCACTCTCACTCTCTCAATCACTACCCTACTGTATACCTTCCCTACTACGCTTAGAAGACATATTCCTCGGTGGTTACCACACACTCCTCTTTCCCCTTTTCCCTTATATAGGGGGACTATTATGCCAGTCTTCCAGTCATCGGGTGCACTCCCCTTCTCCCATGCTAGTTTGCACATTTTCCATACCCATTCGATCACTATCTCACCACCATACCTCAACATTTCCCCACACACTCCATTTGTTCCTGATGCTTTCCCCAACTTCACTCTTTTCATGGCTTCCCACACTTCTGACCTCCTGATCCCCACCTCCTCCTCCACTACTTCTCTTCTTCTCCCTCCCATACCATATCTAGCTATGTTTGCTGGCTCTTCATTCCTTACATTTAGCAACTCATTGAAGTACTCCCTCCATCTTTCGACTCTCTCTTGCTTCTCGGCTAGCATTCTCCCATTCTTATCTTTCACACCCTTACTGTTTCCCTTGCTACCTTCCCTAACTTTCTTAACTTCTTTCCAGAACAGTTTCTTACTCTCCCTCCATTTTACACTCAGATTCCTTCCAAATTCCTCATCTACTCTTCTCTTACTTTCCTTCACTACTCTCTTCACCACCCTCTTACTCTCCACGTACCTTGCTCGTTTCTGTCTCTCGAAATCTTCATTCCCTCTACTACCCAACCACTCTCTATATGCTTTCTTCTTTTCTTCCACAGCTATTCTTACCTCTTCTGTCCACCTTTCACTCCCCTCCCTCTTCTCCTCACTCCACACACCTCCTCGCATGCTGCACAGATCTCCTCCTTAAACACCTTGCTCATCTCCTCCACTTCCTCCATAACTTCCATGGCTTAAAACCACTTAAAACTGCACTTGAGAAAGTTTTGTTGTCTTAGCGGATGGTCCGTATAACCAAAAAACACATAGCCAGTCAGTCAGGTGACTCCTGCTTGCGTGCTGGCCTAACAAAAGCTTCTATTGATTTCCTGAGTCTCGAACGATACAGGAAAGCAGTCGACAGTGAAATAGGAATGCTTACAATGGTGAAATAAATCAGCAATCAATAATC
Organism: Paralithodes platypus; assembly: GCA_032716605.1. Lineage (NCBI taxonomy): Eukaryota > Metazoa > Arthropoda > Malacostraca > Decapoda > Lithodidae > Paralithodes > Paralithodes platypus. The sequence goes on from CM064582.1 coordinate 61,953,980, forward strand.
AATATTAATACAGAATACATAATCAATAATCAATTGTTGAACGAAATTCAGATAATCAGCGAATGTACAGTATATAGACCGTAGCCATGGCTGCCGATACTGCATCATCGCATTCGAACAGTTCTCAGTGGCATCACAAAACAGCCGGTTTTATTTCCCACCTCACACAATAACCGCTTAACCCGGCAAGTGCGGCAAGACTTATATAAGTTTAACTGGTGCGCTGCGGGAAGCCTTATATAATCCAAGGCCTAAAAAAAAAAACATTTAAATCAGCCCTGTATCAATTTTTTGTATTTTTTTTTGTATTGCCCCTTAGCCATGCCAAATATCACTCCTCCACATCCCCTCCTTCCACCCCCCCCCCCCCCCCACCCTTCGATTATCACCTATTCTCCCTGTTATTCCCTTATTCTTAGGTAAATATTTGTGCTAACACTAGCGAGTTGCTAGCAGGGTGTGGTCAGCTGTGTTACCAAGCGTGGGAAAGAGCGAGAAAGAGACTACCACGCAACAGTGTCTCTCCAGCCGTCTTTACGGCTGGCTGGCTGGCAGGCTGCCTCAGCCATACGTTATGTAACTCCCGGCCTCTATTGCCGATTTTGACCATCCAAACGCTGTTTCCACTTGTTTTATTGCTGTAACAGGTTATTACCTTTATAATCAACGTAAAATAGGCGCATATGGATAAGTATTAATGATATTTATGGTACGATGATGATTTAAGTTTAGGAAAGTCTAAATACAGTAGGGTATCACATAAAACGAGTTTATGGTCGATAAACAAGGGCATTTTATGCTATTTCGTTTTATGTGAACACAGCATTTTGGTGGCGCAATATCGTCAATGTTCACTGTAAGCGATTTTTTTTCGTACAAAGCGAACGATATTTCGGCGCTCTATATGAAAACTCATCGGATTTGCCCCACTTTGGCGGCGGACTCGTTTTATGTGATCACATTCGTTCTGATCGAAAATTAAATATTAATATTTTAGGTCGGTCGTTTTAATCGAGACTCGTTTTATGCGAACACGTTTTATGCGGGACCCTACTGTACCTCCGCACAGGGAGGGGTGGCCAATACCCCACCTACGCAGCGGAGAGGTTAATGTACAGTGTTCTAGTCTTCACCCATCGCAAGATAACGCTGAGTAATGCCTCTGGTATGTATATAACCCAAGGTTAAGCTATTTATTTGCAGATACGAGTATCTGTAAATGACGAAAATTAGGGAATTTACATGGTTCTAGGCTCGCAGTGGCCAAAACTGACCTATTAATTTTCACAATAAAAACTGAACCTCTTCTAATCTTCACTCATAGCAAGGTGACGAGCACTAATTCTGGATAGATACAGTATATATAACCTAGGTTAGGCCATTTTTTGGCGTATTTATAAGCGCGCCAAAATCCTGAGAATTCGACAATTCATCCAGATTTAGCATTGGCGGGAAGGTTTAAATGGCTGTTCGGCAAGGGTTAAATTACTTTGATTTAATTATTTTTCTGACATAATATAATCAAAGTAATAGCCTTTAAGATGTAGGAATATACAGTATATACTGTACTTACAATATTATACATGTTTTGCGCAAAATGGAAGTTTGTTTAAAAAAAAAAAATTAAAATAATCGGTTTTAATCAAATAAATCCGATTTTAATAAAAAAAAAAAAAAAAAAAAATTATTAAAAAAAGTCTTATTTTTTTCCAACCCTGATAGGGGGAGTTTTTGCTTTTACAGTACTTTATATAGTGCACATAAAATGTATCTCTGGAGGTTGAAACACATTTTAATATGATCTTTGCAACATCTTTATTCTATAATAGCCTTCAAATATTGAGAAATAATTAGTGGTAGTTTCGGTTATAAGTACCAATATCTGAATTTAATTACATAAACTTTAAATTGTCCGGGATGGAAGTAGAGTTCGGCGTACAGTCGTCATGTTTACATAGGGTGATCGCCGCGGTTAACTTCGCGTCTATTTTGACGGCGATTTTTTCGGTTATTTGCCCCCTTCTGGCAATATATATGATGATGACACTTTTGTCATGGGGGGTGAGGGGGGGGGGGGGCAAAGCCCCCCTCAACATATTATTGTATCCAATGGCATTCAAAATAGACGGGAACATGATTGCAAAGGTCCGACGCCTCCCCCGCGGCCCCGTCACCGCCGCCGTCATGTTTACATTTGTCGATTGCGAGTTCGCGTCTATTTTGACGGCGATTTTTTCGGTAATTTGCCCCCTGCTGGCAATATATATGATGATGACAATATGTCATGGGGGGGGGGGGTGAGGGGGGGCAAAGCCCCCCCTCAACATATTTTAGTATCCAAAGGCAGCCAAAATAGACGGGAACATGATTGCAAATGTTCGACGGGGATGGATGTAGTTACCGGGTGTACCACTACCGACATACAACATAAATCATCTATAAATACTTATAATAAAATAAATACTTATAAATCTATAATACTAGGTTAGGTTAGGTTAGGTTGTTTGGTTAGGGTAATGTATTTTTGTATCCAAAGGCAGTCAAAATAGACGGGAACATGATGGTGAGCGTCCGCGTAGTGTAAACAAGACGGGCTATACACCCGGTTACTACATTTGGTATTATTCTAGATCCGGTTTCACAGTACACTCATCAATTTATATGGTTTCTATAAACTTGTCATATACCATACTTCATTCCTATATCGGTCAGTAGCGGCGCAAATGGAATTATAATTATTGTGAACAAGTTACCTCCTGTTATCCACAGCCAAAGCTGAAGATTGCGGAGTAAATACCGTAACTTCATAGACTTTTTTTCGGCGACCGTCAATCTTTTAGTGTTTTAATACCAAACCAGCGGGGGTGTGGGGCCGGCAGCCCCCACCTATAATACTAGGATAGGTTAGGTAAGGTTGTTAGGTTAGGCTAATATAAGTATATTACCCCTTATTTTCGTCTTTTACCACGCAATTTCCCTGATCTTCATAGCCCTCCCTACTAGTGGGGACCGTGTTTTTAGATTGTTGGATAATGGGTAAATACTCATTTCCGCCAGTCCTTAGTATAAAACAACACTGTATAGGCCTATTAACCTCTGAAGTGCGCATGGGGGTAATTGGAAACGTCCCCCTGTGCTGACGTATTTGAGGTGTTTCCGTCACTAAAATATTCATTGTGCCATTAATAGCATTAATATTTATCCATATGCGCCTATTATGGGTTGATTATAAAGGTATTAACCTGAAACAACAATAAAACGAGTGAAAACAGCGTTTGGATGGTCAAAATCGGAGATATAGCCCGCGAGTTGTATAATGTATGGGTGAGGCAATCTGCTTTCCCGCCAATTTCCCCCAAGGCCACTGAGACACAGTCGATCGATACTCTCTCTCTCTCTCTTGCACTCGCTTGCTATCAGTGATGACCACACCCTCCAATCGGATTTCTAATGTTAGCACGTAAATATACCTCAGAATAAGGGAATAACAGGGAAAATAGGTGATAACTGAAGGAGAGGAGGAAAGTGGGGAAGGAGGGGAGGTAGAGGCCTGAGATTTTGCATGGCCCAGGGGCCAAAAAAAAATAAAAAAATAAAAAAAAAAAAATATAAATTTTTTTTTTTTTTTCGATGTCAAAAGTTGATTTTTATTTTCTCTGACTCTTAAGAGTCTTCCCGCAGTGCGCCGGGGGAACTCTTAAGAGTCTCCCCGCAGCTCCCGGGTTAAAGAAAACTGAGAAAAACAAAAACACAAAGAAAAAAGAAATTATGAAATTAAGGTTGCCAATGACTCAAAAAATAATCCTAAAGCTTTTTACCAACTATATAAATCCAAGGTTAGAGATGTAATTGGTCCCCTTAAAACTTCGATAGGAGAAATGACAAAAAATGATTTAGAAATGTGCAGTACACTCGACCCTCGCAAATTCGGACTAAAAGAGACTGGGCCTTGTCCGAATTCAGGAAAAGTCCGGATTCAGAAAATAGTGTACGGGGGGGCCACACACGCATACACATACGCACACACATTATTAATATTAATAGCCTAGCAGTAAATAAAAGTTATGTAATATACAGTACTCCCCTTATCCTAAATCTTCTATTTACACTATGTACAGGGGTTGATTGAAGGGGGTTAATCAGAATCCGAGGTCGAATCCACGACCATCGGATCATCCACCTCACATCCACATCCACTACTGGGACCCGGCTGAGGCATCTGGGTGGTGGCTGGCCGGCGATGGTCGGGGGCACTACTGGGACCCGGCTGAGGCTCCTGGGTGGTGGCACTACTGGGACCTGGCTGAGGCTCCTGGGTGGTGGCACTACTGGGACCTGGCTGAGGCTCCTGGGTGGTGGCTAGGGTGGCTGTGGCTGGCCGGCGAAAGAAAGAGTGGATTTTCGTCTGCCTACCCACTTGGTGCTGCTTCAGTATGATTGCCTCCCTGAGTAAACGTAGCTGGGTGTAGTGTGACGCTACCTCAGGAGTGTATTCAGTGAAGGCAATCAGGTCGTCCACACTGGCCCTCAGTGACGATAGTTTGTGTAGGTTTACTGGTTCCTCTTCCTCGTCACTGCTCTCTTCTTCTGCTTCTTGGCTCTGGATCTGTTCTGCGATCTGTTCATGAGTGTAAATTTCATGCCCTGGTACTATCTCTGCCTCGTCCAGCCAATCTTGAACATCTTCCACAGTGACATCCTTTTCCCCAGCATTCCTCAATAGGTTGTGGAAATCAGCAGCCGCATCATTACCAAACCCCTCGAAGTCGTTGGGATCATCTTCGGCATGAAGGAATGGTTTCCAACAGTTGGCTAAGGTGGAAATTTGTAGGCTATCCCAAGCAGAGCAAAGATTGCAAATAGCAGAGCGGATGTTATAGGCTTTGATGTTAGCCAGTGTGCGTGCCCCACGAGTGTCCTGTACTGAGTCGGACTCGTCCTCCAGCACCACCAGGACTTCATTGAGGTACTTCCTGGTATATTTCCTCTTGAGGGCGCTAATAATGCCCTGGTCCATGGGCTGGATAAGTGCTGTGGTGTTAGGCGGGAGGTACACAACTTTAATTCGCCCGTCAGGTGAGACCAATATATCAGCGCTGGGGTGGGCTGGGGCATTATCCAACAATAGAACTGCCTTCACTTCGTCTCTGGGGATGCCCAAAACTTCCACTTGATATCTGATGACAGCTGGCACGAAGTATTCGAAAAACCATGCAGTAAAAATAGCGCAGTTGAACCAGGCTTTCTTGCTGTGGTAATACTTGGCTGGCAGTTCTGTTTCGATGTCTAGGTTCCTCATTGCATGTGGCCTCTTGCTTTTTCCCACAATCGCCAGCTTGAGACGGTGCGTGCCACTGGCATTTCCCCCACACAGGGCTGATAATCGTTCCTTGGATAGTTTCTTTCCTTTTGTTTTCCCCTCATGCTTCGTTACCTGGGTATTTTTGGGCATAGAACGCCAGTAAAATCCAGTCTCATCGGCGTTATATACTTGAGAGAGGGTTAGGTTCTCTTCCTCCACAAGCTTATGGAAACGAGCACGGAAAGCTTCTATCCCAGAACTGTCTGCACTCCCACTTTCCCCATGAGTTTTAACATTAAACAATCCATGTCGATTCCTAAACCGCCATAACCAACCATCACTACCCTTAACCCTTCCAGCCCGGGTGTCATTTTAAAATGACACCAAAACAAAAGGGCCGGAACCCGGGTGTCATTTTAAAATCTTTGTGCTTGAAAGCGTGCTTCAAAATTTGCGCGGCCAATTTTGGCATGGTAGGAGCGACCGCAGCGCCACCAAGCCTCAACTACTAGTGTTATCAGTTCGTACGTGGCCGCCATAGCGAGTAATACTGAAAAAATGTTTTCCGACGTGTCCGATTCGTTGCAACCTCCCGCGGGCCCCAGTGCTACCCCACTCGCAACTTCAACGCCTGTTCCAACCGAGAAGAGAGCTCAACAAAAGAAAGTTAAGCGTTTGTTGACTGATAGCGCTATACAGCGACAACTTTTTGAAAGTGATGAAGAGAGCAGTGGCGAAAGCTTGGTGGACAAGGTACAATTTATAAGTGAAAGTGAAGACGATTTCGTGGGCTTTGGAGACGACGATAATGTCGATTTATTTGAGGGGGGAGACAGTAGTGATGATCCTGATGTGGAAGTGTTTCAGGAAGGTGCCATTGAGCTTCCCAGTGTGCTAGAACCTAGGCCTACCCCCTCGCCATCTTTGCTAGGTCAGCCTAGGCCTAGCCCTAGCCCTACCCCAGGACCTTCCCCTTTGCCTGCCCGTACGCCCTTGAAAGTGGGCAAATATTTCTACAAACAATCATTGATCAAAAGTGCAGCTAAAAAAGCACACAGGGCAGCCGCAGAAAAGCATAGGGAAGCTGAAGATAGCGATAATGACGCCGACCCTGGCCTAGCAACCACCCGCATTCCATTGTCCCGACGCCTTGACACGGGACGCCGCGTGGGTCACCCACAGCCCTCGCCTTCATCTCTCGTTCAGGATGACCAAAGGGCCTCTTCAAGTGGTATTGGTGATGTGCCACAGGCCTCAACACACCGCAGAGCATTATTTCCTGCTGAAAAGCCCTCGGCTCGCCGCAAAAGGAGCCCAACTCCCGAGGCCTCGGCTCCCATTCTTGAAGCTCCCGCAGCCTCCCGCGCCCGACACCGCCGACGCCCGGTCACTTTTTCACCAGAATTGTCTCCTGAGGAGGATGCTGACGACCCCAACATTGCCCCAGATGACCTGACGTCGCCTGAGGAGGAAGAGGAACAGGAACAGGAAGAGGAAGAGGATGTGCCGACAAATCGAGGGAGAGGGCGAGGTCGTGGACGTGGTCAGCCTGCCGACGCCGCTGCCCCTGGGCCTGGGCGTGCAGGGCGTCCGCCTGGCCAAGGGCGTGTGCCAGGGCGTCCAGGGCGTGTGCCTGCTGCAGCACGACCTCGAGCATCAGCATCCGACCTGTTTGTGTGGACAGATGGAGCTGATTTTGAGCCAGATTGTCCTGCCTTTGACGAGGTACAGATGGGTTCTGGGGTGTCACCAGCATATCCCTGTGGCCCAGATGCTACCCCCAGTGAACTTTTCTGTGGCTTCTATGACAATGAAGTCATGGAATACCTCGTCAAAGAGACAAATCACCACCATGCTATCTGTGCCAACTTTCTTGGGAGGAAGACCAGTGCCAAGATGGTGGCATGGAGAGCTCTCACTGTGGCAGAACTATATGTGTTCTTGGCACTCACAATGCTGATGACTCATATAAGGAAGCATGTTCTGGCTGACTACTGGATCACTGGCGACATCATAACGACTCCATCATTTGGCAAATACATGTCCAGGGACAGGTACTTCGACATCCTCTCCTATCTCCACCTGACAAACATGGCAGTCCACCTTCCCGACTCATTATGGAAGATCAGGAAGCTGTATGACATGATACGTCATCGGTTCACCACATACCTGATTCCTTTCCAGAAGATGTGCCTCGACGAGTCTCTGGTCCTGTTCCGTGGTAGGCTGCACTTCCGACAGTATATCCCGTCCAAGAGACACCGCTTCGGCATCAAGCTCTTCGTCCTCTGCGACTGCTTGACGGGGTATGTGCTGGACTTTATAGTCTACAGCGGCAAGGCTGGAGAAGTTGTGACTGACCCTCTCATTGGTTTTGGTGGTGCTGTAGTGAAGAAGATGATGGAAAGGCACTTCAATAATAACCACATCCTCTACACAGATAATTATTACACGTCGCCTCTCCTGACCAAGTACCTCCATGACCGCAAGACCGGAACTGTCGGCACAGTCAAGGGCAAAAGGAAGGGCATGCCAGGCTACCCAACCAAGACGAAGAAGGCTGACATCTTCCACAAGAAGAGTGGCCCCATCCTCTCCATCCACTGGCATGACCAGCGCAAGGTCAACCTCCTCACCACATGCCACAAGGCCCAGATGGTCGCCACAGGGAAGGTGGACCGAACAACCAAGAACCCCGTCCAAAAACCAGCTGCTGTCCTGGATTATAACATCAACATGCGCCTCGTTGACAAGTCCGACATGCAGATGGGCTTCATTGACTGCCTGCGAACATCTTGCAGGTGGTACAAGAAGTTTATCCTGCATACGGTAGATATGTCGATCCTCAATGCCTACAACATCTACCGTCTGAGGACTCCAGGAGCCAAGAAGTACAAGTCCCTGCGGAAGTTCCACAAGCAGGTGCTACTTGAGCTTCTGGCTAAACATGCGGGTACACCAGGCAGGCCAATACAAGGACCAGGCCACCTTGACAGAACGGGGTGTGCTGAATTCTTCAGGAAGCACCAGCTCAGCGCCCTTCCTTTCAAAGCACCAGGTAGTAATGTTAGGAGTCAGAAGAGGTGCCATGTGTGCAGCCACACAACTCGCAGACCCCGCAAACCCACAAAAACCACTTGGGAATGCCTCGAGTGTCAAGTTGGACTGTGTGCTGGCACCTGCTTCAACGACTTCCACACTCTAACAAACTTTTGAAGTGGAAGTGACAACAGTGAAAGTGACACTCAAATGTAGGCTAAGAATAATAATATAACTAAGTATAAGTGAAAGGGACACATAAGTAATAATAAGTGCCTTCAATAACAATATGAACAAGTGAAAGTGACACTAAAATATATATTTCTAACAATAAATAAGTGAAAATGACACTCAATAAGCCTAGGCCAGTCAAAGTGACAGTATAATAATAATAAAACTAAGTATAAGTGAAAGAGACACACACAAGTAATAATAAGTGCCTTCATAACAATATGAATAAGTGACAGTGACACTATATATATTATTAGCTTACCTAACAATACATAAAAGGGGAAATGACACTACCAATTATCAAAGCCCAGTGAAAGTGACACTAATAATCATAATAATAATAATAAAACGAAGTAATAAGTGACAGAGACACAAATAAGTTCATATAAATAACTTTATTGAGTGAAAATAACATAATAACTATAATAAATGACAGAATAACCAATAAAACACTATCAAATCGCATCCTGGCATAATTGCAGGTGGAGCGACGAGTGCAACTGGGCGTCGTAGCCGGGGCCGCGGTTGAGTGTTCGGACGCGCCGAGGTAAATACGCGGCAAAAGTTACCTCCACATCCATCACCATCACTCCGGAACCAGTTGAGCTAGAGAGCTCTACTCAACGCCATTCTACGCAGGAAGGTAAGGCGCTCATTTCTATATATGTTTGATTAATGTAGGTCATATATTAAGCGAGATTAGCCTTAGTTTACTTTTGTTGATATTCGACCAGATCGCCCGGATACGAGCTCCGTCATTAGGAGAGCCTGCCCGGGCCAGGAGGGTTAAAGTTAGCTAGGCCTAAATTTTCAGCCAGCTTCACTGCGGCGGTCATAATCTCCACACCCCGTACATTCACGCCACTAGACCTCTCCTGAAGAAACCACTTCAGTATAGCTGCATCTAGCTGGGAATGATCAGCTGTGGTCATATTTTTCCTTGGTCTTGCTTTGCCAGTTTTAGATTTATTGCCTTCGACACAAAATTTAGCAGCATAGTTCTTTAACTTGTCCTTGGTCTTACGTATATCGGAGACGGTTTGCTTCTTGCACCCATACGGTACTCCTCACAAACCTGGAGCACTGTACGACCATTCTCAAGCTTCCTTATCAGTTCTAGCTTTTGTTCTACACTCAGAGTAACCTTTACCCGCTTGACAGTCTTTTGAGGCTTGGGGGGCATGGTGGCTGGCAATGAAAGTCGATAATAACTTCACAAACACCTTAATAACCAGGTAGTCGCACGGCGGGTTGTAAACAAGCTTGAATGACTAGGCGGGAACGGGTGGCATCACCCGTCGCGAGAGCCACCTACCGGACAAAATTTTAAGTATTCGGACAAGTATGCGTTACGGTACGCACTACCGGACAATCGGCCGGACTCCGGATTGTGTCCGGATTGTTGAAAGTCCAGATTGGTCAAGTCCGGATTTGCGAGGGTCGACTGTACATTAAATAGTCAATTTCTTTCCGTTTTCACTAATGAAAATTTGGCACAGTTTCCAGAAGTCTGTAAGGTATATAGCGATAGTATAGAAAATAGGCTAAGTACGGTTACTATAAGTAGAAATGATGTGCTTAAGGAAATTGACAGACTGAAACCTCATAAATCGCCTGGTCCTGATGAGGTATATGCTAGAGTATTAAAAGAATGTAGGGATGAGTTAAGTTACCCATTAACATTTCTATTTAACAAGTCATTTTTCACACAACCACTTACGCCAACAACACAATGAGAGCTCTGTGGGAAAGCCCAATCGTGGCCATGGCCTTTCTCAGGGACTCGGGGCTGTTCGGCCAGGCAGCTTAGGGAACAACAACAACAACAACACAATTTACACTCTTTGAGAGCTCTGTGGGAAAGCCCGACCGTGGCCATGGCCTTCCTTGGGGACTCGGGGCTGTTCGGCCAGGCAGCTTAGGGAACAACAATAACAATAACAAGTCATTAGAGACAGGTATAGTTCCAGAAGCTTGGAAGCTTGCAAACGTAGTTCCGATCTTCAAAAAAGGTGACAAATCAATAGCATCCAATTACCGTCCCATTAGTCTTACATCAATCATAGGAAAGCTACTAGAGTCAATTATTGCTAGTAAAATTAGAAACCACTTATACATTTAATTTAATAAATTCTTCTCAGCATGGATTCACTCAGGGACGTTCTTGCCTTACTAATTTGCTTAGTTTTTTTTCAGAGGTATATGAAGCAGTAGATAATGACAAGTCATATGATATAATATATTTAGATTTCAGTAAAGCTTTCGACAGAGTCCCCCATGAGAGATTGATGAGAAAGGTTGAGGCGCATGGAATAGGTGGGGCGTTGTTGGGATGGATTAGGTCATGGCTAATTGGTAGGAAGCAGAGAGTTAGCATAAATGGTACAAAGTCAGAATGGGGAGCAGTCAAAAGTGGTGTCCCCCAGGGATCTGTATTAGGTCCTCCGTTGTTTGTTATATACAGTACATAAATGACCTTGATTTAGGTATAACTAGTAGGATAAGTAAATTTGCAGACAATACCAAAATGGGGAGAACAATTGATTCAGATAGAGATATAGAGTGCCTCCAAAGGGATCTAGATACCTTACACGAATGGTCAGTAAATTGGCAGATGAAGTTTAACATTGACAAATGCAAGGTATTAAAGATAGGGAAGATGCATACAAATGTTAAATATAAACTAGCTAATATGGAATTAGAAAACTCGAATTGTGAGAAAGATCTAGGTGTGTTTGTTAGCAATGATTTGAAGCCTAGAAAACAGTGTATAAGCGTTCGAAACAAGGCAAACAGGATTCTTGGGTTCATCTCTAGGAGTGTGAGTAACAGAACTGCTGATGTTATCTTAAAACTTTACTTGTCATTAGTGAGACCCCATATGGATTATGCTGTTCAATTTTGGTGTCCTTATTACAGAATGGACATAGATTCATTGGAGAGAGTACAACGTAGAATGACAAAAATGATCCATAATATTAGAAATCTTCCGTATAAAGAAAGGTTGAAGAAATTAGGCTTACATTCGTTAGAGAGACGCAGAGTTAGAGGGGATATGATAGAGGTGTTCAAGTGGGTTAGTGGGATTAACAAAGGGGACATGACAAATGTACTAAAGCTCAGTGATAGCGAAAGAACTCGTACCAATGGTTTCAAATTAGATAAATTTTGTTTCAGAAAAGATATAGGCAAATATTGGTTTGGTAACAGAGTTGTAGATGGGTGGAATGGACTACCAAGTGCTATAGTGGGATTAAAAGCGGTAGGGAGCTTTAAGATAAAATTGGATAAGCATATGGACGAGAAGGGTTGGGTGTGAAGGGGGATCAGCCGGGTTGGGCCAATCAGCGCTCTGCAGACCCCGTAATCCTGCGTTAATCTCTAACCGTTTTGGTAAGATGATCCTCAGGGTATTAGAGTGTTGAGCCTATAATTGGGCTTTGTAATTGGGGTTGTGTGGGACAGGGATCATCCTTGCTTAGGCCAATCGGCTTTCTGCAGACTCCCATTTTCTTATGTTCTTATGTTCTTAAAATGCTAAATTTGCTGTGAAACCAGATCTAGAATTTTACCCTACATTCTTGCCGTCCGACGCCACTACGCGTAGTGTAAACAAGGCTGGCGGTACGCCCGCATTTAACATTCTTGCCAATTGTCCTAGGCTTATCCTAGGCATACAAAATTTAACATGAAATAGGCCTAGCATTGTTTTGGCCATTAGCCTACAGTAATTTCGAAGACATAACTTAATCTAGGCTAGCCTATACAGCAGTGCAACACAATTATATATTTGCATAAAGGCTAATATATTAAGCCTAGGCCTAAAGAAAAAAAAAAGAAAGGACTCCACTTTTGTTTAACACCCTGGCCCAGAGGGAGGGAGGGAGGGAGGGAGGGGGGGGGGGGGAGGACATCCCAACAATTACCTATACAAAACAAAATAAGTTATGGTAAAACACTTGGCTGTCACACAGTGGAAATTGACCTAGTTTTCTTATAAAATATTACTCAAGTGGCGAACGTTTCCTGTAGAAGGTGAAAATAACAACAAACATTACTGGACCTAATCTGGAGATTTAGGCCCTACCCTTGTTTTATGTAGACCATTGTGAAATTATCGCACCCCTGATCTTATGAAATAGCCTAGGCCTAGGCTAGCCTACTTTTAATTGAATCTTACATTGCTATTGATTGGGTACATGCAATTCAGTTATTTAAAATAGTTGTACATATCGCCCTGTAGGCCTAATTACTGTGTTATTGTTAGGCTATCTCTTCACCTGGGCAAGACAGAAGCCATCTGATTTGGAACAAAACGAAAATTGAAAGACATTGAGGTCTTCTCAGTTAACTGTAATGATGTTCCCTTTATCACAAGTGAAATATCTCGGACTAAAACTAGACTCGAATGCGTCAGGTGAAGCAATCTTGGAATCGATCCCGAGTAAATGTAGATCACGTATAAAATACCTACAGTATATAGACAGGTGGGATGCTTGCCAAGTTGCCATCAAAGACTGGAACAGACAGTCCGTGAAAAGAGAATGGGCAAAACAAACTAAAATTATTAAATATTTTGACCAGTCCAACTATAGAATGTAAGGTAGAAATACTTTCTCTACAATATCTAGCCTAGTCCTAGTAATCTTATTCATTTACATTTTTTATTCTCCCCTTTTTCCCCAGCTAACTTAATCCAACAAGGACCCCAATGAAAATACGCCTAACGGCCTTATTGGGCTATCCTAAGTTGGAATTATGCAAAGCTGGTACATGTCATATTTGTAACATATTATATGGTACCAAAATTGTAAAATGCTAGCTGATATATTATTATTATTATTATTAATATTAGGACATTGTTGCCAACTCACGTAAGCCACATTTAAGTCAAGTCTTGAGGAGCATTTTTCACCGACAAGACTGCCAATGGGCGTTTTTATGACTTTGATTTTAACATTAACTTCGAAATCTTCTTAATCATCTCCTAATATAAAACATGCATGGATTTCGTTGTCAGGAGAATGATGCACATATATAAAGACATTATAACTCAACAAAAAGCTCAAGGAAGGGACTGGAGTTCTTGCAGAGAGGCTCGAGTCCTGACGATATTCTTGACTTACAGTGTGCTGGCTTAATAATCCAATAGGGTTGATAGCCTCTGTTGTCCTATTTTAACTAGCAAAAAGCTCTTTTGCTACCCATTGCCAACTAATGGTACTTCACAAGAGCCGAAAAAAAGGAATAAGGAATATGTAACCAACTTCAGGCGGGTTACTTCTATGATGAAAATATGTGCTAAACAATATATAATACAGGGTGTTCCAAAAGTATATGTCACATTACGACACTTTATATGTTAACCCGGGAACGGAGAGGGGGGGGTAATGAACTAGCTCCCCATGGGCGAGCATATGGGCTCCATTCAGGCCTATAATCGTCATTTTATGATAAATATCGTTATTACATATTCATATGAGCCTATTTTACCTTCACTATGAAGATAGTAACCCGTAACAACAATCAAACCAGTGAAAATAGAATTTTTCTGGTCAAAATTGCGAATATGGATGGACCAGCCCATTCATGAATTCTGGAGAAAATTGAGGCAACCCTTCCCTTCACGAGGCCTCAAGCCACACTGAGCCTACTCATACACACACTCGCTTGTGTAACACACCCGCTAGGCACGTAAGCATATCCCCCACACAGTTTGCTAATGTTAGCACAAAAATATACCAACAAATTAGGGAATAACAGGGAAAATAGGTGATAATTGAAGGGGGAGGGGAAAGGGAGGAAGGAGGGGATGTGGAGGAGTGATATGAGGTATAGGGTAAAAAAAAAAAATTTTTTTAGTGCTGTTTAAATGTTTTTTTTAGGCTTCCCTCTTAACCCGGCAAGCGCGATAGGCCTCACGGAAGGCTTCCTATAGGGAACGCGATAGGCCTCACGGAAGTAGGATTTTTAAAGGCGTACCAAAACGGCGCCAAGCTGTCTAGGGAGTCACAAATTGCGCCACGTTTAGTGCGACATGGTACCTCTCGATTGCACCCACAACCACCCGCCGCACGCACCCCACGCAGTCTACACACGCAGTACGCTCTCAGTCACTATGGAGCCTACACGCTCCCCTGACTCGCTCCCTGTTGACTCGCCCAACCCTGTTGCTGGCGGTGTTAGTGCTCGTGGCAGGACACGAACACGTGCCAGGAACCCCTCCTTCGTATATACTTCTGAGGATGATGAGCCAGTGCAGCCAAGAAGACCTACACGTGCTGGGAGAGGCACGACACGTGGTGGGAGAGGCACGAAACGTGCAACAAGCACGACGAGTGTGAAGAGGTCATTGTCCTCAGCATTTGCTCTGACAACTGCTACCACAACAACTACTGCCTCTACTGTTGTGGCAACGACGCCCACGGCGCCCACCACCACAGGAAGTACAAGTGGCCGTCCTGGGGATGCAGGAGCATCGGGGGTAGTTGGCAAGAAGGGTAAGGTGACACCTCCCGCCTCTACCACCCCCGCGTTGCCACCACTACCACCACCCACCACGGCCGCCCCTGCCTCACTACCCACCACGGCCGCCCCTGCACCACTGCCCACCACGGCCGCCCCTGCACCACCGCCCACGCACGCCCCTGCTCCACCACCCACGCCCACCCATGCCCCTGCTGCTGTTGGAGGGCCTCGTAGAGTTTTGGCAGCCGGTCTAACGCCATCCAAGTTTGACGCCCTCCTCTTCCCTCCTGACTCCTCTGACGACGACGCTGCAGAAGGGGAAGCCTTCGATCCCAGGAACTATGGCTGGGGTGGTGATAGTGGGAGCGAGTCTGAGGAGGATCAAGACCAATATGAGGGAGGTGCAGAGGATTCGGAAGACGACGATGTACTTCTGCACCGTGACCATGACCAAGACCTGTCTGACGACGAAGGCTCAGACGACGTGGCTGACGGAGGGGCTGATCCTGATCCCCCACGGGCGTATAATTTTGCCTGGTCTGAAGGGTCCCATTTCCAACCAGATTTGCACCAGTTCAATGCCAATCTGGCTGGTTCAACAGCAGACTGGCCCTGCAATGACCAGTCCACGGAATCTGATTTCTTCTGTGCATTTTTTGACCAGGAGGTATTATCTCATCTCGTTTCCCAAACCAATGGATATTTTACCTGGGTGAGGGAAAGAATTGATATGATATCTCCTAGAGCAAGAATTTGTGCATGGGTTGATACGACTGTCCCTGAGCTCCTTGTGTTCTTTGCGTTGTTGCTAATCATGCCTCTCTGCAGGAAGCATGTAATGGAGCATTATTGGAAGCACGACCCAATCATCAACACCCCAATTTTCCGGAAATATATGGCTCGTGATAGATTTTTCTTGCTTCTGCGATTTTTGCACTTCGCAGACAATAATAATCCAAACCGAGCTGATAGAATATGGAAAGTTCGGGATGTGTTGACCATGTTGTTGCAAAGGTACAGGAAATTCTTCTACCCCTTTGCCAACCTGGTGATTGATGAGTCGCTCGTGCTTTTCAAAGGACGCCTGGTGTTCAAGCAGTACATTCCCTTGAAGAGACACAGGTTCGGGATCAAGATCTTTGTGTTGTGCGATTGTGAAAGTGGAATAGTGCTCGACATGATCGTATACACCGGCACTGATGTAGACATTCCAAAAGTCGGTGGCAACGACCCATTGGGCATGTCAGGGCACATTGTGAAAAAGATGCTGGAGCCCTACCTGAACAAGGGGCACACGTTGTACACCGACAATTGGTATACAAGTCCTGCACTCTGCCAGTTCCTCCATGACCACAAAACGGGGGCATGTGGGACTGTCAGAACTAACAGGAAGTTCATGCCTAAGTTCCAAGGCAATCGCATAGAACTGGACAACCCCTCCCACAGTGACACCGCTTCTGATGACGACTTGGCAGAGGAACAAAGGCGCCGCAGACAGGACAGACCAAGAAGAAAGAAGAAAGAGCACTACAAGCAGCTGGAGAAGTCTGGGAAAGTTCTGGCGGTAAAGTGGCTCGATAAGCGACCAGTCCACCCTATCCACACCGAGCTATCTGGCACCCGGAGGCTGCAAGTACAGTGCCAGGTCTGTGCCCACTCCACCAGAAAGCCACCAAAAAGAAACCGAGTCACATCAATGTGCAAGGAATGCAACGTTGGGTTGTGTTTGGGCGAGTGCTTCAGGGACTACCACTCACTCAAGTACTACTAGGAGTGGTACCTGTGTCGCCCTATCTCAGCCAAACTCCTGCCCCGCCCACCTACCTCACTACCTACCTGCCCGTACCTGACCTGCCCGTACCTGACCAACGTGATCTCAAAACACCTGCCTGCCTACCTACTTGCCCGTACCTGACCAACGTGATATTATCATAACATGTACAAATTATAGTTGTAGGATAAGTTCATATGTTTTGGTATATACTGTATATATATATATTATATATATATATATATATATATATATATATATATATATATATATATATATATATATATATACACAGTATATTATTGTATACAGTATACTGTATATATAAGCAATATTTTCAGTTATTATTTCAGTTTAATTCATTAGCCAGGCAATATTTTGTTTTATTTATATATATACCTATGTAATATTATACTTATGTACTAACCTTTTGTAACAACCTTTTGTAATAATAAAACAAACAAAAAAACAAACAAAAAACAAATAAATAAACACAAAAAAACATACTTACGCTCTGCTATTCATCAAAGTTTTCGACTTTATGAATAGCAGGGCGTAAGTATGTAAAAAAAAAAAAATTTCAAGTGATATAAACACTCCAAAAACATCCCAATAACCTCTCTGGTTTCGAACCCACGTCTCTAGGCCTACGTCTCTAGGCCTACATCTCACTCAGTCCATCACTCTAACCACTAGACCATGACTGTTCACACTATACTGACAGCGATTAGTGCGTACGTATTTTCGGGCAGACGAATGCTTGACAAAAAAAAAAATATATATACCCTCGATACACTTGTGTATATCGAAGTATTTAGTATGTATAATACTTTTACATAACCTAACATATTCTATCATTACGAACAAACAGTAAAGAAATTTACAAGTAAATAAATAACCTTTCATCCATGAGTTGCAAGCAAATAGTGCGTAAAAATTGTGTAATGAGATATCGGGTTACTCTAACATACTGCGCCATCCAAGAAGCCTTATCGTTGTTTACAATATAGCAACGACAACACAAAGTGTCTATAAGGTCTAAATTTGTGCATACACCCACGCTAATCTCATCTACCTACTGTAATCTGACCCCTTTTCTCTCCCGCGCCACCCACCTTTCTCAATACACCACTCTTATTTCGCCTATTATTCGTCCGTATGCCTCTCTGCGCTTCATTTATCAGTGTATATTATTCACATGGGCTGCCTTACTCATGAATATGAACAGGTGAAACCATAAAGGTGCTTTTTAGGCGAGATATAGAGCGTTGCTTCTCATCAATTGCACGTTCTTGCCTCCACCCTCTCTCTCTCTCCTCCCGCCTGACTCACTCACACACACTCGCTCGCTCGGGGATGTCGTGCCTATCAGCCCATTTTTTTCAACTTGCAGCCACCGTAACTCCACACCCACATTTTTTTAGGGTGGATATATATATATTGGCGGATGTGGCTGCTTATTTCCAAGACATTGAGGTACTTTTTTTTAAATTCTGTGAGATCGAATATTTTTGCAGAAATGCACAAATAACTACCCTAGCTCCTAGGGCTATTTAGCGCTTGTCAGGTTAAGAGCTTTACCGCCGTCGCCCAGTAAAACCTCTTAACCTCTGAAGTGCGCATGGGGGTAATTGGAAACGTCCCCCTGTGCTGACGTATTTGAGGTGTTTCCGTCACTAAAATATTCATTGTGCCATTAATAGCATTAATATTTATCCATATGCGCCTATTATGGGTTGATTATAAAGGTATTAACCTGAAACAACAATAAAACGAGTGAAAACAGCGTTTGGATGGTCAAAATCGGAGATATAGCCCGCGAGTTGTATAATGTATGGGTGAGGCAATCTGCTTTCCCGCCAATTTCCCCCAAGGCCACTGAGACACAGTCGATCGATACTCTCTCTCTCTCTTGCACTCGCTTGCTATCAGTGATGACCACACCCTCCAATCGGATTTCTAATGTTAGCACGAAAATATACCTCAGAATAAGGGAATAACAGGGAAAATAGGTGATAACTGAAGGAGAGGAGGAAAGTGGGGAAGGAGGGGAGGTAGAGGACTGAGATTTTGCATGGCCCAGGGGCCAAAAAAAAAAAAAAAAAAAAAAAAAAAAAAATATAAAAAAATATTTTTTTTTCGATGTCAAAAGTTGATTTTTATTTTCTCTGACTCTTAAGAGTCTTCCCGCAGTGCGCCGGGGGAACTCTTAAGAGTCTCCCCGCAGCTCCCGGGTTAAGAGCTTTGCCGCCGTTTACGGGTTAATAACTGTTATGCCCTGTTTTTCTACAGGATTAACTTGGGTAATGTGAGTTCTAACTGACTGGGTATAGAAGGCTGCATGCACAAAACAAGGTATGAGGAATAGAGAACACAAAATAAGCACGCGGTAACAAGACACACGATCACTTTTATTAATGTACACACTTCTGTAGTTTTCTTGATGATGATTAATATGAAGCATAAGAAGATATGAATACTCGTACAAGACAAATGATAGAATTGAACAACACTAGCATTAAGTGGATCTGGATGGAGCCTAGTCTCCCACTTCCAACGTTCAGGTATTAATCTTCTGATCACTGGCTTTATTCACAAGTTTATATACTGGAGACCATCAATGTTACTTATAGATTCATATTCACTATTAGATTTATCACTGGTAGCTCTGGTGCACAAGTAGTAGTTCACAGACTAGATTAGACACGCGTATTTTAGAGCACGGGAATTCTAATAACCTCAGGGGGGTACTGATCTAAGTTTTATATTCTTGTATCAGAAACACATAGAACGCAAATCAGTGGGCGAACATCAGATATCACTAGGGTTTCGCTGCTATGTAATAATATCTGGATATATGAGTAATTACGAGAGTTAATATCGCCTGTTAATTAATAAACACTGATACGCTTAGCACTTACTAATGGAATGGTTATATATGAATTAAACTGGGGCAAAGATATAGCCACTTCATAGTAATATTAATAAGTGAGTCTCTAAATAGCACTGTAACACTGTAGCACTGATAGAGTGAATCTTGGGTAGTATTTGATTGGTCTGGTCCTGGTTATCTTGCGTCCGTGATGTTGGGGGCTAACGACTGGTTCCGCGGCCCTCCAGATGGTCCATATGTAGAAAGTTCTCAAGACGGATCTCTTGGCGATCGTTGCTGGTTACACTCTTATATATCCTCTGGTTTCTAGACCTGAATCACAGATATTAGGATCTTCCTGTCAATCTGGATCGGAATTAACGCCAAGCGCATCTCACGTCGATCGCTCAGCTTCCCGGTCTGTATGAAGGTTATAAGGTGCACGTAGATTTCTTTTACGTAGACAGATCCTTCTATCTAAATCTGCCACGGAGTCTGCCGGCTCTGGAACTCAATTCTCAGGAACAAACAATGATAGAGCTAGAGGTCAACTCAAGGGGACCAACCACTGGTTGGTGTCTATCTTTCAACTGATTTTACTGGGGGCTGGAGCTTGGTTTATAGGTTCGGTTTTGGACCCTGTAGGCAATAGGGATCTCGAGTTTTGATGGACTTATTTGAGCTCTCAATTGATACGGGAACTAGGTAAGGTGGTGATTACTGTTGTGGCACATGGCTGTATGGAGCCTTCATAATGTGATATAACTGAGCCTTAGTAAGAGGTACTATTTTGGCTATACTGGAAGTATTTAGGGGAGAGAGACTGGATCTACTTTGCGAGGAGGTTTGGGACATCTTTGATAGGAGCGTCTCTCTTAGATTGCTCAGTCCTCATTCTATGGTATAGCTGAGGTGCCAATTTGGTTATCGGAGTATGCAAGAAAGGTTAATGGGTTATTGTGGGTTAATAGAGGTTAGTAAGGGTGTTAGTCATACATGGTTAGTTCATTGATAGGAAGAATTCCTGTGCTACCTGGCAATGACCCGGAACTCAAAACAGGGGTCAGGTATACCTCTGCAGGGGTAGGGGTCTCCCTCCTCGGGTGGGTGAAAGGGGTAGGTGCGCGTCCTCTCTCTGTGTTGGTCGTCTGGGCGGCTGTGGCTGGGGGCTTTCCATATTACAAGTGTTTGTAATAACCCTCTGTTTATGAGACAGATGTGGGTGTTCGTAATACCAAAACCGAAGGTGCCTTGATCAGCTGGTTTAATTGGTTGGGTTGTTAATTGCATGGTTTGTTGGATGTGGTGGAGACTGGGTTGCTAACTCTGCCACATTTATCTGGAAGTATGGCAATAGAAGTTAGTCACTGGCGAGGCGGCTAGCCTCGCACTGACGATCATTTGGTACAGGGTTGTGAATGGGTTGTGAGGGAATAGATGGCATGCAAAGGGTTAGTAAAGTTCTAATGGTGTTCCTTCCTACTGGGGGAAGGTAGGCTGGATAGGAGTATATATACAAAAGGTTTGAGAATGTTAGTAATGGAAAAGTTAAGGATATTCAGGGGGTATGGTGGAGAGGCTAGGTTAGGAGGGAGTTGAGGAGCGTGGGGGGTTAACGAGAGGGAGAGGGTTAAGGGGGGCTACGTGGAAGTTTGACCCTAAGGTCTCTGGGCGTAGGGGTGGCATTAGGCTACAGTTGGTATCTTAGACTGGGGGTTACCGACAGGGAAGGTAGGGTAATCAAACTCTACCGGGGGATGAGCATGCAATAGGTGGTGGTATATGAGTGGAAATTATAGAATCATGTGGACTGTGGGGAAGATGAGGTTAGCTGTAGGTGTGTGCTTGACTGTGGATAAAAGTAGAGAAAAACATAGTGTACTATTACTCGTCAATACGAGGGGTTATGGACACTATTAGTTGACACGATTTCTTGCTGATCTAGTTGTTGTTGTTGTTGTTGTTCCCTAAGCTGCCTGGCCGAACAGCCCCGAGTCCCTGAGAAAGGCCATGGCCACGATCGGGCTTTCCCACAGAGCTCTCATTGAGTGTAGATTGTGTTGTTGGCGTAAGTGGTTGTGTGAAATGCAGTCTTCTATGATGTGTTTAATGGTATGGGGTGCTGTGTTACATCCCAGGCAGGTGTCGACAACGGAGTCATCCAGTCTCTTCTGATAGCTCAGGAGAGCTGGATGGTGTCCGCATCTCAGCCTGGCCAGGTGGACTCTGTCCTCGCGAGGAAGGGAGGATTCGGAAGGATGGATTTCGGGAGGTCGTGCATGCAGCTGCGTGTTGTCTGTGAGTGAGTGGATGGATCGGTGAGAGATATGAGTATGGATGTGCTTCTGGAAGTTGGTTCGGGGTGGGCAGGGAGGGAGAGAGGACAATAATTGTGTGTGATACCGTGTGCTGGGTGTTGTTTTGATATTTCTTGGTGTCTGTGGGTGTGTTGCCATGTAGTTTAGTGGGTGGTCTTGGTTCGTGGAGGCTGCTGCCAGGAATTGAGTGCCTCTCATGTCCAGATGGTCTTTGACTTTGAGGATTTTGGTTTCTTGATGTAGGTGATATGTGGATGCTGTAGCTGTGCAGCCTGTAATGATCTTCAGGGCTTTGTTTTGAATAGTCTGTAAGGTCTTATGATGTGTTTCAGCTAGGTTAGAAGCCCAGGCTGGGCTTGCGTATTCCATCACTGATCTTATGTATTGTTTATATACTGTGGTGGTAGTTTCTTTGTTGTGTCCAAATTTTGTGTGAGCAAGTGACCTGAGGGTGTTAAGTCTGGGTGTCAGTTTCTTTTTAATGTTTGTGGTGTGCTGTTTGAATGTCATATGAGTATCATATGTTACTCCTAGGATTTTGGGTGTGTGTGTATGTGTTAGGGGTGTGTTGTTTATGGTGAGTTGAGGGATGTATTCGTGTTCTCCTGTCCAACTTGTGAGCAGGGTTGCGGTGGATTTGGCTGGGGCTAGATTAAGTCTGTTTGTAGTGCACCAGCCATGTAGTGTGTTGAGATAGGGTTGAAGGAGATCTGTTGCTCTTTTTGGGTCATGGTGTGTGCATGTGAGTGTTATGTCATCTGCATAGGAGGCTAAGTTTATTTGGGGCGTATTGGGTGTAGTTATATCGTGCATCTACAGATTGAAGAGTGCGGGCGATAGGACGGATCCTTGTGGGACTCCGTTTGGAAAGTTTCTGATTTTAGATGACTGACCGGCAAAAGATACGTGTGCACATCTGCCTGCTAGGAAGTTGGCCAGCCACCGTTTTGTGTTGTTGTGCATGTTTGTGTTGTAGATTTTGTTTGTTAGGTTGTGGCGGGGGATGGCATCGAAGGCTTTACTAATGTCGAGTGTGGCTAATAGTGATCTGTGTGGTGGTCTAGCTGAATTGATGCCGTCGAAAGCTTTGTGTAAGGTCTGTGAGAAGAGTGTTTGTGGAGTACAGTGGCCTGATCTAGTTGTCCCTGGGAACTGCGTTTTCTATGAAATATATACCAAAGAAAGCGGCAGTTCGTAGGGGTAGCTTCGTTATTGTTTCGTGGTAGATATGCGTCGAGACAATGGTAAAAGACGGTTATCTATACAATCTCTGGTTGGGGTAAGAATTAGAGTTACTGCATTGTTGCTAACATCTTCAGTCATTATCTCTGTCTAGGTCTTACAGGAATAATGGTTATATATACAATGGTGTACCTGTGGGTATCATAGTTTCTTATCAATTATGACATGGGGGTTAACATATTACTTCTCGGATGGAAGAACATACATAGATTTATGGGGGCGGTTGGTCTTCAGAAACTTAGTCTGGCAAGACAAGGTATTTTAGGGGATTAACATATTACTTCTCGGATGGAAGAACATACATAGATTTATGGGGGCGGTTGGTCTTCAGAAACTTAGTCTGGCAAGACAGGGGTTAACATATTACTTCTCGGATGGAAGAACATACATAGATTTATGGGGGCGGTTGGTCTTCAGAAACTTAGTCTGGCAAGACAAGGTATTTTAGTGTATGTTGATATTGATATCTTAACTTAGGGACAGGGCATGGGTGTATTAAATTAAGGTGTATTCATGTTCATCATCATGTAGGTAGAGTCTGGCGGGTAAGAGGTGTAGGACACGAGGGGTAGTGGATACGCGAGGTGGGGGAAGGGTCAGTGGTTAGAAGCGATAGGCAGGTGTGGTTTGGAGCTGCTTAGCCCTGCGGGCTTCGGCCTGTCTGAATTGGTTGGCTTGGTCACCTGGTCCTTTCGTTCTGTGGGCCTTTCCTTCGGGTGTTTCTGTTCCCGTTTCTTTGTTGTTCTCGCTCGTGGCTTCCGTGCTGGGCTTCTCGTTCTGGGGAATTTTACTTCCCTCTCCTTCGTTGTAGGCTCGTCCTCGAGCCTCAAGGGTGAAGTAAAGAGAAGTATAGTCATGGTGGGTCATTTGGAGGGTGTGTAGAAGGTCCCACCAGGCAAGAGAGCGAGGGTCAGGTTTCTTGTGCAGGTCTATGTAGACCTGTAGGAATGTGTCTTCGGTGTTGTGGAGGGCGGCTGCCCGGGCTTGATGTGGCCGTTGTAGACGGGCTAAGCGTCCTGTGGACGTTTTTAATTTAATATGTCTTATGAACGGTGTGTATTCGTCCTCAGTGGGGGTAGGGACGGGAGCAACGTATGGTGTGGATGTGTTCATGGTGGAGGTCAGGTATTGAGTGAGGTGTGTGGGACTGACAGGGGGCCTCTTCAGTGTGGTGAAGGGGAGGGACTAAAGCATGAAGGCGGAGCTGGGGGTGAAGGGGGGATATGAGTCTGGGGTTTTTGGGGTTGTCTTGGGTGGTGTTGCAGGCTGGGAAAATATATGGAGGCAATGTGCAATATTGGTTTAGGTAAGGTGCGTGATGGAGGTGTGTGAGAAAGAGGGGGTGTGTGTGTTGTGTGGCTTGGGCTTTTAGTAGAAGAAAGGGGTTTTGTTTTTACATAACTGTCTTCAAATCTGATGGGTCTGTTGATGATTCTACCTTTGGAGGTTCTGGTGGGAAGGTAGATGTTTGTAGTGGGACTTGAGTCGCTCGACGATGTTTTATATTGAGGGGAAGAACGCTTTACAGGTGGAGGGCATTTAGTGGGGGTGATGTAGGAGGTTATTTGAGAGGTAGATGCGTGTGGAGGTTTTTGTCGAGTGAGGGTGGTAGGAGGAATGGGAGAGGATTTGGTGGGGGTATTGATGGGGGTTCTCGGAGGGGCAACTTTGTGGGGGATTTAAGTGGGGGTGTGGAGGTCGGGTACGTCATTTTGGAGGGGCTTTGGTTGGGAGTTACTTGTGTGGTAGACGTGGTGGGTGAGGAGGGGTTGGTCGTTGGCATAGGGTAGTCTTTAGGGGGAGGTTGGTTGGGGGTTTTATGAGATGATGATGTTGGTTGATGCGTGGGTGGGGTCGCAGGGATAGTGGAGGGGAAAGGGGTGGATGGGGGGGGGGGGGCTAGACGAGTGGGTAGTGAGTGGAGGTTTAATTTGGAGGGTTGGGGGTAGGAAAGAGTGTTGGGTGCGTTCTTTGGTGGGGTTGGTGATTTGATGGTGGTGGAAATAGGTGGTTTTGTGGGAGTTTGGTGGGAGGGGGGCAGATCTAGAAGGTCATTCGGGGTGATGAGGTGGGGGTTGAGAGGGGATGAGGTT
The DNA here is from genome assembly GCA_032716605.1 of Paralithodes platypus. Taxonomy (NCBI): domain Eukaryota; kingdom Metazoa; phylum Arthropoda; class Malacostraca; order Decapoda; family Lithodidae; genus Paralithodes; species Paralithodes platypus. Next base: position 61,979,316 of record CM064582.1, read on the forward strand.
GAAGGGGAAGGTATTTGCTCTCATGGGAGGGTGGGGGTGGTTATTTTTGGAATATAGTTAGAGGGGTGATGGTGTTTGCTTGTGATTATTCGTCTTCTTTCCCTTTGTGGAGGAGAATTCGACGAAGAAGAAGAGGAGGAGGAGGATAGTGGTCTGGCAGCTCTACGGAACTTTGTTATCAGGGTGTGTTTTCTGGAGGGTTTAAAGGATTTCAGTCGTGGGAGTAAGTTGTAGCGTGAGGTGACTGGGGTAGATTGTGTGGTGCGGTTGGGTGTGTACTTGGTTTTAGGTGGGGGTGGTGGTTTTCTTACTGTGGTGCCTGGTGGAGGTACTTCAGGGTTAGACGGGAGGGTTTCTGTTGTGGTCGGGGTTGTGGGTGGAGGTTTTCGTACTTTGATATTTTGGGGAGGTACTTGACTATCAGAAGTGAAGGAATTGGTCATGGTGGAGGAAGGTGTGATAGTGGGGGCTTGGGGTTTGTGGAGGTTAGTTTGGGGGGTATGTTGAGGAATGATCGGCAGGTTCTGTGCTGGAGGGTTTAGGCCTTTAGGGGTTTGTAGGGGAACATTCATAGCCTGAGTGGGAGGGGTAGTAGGGGTGTTCAATTCAGGGTCGGACGTGTGGGGTGGGGTAATGTCTTGTGGTTTTAGAGGTTTAAATGCTCTGACGAATCTATTTCTGAACGTGCGAGTCACGCCGTGATAATCAATGATGACTTGATAGGCATTTGGGACTTTGATGATGGTGTAGGGTCCGACATAGCGAGGGCCTAATTTGTTGGTGACAGGGAGGTTGGCTACCATTACGGTGTCATGGATGGCGAAAGGGTTTTTATCATCGGGGTTATCATTTTTGGTGTCTTGACAGGTTTGGGCGGTATGGAGGGTGTTTTGCAGATGTTGCAATGGGTCAATTGTGGAGGTGTTGGAGGGGAGGTGAGCATGATGGTGGAACGGCAGTAACAGGGGGGTACGCCGTAAACACGTTCATGAGGTGAAATACCGTCTTCTCGGGGACAGGTGTTCATGCCCCATTGTATCAGTTTTATCTGTGATGGCCAGTCTGAGGTGTTAAGAGCAATCATTTTGGTACGTAACTGGTTGTTGATGGTGCGATGGCTGCGTTCGCATATAGCATTTCCTTGAGGCCAGTACGGGGATGAGTGTTTGATCTTAATACCGCATTGTTGGGTGAACTGGTGCCAAACGTGTCCACTAAATTCGGGGGCATTGTCGGATAGAAGAGCAAGGGGAAGGCCGAATATAGGGAACACTTCTGTGGCAAGCAGTGCGGCGACGGTGGTGACTGTGTGGTCTTTAACTGGGCAGGCTATTAAAAATTTTGAATATACGTCAACAAATGTGACGATATAGCGGTTGCCAGCATAAGAAGGAAACGGGCCCATGATGTCGAGGGATAGGACTTGGAACGGTTTGTTGGCAGAAATGGTACCAGCTGGGCCTGGGGTGCGTGATCTATCCTTCTCCAATAAACAAGGTTTGCAGGATTCTGTCACACGTTGTGCAATCTTGGAGGGGTTGGGTGTCCAGTACTGATCCGCGAAGATTTTTAACATTTTCTTTTGTCCAAGGTGTATGCCGTTTCCCTCGTGGATGGCAATCATGTAGTCGTGGGCAATGGTGGGGTCTAGGACTATGTGACCGGAGTCTGTAGCAAGTTGATCTCCCCAGCGAGTCAGTTTTTGAAGATATTTAACGGTATCCAGGGTGGTCTGATCCTTGTTTCCCAAGATTAAATTAGTGAGGGGGCTGGGGGGGAATTATGTTGGTTGATGGGGGTATGTAAGAGCTCAGTGTTTTGTAAGGCGGCTAGGTTGGTGGGGGGGTCTTTCGGTACTGGCAAACGTGACAGGGCGTCTGCATTGGTGTGAAGTTTACCTGGACGATACTGTATTGTAAAATCGTAGTCCTCTAGTGTCTCTCTCCAGCGTACCAAGATGGATGAGTTGGTTTCGCACCTACGCAACCATTGCAAAGATTGATGGTCGGTTATTATATCTAGTTTCGCGCCCAACACAAATGACCTGAAGTGGTTGAGTGCCCAAATGATCCCTAGGCACTCTCTCTTGGTGGCTGCATAATTCTGTTGGGCTTGGTTGAGTGTGGAGCTGGCATACGCTATCACATGTTCCTCTCCGTCTCTTACTTGAGCTAAAACTGCACCAATGGCATACAGAGATACGTCGGTATAAAGACGGAAAGGTTTATGGTAATCAGGGAAAGCGACAATAGGGGCTTGGATCAGCTTTTGTTTCAAAGTGTTAAAAGAGAGGTCTCTTTCAGGTGTCCAGGTGAATGTGGTGTCCTTGTGGGTGAGTTGGTGGAGGGGTCTGGCTATTGCGGCAAAGTGTGGGACGAAACGTCTGTAGTATGTGGCTAAACCTAGAAAAGAACGTACTCCTTTAACGGTGGTGGGTGGGGGTTGGTTTTGTATGGCTTGAAGTTTCTTGGGGTCTGGTGCAATGCCATGTTCAGATATTACGTGGCCGAGGAAATCTACCTTATTTCGTGCAATCTCGCATTTTGAGGGTTTCAATTTCAGCCCGGCGGCTCGGATTCTTTGAAGAACTTGTTTCAACCTGAGGAGGTGTTCTTCCCAGGTTTGTGAGTACACAATAATATCGTCTAGATACGCTAGGCAGGTTTCCCAGGTAAGGCCATGTAATACCGCTTCCATCAAACGGGAGAAAGTGGCGGGTCCGTTGCAGAGGCCAAAAGGTAGGACGTTAAATTCGTAGTGGTGGCCACCACTAGTGGAGAATGCTGTTTTTTCTTGGTCCTCTGCCTTGATGGGCACTTGCCAATACCCTGCTTGCAAGTCGAGGGTAGTGAACCATCTGGATCCGTATAGGGAGTCGAGGGAATCGTCTATCCTGGGTAATGGCGTAGCGTCCTTAATGGTTACGTCATTCAATCTCCTGTAATCTACGCAAAAACGGGTTGACCCATCTTTCTTTTTTACTAGGACAACAGGGGAAGACCAGGGGCTGATGGATGGGGTAGCAATTCCGGCCTCTAACATCTCTTGGACTTGGCGTTCCTCTTCCTGGCGTTGTATGGATTTTTTCTACGGGATGGTTGTCTTATGGGGGGTGTGACGTTAACCACTCCGTTAGAACCGCATGGCTTGTCCTACAGTGACTCGCTAGGATCGCCAGGGCAGTGGATGGGGCTACAGTTTATGTATTAGAGTGTGCTTTATTTCATATGAAAGCTCGTGTCATGGGCAGTCCAGAAAGGCTCTTTGTTTTCACCCATGTCAAGGCTTTCTATATTTAATTGTAAAGTATATGTTTTATCATTAACTAGTAATGATGGGATCTGGGAGAGAGAGAGAGAGTAGAACAGAGTGAGAGGGGCGTGCGCAGTGTTTTTGCCCCGCTCGATGACGTCACGGCTGGCTGCCTCGTGGGGGTTGGTTGAGGGAGGTCCTTACCATGTTGCTAGCTTCTTTGCTAGTGGCTAGAGGACTTGTTACCGCTTTACTTTGCGCGGTGAATAGTCCGGTATATATACAGGTTCCTCGCCACTCTCTCCCTCAGATCTGGTTTCTAGAACGCATCTATCTTATCCCTTGCTACCTGTCCTCCGCTCTTCACCTGAGAATCTTTTCCTCTGCCTACCTCTCTCTTTTTTCATATCTTTCACCACCTTTTATTAAGACTATATCCCCTCTGGTTAACTCTGCAAAATCAGCTTCATGCTGGCCAGTTGTATTGTGCGTTAAGGTCTGATATAACCTATGTATGTTTAGTTGTTAAGATAAGTTGATCACGAAGCATTGGTTGGCATTCATATTGTTTAGTACCGCTTCCTATAATTATTAGTGTTCTGCTGGATTAGATAATGCTAGACTAGGGGTCTGATAATTATAAGGTATTGTTCCCTATGAGTGCTGGCTTTAGGAAAAAGCTGCACGACATACCTGAGAACTGGAGTTGATTGAGTAAATTCTAGTCTGTGTGCCATTGAGAGTAGAGCATGCACGAATGAGGGCTTTTTGCCTATACCATTCTGCACTGTTCTAAGCTCGTTGTTTGTCTTTGAGGTACGCCAGGAGAACGCTTAATACTTCGGTATTAAGGTTTCTCAAGAGAGCTACCCTTCCCTATAACGTAATATTTGACGCAGACTTGAGATTTGCACTAGGCTATGCGGCATGCCATGCGCACCAGTATCTCATATCATTGACTCTAGACTTTATCAGTCACCGTAGACAAGTATATTAACCTAATTACTCTTTTATGCATACCCATTTATGATTACACAAGCATTTCGCAGCCTAGTTTGATGTATGGAGACACAAACGACTTAGGCTCTTTTTGTTGATAGGAATACTGCATTGTCGTGGCGATTATTATTGTTGTAGTGTTTAGGATATTCTTGGCTCTGACGGCATTATATATTCTGCCTTTTTGTGTGCATAGCCTGCACGAGCATTGTTCCGCTGCCTGCCTTTTGGGTTCCATTTCCGATACGAGCATCTTTATAGCATCTAACATTTAAAGAAGATTCCTTGTTGGTGTTGAAGGACTTTAGTGCACTTTCTTTCATGCAGGAGTGCCTGACATTTATTGATTAAAGTAACGTAAGCTGTAACTTCTCTTACACCTTACTTTGCATACCATAACCAAGCACCTTCGGTTATAGGTAGTAATAGGCTGTTTTCACATAACATTAAGCCTAGAGTAGACGCACATTTATTGAGAGTTTGATAGCCTATTATTGCATATAGAACTCTGTAGAGTATTTGTGTTCTTTGTTCACTGGGAATATACATCAGAGGTTGGATCTAGCGCTTTCCGTTGTAGCATTTATGCCATTACTAGTCCAATGAATAAGAGCCCTGATATATTTGAACCCCAGTCGTAACAGGGGCCTGTGGTGTTAATGATGTGTTGTTCAACATCGGTCTGTCCTATTTCAGTGGGTTGTTGGGCAAATACGTCACTGAACTCTAGCAATAGTTCGTACATGCTGTGTTTTTGGTGGTCGGATAATGTGTCAGGGAGAGGGGGTAATTTGAGACTGGTAGGGGTTTCATTGGAATCTATGGGGAGGTCATCAAATGTTTCGAGGTCTCCTATGATGAGGCCTTTTGGTAATGTCAGGGATTCTTCAGAGATATTGGCCACTAGAATGTGGTTTATGCGAGCGGAAATGATGGCGGGTTGTAGGAGGCAACGATTGGGGTTGGTGGACGTGGTAGTGGGGGATTATATCATGTGAGTTTGGGGTATGGGTCGAAGGTTAACCCCTTTTTGATGGCGGGGGGGAATTTGACATTTATCTTGAACTACAGCTGGGCTAATGATGGTGGGGGACCGCCTGGTGAGCAGGTGCTCGGTACGCATGAGGGGGGGGGGGAGGGAATCACTTTGGTGGGGGTCACGCGTGGGGGGGGGGATTAGCGGCGCGTGTGGGAGGATCAGAGTGGTGAGGTGTGAGTTATTTAGAAAACGGAATTTGTTGGTGGGACTGCGGAGGGTTGGTGGGGGAAGAGTTAGGTATAGAACATGGGTTATTGGTGGAGGACTGATGTACTGATTTGTGGTTGTTAAAAGGACGAATTTGGGGAGTTTTGTCGGTGGCAGTGACGGTTTGTTTAGAGGTTATATGGGATTGGTGGGTTTGTCTGTCATGAGGGGGTGAGTCAAGTGTGGGGTTTTGAAGTTTTTTAGGGGTGTGAATTGTGTGGGGGTGGAAGGGAGCTACTGACGGAAAGCTGTCACAAGGGAAATTTTGTTGGTTGTGGAATAGCTGAGCATTTCTGGGTGCATGGGGAAAACATTGTTGGGTACATAGGTCGGCATTTTCCCTGGAAACATGTGTACATAAATATTTGGTAGAATGGTTTTTACATACATAAGAGTCTGTCCTGGAAACATGGGAGGATTGATCCTGGACAGAGTTAGGAGAAATGGGGGGGTTGACATCATTGAGTTGCTTGGACTTGTCTTCTTTCGTTTGCTGAGGTATTTTTTCAACGGAATGAGTGATATTTTGAGAGAACTCGGGGCAAGGGGGGGGGGGGGGGGTTTAGGAGTTACCTTAGTGCTAGCTGCAACTTGGTAATCTTGACTCAGAGTTTGTTGAGGGTGGAGGTGTTTTTCTTTTTGTGAACTGGTTTCTACGTGATGGGTTTGTCAGAGGCTTTGGGTTGGATTTTTTTTTTAATGAGATCAGCCTCTGGCCGCAGTCAACCTGGGCCTGGAGTTTTTGAAGGAGGTCAAGTCCAAGGAAACCATCGTAATGTTTACAGTGGGAGGAAAATACTGTGAACGGGTGATAACAACGGGCATGGGGGGCAGGAGTAGTTACTGACAGGGGCAAAGTGTCTCCTAGGAGATTTAAGTAGGTATCAGCAGCTGAGATTAGTTCTGCTTTGGTAGGTAACAAGGGGCCAAATAGTCGGTGGTGTTGATCATAATAAGACTTGAACAAACATGACTTAGCAGCTCCCGTGTCGATTAACAAGCGGACAGGAATGTCCTTGATTTTGGCCATGTAGTAAATGGGGGCAGTGTGATCAGTTATGGCGTCCCCCGCCGAGGCCATCGTGGGCGGGGGATACTTTAAAAATCCTGGGGGTCGGTATCTACCTCCTCCAGGGTTTCCTCGGTATCGTCTGAGGTCATGATATGGGCTATGTCTTCGGTGTGCATTTCCTCCATTTCTTCCTCTTGTCCCCACTCCTCTTCATTTACAGAAATGCGAGGAGTAAAGGGGCGAGGTTTGGCAGAGTCACGAATTTGATGGAGGGCACACTTAGCACTACAGGCAGGGAAATCATAGGGGTTGATAATCACTAATGTAGGGTTCTTACTTTGGTAGGTGTTGTAGGTTTTGTTCCGGTTGAAGATTCTGCGTGGCTGGGTAGGTTGGAACCGGGGCCTACTGGGTTGGGGCTTGCCGGAAGGGTAGGTAGGTTTGTTGTGGAAGGATGAGGATGGGTAGGCATTCTTGGAGTTGAAGGTTTGAGCCTTGGGATTTTGGTTGTCGAGGTGCTGCGGGTGTGTGGGGAACCTCTTGATTACAGCGATTTGGGTGGGTGTTTCTGTGTGCACGGCCAAAATACGTCGGATCGTGATGAGATCTTTTTGATATCCGACGAAATCGTGCACACGGAAATGATCCTTTACTGCTGAGGGCAATATTGATACAAGGTTGACCAGAATCTACTGTTCTTGCTGGATTCTGGTCAATGTGGGGAGAGACACTTTGATATGTTGGGCGATCTTATTCACTGTGGCATCTAGATCGCCTTCGAATTTAGTGTCTTGGATACGGGTGTGGGCCACGAAAACGCCCAACGAAGGCTTAATGGCCTCTATCACTATTGGGCGAAATTCGTCCCATGTGACAGCAGGGTACGTGCACTTGGTAGGCAACCAGGGAAACGGCTTTTTCCAGGTGCGTTAATGTCACGGCTATCTTTTCTGCGTCCGTGGTATAAACTAGGTCAAGTACGGGTTTCACTATGTTCATGAACGTTTCGATGTCGTAAGTCTCCCCATCATAATGTGGGATGGGGATGTGAGAACGGTGCGCCATGATGTTATCGTGTTCTGGCTGTTCCAAACTTGCAATGTAATGCAACCTTTTATCCGAATCAAGAACCACCGCTGCCACCAATGTTATGCCCTGTTTTTCTACAGGATTAACTTGGGTAATGTGAGTTCTAACTGACTGGGTATAGAAGGCTGCATGCACAAAACAAGGTATGAGGAATAGAGAACACAAAATAAGCACACGGTAACAAGACACACGATCACTTTTATTGATGTACACACTTCTGTAGTTTTCTTGATGATGATTAATATGAAGCATAAGAAGATATGAATACTCGTACAAGACAAATGATAGAATTGAACAACACTAGCATTAAGTGGATCTGGATGGAGCCTAGTCTCCCACTTCCAACGTTCAGGTATTAATCTTCTGATCACTGGCTTTATTCACAAGTTTATATACTGGAGACCATCAATGTTACTTATAGATTCATATTCACTATTAGATTTATCACTGGTAGCTCTGGTGCACAAGTAGTAGTTCACAGACTAGATTAGACACACGTATTTTAGAGCACGGGAATTATAGTAACCTCAGGGGGGTACTGATCTAAGTTTTATATTCTTGTATCAGAAACACATAGAACGCAAATCAGTGGGCGAACATCAGATATCACTAGGGTTTCGCTGCTATGTAATAATATCTGGATATATGAGTAATTACGAGAGTTAATATCGCCTGTTAATTAATAAACACTGATACGCTTAGCACTTCCTAATGGAATGGTTATATATGAATTATACTGGGGCAAAGATATAGCCACTTCATAGTAATATTAATAAGTGAGTCTCTAAATAGCACTGTAACACTGTAGCACTGATAGAGTGAATCTTGGGTAGTATTTGATTGGTCTGGTCCTGGTTATCTTGCGTCCGTGATGTTGGGGGCTAACGACTGGTTCCGCGGATGTCCAGATGGTCCATATGTAGAAAGCTCTCAAGACGGATCTCTTGGCGATCGTTGCTGGTTACACTCTTATATACCCTCTGGTTTCTAGACCTGAATCACAGATATTAGGATCTTCCTGTCAATCTGGATCGGAATTAACGCCAAGCGCATCTCACGTCGATCACTCAGCTTCCCGGTCTGTATGAAGGTTATAAGGTGCACGTAGATTTCTTTTACGTGGACAGATCCTTCTATCTAAATCTGCCACGGAGTCTGCCGGCTCTGGAACTCAATTCTCAGGAACAAACAATGATAGAGCTAGAGGTCAACTCAAGGGGACCAACCACTGGTTGGTGTCTATCTTTCAACTGATTTTACTGGGGGCTGGAGCTTGGTTTATAGGTTCGGTTATGGATCCTGTAGGCAATAGGGATCTCGAGTTTTGATGGACTTATTTGAGCTCTCAATTGATACGGGAACTAGGTAAGGTGGTGATTACTGTTGTGGCACATGGCTGTATGGAGTCTTCATAATGTGATATAACTGAGCCTTAGTAGTAAGAGGTACTATTTTGGCTATACTGGAAGTATTTAGGGGAGAGAGACTGGATCTACTTTGCGAGGAGGTTTGGGACATCTTTGATAGGAGCGTCTCTCTTAGATTGCTCAGTCCTCATTCTATGGTATAGCTGAGGTGCTAATTTGGTTATCGGAGTATGCAAGAAAGGTTAATGGGTTATTGTGGGTTAATAGAGGTTAGTAAGGGTGTTAGTCATACATGGTTAGTTCATTGATAGGAAGAATTCCTGTGCTACCTGGCACTGACCCGGAAGTCAAAACAGGGGTCAGGTATACCTCCGCAGGGGTAGGGGTCTCCCTCCTCGGGTGGGTGAAAGGGGTAGGTGCGCGTCCTCTCTCTGTGATGGTCGTCTGGGCGGCTGTGGCTGGGGGCTTGCCATATTACAAGTGTTTGTAATAACCCTCTGTTTATGAGACAGATGTGGGTGTTCGTAATACCAAAACCGAAGGTGCCTTGATCAGCTGGTTTAATTGGTTGGGTTGTTAATTGCATGGTTTGTTGGATGTGGTGGAGACTGGGTTGCTAACTCTGCCACATTTATCTGGAAGTATGGCAATAGAAGTTAGTCACTGGCGAGGCGGCTAGCCTCGCACTGACGATCATTTGGTACAGGGTTGTGAATGGGTTGTGAGGGAATAGATGGCATGCAAAGGGTTAGTAAAGTTCTAATGGTGTTCCTTCCTACTGGGGGAAGGTAGGCTGGATAGGAGTATATATACAAAAGGTTTGAGAATGTTAGTAACGGAAAAGTTAAGGATATTCAGGGGGTATGGTGGAGAGGCTAGGTTAGGAGGGAGTTGAGGAGCGTGGGGGGTTAACGAGAGGGAGAGGGTTAAGGGGGGCTACGTGGAAGTTTGACCCTAAGGTCTCTGGGCGTAGGGGTGGCATTAGGCTACAGTTGGTATCTTAGACTGGGGGTTACCGACAGGGAAGGTAGGGTAATCAAACTCTACCGGGGGATGAGCATGCAATAGGTGGTGGTATATGAGTCTGGAAATTATAGAATCATGTGGACTGTGGGGAAGATGAGGTTAGCTGTAGGTGTGTGCTTGACTGTGGATAAAAGTAGAGAAAAACATAGTGTACTATTACTCGTCAATACGAGGGGTTATGGACACTATTAGTTGACACGATTTCTTGCTGATCTAGTTGTCCCTGGGAACTGCGTTTTCTATGAAATATATACCAAAGAAAGCAGCAGTTCGTAGGGGTAGCTTCGTTATTGTTTCGTGGTAGATATGCGTCGAGACAATGGTAAAAGACGGTTATCTATACAATCTCTGGTTGGGGTAAGAATTAGAGTTACTGCATTGTTGCTAACATCTTCAGTCATTATCTCTGTCTAGGTCTTACAGGAATAATGGTTATATATACAATGGTGTACCTGTGGGTATCATAGTTTCTTATCAATTATGACATGGGGGTTAACATATTACTTCTCGGATGGAAGAACATACATAGATTTATGGGGGCGGTTGGTCTTCAGAAACTTAGTCTGGCAAGACAGGGGTTAACATATTACTTCTCGGATGGAAGAACATACATAGATTTATGGGGGCGGTTGGTCTTCAGAAACTTAGTCTGGCAAGACAAGGTATTTTAGTGTATGTTGATATTGATATCTTAACCCTTAAAAAGCGGCCCACCACTTAAGTCGAGTTAAATAAAGCTGGACTATGTGGCGGCGCTCGACATAACTCGAGTGGCAATTTCAGCACGTAATGTGGCTGAGAGAGAGAGACAAGTGGTGGCAGGAGACTAGCGAGCGTATGACTGCTCCAGACCACCGCGGCGAACCTACTGACACAAATCTCAGCTCCCTCCTCCCTCTCTCACTCGCTACATACTCAATTATGTACCGAAAGTACCGAATTACCTGCTTTTTGCACTCGCGTTGCACGGTTATTGCAAGAAAACTATCCATCATACAAGGATCGTTATGGTGTCATTCGAAAGCTCTGTTTATGCCCTTTCAGGGATAGGTACTTGTTTTACGTTCTGGGTCTTATTTAGGCATGAAAATGATCACGTAAACAGCCCTATTTTGGCTAAAAACACCCCGCTGGGCGGTACACATAAATAAACCGCATAGGCCGCTCGTAAGGTGTTAACTTACGGACAGGGCATGGGTGTATTAAATTAAGGTGTATTCATGTTCATCATCATGTAGGTAGAGTCTGGCGGGTAAGAGGTGTAGGACACGAGAGGTAGTGGATACGCGAGGTGGGGGAAGGGTCAGTGGTTAGAAGCGATAGGCAGGTGTGGTTTGGAGCTGCTTAGCCCTGCGGGCTTCGGCCTGTCTGAACTGGTTGGCTTGGTCACCTATTCCTTTCGTTCTGTGGGCCTTTCCTTCGGGTGTTTCTGTTCCCGTTTCTTTGTTGTTCTCGCTCGTGGCTTCCGTGGTGGGCTTCTCGTTCTGGGGCATTTTAATAACTATGGAGGATATCAAAACACAATTTATAGGGGAGAGCGGTGATGGTTCGGACACTTTTTTTTTAAATATTTGTAGAAATTCCGGTTTAAGCAGTAGTATAATCTAGTTGATGTTAAAATGTTGCTTCGTTATTTGGTTCTTTAGCCTAATTATTTCAAACCCTTAGCTCTTTTCAGTTTTGAGCTATAGTTCCCGAAACACAAGTTTCTAAATCGTCCGAACCTTCCCTACCAGTGGTGATGGTTCGGTCAGAAGGGTGGGATGGTTCGGTCACGTATATTAATTGGCATAATCTTAAAATTATGTGAGTTGGATTTGCTAAAAACAAGAATTTATCAATTCAAAGAAATTTTATTTTGCTAAAATACAAAATTAAACTTCATAATCGAAATTAACCTCTTCATATTTGTAAACAAATAATATTGAAAACAAACTGGATTATACTTAACCAGAATTATGGATAATGTACTTATCCATAAATCAAATAAACATACAGTACCTTTATTTGTATAAACAATATTATAGGTATGGATTAGGACTATGTTACTTCAAATAAATTACATAATTGACTTAGTTTATATTATATTGTATTAGCACAGATAAATACATGATAAAATATAAATATATTATTCCCTGATGGATATTAAGAGTTGTGTTTCACTATATGTTCATAATATAGATGTTTACAAGAAGTAGTGTTATCAATTGATAAGGTAATTTTGGGGTAATTAGTGGGAAGGATGGTTCGGACTGGTCAGAACCATCACCACCCTCAACTGTCCGAATGATCCCGAATCTATATAGTTAATTGATGGGTACGCTCAACGTTCACACAAGCGACTTCAGTATTTGTTATTTACGGCAATATCTTCGGCATACAACGTAGTTTCACCATAATAATGCATATTTCGCTGGTTGACATATTCATGGAGGTAGAGCTTACGATATAAAGTGAAAATATTACATAGGAAGTGCAAAAAAACATAAAATCGGACCTGCATTAAAAAGTGTAGGTGATGTAGGAACCAAATCACGCGTGATGAAAGTAGACAAACTCTCGCAGTTTCACGCACAATCTCGGGGCCTTAGGTCCCATACGTGTCTCAGGAAATGCACTGTCCGAACCATCCTTCCGTCCGAACCATCACCGCTCTCCGATATTTCCTGAAAGCTAATATTTTCAAGTTTCTGTACTAAAAAATTGAACTCAAAAGTGCAAGAAATTATTTTTGTATTAAACTTTTTTACAGATGTTCAATGTGCGCGCCGCACCGTTTCATCTGAAGTTGAGGGGCGTCCTGTTTTCTTTGCCGGGCACAAACACCCCTCCTCCTTAAAGTTTGCGTGCCAATTCAAAATGGAACGTCTGTCTGGATTGTGTTGTGGAGAAATATCTGGAGAAGAAACAAAAGGTGTATGTTGCCTTTATGGACTTGGAGAAGGCCTATGACAGAGTGGATAGAGAAGGTTTGTGGAAAGTACTTAGAATATACGGAGTAGATGGCAAGTTGCTGAAAGCAGTGAAGAGCATGTATGAGGGTGCAAAGGCGGCAGTATGTGTGGAGAGTGAGTAGAGCGAGTTCTTTGACCTGAATGTTAGTTTGAAACAGGGGTGTGTGATGTCCCCGTGGTTGTTTACTGTATATATGGATGGAGTCATGAAAGAAATACTATCAAGAGCAGTGGATGTTGGTGTATCGCTGAAAAGGGAGGGAAATGAGTGGAAGCTACCTATACTGCTGTTTGCGGATGATACAGTTCTGATGAGTGATAATGAATGGGAGTTGCAGGGTCTGGTAAATGAGTTTGGAACAGTGTGCGAAAAACGGAATTTGAAGGTAAATGCGGGGAAGAGCAAGGTTATGGTCTTCGAAAGGGGTGAAGTCACAGAGTGTGAGGTGAAGCTGAACGGTCAGGCTATGGAGATCGTCAACTCTTTTAAGTATCTGGGCAGTGTGTTGAGTAAAGATGGGACTATGGATGAAGAAGTGTGGGAGAGGGTACAACAGGGGAAGAGGGTTGTAGGAACGCTGAAAGCAGTAACAAGAAATAGGGTGGTCAGTATGGAAGTGAAGAAGTCCTTGCATGACAGTGTGGTAATCCCGACACTGACTTACGGAAGCGAAGCATGGACGTTGGTTGAGAGACTCAGACCAAGAGTGAGAGCAGTGGAAATGAATTACTTAAGAAGTGCGTGCGGAGTTACATGGAGGGATAGACAGACTAATGAGGAAGTAAGAAGGAGGTGTGGTGTGGAGGTAGATGTGCTGGAAAGTGTGAAAAGGAACAACTTGAGATGGTTCGGCCATATGGAAAGCGAGAGAATGACTAAGAGAGTGTACGAGAGCGAGGTGGAAGGACAGAGAGGGAGAGGTAGACCGAAAGAGAGGTGGAAGGATGGAGTGAGGAAGTATATGAACGAAGGCGGTGCTGGTTGGGGGGAGGGGCGTCGACTGACTGGCGACAGAGGTGCATGGGGCGGTTCGTTCGTGGCCACCCCTTCGGGGATCACGGCGTCGGGCAATAGATAGATAGAAGCCATGAAATAATGCTATGGAGCTATGTAGGCCAGCCGGGCGGTATGGGGCAAACTCGATATGGAGTTATGGTGTGCAGCCGGGCAAGGAGGGTTAACCCGGGAACTGAGGGGAGACTCTTAAGAGTTCCCCCGGCGGACTGCGGGAAGACTTAAGAGTAAGGGGAAAAAAAAATCCATTTAAAACACCCAACAAATTTATTTTTTTATTTTGCCCCTGGGCCATGCCAAATATCACTCCTCCACCTCCCCTCCTTCCCCACTTTCCTCACCTCCTTCAGTTATCACCCATTTTCCCTGTTATTCCCTTATTCTGTGGTCTATTTTCGTGCTAACATTAGCGAGTTGGTAGCAGGGCGTTGTCATCACTGTTACCAAGCGTGGGAAAGAGCGAGATAGAGACTATTGCGTAACAGTGTCTCTCCAGACAAGGGGAGGGGAGGAGGGCAGGGAGGTTGCCTCAGCCATACATTATGTAACTCCTGTTATGGCCTGTATCGCCGATTTTGACCATCCAAACACTGTTTCCACTTGTTTTATTGTTGTAACAGGTTAATACCTTTATAATCAACCTATAATAGGCGCATATGGATAAGTATTAATGTTATTTATGGTAAAATAACGATGTTAGTGATGGGAACAGCTCAAATACGTGCACACAGGAGTGTGGTGTCTCATACCCCCCATGCAGACATCTTAGGTTAAGAGTCTGGGGGAAAAAAATCCATTTAACCCTCCTGGCCCGGGCAGGCTCTCCAAAGGACGGAGCTCGTATCCGGGCGATCTGGCCGAATATCAACAAAAGTAAACTAAGGTTAATCTCGCTTAATATATTACCTACATTAACCTCTGAAGTGCGCATGGGGGTAATTGGAAACGTCCCCCTGTGCTGACGTATTTGAGGTGTTTCCGTCACTAAAATATTCATTGTGCCATTAATAGCATTAATATTTATCCATATGCGCCTATTATGGGTTGATTATAAAGGTATTAACCTGAAACAACAATAAAACGAGTGAAAACAGCGTTTGGATGGTCAAAATCGGAGATATAGCCCGCGAGTTGTATAATGTATGGGTGAGGCAATCTGCTTTCCCGCCAATTTCCCCCAAGGCCACTGAGACACAGTCGATCGATACTCTCTCTCTCTCTCTTGCACTCGCTTGCTATCAGTGATGACCACACCCTCCAATCGGATTTCTAATGTTAGCACGAAAATATACCTCAGAATAAGGGAATAACAGGGAAAATAGGTGATAACTGAAGGAGAGGAGGAAAGTGGGGAAGGAGGGGAGGTAGAGGACTGAGATTTTGCATGGCCCAGGGGCCAAAAAAAAAAAAAAAAATAAAAAAAAAAAAATATAAATTTTTTTTTTTTTTCGATGTCAAAAGTTGATTTTTATTTTCTCTGACTCTTAAGAGTCTTCCCGCAGTGCGCCGGGGGAACTCTTAAGAGTCTCCCCGCAGCTCCCGGGTTAATCAAACATATATAGAAATGGGCGCCTTACCTTGCTGCGTAGAATGGCATTGAGTAGAGCTCTCTACCTCAACTGGTTCCGGAGTGATGGTGATGGAAGTGGAGGTAACTTTTGCCGCGTATTTACCTCGGCGCCTCCGAACACTCAACCACGGCCCCGGCTACGACGCCCAGTTGCACTCGTCGCTCCACCCGCAATTATGCCGGGAAGCGATTTGATAGTGTTTTATTGGTTATTATGTCATTTATTATAGTTATTATGTTATTTTCACTCAATAAAGTTATTTACATGAACTTATTTGTGTCTCTGTCACTTATTACATCGTTTTATTATTATTATTATGATTATAGTGTCACTTTCACTGGACTTTGATAATTGATAGTGTCATTTTCACGTTTATGTATTGTTAGGTAAGCTAATAATATATATAGTGTCACTGTCACTTGTTCATATTGTTATGAAGGCACTTATTATTACTTGTGTGTGTCTCTTTCACTTATACTTAGTTTTATTATTATTAGACTGTCACTTTGACTGGCCTAGGCTTATTGAGTGTCATTTTCACTTATTTATTGTTAGAAATATATATTTTAGTGTCACTTTCACTTGTTCATATTGTTATTGAAGGCACTTATTATTACTTATATGTGTCCTTTTCACTTATACTTAGTTATATTATTATTCTTAGCCTACATTTGAGTGTCACTTTCTCTGTTGTCACTTCCACTTCAAAATTTTATTAGAGTATGGAAGTCGTTGAAGCAGATGCCAGCACACAGTCCAACTTGACACTTGAGGCATTCCCAAGTGTTTTTTGTAGTTTTGTGGGGTCTTCTTGTTGTGTGGTTGCACACATGGCACCTCTTCTGAATTCTGCTGTTACTACCTGGTGCTTTGAAATGAAGGGCGTTGAGCTGGTGCTTCCTGAAAAATTCAGCACACCCTGTTCTGTCCAGCTGGCCTGGTCCTTGTAGTGGCCTCCCTGGTGTACCCGCATGTTTAGCCAGGAGCTCAAGTATCACCTGCTTGTGGAACTTCCGCAGGGACTTGTACTTCTTGGCTCCTGGAGTCCTCAGACGGTAGATGTTGTAGGCATTGAGGACCGACATATCTACCGTATGCAGGATAAACTTCTTGTACCACCTGCAAGATGTTCGCAGGCAGTCGATGAAGCCCATCTGCATGTCGGACTTGTCAACGAGGCGCATGTTGAGGTTGTAATCCAGGACAGCAGCTGGTTTCTGGACGGGGTTCTTAATTGGTTCTTCGGTCCACCTTCCCTGTGGCGACCATCTGGGCCTTGTGGCATGTGGTGAGGAGGTTGACCTTCCACTGGTCATGCCAGTGGATGGAGAGGATGGGGCCACTCTTCTTGTGGAAGATGTCCGCCTTCTTCGTCTTGGTTGGGTAGCCTGGCATGCCCTTCCTCTTGCCTTTGACTGTGCCGACAGTTCCGGTCTTGCGGTCATGGAGGTACTTGGTCAGGAGAGGTGACGTGTAGTAATTATCTGTGTAGAGGATGTGGTTTTTATTGAAGTGCCTCTCCATCATCTTCTTTACTACAGCTCCACCTAAACCAATGAGGGGGTCAGTCACAATTTCTCCACCCTTGCCACTGTAGACTATAAAGTCCAGCACCATACCCCGTCAAACAGTCGCAGAGGACGAAGAGCTTGATGCCGAAGCGGTGTCTCTTGGACGGGATATACTGTCGGAAGTGCAGCCTACCACGGAACAGGACCAGAGACTCGTCGAGGCACATCTTCTGGAAAGGAATCAGGTAGGTGGTGAACCGATGACGTATCATGTCATACAGCTTCCTGATCTTCCATAATGAGTCGGGAAGGTGGACTGCCATGTTGTTTGTCAGGTGGAGATACAAGAGGATGTCGAAGTACCTGTCCCTGGACATGTACTTGCCAAATGCTGGAGTCGTTATGATGTCGCCAGTGATCCAGTAGTCTGCCAGAGCGTGCTTCCTGATATGTGTCATCAGCATTGTGAGTGCCAAGAACACATATAGTTCTGCCACAGTGACAGCTCTCCATGCCACCATCTTGGCACTGGTCTTCCTCCCAAGAAAGTTGGTACAGATCTCATGATGGTTGTTGGTCTCCTTGATCCATGACTTCATTGTCATAGAAGCCACAGAAAATTTCACTGGGGGTAGCAGCTGGGCCACAGGGAAATGTTGGTGACACCCCGGAACCCATCTGTACCTCGTCAAAGGCAGGACAATCTGGCTCAAAATCAGCCCCATCTGTCCACGCAAACAGGTCGGATGCTGATGCTCGAGGACGTGCAGATGCAGCAGGCACACGCCCTGGATGCCCTGGCACACGCCCTTGGCCACGCGGACGCCCTGCATGCCCACCCCCACGCCCAGGGGCAGCGGCGTCGGCAGACTGACCACGTCCACGACCTCGCCCTCTCGCTCGTCTTGTCGGGACTTCCTCTTCCTGTTCCTCCTCAGGTGACGTCAGGTCAGCTGGGGCAATGTTGGGGTCGTCAGCATCGTCTTCAGGAGACAATTCGGGTGAAGAAGTGACCGGGCGTCGGTGGTGTGGGGCACGGGAGGCTGCGGGAGCTTCAACAATGGGAGCTTCGGCCTCGGGAGTTGGGCTCCTTTTGCTGCGAGCCGAGGGCTTCTCCGCAGCAAATAATGCTCTGCGGTGTGTTGAGGGCTGTGGCACACTAGTAATACCACTTGAAGAGGCCCTTTGGTCATCCTGAAGGAGAGATGAAGCCAAGGGCTGTGGGTGACCCACGCGGCGTCCCGGGTCAAGGCGTCGGGACAATGGAATGCGGGTGGTTGCTAGACCAGGGTCGGCGTCATTATCACTGTCTTCAGCTTCCCTATCCTTTTCTGCGGCTGCCCTGCGTGCTTTTTTAGCTGCACTTTTCACCAACGATTGTTTATAGAAATATTTGCCCACTTTCAAGAGCGTACGGGCAGGCAAAGGGGAAGGTCCTGGGCTAGGGCTAGGCCTAGGCTGACATAGCAAAGATGGCGAGGGGGTAGGCCTAGGTTCTAGCACACTTGGAAGCTCAATGGCACCTTCCTGAAACACTTCCACATCAGGATCATCACTACTGTCTCCCCCCTCAAATAAATCGACATTATCGTCGTCTCCAAAGCCAACGAAATCGTCATCTTCGCTTGCACTTATAAATTGTTCTTTGTCCACCAAGCTTTCGCCACTGCTCTCTTCACTATCAAAAAGTTGTCGCTGTATAGCGCTATCACTCAACAAACGCTTAACTTTCTTTCGTTGAGCTTTCTTCTCGGTTGCAACAGGCGTTGAAGTTGCGAGCGGGGTAGCAGTGGGGCCCGCGGGAGGTTGCAGCGATTCGGGCACGTCGGATTTTTTTTTTCTTCAGTATAACTCGCTATGGCGGCCACGTACGAACTGATAACACTAGTAGTTGAGGCTTGGTGGCGCTGCGGTCGCTCCTGCAATGCAAAATTTGGCCGCACGAATTTTGAAGCACGCTTTCAAGCACAGGGATTTTAAGAGGACACCTGGGCACCTGCCCTTTTTTCGTGGTGTCATTTTAAAATGACACCCGGGCTGGAAGGGTTAAAACACCCCCAATTTTTTTTTTTTTTTTTTGCCCCTGGGCCATGCCAAATATCACTCCTCCACCTCCCCTCCTTCCCCACTTTCCTCACCTCCTTCAGTTATCACCTATTTTCCCTGTTATTCCCTTATTCTGTGGTCTATTTTCGTGCTAACATTAGCGAGTTGGTAGCAGGGCGTTGTGATCACTGTTACCAAGCGTGGGAAAGAGCGAGAGAGAGACTATTGCGTAACAGTGTCTCTCCAGACAAGGGGAGGAGAGGAGGGGAGGGGGGTTGCCTCAGCCATACATTATGTAACTCCCGGCCTGTATCGCCGATTTTGACCATCCAAACGCTGTTTCCACTTGTTTTATTGCTGTAACAGGTTAATACCTTTATAATCAACCTATAATAGGTGGGTGCCCAACCCCGAAAAGGGTTGAAATAGGGGAGCTATCCCCCCGCCAAAGGTGGCTTTCTAGGGCCTTTCCTAGCTGATGCTGAGAGGATTGGGTTCTAGTCATGTGGTGATGGGCTGGTCTATCAGAATGAGAACTGAGCAATCTCTGCTATACCCATAGCTTACTCTGACTGTTCCTTTTACTTATATATTTTCTAGATCTCAAGTGACGGCGTCTCTTCCGTGGATTGACCTCCCAATCTACCAAGATTGGAAGCCAAAGTGTCACATTTTTCCCTTGCCCCTCAACTTTCTCTTCATAATTGCTGAGGGGCACAGGGCCCTGGGTGGGGCTTTGGTTTCCCGGGCATTTCCGCACCCTCCTCAGCTCCCCGCCATGGAGTGGCTTCGGTCACCCAGGCTTTATTGTGGTCGGCGGGTAGGGTTCTGTGGGGGCGCTCGGTTATGGCCTTGGCCTTGCTCGGGGCCTTGGGGCTGTTCGGCCAGGCAGCTTGGGGAACAACAACAACAACAACCTATAATAGGTGCATATGGATAAGTATTAATGCTATTTATGGTAAAATAACGATGTTAGTGATGGGAACAGCTCAAATACGTGCGCACAGGTGTGGTGTCTCATACCCCCCATGTGCACGTCTTAGGTTAAAAGTAGCAAACACATATTCCACAAATTGTTCTATTATGACATAGGAACATAAGAAAACGGAAATCTGCATAAGGCCAACCGGCCCACAGAAGGCAGATCCCATTCACACCCAAACCATATAATTCATGACTATCCAGTTTATTACACTTGAATTTTTCTACCATTCCTGACCTAGGCTAATCACTGCACTGGACAATCTATTCCACACACCTACAACTACAGTGTTCCCAAACAAATGACAAATAAAAGTCCTTGGGCTGCGTACTATAGTCTGTTCATTCTAGGTTGGGTAGAAATCGTAGCCTATAAACCTCTCATAACTCAAAAAGGAATAAAGGGCCTAATCGAGCTAATATTTCTACCAAATAGGAAGACGTGGCTATGGAATATGCTCATTTGTTCTAACCCTTTTTTGAGTTACAGAGTTTAGAGTTTACAATTTTTGCCCAACCTAGAATGAACGGACTATACAAGGTGTCCCGCAAGTTTTGTAAAATACTTTCAGAAATTAAAGATGAATTAATTCTAAGTAAAATATGTTCTATAAACATACGCATTTTTAGGCGTCAGTGTTTGGTAATCAGTGATTTAAATTTGACGGTTACTGATCGAGGTGGTGTAGGGAGGGAGGATGGAGGGGAGAGCGATCAGTGTGCTGGTGCCCTTCGAGTAAGTCACCATAGCAAACGCGATAGGCCTCACGGAAGCAACCATAAAAACCTTCCAAAACACCCCAGGGGCTCTCAAAACAAAGGAATATATGTCATTATATGTGAGATAATTCCCCTCTAGTACTTTCTACCACTCATCCATATATTTCTCAC
This sequence comes from Paralithodes platypus, assembly GCA_032716605.1. NCBI lineage: Eukaryota > Metazoa > Arthropoda > Malacostraca > Decapoda > Lithodidae > Paralithodes > Paralithodes platypus. The sequence goes on from CM064582.1 coordinate 62,000,276, forward strand.
CACCCAATTCCCCACCTTTTTCCCCCTCTCCTCAATTATCATCTATTTTTCCTTTTAATTTAAAATTTATCGGTTATTTTTCGCGTGAATTTCTCTCCTGCGGTTACGAAGCACAAGTGGGTTGCATAAGAGTCGTTTTATAACATTGACACTGAATTCTTTCATTGCTAACTATGGCTTCATGGAAACAGGTTAAAATAACAAAATAGCCATGGTATGTCAGAGAACTCTGGGACGGTGCTCGGGGCCCAGTTCACTGCCCCCCAGCAAGAACCTGCTTGAAGTAGATTCCTTATTCTTACTTTTGACACTTACTTTTGCTGTTAACACGTTTGGCCTCCACTATGTCCCAAATGCTCCATCTCTCCTGCCTCGTTGGTAATTTTGATGCAGCGTGTTGTGGGTGGAACTCGGGTAGCCTGGTATTTTTCTGAGCTACCAGTCAAGTGTCCTCCTGAAGGTTTCTGGCGTTATTCCAGTGAAGTCTCTCAGGTCTTACAGTATACAGTTGAAGAGTCGAGTCCCATTTAATGTGAAGGTGTTATGTAATAGAATTATCACTTTTTGGGTGGTACAATTTAGTCACCTAATATCTAAAAATATGTCTGATGATGCAAACATGGGGAAGCAATGTAGGCCATTATTTGCTCCGGGCAATGTGCTTCTGCAAAAGTTTCATGTGTGTAGCTGGGAGGTTGTGTGTAGGTGGGAGGCTAAGTTCAACCTCTACGGTATATATTGCTCCCCTATGTACACTGATCATCTCTGGTGTAGGTACAGGAAAAGTGGATAGCCACCCTGTAAAAGTTGCAGTCTATCTCTATCTATTGCCTGACGCCGTGATCCCCGAAGGGGTGGCCACGAACGAACCGCCCCCATGCACCTCTGTCCCCAGTCAGTCGACGCCCCTCCCCCCAACCAGCACCGCCTTCGTTCATGTAGTTCCTCACTCCATCCTTCCACCTCATATTCGGTCTACCTCTCCCCCTCTGTCCCTCCACCTCGCTCTCGTACACCCTCTTAGTCATTCTCTCGCTTTCCATACGTTCCATATGGCCGAACCATCTCAAGTTGTTCCTTTTCACACTTTCCAGCACATCTACCTCCACACCACACCTCCTTCTTACTTCCTCATTAGTCTGTCTATCCCTCCATGTAACTCCGCACGCACTCCTTAAGTAATTCATTTCCACTGCTCTCACTCTTGGTCTGAGTCTCTCAACCAACGTCCATGCTTCGCTTCCGTAAGTCAGTGTCGGGATTACCACACTGTCATGCAAGGACTTCTTCACTTCCATACTGACCACCCTATTTCTTGTTACTGCTTTTAGCGTTCCTACAACCCTCTTCCCCTGTTGTACCCTCTCCCGCACTTCTTCATCCATAGTCCCATCTTTACTCAACACACTGCCCAGATACTTAAAAGAGTTGACGATCTCCATAGCCTGACCGTTCAGCTTCACCTCACACTCTGTGACTTCACCCCTTTCGAAGACCATAACCTTGCTCTTCCCCGTATTTACCTTCAAATTCCGTTTTTCGCACACTGTTCCAAACTCATTTACCAGACCCTGCAACTCCCATTCATTATCACTCATCAGAACTGTATCATCCGCAAACAGCAGTATAGGTAGCTTCCACTCAATTCCCTCCCTTTTCAGCGATACACCAACATCCACTGCTCTTGATAGTATTTCTTTCATAACTCCATCCATATATACAGTAAACAACCACGGGGACATCACACACCCCTGTTTCAAACCAACATTCAGGTCAAAGAACTCGCTCTGCTCACTCTCCACACGTACTGCCGCCTTTGCACCCTCATACATGCTCTTCACTGCTTTCAGCAACTTGCCCTCTACTCCGTATATTCTAAGTACTTTCCACAAACCTTCTCTATCCACTCTGTCATAGGCCTTCTCTAAGTCCATAAAGGCAACATACACCTTTTGTTTCTTCTCCAGATACTTCTCCACAACACAATTCATGGTAAAAATCTGATCTACACATCCTCTTCCCTTCCTAAAACCTCCCTGCTCGTCGCCTATCCATTTCTCCGTTCTCACTCTCACTCTCTCAATCACTACCCTACTGTATACCTTCCCTACTACGCTTAGAAGACATATTCCTCGGTGGTTACCACACACTTCTCTTTCCCCTTTGCCCTTATATAGGGGGACTATTATGCCAGTCTTCCAGTCATCGGGTGCACTCCCCTTCTCCCATGCTAGTTTGCACATTTTCCATACCCATTCTATCACTATCTCACCACCATACCTCAACATTTCCCCACACACTCCATCTGTTCCTGGTGCTTTCCCCAACTTCACTCTTTTCATGGCTTCCCACACTTCTGACCTCCTGATCCCCACCTCCTCCTCCACTACTTCTCTTCTTCTCCCTCCCATACCATATCCAGCTATGTTTGCTGGCTCTTCATTCCTTTCATTTAGCAACTCACTGAAGTACTCCCTCCATCTTTCTGCAGTCTACTTATCATATATACTGAAGCATTTCTCAGTCTTTAAATTTGTGTATTTATGAATGTGAATACTGTACTTGAACAGGAAAACACACCTTCACACCTGAAGATTAGAGATATCCTATAGTATCATAAAGCTGTTTCACATATTGATTCGATTATCAGGAACTTAACTACAACTTTAAGTTAGGAATTACTATAGTTAATAATTTATGCAATTGCAATAATTAATGCAATTTTCATAGAATGTGTGCAAAATGTGATTGAAGACAAAAACTATTAACCCTTTCACGCATTTATGACGCAGAGGTTGCCAGATTAGCAATAAGAAATAGCTCGAGTTCTCTCGCTCTTATAATCTCTCCAAAATTAGTTTTCTGCCCAAAGCTAACTCAAAGACAACTGCAGAGGTTGAAGTAACTAAACTAAAGGTTTCTAAATACCCCTGATGGTAACAAAGGCTTTAAAGTATCCCCAATAGGCTCAAAATCGCGTCATACTGTATGTCGGAGAGGGTTAAAATGTAAAGTTGCCCACATGAACTTGAATGTGCTCCGTAATTTTAATTTACGAATGGAATATTAGTATGATTGAATTAGAAATGATCGGTAAGGTTAGGTATCAGGAGTATCAATGATGAAATGCGTACTATCAGGCTTGGATGGTTTGGACATGTGGAGAGGATGGATGAACGGTAAGGATGTAGTATTCAGGCCTACCGCTTTCCTTGTTTACACTACTTGCATGCTCGTTACCGTGTTCCCGTCTATTTTGACTGCTGTGGAATACAATAATAGGTTGAGGGGGTCTTTGCTCCCCTCACCTCCCCACGAATTATTTTCATCATATATATATATATTGCCAGCAGGGGCAAATAAAAGAAAAAAATAGCTGTCAAAATAGACGGGAACATAACCGCGAGCGCACGACCTATGTAAACATGACAACCTGAAGTGACCTCTTAACGGCACCATACTATTTTTGCCGCCTTAACAATGACTCCTAATTACAATTTACAATTTTTACAATCACATCCGAACTGCGTCTGATGCGGAAATTCGCCCCCAATTGTTTTTGGGCGCGGCCCGGGCGAGATTCGATCTCGGTCCCGCCACGTCGGAGGCGAGCGCTCTGATCACTACACCAAGAGAAGTACTCCACTTGGCATGATAGCTCAAGCAGATTTCCGCATCTAATTCAGTTACAGACACTTTGCCACAATCCAGGCATTACATCACTTTATCGTCCAGGTAGCGAAGACTCTGAGCGAGCGTAAGCAAGCGAGGCACATGTCTGAGCGTGTCAACTATAGCGAGGCTCCGAGACACAATCACCAGCGACATCCTTATTTCCGTCAGTTGCCGGGTCACACATCACGGCGAGGAGGCAGTGCGGGAACCACCCCATCTGCTACCATACCTCACCAACGAACCGGGGTCACTGGGACAACATCTGCGAGAATTTCTGAGAGCTCTGGCCTTAGCAACTGTTGTAGCCAACCAGTTAAGGCAAGCCAGTACACCATGGGGATTTACTTAGCCTATAAATCCCCATGGTGATTTATAGGCTACTTAGGATTTACTTAGCCTATAGTGGTGATGGGCTGGTCTATCAGAATGAGAGTTGAGTGATCTCTGCCATACCCATAGCTTACTCTGACTGTTCCTTTTACTTATATATTTTCTAGATCTCAAGTGACGGCGTCTTTTCCGTGGATTGACCTCCCTACTGCCAACCCTGGCAGATTGGGAGCCAAAGCGTCACATTTTTCCTTTGTCCCTCAACTTTCCCTTTATAATTGCTGAGGGGCACAGGGTCTTGGGTGGGGCTTTTGTTTCCTGGGCGTTTCCGCACCCTCCTCAGCTCCCCGCCTTTGAGTGGCTTCGGTCACCTGGGCATTATTAGTGGTAAGCTGGGAGGGTTCTGTGGGGGCGCTCGGTTATGGCCTTGGCCTTGCTCGGGACCTTGGGGCTGCTCGGCCAGACAGCCTGAGGAACAGCAACAACAACAAACTTAGCCTATATGTACAGCACCCCAACTAAGCCTCTCAGATATCCCTTTACAGCTGCCACCAGTGAAGTGACCTCTTAATGGCACCATACTATTTTTGCCACCTTAACAATGACTTACAATTACAATTTACAATTTTTACAATCACATCCGAACTGCGTCTGATGCGGAAATTCGCCCCCAAATGTTTTTGGGCGCGGCCCGGGCGAGATTCAATCTCGGTCCCGCCACGTGGGAGGCGAGCGCTCTGACCACTACACCAAGAGAAGTACTCTACTTGGCATGATAGCTCAAGCAGATTTCCGCATCTAATTCAGTTACAGACACTTTGCCACAATCCAGGCAATACAAACCGTACGCCCGGATAGTACATTCTTCCCGGATGAACTAAGTTGGGTGAAAAGATGCAAGTCCATGAATGTGAAGGGAGCTGCGCCATGGGGCAGACCAAGAAAGACGTGGGATCGGACCTTCCGGTCTGATCATAAATAAAGGAACCTTACAAGTGAGTCAGCCCTTAACCCGGGAACTGCAGGAAGACTCTTAAGAGTTCCCCCGGCGGACTGCGGGAAGACTCTTAAGAGTAAGGGAAAAAAAAAAAAAAATAGATTTAAAACACCCCAAAAAAAAAAAAAAAAAAAAAAAAAAATTATTTATTTATTTTTTATTGCCCCTGGGCCATGCCAAATATCACTCCTCCACCTCCCCTCCTTCAGTTATCACCTATTTTCCCTGTTATTCCCTTATTCTGTGGTATATTTTCGTGCTAACATTAGCGAGTTGCAAGCAGGGCATTGTCATCACTGTTAGCAAGCGAGTGCAAGAGAGAGAGAGAGTATCGATCGACAGTCTCTCTCCAGACGTGGGGAAAAGTGGAAAGGAGGTTGCCTCAGCCATACATTATGTAACTCCTGGCCTGTATCGCCGATTTTGACCATCCAAACGCTGTTTCCACTTGTTAGGTTAATACCTTTATAATCAACCTATAATAGGCGCATGTACTTACACTAGTTGTACTTACAGTAGTTGTATTTGCGGGAGTGAGCATGCTCGTTAATTCCCGCCTCCTAAGATATGTTTGTCATACCGTGCTTTGAAACTATGCACTGATGGTGCAGACACTACTTCGGCTGGCAATTTGTTCCACCCACTAATCGCGTTGGTAGGATTCCAGGTAGTTCACCCATTTGTCCCTTATTAATCCTTCCAGAATCTTCATGAGGATGCTCAATAGTGATACAGGTCTATAGTTCAGTGGTTTATCTCTGCTTCCTCCCTTAAATATAGGAATAATGTTTGCTCTTTTCCATTCTGTAGGTACAATCCCTGTGTCCAATGATTTGGTCATTATATCATATAACGGTATACTCAGTTCCTTGGCATTTTCTTTAATAATCCAGCCTGCTATTTATGGTAAAATAACAATGTTAGTGATGGGAACAGCTCAAATACGTCAGCACAGGAGTGTGGTGTCTCATACCCCCCATGCGCACTTCAGAGGTTAACAGGGTTGGCTGGAACGCCGCCGAAAAGACTGGAACCGCACTCAGTGTGGTGCACTTGGTCCTTAAATTTGTGTATGTAAAAATAAATATGTTTTATTGTACAGTAGTTAACCAATAAGACCAATTAACAGATTTATAGCAAATTATTCTTGTAAATCAATCATACTATGTGAACTTTCATGCATAAAACTAGTGAGTGGATACAAATTTATGTGGACAACTTTACAGAACTCAATAATGTGTATCTACTGTATATACTGTAGTGTATCTATTGCCAGACGCCTTTCTCCTCTTTATGAGGGTGGCTATGCACAGAATACTCCCAAGCAGACCTATCCCCTAAGAGAAGGACATCTTGTGCAAGTTTACTGAAGGACTTACAGGATTGACCACTCAATATAAGGTCCCTCCCACTCCACTTTTAGCACTATGTTTCTACAATAGTGTGCGGCTAGTCCACCCACAGGTTACCAACCAAGGCTGACGAGTCCCATTCACCCAAAATTTTATAAGGTTGTCTCCCCTATATGGGTTGCCGACCAAAGCTAACGAGTCTTATCCACCCGGTTCTAGAATGTCATACCATCATATAGTTTGATTTTGGTGGTCCATAAATAGATTAATGTATATCTATTTTTTTTTAACCCCTTATGACCGTCAGCCTTGGTCGGCAACCTGTCTAGGGGAGTAAACCTTATACAAATCAGTACTGCTATCTTAGGGTGAAGCAGGTTAGTGGATGGATTAGCCGCACACCACTGTAGAGAAATAGTGCTAATAAATACATAAAAGGCCTCGGAGTCAGACGGACCCTAATTTGAGTGGTCAATCCTGAAAGTCCTTCAGTAAACTGGCATGGGTTGTCCCTCTTACAGGCGATAGGTTTGCTTTGGGGCATTTTGTGTATGGCCACCCCCATTAAGGGGAGTAATGCGTCTGGCAATAGATAGATAGATAGATGACCGGGCATAATTGCCCGAAATTACCTTCATTCCCTGCTCCTTTTCATGCATAAGCAAGAGCCAAAGCATAATACGATTATACAGTATGTCCGTGAAAGTACAATGATAGAGCTTTCCAATGACTCCTGAATCAATTCCCTATGACGTCTGGTTATCTTGCAATGATATTGCAAACATAGGCAAAAAAAAAAAAAAATTGTTAATGTTTTTGCCATGTATAAACGCTCCAGTGAGACCAGACATGGCTCAAAATGGCGGCCGTCATATGACAGGCACTAGACAGGAGTTAAAATCTGTGACTAGATTTATTTTATGATTATTATTTGTATCGTGGTATAGTTGCATTGAAAATAGTTTGTTGAACATCAAAACAGTGCAATTACAGGCTTCTTAAATTTGTTAACAAATAATTGTTGTACTGTCCTCATGGTATGTGCCTGTGTCTATACATACATGCTGTCCTCATCTTACCTTACAATACTTACTAGGCTTATTATTATTATAATCTAAGAGCTCAAATATTGAATTAATACATTGTACAGTCAGGGACTTGAGCGACATTGATTCACAGACAAAAGTTGCACTTTTTTCTTAGTCCCAAATAAAACCCAAATCAGAGGATAATTATTGAGTGAAGCAGTTAATCGGTTACATATGGTGCAGTTTGAACTATAGGAACATGATTCACTGTTTTATTGACCTATTATCCATTGATTCAAGTTTAGTTTAGAAACAAGAAAGGGACGTCACTTCTATCCGTGCAATGTACTATCGCATTAGTCCCCGACTGTACCTACAATAATTATCTAGGAATATCTTACAATTATCGGGAATAAGAAAATGAATACAGAAATTATAAAGTATATTAGTTATCTACCATATGAGTTATGATCACTACATCCTTACAAATACAATACTGTACAAAGGAAAGCAAGCAGTATGTTTATGGTAGGATACAGATAGAGTAAGGTTGGACTGCCACAGAATGTGATGTGAGAGGCTGTGATCATGAATTAGGAACTAGGTGTTCAAACCTGGCTAGATCTGTCTGTGACCTTGGTGACATAGGCCTCTACCAACTGTACCAAGTGGCTAGATCTGTCTGTGACCTTGGTGACATAGGCCTCTACCAACTGTACCAAGTGGCTAGATCTGTCTGTGACCTTGGTGACATAGGCCTCTACCAACTGTACCAAGTGGCTAGATCTGTCTGTGACCTTGGTGACATAGGTCTCTACCAACTATACCAAGTGGCTAGATCTGTCTGTGACCTTGGTGACATAGGCCTCTACCAACTGTACCAAGTGGCTAGATCTGTCTGTGAACTTGGTGACATATGGTAGTAATGGCTACCAGATGTTGGAATACAGTAATAATATCTGCACAATGTTTGAATATGGCAACTGTCTGCTAGGTGAAATAATAATAATGTTAAAATATGGCAAAAATATCTACCAGATGTTGGCAATTGTAATGTCTGTTAGAAGGTGAAAACAGTAAGGTCTGCCATATGTTGGAATATGTTTATATCTGCTGGATGTTGATAATAGTAAGGTCTATCAGATCTTAGATATTGTAATGTCTGCCAAATGTTGGAATATGGTAATACCTGCCAGATATTGGAATATATTATTTTGTCTGCCAGATGTTGGAATATGATAATGTCTGGCAAATGTTGGAATATGGAAGTAATGTCTGCTATATGATGAAAAGGTCTGCCAGATGTTGGAAATTGCATAGATGTCCATCAATGTTGGAATTTGGTATTGACTGCCAAATGTTGGCAAATATTCCTATATGTTTCCAACATCTGGCAGATACTTCAATACAGTGCACTCCCGTTATCCGCGCTCCCAGTATCCGCGGACACCCATAAATATCCCATTACTCGCCATCTGCGCAAAAAAACAGGAAAATACCAGCTATTCGCGGATTTGAATCAGGCGGGTTGTTGCGCATCACGATTCTTGATTTGGTCGGCCATCTTAAATTCTTGCGTGACGTCAACACAGTGGCCCAGCTGAGCTATAAAAAAAAATAGCTCAGCTGGGCCCATAAAGTACCCATTTCCCCCCCCAATATATCCAATAAATACTTATTATTTGAGGAGAATACTTATTAATACATGTTATGAGGAGATTACTTATCACACAAACTTAATTGAAATAAGTCATTATAGCCTAGCCTATTCATCGCCATAATTTAACTGCTTTCGTCCGACAGCGTCGGTAGGTTTGACCGATGTTTGCTCTTTGTTTTTATTGTCCCGGGCATTTATTTACATCATGATTACCACCAGGCCCACTGTTCCTATCACTGAATGTTCTAAAGGTCCTAATAAATGCGGGAAATACGAGGTTCGTGCAGAAAAAAAAATTGTAAACAGGTGGTTTTCAACTTTTCCAACACTAGGCTGAGCTGCTATTTTTTTTTTTTTATAGCAGCTCACAGCCTAGTGTTTGAAAAGTTGAAAACCACCTGTTTACAAGTTTTTTTCTGCACGAACCTCGTATCTCCCGCATTTATTAGGGCCTTTAGAACATTCAGTGATAGGGACAGTGGGCCTGGTGGTAATCATGATGGAAATAAATGCCCGGGACTATCAAAACAAAGAGCAAATGCCGGTCAAGCCTACCGATGCTGTCAGACGAAAGCGGTTAAATTATGGCGATGAGTAGGCTAGGCTGATCCACCTGGTGAACAAGCCTACGTCTTTTCTATCCTAAATGACCTAGAGCAGTTAGTTCAGCAACCCACCCGTATCCCGGATCGCATCGGAGATCGGCCCAACATTCTTGACCTGTTTCTAACTTCTAACCCTTCCTCTTATACTGTCGATCTTTTCTCTCCTTTGGGCTCCTCCGACCATAAACTTATCTCTGTCACCTGTCCTATCTCTCCAGTACAGCCACCCGATCCTCCTAGCCGGCGGCGCTTGTGGCACTTTGGCGCTGCCGACTGGGAGGCTCTTCGGCAGTACTTCTTTGATTTCCCATGGAATGATTTCTGCTTCCATGGCCGAGGACCCTCGGAGAGTGCTGAACGCATTACCGAGGTAATCCTATCGGGCATGGAAGCATACATTCCATTCTCTTTCTCTCAGACTAATGCTAAAAAATCTTGGTTTACTCACGCCTGTTCTACTGCTGTCCGCAATAAGGAGGAAGCATTCAAACGGTACCGACGCCTTAAAACTCAAGACTCTCATTCTTCATATGTTTCTGCCCGGAATCAAGCCAAATCTGTTCTTCGACTTGCCAAACACTCTTTCATCAATAATAAATGCACTGAACTATCCAACTCTAGCTCTTCCCAAGCTTTCTGGCATCTAGCCAAAAACCTCTCCAACAATTTCTCTTCCTCGTCTTTCCCTCCCCTTTCCCACTCTGATGGCACAACCATCACTTCTTCCTCTGACAAAGCTAAACTCTTCGCTCAAACTTTTGCTAGAAACTCCACCTTGGATGATTCCGGTGCTATTCCTCCCTCTCCGCCCTCCTCTCTCTTACTTATGCCTAATATCCTAATCTCTTCTAAAGATGTACTTTCTACCCTCTCTGGGCTTAACACTAATAAGGCGTACGGTCCGGACGGTGTTCCTCCTGTTGTTCTCAAAAACTGTGCTTCCGTGCTGACTCCCTGCCTAGGCAAACTCTTTCGTCTCTGTCTATCCTCTAACGTCTTCCCTTCATGCTGGAAGTTTGCTCACATCCAACCTGTCCCAAAGAAGGGTGACCGCTCTCAACCCTCCAACTATCGTCCAATTGCTCTTATCTCTTGTCTTTCTAAAGTTTTTGAAACTATTCTTGCTTCCAAATTTCTTAAGCATTTCTCTTCTCATAATCTGCTCTCAGATCGCCAGTATGGCTTCCTTAACCTCTGAAGTGCGCATGGGGGTAATTGGAAACGTCCCCCTGTGCCGACGTATTTGAGGTGTTTCCGTCACTAAAATATTCATTGTGCCATTAATAGCATTAATACTTATCCATATGCACCTATTATGGGTTGATTATAAAGGTATTAACCTGAAACAACAATAAAACGAGTGAAAACAGCGTTTGGATGGTCAAAATCGGAGATATAGCCCGCGAGTTGTATAATGTATGGGTGAGGCAAGCTGCTTTCCCGCCAATTTCCCCCAAGGCCACTGAGACACAGTCGATCGATACTCTCTCTCTCTCTCTTGCACTCGCTTGCCATCAGTGATGACAACACCCTGCTTGCAACTCGCTAATGTTAGCACGAAAATATACCTCAGAATAAGGGAATAACAGGGAAAATAGGTGATAACTGAAGGAGAGGAGGAAAGTGGGGAAGGAGGGGAGGTAGAGGACTGAGATTTTGCATGGCCCAGGGGCCAAAAAAAAAAAAAAAAATAAAAAAAAAAAAAAAAAAAAAATTCGATGTCAAAAGTTGATTTTTTTTTTCACTCACTCATAAGAGTCTCCCCGCAGTCCGCCGGGGGAACTCTTAAGAGTCTCCCCGCAGTTCCCGGGTTAAGGGTCGCTCTACTGGTGATCTTCTTTCATATCTTACTAACTCTTGGTCATCCTCCTTTCGGGACTTCGGTGAGACTTTTTCTATTGCACTAGACATATCGAAAGCCTTCGATAGAGTCTGGCATAAATCTTTAATTTCTAAACTACCCTCCTTCGGTTTCTATCCCTCCATCTGTGCCTTTGTCTCTAATTTCCTTTCCGGCCGTTCCATAGCCGCGGTTGTGGACGGCCATTGTTCACTTCCTCACCCTATAAACTCCGGTGTTCCTCAGGGCTCTGTCCTATCTCCTATTCTCTTTCTAATTTTTATAAATGATCTCCTTAACTGTACCTTAATTCCCATCCATTCATACGCAGACGACTCAACCTTGCACTACTCAATTAGTTTTTCAGAACGCCCCAGCCAGCAATCCCTCAACGACAAACGTAATGAAGCCATAGAACTCTTAAATTCTGATCTAAATACTATTTCCAATTGGGGCAGAGAAAACCTTGTTAACTTTAATGCTTCCAAAACCCAATTTCTCCATCTATCTACCCGTCAGGATCTCCCAGCGGACTATCCCTTATTCTTCAACAATACAAAAATCAACCCTTCATCTTCTCTCAATATTCTTGGTGTCTCTTTTTCTTCTGCTCTCATTTGGAAGGACCATATTACCAGTCTTGCTAAGGCAGCCTCCCAGAAGCTGGGTGTGCTCAACCGCCTTAGGGGGTTCTTTTCCCCTGCACAGCTTCTTGCTCTGTACAGGGGCATAGTGCGCCCTTGTATTGAGTATTGTTCACATGTGTGGGGAGGTTCCTCTCACACTGCTCTCCTAGACAAAGTTGAAAGGAAGGCCTTTCGTATCATTAACTCCCGTCCACTCACCAACTCTCTGCAATCTCTCTCTCTCCGCCGCAATGTTGCATCTCTCTCGCTATTCTATCACTACTATAATAATCAGTGTTCCTCAGAGCTATCCCAGTGCATACCACCTCCTTTACGTAGGGCACGTGGTACCCGTCTTGCAACTCAATCCCACCCCTACTCTGTGCAACTCTCCAACCCAAGAGTGAAACGTTACTCTCAAACTTTCTTCTACTCAACAGCTGAGCTCTGGAACTCTCTCCCAGAATCAGTCTTTCCCTCTTCCTATGACTTAAATTGCTTCAAACTCCGTGTGTCCAGGCATTTTGGCTCGAACGTCCCTTGATTTTGGCCCTGTCACTCTTTCAACTATGGGGGAGGCACTCGCTATAGGCAGTTATGCCTTTTGCCTCCCTCAATCACATAGAAAAAAAAAAAAAAAAAAAAAAAAAAAAAAAAAAAAAAAAAGGCTATAATGACTGATTTCAAATAAAGTTTGTGTGGTAAGTAATCTCCTCATAACATGTGTTTATAAGTATTCTCCTCAAATAATATGTATTTATTAGATATATTTGGGGGGAAATGGGTATTTTATGGGTGACTGGACGAATGTGGAACAAAGTGTGGTACCGTCACTGACGATACCACACTGTTCCACATTTGTCCAGGTCCATCACCGTATCTGTTTAATCATTTGGTCCATATTAATGTCATAAAGTAGGTCAAAATAATGGTTTAAGGGTTCAAGATGGCCGAGTCTGGTACGACCTAAGCCTATTTCCCATTGAAACCTATGTTAAACACTGCCCATGTATCCGCGAAGCCACGTATATACGGAAGGGGGCTGGTACGACCTAGGCGCGAATACCGGGAGTGCACTGTATTATAAAAATTGGCACAAATTGCATTATCAACTCTGCGTAAGCAGAGTTTGGTATCGCCCCCCCGTATAGTGGGTACCACACGAAAAAAAATTATGTCGTCGTTGTCGTCGTCGTCCGTCTGTCTCGGAACTCCTCCTAGACCGTTGGACGGATTTTCACCAAATTTCACACAAACATTTGTTGCGTGAATGCAAACGTCAGTCAAAAAAGATTTTTTGAATTTATGCAATAGTTATGATTTTAGGTCCAAATTATGGTTTTGCCCCCCCCCAGCAATGATGGCGTTCTGGGAGCGAAAACATCTCGCTACGTATTTGCTAGGTTAAGTTAGTTTAGTTGGCATTAGAAGTGATGGTAGTAATATTTGGATTTATGGTGATAGTAGTGATAATGGTGATAATTGTAGTGATGATGGTTGTAGTTGTATTGATGATGATGACAGTAGTGATGATGATGACAGCAGTAGATATGATGGTGACAGTAGTAGTAATGATGGTCATAATAGTAGTGATGATGGTGACAAGTAATGATGATAGTTGTAGTGATAATAATGACAGTAGTGATGATGGTGTGAGTATTAGTGATGATGGTGAGTAGTAGTGAGGATGGTGAAATTTGTAGTGATGATGACGATAGTTGTGGTGATGAAGTTCATAGTAATGGTGATGATGGCAGTAGTAGTGATGATGGTGACAGTAGAATAAATTATAGTAATATTTGTGACAGTAGTAATCTATCTATCTATCTATTGCCTGACGCCGTGATCCCCGAAGGGGTGGCCACGAACGAACCGCCCCCATGCACCTCTGTCCCCAGTCAGTCGACGCCCCTCCCCCCAACCAGCACCGCCTTCGTTCATGTAGTTCCTCACTCCATCCTTCCACCTCATATTCGGTCTACCTCTCCCCCTCTGTCCCTCCACCTCGCTCTCGTACACCCTCTTAGTCATTCTCTCGCTTTCCATACGTTCCATATGGCCGAACCATCTCAAGTTGTTCCTTTTCACACTTTCCAGCACATCTACCTCCACACCTCCTTCTTACTTCCTCATTAGTCTGTCTATCCCTCCATGTAACTCCGCACGCACTCCTTAAGTAATTCATTTCCACTGCTCTCACTCTTGGTCTGAGTTGGTTGAGAAACCAACGTCCATGCTTCGCTTCCGTAAGTCAGTGTCGGGATTACCACACTGTCATGCAAGGACTTCTTCACTTCCATACTGACCACCCTATTTCTTGTTACTGCTTTTAGCGTTCCTACAACCCTCTTCCCCTGTTGTACCCTCTCCCGCACCTCTTCATCCATAGTCCCATCTTTACTCAACACACTGCCCAGATACTTAAAAGAGTTGACGATCTCCATAGCCTGACCGTTCAGCTTCACCTCACACTCTGTGACTTCACCCCTTTCGAAGACCATAACCTTGCTCTTCCCCGTATTTACCTTCAAATTCCGTTTTTCGCACACTGTTCCAAACTCATTTACCAGACCCTGCAACTCCCATTCATTATCACTCATCAGAACTGTATCATCCGCAAACAGCAGTATAGGTAGCTTCCACTCAATTCCCTCCCTTTTCAGCGATACACCAACATTCACTGCTCTTGATAGTATTTCTTTCATGACTCCATCCATATATACAGTAAACAACCACGGGGACATCACACACCCCTGTTTCAAACCAACATTCAGGTCAAAGAACTCGCTCTGCTCACTCTCCACACGTACTGCCGCCTTTGCACCCTCATACATGCTCTTCACTTACATTACAGTAGTAATGATGATGGTTATAGTAGTAGTGATGATGTTAACAGTAGTAATGATGATTGTAAGATGGTGGTGATGATATTAGTAATGATGGTTGATAGTTGTAGTATCAATGATGATAGTAGTGATTAAGATGCTAGTGATGATGGTGAGAGGAGTAGTGATAATTGTAATTGTAGTAATGGTGATGATGACAGTACTCGTGATGATTGTGGCAGTTGTAGTGATGATGGCAGTTGTAGTGATGATGGCAGTAGTAGTGATTATGTTGATTGTGATTGATGATGGTATTAGTAGTGATGATGGTAACCCATCGCAGAGTTGGGTATGCCGTTTTGATTTTGGGCAAAACGGCACGTCTACTTTATTGTAAAATCTGGCTGATATTATAACCATATTCCAACATCTGGCAGACAGTACAACATATTCATAATTGCTGAGGGGCACAGGGCCTTGGATGGAGCTTCGGTGTCCCGGGCATTTCCGCACCCTCCTCAGCTCCTCGCCTGGGAGCGGCTTCGGTCACCTGGGCTTTCTTAGTGGTAAGCAGGGAAGGTTCTGTGGAGGGGCTCGGTTGTGGCCTTGGCCTTGCTCGGGATTTTGGGGCTGTTCGGTCAGACAGCCTGAGCAACAACAACATCTGACAGACATCATAAAAAGGTTGCAACATATCACTGACATTATATACTACAGTACTACATCTGGCAGGCATTGATACCGTATTCCAACATCTTGCAGACATTACTACACTATTACAATATCCAGTGGACTGCAGTGAGTACAGAATAATATTGAAGCAATTAACTATATGGCATCAATAGTGTTAATGGGCAGCACCCCTGGTGACACTAAATGGCATCAACATAGTTTCGCGCCAAGCAAACAAATTTTCCATGGTGCATTAGCTGCCCTATCGGACTTGTGATGAACTAAGCTCCATCCCCATCCCCTTCTACACTCCACCAAGCCTCTCCTTACTCCCCCCACCACCAACCATCTTCCCTTCCCCCTACTTCTCACGTGATTGCACAAATACGTACACACACAAGTATAGATCGATTTCTCCTCCCACACATATATATGCACACTTGCTCAAGGAATGGATTTGTTGCTTCGCTGTGATAAACAGAGAACAGAGCAACATAGAATGATGGGGGGGTTTCCTTATTCTCAAGCATTATACTGAGGTATTTGATTTAGTAATATATTCATAATATGTATGGAGTTACAAGATTTATAAACAAGGAGTTTGCACGCCAAATTACGGTTTTGACAACCCGTAAGGGAAGGAAGGAAAAACGAATATTTATTGGTGGCTCCTGGAGTCAATGACGTAAGTGCCTATGTTAATATGGCCTCGTTCCGGGCTCCTGTGAGCCCGGGTTTCACCTAGATACGGCGGTCGAGAACCAAGATCATCATAGGGGGTACCCCTTAATCATTCCTACGGTACGTCATTGGGACGGAGCCACTGAAAAGTAGGAAGTAAAAGAAAAGAATTAGCACAGTTTGAACACACCGCGCCTATGCGCGCTTTGATCTTCCTCTGTTTCCCATACACTTGCTAGTTATCTGTCCCTCCCAGGGACTTCCCCAAATATAATATCAAGTTGAGCATGTGTATGGGAAGGGGATGGTGGGAGGGCACTTTTCGTCATCGACTCCAGGAGCCACCAATAAATATTAGTTTTCCTTCCTTCCCTTACGGGTTGTCAAAACCGTAATTTATTGGTGGCTCCTTACGTCAATGACGTAAATGCCTAGAATATCATGACCGGTGGAGGGACCTACATATGCTCATCACGCTAAACCGCGAGAATCTATTAGGAAGACCAACCGAAAACTGTGACATGTGTCTAATTATAAGAGTATAGCAGTAAGAAAAAGATGGATAAGGCGGGTACCATTAAAGAAGCCTTATCTCGGAAAGACAGAACTACTGAGGCGTGAATATTGATAATTGTATATCACAAAATTAAAATTAAAATAAAGTCATGCATTTATAGTTGCAATAACGTATAGATATTGTTATGTAACAGATCTAGCGCAGTAATAGCACTCTTGTTATCCATCCCGGATTGTGTGTGTCCTGCCAACTTGTCCTGGACGTAATATGCACCCCCCCCCCCCCTTTTCATTTAAGGTGACAGGTAGGACGCACTTTCTATTACCTTACACCCTGGTGATAAGGCCTTGAATAAACATAACCATCTGCTATTGACTTTGGGGGGCATCATGCTGTTCTAAAGCTATGTTTGGTAATTTGGGACGCCTCCAAATGTACCGACAAATATATGGCTAGGGACGCATTGCTAGAGGACCGACAGGCCCGTCTGAGTTATATCTTCCCCTGAGAAAAAAACATTTAGGAAAACTTATGGTAGCGGACCATATGTGCCTATCATGGGATTTTGCGATCACCTGAGGTTCAGCTTCCTTAATTATCTTTGCAAAAGGGGTGTTAACACTTTCTTTCCCCACCTTATTTGACCATCATGGGGGAAGCACAATTGTGTCTTCCTCCTAGGAATAATAGACTTAGAGTAGGTATATAGTGCATTAACAGGGAATAGAGCATGGGGTATCTTTGCTCTTGTCAAGGCAGGAATAGAGAAAGGTGTGGGGAGATGTTCCTGGTGTTCCTTGTTGTGCTTACTCTGGTGTAGTAACAATATGTACAGAGTTATTGTTAGTAGCAAAACTAGATAGACCTTGTCATGGATGTCAGATCTGAACCCCATTGGCCAATACGCACTTATTAAGTTTCTTGTCATATGTGGTCTCACAGAAGACGGTCTAGACTTTGATAAAGTTAGGTCCTTCGAGATTGACCATTGAGGAAGCGAATGGCGATTTGGGGCTCTGAGCTTAACACAAGCCTGCATAACAAACCCTGTTGGTCTTTCTGGGGCAGAGGTAAACTAGTACGCGTCAAGATGGGTTTCTTCATGACGATACGTGGTTTATAAGTGTGTTAATTGTAGCTCTTTTAAAGTCAAATAGGAAATTTAGGTGCTTCAGCGACCAGGCAACCGATGGAGACTGCTGGTTTTGGACCTGCACTCCAAGGTGTATATTGTTTCAAGCTTGAACTATCCTTTCTTAGAGTTGACGCTGTGTATTGACTAGTGAGTGTATCTGTGACTTCCTTGTCGCAGGATGGTAGCCACTTGGATTAGAGGATGTCCATATCGCAAGTGTTATATTTATTAGTGGCCCCTCCATCATTGACGAACATGCCTATTACATAAGGCATCCTCTTCAAACACTAATCCGCCGTAGTTTGAATCTACCGCGCAGAGCATTTAAAAACTGAGGAGCCTTCATCATGAGCGCACGCGACCTCACTCATGGCTTCAGTCATTATGAATTGGGTTCTCACTACGAAAAAACTTCGTAAAAAATAAAAACAAAAAGAAAATAAGAATAACTATCTAATAAGCTTTCCATCATATCGTGGATGTACTTGTGTGGATTTCTGACCAGACGCTGATTCAGGCGTCATTCCTCCTTCTCTGCTCTGCGCTCAGCCTGCCCGGACGTGTCTCCCCACGTTCCGCTGGTTCCGCATTTGCTGCGTCCCTAGTGAGTTTTTTCTCATTTGTTTACTCCGGGATGTATCGAGTAAGGTTAGGATATGCGTAGCAGGAGTGTCCTGGGCTGGTTGCCCGCAGTGCAGTGTATTTTGGGTCGTGTGTTTGGGGCATCTATTTCGGATGTACCCTCGTGGTCCTGTTGTGGACATGTGAACTTTTTCACAGTTAGTTAGCTTGTGTTGCAGGGGGCTTTCATTACGCACTAGTTATTGCTGCCTTTTATTTTTCTGATGAGGTAAGCTTTGCTTTCTGACGTTCCCTTTGTATTTTTCTTCACTTGGTGAAGTTTTTTCTGGGTCCCGAGTCAGTCTTCCCTTTGCCGGAAGTTATTGCTACAGTGGTGTGTTGGCGGTGGTTCCTGTTGTGATATTTTCAGTGTTTTATGTATATTTCAACATTTCGTATGCCGTCTACTCAGGCCTAGCCAGCCGCTCGTAGCTTTGCCACATGTACAAGTGTTATTGTTTATTATTTATAAATATGCCCTACTGTGTCATGTGTATCCGGGTTTTAGTTGTGTATTGGCTATTTCCTCGGACTATGTTTGTTTCCTGGTTTAGTTGTGTATTGGCTAATTCCACGGATTATTGTGTGGACTTAGGTTAGTCGTGCGTGGCTTCCTTCGTGTCCGTTGTACGTTCAGATGGTGTCTGTTCGGGGTGGGTTTTCCTTCCGGCGAGTTTTTTCTCGGTTTCACCATGAAAAAACCCGGCCGAGAGCCGTGTTGGGCCACACGTGGTTTTAACACAGGCTGGTGTCCCCGGCGATGAGGTGTCTGTGGCTCGCCAGGACTGCGTCTCTGTTGGTACCTGGTTTCAGGCTCCCTTTGATTCCCGGCGGAATGGCTGTACCCATCTATAAATACGTTGTTCATGCGAACTTACATACGTTATGTAGTTTTTCTACCAGGTTTTACAAAACCACATGAAAAACCTAGCTGTTGTTAAGGGCTTTCCTCCCCGGCGATCTTTTACAAAGAAGTGGGGACAGGAACTTATGGGGTTAAAGTTTTGTCATCTCACCCGGCGGGTGTACCTTGGTAGGGTGGGACGAACAACTAAGGCATTTAGTTCATTAACCAATCCATTTTTAAGTGATACTATATGTATCGCCGCCTTTATACTTACGGCGATTGAAGGTTCTATTAGGGTTAACATCGTTTTTCACACCCGGGGGGTGCTCCTAGGTGGAGGAAATAAGGAATTTACAATTCAATTTCGATTTAACCACTTAATTTAGTGATACAATTAGGTATCGCCGCCTTCAACCTTACGGCGATCTTTTTGTGACAATTCGTTAGAAATCAGATCTCGTGTCAGCCTGCCCTGTGTTATTCTACTAAAATATTTCAAGGGCCGGCGTCTTTATGGGGGGTTGTTTTTGTTCCAAAATGGAATCTTGAGACAGTCACCACCAGGAAGACTATAATCGCCATGCTGGACAGTTATATTATGTCAGAGGGTATTCTTCACTTTCTTCAAAAGATTTGTTTAGATATTCTGAACCCCGCCGCATAGCGAGCTGTGATCGTTGTGTCATTACATCTCGTTATCCAGTGGGTTATTAACACTTGTGTGCGAACATGTTGGGTTAACCTTATGAGCATTAATTCCTGGAAATTTTCTTTTTTTTTCCAGAGCTGGGCTCCGGCGGACCAATACAGACCCGGCGGTAGTTTTCCCCACCAGTCTCTGTCATGGCTACCTTAGCCCCAGTCTTTGCTTTATGCACTACCCCTGCTTGTGCCGGTATCCCTATTTTTGCGCATACTCTTTGCATAAGGTGTGTTAAATGTCTAGACCGTTCAAGGGGTCTCTGGGTCATGCGTAATTGTTCTTTTTGCTCCCAATTAGCTGTAAAGGTCCTTTGTGACAATGATAAGACCGCGGAAGTAGCGCTGAGAGAAGTAAGGCAACAAATGGCGGCCTATACTACGATTGTTGCGCATAAATCACTTCAATGTGACAACGTCCCTCTTTGGGATAGATTGCTATTTGAACACCCTCCCCCTAAACGTTCCTCTAGAGTCACTAAGCCGGCGGAGACTGGTCAGGGTTCTGTATCTTCTGCTACTACACCGAAACGTCCAAGAGAGCCTACACCCCCGGCATCCGCCTCCTCGTCTCGGGCGAGATCTCGGTCTAGGTCACCTCTCAGACGCCAGTCTTCTAGTCTTGCCTCTTCACCAGCCAGTAAGAAGAGTAGGACGGAGAGTTCCACCAGTGGTCACGGCGATGAATCCTCCAAATCTAAGAGTAGTTCACGGTCACACCGTAGCCATAAATCCTCCAAAAAGGATTCCCATAAACGAAAGTCCTCCCTACATTCACCAGCTTCTAGTGCCTCTCATCGTACCTCTACCCCAGACAGAGTTTGTGTTAGGTCTCAAGGGTCCAGTGCGGTGCCTGTCCCTAAAGAGGATTTACCTATTGATATTTTAACCCTGGATTTGGAAGGTTCAGGGGGTTCAGTAATTGAGAATGTTTCAGACTCCCAAGAGAGTGTAGGCCAGGGCCTCGGTGTTTGGCGGTTTGCTCAGCCAGGGTCTGACCACCCACGTCCGACTCAAACGAGTCACACAGTAGCTGATGTCCACAGGGACGCGGCGATCCCATCCTCTATTCCTGACTTATCTTGGCAACAAGGTACCCCAGCTTCGGCGGGGTCTTCTCAGGAGGATCAGGAGGAGAAAGACGAGGTTTCAATAATTTCGGAGATGGAAGGGCAAGAGTCAGGCTCAGGCTTAGACGCCGCGCAGGATAATAATGATTCACCTGTAAGTTCATCATCAAACCAATTTGTTACTGCGCAAGAAATTAATGGGCTACTTACTGATGCTTTATCTAAATTTTTTGGCCAACAACAGGAAACCCCCACGAGGGACTTGGGGGCTCCCACGACAAGTTCTACGGTACGGCCTCTGATGACTTCGATTGCTTTATCTAAGATCCCTAACCCCCCCACTCTGTCACCATCAGTGGTTACTAGGCCTGCTACGGCGGCATTGACAACTTCAAATGTCAGGGTCATCACGGATGTCAATCCACCTCCTCTAGACAAGGCACCTCTCAGAAAGGTGGCTATGCCCTTGCTTTATGGACCAGACGAGTCTTGGGTCCTTTTGACCCCCACTAACCCAGAGCTCGCCCAACCTACCTTGTCAGGGGAACTCCCGGTACCGCGTGAGTGGGTCATCCAGGGCAATAAATCCAAGAAATTAAGGGCCTTGGACACTTTGGGAAATGTACTAGACGTAAACATCAAGGCTATACCTAGTTATTATCACCAAGACTATTTTGTATATGCTACTAAGCCAGCTTTACCCCCTGCCTCAGCTTCGAAACTATTTTCAGACTGGTCTAAGCTGGATGGGTTTAATGATATTAAGACTCTGTCAGCTCTCACTCCTGAACTAGATTTACAGACCGTCACAGACGAAGCAGCTAATCCAGTTTTGAAGGTGGGGCAGTTGGGTCCAGGACCTTGGGTAGATTGGGAGGTAGAGGCTCAAAACTTTGCAACCACATTTACTTCTAAATCTTCCCACCAGATACCTCAGGATACTCATTCGTGGTTCTCCATGCCGGTAGGTTCTGCCGGCGGAGTCCCGTCAGCTTTGTTTTCTTTCCTAGCTGCCCCTAAGATTAATCTTTGTGAGCTAAAAGACCCTTTCACTACCCCTACCCCTACTCACCTAGACAGAGAATTTAGGCTAAGGGGGAAAGCTTTTCGCCTGTTCTCTCAGTACATAGTGTCTCAACAGGTAGCTAAGTCTTTACTGCGGTCCACTCAGGCAATCGCAGATGCGGATGCCAGAAGATCGGTTGAATTATCCCGGCGACTGCTCTTCCAGTCGTCAATCCAATCCTTGGGTGACATACGCACCGCCTTGCTTGAGGCGGTACGAGCAAGACAAGATCTCAGAATGTCTTTAGTTCGCAAGCTACCTGATCGCATTGCGAATCAGGTGATCATGTCACCAGTGCTTACTCCCTCTTTAATGTCCCCTGAAGTGTGGCGAACGGTGTTCAATATGGCACAGGCCGTTAAGCACAGTCCCACCCCTTCTAAGAAACCTGCATTTAACTTCCCCAAACCCAGGCCATCCGCTAAAGCTCAGCCAGGGGGATCTAAACCCTTTCTTCTGCCTAAGTCCTCCCACTCCCCCCAAGGTCAGTACAGGCATAGACAGAGTAGGTTTTCAGGTCAGAGAGGACGCGGCCAGAATAAGCCAGGTCAGGGCCAGTCTTCGGCCAACACCAGCCAGCCGGCAAAGCGTCCAGCACCACCAACCCCACCATCAAAAAACTAAAGTCTCTCTCACTCCCGGTGCCAACCTTAAGGCCGGAGGACCCGAGGGTAGTACAGCCGGCGAACCCTTGTCTGCTAACTGGGTCGTTCCGAACGTGTCACCAAGCATGGCCATTAAACACTTGGGCACGGATGGTGGCACGCAAAGGCATCACTTGGCAGTGGCTCCGGCGACCTCGCTTACGTCAGCCGACAACGGCGAATTTTGTTTCTTTAGAGGTGGAGTCACTGGTCCAGGAAATGATTGCCAAGAATGTCATCATCCCGGTCCCCCCAAATTACCCTGTATTCACGTCCAAACTATTTTTGGTTCCCAAAAGGGACAGTGTTCAGATGAGGCCAGTCGTAGACCTGTCTTATCTGAACCTTCACATTCACAACGAATCTTTCAGAATGTTAACAGTACACCAAATCAAGCTAACACTTCCGCCGGGAGGTTGGATGTGTTCACTAGACCTGACAGACGCCTATTGGCACGTATCGGTCAACAAAAGATTTCAAAGGTTTTTGGCCTTACGGATCAGGCACCAAAATTTTGTTTTTCAAAGGATGCCGTTCGGCTTGAACCTAGCACCTCGATTATTCACGAAATTAGTCCGGCAAGCCCTGATGCCATTGTTAAAACAGGGGATCATATCATTTTAAATCATGTCAAAACTCTAGGCTTCAAGGTAAATCTGGTAAAGTCAAACCTTGTTCCCTCACGAGTAATTCAGTGGATAGGGCTGGTCTGGGACACGGCCGCTCTCACTCTGAGTCAGAGTGTGGACAATCGCAACAGGTTTCGCAGGAAACTGTTCATGTTTCTTCACAGTCTGACTACGACGCGGAGGGTCTGGGAGTCTCTGGTCGGCTCTCTCAACTGGATTAAACTAACTGTCAAGTTGGGCCGGTTGAAAGTAAAACGATTAATATTGGAAGGCAACAAATATTTCCCGCTCTTACCAGCGGGAAAATTATGGCCCATCCCGAAATTAATCCACACCTTGCTAGCGGTCTGGGCAAAGAGGGAAACGTTGCACTCAATAATGTCATGGACCACTCCTCCACCAACGGTATGGGTAGACACGGATGCGTCAGGCACAATAGGGTGGGGATTTCAGTCAAATCAGGGGCACCAGGGTCAGGGGCTTTGGTCCCACTTAGAAATCTCTCACATCAATGTCAAAGAATTACTAGTCCCCTTGTATTTCCTTCAGGCTCACGGCCCGGCGTTACGGTGCAAGTCGGTGGCCTTCAGAATGGACAATCTGAATGCAGTTCACTGTATTCAGAAACAAGGATCAACGAGGTCAAGGAGGTTGCTAAAAGTGTCGGAAGACATTTTTACTCTCGCCAACAGACTAGACATTTACCTTCACGCATCTTATCTCCCAGGCGAAGCGAACGTCTGGGCAGACGCTCTGTCCCGGAGACAGAGCACGACAGTAGAATGGGAGCTCAAGCAACCCAATTTTCAACCTAATGATTGCAGAGTTCTCCCATCCACAAGTGGATCTATTTGCATCCGAGGAGACTCACAAACTCCCTCTATACCTCACCCGCCGGGCGAAAACGCCGGCAGGGGGGCCAGACGCCCTAGTGACAGACTGGAACAGATGGAGCTCCATCTATCTGTTTCCACCACCAGATGCGTCACTAATGTGCCACGTAGTGAACAAACTACGGGATTATCGAGGCTTAGTCTCGCTAATCGCGCCCCTGTGGCTGGCGCAGTTGTGGTACCAGCAATTGAAAACGTGGTGCCCGGACCCGGTATCGCTCCCGGTCGGGTATTTCCACTTAGACACGATTGGCAACCTAGCGACCTCGCTGACTTTTGCATTATGGACATTCAGGAGGCCAAGTGGCTAGCACCATACGGTAGAGGTGACCAATAAATTAATCAATCAATATACTCAGTCTACGAAACGACAGTATCACTCACATTGGCAAGCCTTTACTTCCTGGATCATCAGAACGGAACAGAATGTGCCGTCAGTGGCTTTAGTTTTCAATTATTTAAATTATCTGTTTGAGCAGAAACATTTATCTGTGGTAACATTAAAAAATCACTTAACTGCGATTAGAGTGCCCTTTTTAGACCTTACAGGTCTCTCCATACCGGTGGCGGAGGAAACAGGTTTTATGAGAGCTTGTTTTAAACTTCGCCCACCTCCCCGTCAGCTCATGCCTACTTGGTCTCTCGACAAAGCTTTGTCTTTACTTCACTCTCGTCTGTATCAAAATACTGCAGACTTTGCATTACTCTTAAAAAAGGCGGTTTTCCTTATGGCTTTGGCCACCGGGAACAGAGTGTCTGAGCTGGCGGCGATGAGCAACACACCTAATTGCCTTAGGTTTGGTAGACTTAATGAATGTATTTACATTGCACCTTCCCCAGGTTTTGTAGCCAAGAATGAGCACAGTGCACACGTGTTTTCTGAGTTCACGGTGCCGGCGTTAAAAAGGGGAAAGGTGCATCATAATCTATGTCCAGTGCAAGCTCTAACCAAATATTTGAGAGTAGCTCCTCTAAACCCCCAAGGTGCTTTATGGGTAGCAAGTACGGGTAAACGCTTACTTAAACGGCGATTAGCCTCTCTTCTGGTCGAGGTCATTAAAGAGAGTAATCCCGGCGTTGTGGGTAGGGCCCACGATTTACGCAAATGGGCGGCCTCTTTACGTTTCCTGAAAAAAAATTTCAGTAGAAGATATCGCGTCCACGCAGTTGTGGGCGTCTAATCATACGTTTTTGTCTAGATACTTGTCAGTTGCTCTAGACAAACCTTCCTTACCATGTATAGCTTTAAGGCAGAGGGTCTAGGTGGCCCTTCAGTCACTTTTGTTTATTTTCACGGGAAAGGGGGGGGGGGTGCAGTCAGTTGACATAGGACACCCTAGACCCCGCCAGAGTATGAGAGCTGTGATACAATTTAAGGTTAATGTGATATGAAAATTTCTCAGCGAGAAATTGTGCTAGTACAATGTTAGTACAAAACAACGGGGTTGTTATAGTAGTTTTAGCTGCGAAAGCAATCTAATATTAGAACAGTGGAGATCCTTTGCAATTTATCTCCATGATTATTTTGGGGTTTATTATGTGCACATATAAACTTATAACTTGTTATTTTTTGTCACCACTCGTTGAGTGGGGTGCCTTTGTAACTACAGATCTGTGTTCAGCATCTTCAGGGTTACCCATTTTTTGTCAGGCAGGCTTCTTTGAAGCACGCACCTGCCTGAACCCCTTTTTCTTGTATATTTTTGGCCTACGCCATAGTTAAATATATTTTCAAAAGTAAGAATACTATGTGGTTGTTTTTATTATCTGCTTTTATAGAGTTATGATATGATTACGAATGTCCCCCTCCAGTCTTAGAAATCAGGCATGTTCGTCAATGATGGAGGGGCCACTAATAAATTATAGGTTTGACTCCTGTAAGGAGATAAAGAAAACCTAATATTTAGTAGTGGCCCCGTAATCATTGACGATTGGGGCCCTCCCGACCGTCCCCTTCCCATTCGTTGATGTATTAAGGATTTTGGTTTACTTGATATGTCAGTGAAGGAGGAATGACGCCTGAATCAGCGTCTGGTCAGAAATCCACACAAGTACATCCACGATATGATGGAAAGCTTATTAGATAGTTATTCTTATTTTCTTTTTGTTTTTATTTTTTACGAAGTTTTTTCGTAGTGAGAACCCAATTCATAATGACTGAAGCCATGAGTGAGGTCGCGTGCACTCATGATGAAGGCTCCTCAGTTTTTAAATGCTCTGCGCGGTAGATTCAAACTACGGCGGATTAGTGTTTGAAGAGGATGCCTTATGTAATAGGCATGTTCGTCAATGATTACGGGGCCACTACTAAATATTAGGTTTTCTTTATCTCCTTACAGGAGTCAAACCTATAATCTGTCTACAGGTTGGGGAACCCTGGTAGAGTTGTTGCATGGATTAATGGGGAATGTTTTGGATATCTTTGCATATCTTTTACCCGAGCAATTCTTGAGAAAACTGGACCGGGTGGGGACCTGTTTCTCCAAGCAAAATACAGTAGTCATGGTGTCCATCTGGTATGACATTGACCTGGGGGTCAATGATGTTGCATGAACTTTGAGAAAATAGAGGGGCTGTTAGTTCTTTGGTATTGGTGTGACACTGACTTAAGGTTGTCCATTTTCTTTGACTGATGAACTTCAGAACGACTGATAGTGCCAACCTATCAGACTTGAAGCGTCTGTGTCCAATCCCCAACAGTGGGAGGTGGATCTGGCCAATGTGTCACTGATTACCTTTACTTGAGATTTTTTCCCTGTAACGCCATTTGAAGACTTTTGGTATTTTTGGGCTTTGTTTTATAGTCTGGAGTTGTGTATCCCAGATTAATCCTACTCCTGCTGATTGTATAGGAGTGAGAATTTTGATTTCTCTAAATTTATTCTGAAACCTCCTTTTGTCACATGTTACGTGACTATCAGGGTTTGTTTTCTGGCTATGGAGTGGAGAAGACCACAGTATTCTACAATCTTGAAGGTTAAACAGTATTTTGGCTATGGAGTGGAGAAGACCACAGTATTCTACAATCTTGAAGGTTAAACAGTATTTTGGCTATGGAGTGGAGAAGACCACAGTATTCTACAATCTTGAAGGTTAAACAGTATTTTGGCTATGGAGTGGAGAAGACCACAGTATTCTACAATCTTGAAGGTTAAACAGTATTTTGGCTATGGAGTGGAGAAGACCACAGTATTCTACAATCTTGAAGGTTAAACAGTATTTTGGCTATGGAGTGGAGAAGACCACAGTATTCTACAATCTTGAAGGTTAAACAGTATTTTGGCTATGGAGTGGAGAAGACCACAGTATTCTACAATCTTGAAGGTTAAACAGTATTTTGGCTATGGAGTGGAGAAGACCACAGTATTCTACAATCTTGAAGGTTAAACAGTATTTTTACGCTGACTTTTGAGTAGAGGGGGAAGAGTTTGTTTCACTTCCTTGGTGAAAACCGGGAGCTATGTCCGCGCTGGAAGGAATTCTGGTGGACATTCTCGCTCTGATTCTGAATGGGATAGCTAGGACCTTTTTGGTACCTCTTGTATTGGGATGTGCCAGAGGACTCTTCTATATCTGGAGCAATTATCCAGACCTTTGATTGTAGAATTAGTTCTACTTGGTAACTAGTTAATATTCTGAACTTTCTATTGTGAATTGATTTGTTGAGGAGTAAACATGTCTATCGTACGGATTTAGTCGTAGACTGTCTCTTTTGGGGAGAGAAAAATGTGTGATAGAAAACTGGCATGCCTTCTGGCACCTAAGTCACACATTGTCTGTCAACATTTGGTTCATTAATATTTTGATTCTAGAGGAAGTTGTCCATTGTTGGCCTGAACTCTGAGGAGGGGTTAGCTTGTTTATTAGACTGCTCCAACTTATCTATCGGAGGGCTTAGTAACCGAGCATGAACTTCGTGCAGGTTGTTTGGGGAATCAAACTACCTGTGAATCGAGGTGAAGAGTGCTGGGGTGGCCATATCTTTGGGTATTCTTGGACAATTGGCTGAGTGGATACTGTCTAGTTCTAGTTGCTTCAAAATTTGTAATAACGGCGGATCCCCAGATCGACCTTGGTGATTTCACCTACATCACTACAAACGCAAACAAGAGCAAATCTTGACATTCCCGGTGGTCGACCGAGAATTAGTCCGTGAAGCTCTTCTGATAAAATGAAGTGTGGACTTGGAGTGTTGTTGAGGGAGAGACTCTGCTACTTGCCTCACGGCTTGTGCGGGATGTTGTTGTGTGATAAAATTTGACAGTAACCAATGGGTTCTTTGACGCAGTCTAACGTCTTTGTCAATCCGTGCAGGGTAGGTGTATTTATCATGGGGTCAATTAGTTGGTTACAACTTCTTATTTGGGGATCTGAGATATTTCCAGAACTTCTGGGGAATAGAGTAGGAATTTTTTATGTATGACTAGTGGTAGATTGGAGATCTTCCAATGGGAGTTTTGTGTGTGTGTGTGTGTGTGTGTGGGGGGGGGGGGGGGGGGGGGGGGCATCCCCCCGAGACAGGGCCAATCACTCTGACTCAGTCAACCACTTGGCCCCTGGGTCATCTCTTAGAGTGTATACCCCCATCATAGGGATTTTGTTCCCTGAATATTTTTGTGGAGCAACCTACAGATTTATAGAGATTAGAGAGATTTAATGGTAATATGTCCATCCATCTTATTCACGCCAGACCATGGTTTGCAGCGTTTCCTGAAGGAACCATGGGTGTCTGTGTGTAAGAAAAGTACTTCGCCTCCAATCGAATTGGGAAGTTTTTTTTTTTTTTTTTTTTTTTTTTTAATACGTCCGGCAAATGGCCTTGTGCTTCTTTGCACGTATATTCTTCCGCTCGTCCATTTTAATAATCCACTACTTTGGTATCGATACCAAATTTGGATGACCTGTGTCAGCATTAGTAGGTGTTACTCTGGTGGTTGTCTCCAGTATCGAGAGTTGTTATTTTACGAGCAGATTGTTTAGGATGGACAGGTAACTGAGCCAGTGGAACTGAGTTTGGTATGGTATGTTGTAATCTGGAAGGAGCAAGAGAACTACTTTGAGATCTCGGATAGTCTTATCTAACGGCGTAAAAATTTCCGTTGGATTTGCTTGCCACATTTCTGCATGGATTTAAGAAAAATTACTTGAAATTAGCCCCACTAGCCTCCTGGGTTTATGTATTTCAGCTTCAGTATTCATCTGAATCCGTTTTTTAGGGAGAATCAATGTGGGTGGAGAAAACAATGGGGTTGAATCAACATGTTGTTCAATAGTATCACCTAGCCATACTAGGGAAGGAGGGGGAGGGGATTACATGCTCAGCCAAGGCGGTAGAGGAGGCAGGTAATTGTTGTTCAATAGTATCACCTAGCCATACTCGGGAAGGAGGAGGAGAACTACTTTGAGATCTCGGATAGTCTTATCTAACGGCGTAAAAATTTCCGTTGGATTTGCTTGCCACATTTCTGCATGGATTTAAGAAAAATTACTTGAAATTAGCCCCACTAGCCTCCTGGGTTTATGTATTTCAGCTTCAGTATTCATCTGAATCCGTTTTTTAGGGAGAATCAATGTGGGTGGAGAAAACAATGGGGTTGAATCAACATGTTGTTCAATAGTATCACCTAGCCATACTAGGGAAGGAGGGGGAGGGGATGACATGCTCAGAACTTGGCTCAGCCAAGGCGGTAGAGGAGGCAGGTAATTCTTTGTTTATTCGACAAAAACAGGATTAGCAGGGTGACCGGCCATGTCAGATAAATGTCCCAGGCCTGGGGATATGTGGTATATTAACTTCCAAGGACCCCAATGGGAATATGTCTACCTGGTTTAATGGACTATCCTTAGTTGGGATTAAGCCCGGTTGGTACCCGTCATATTTGTAACATATTATGTGGTACCCCTTCTGTAAAAGCTAATTGGGTAAATGTTATTGTTATTATTATTATTATTATTCTTCCGTTTTTTACTGGCAGGCTCTGAGCCGACCGACCTATGTCTTTTCCTGCTAGATCCGGACATTTTCTTGTCAGGAGATGGGGACTAGCTAGGAGTTCTAGAAGAGATAAATCTAAAAAGTGTACATACTTTAGTATTGCTGGTACTTGTAGATTATTGTTAAAAGTACCTGAAATGTTAGGTTTTACTGACTTGCATATAGATAATATACCCGAGGGTCTCCATGTTTTTGGGTCATTGTTGTAAGCAAAGCTATATGAATAGTGAAGGTACACTTAGCCGGTGAACCGGAAACGTCTAGTAATTTGTAAAATGCACTCACCTTCACATATAAGGTGTTGTCCAGTGGTTGTCACTTGAAGCTGGAATTAATACTGGAATTATTAGGTCTACTTAGGTTTTGGTAAAGAAGGGTCTAGTCATGTCCCTTTTATTTTAATCAGACTCCCGTTGTTTTTTATGTAAGAAGTAGCTTAGTGAATTAATATTCGGTATAACTGAATATAGTTACCCAGATTTTGTTTAGTTAAGTATGGCCTTTTAGGAAGGGAAAGGAAACTTGTACCAGTACTTGTTTCCTGAAAATTAGTTAAAAATATGTAATTAGTGAGAATACACTTCGTAGGTGACTTGGAAGTGTCTAGAGTTTTTCCCAGTGAACTCACTTTAGAGATATCGGTTATTTAGCCGAATGAAGGGAGCAACAAGTGAGATGGTCATGTCTACCATGGCCTTGTAAACTGGAGTGCTGTTCCGCTCCTGCCATGGTTATCCTTTGGCTGGGAGGGGAAGTTCTAATTGTTGTCCAGATTCTTCTCTGGGAACGAAGTGCATTCCCTGAGCCTGTGAATCATAACAGGAGTCAATGTTGCATAGTGAGATGACAATAGGGCTTATTTGGGCCTACTTCATTTGGGCAAAATAGGCATTAGCCTTGTATTGTTTATATTGAATAAAATAATCATAAGTATGACCAAGCCTAGAGCAACCGGCAAGAATTTCCATTTGATTCCTTTCTTGGAACCCTGGTTTGTTTTTCTTAAAGTATGACAAAGTTTTTAGGGAACTTGGTAAAATAATATCTGTTTCTGTTACTGGGACCCGGCATTGTTCTTGTCCCAGCATGGCACAGCCTTGAATCACCCGGCACCCTTATGGTGGTGGCGGTATGATGTCATCCGGGAATCTTGGCATCCGGGATTGACACACATTTTATTTTATTTTATTTTTTAAATAAACTGATTAGAAAACGTACTTATTTAAGCTTTCGCACTTATCTTCATTCTGACAGTTATGTTAACTATTAGTTAACAAGGTCTGACTTCTTTATTAAAGTCTGACCTAACCTAGAGTACCCGGTAATAATTTCGAATTAATTTTTATATTGGGACTTGGTTTGTTTTTTAATTAAAGTTTGGGTCCACTTAGGGTACCGGTGGACATTTTTTGATTTAGGCTAGGCCTAGAGTAACCGAGGCTTTCAAAAGAATTTTTTTGTGATATATGCTGTCGTCTTGACAGTCGTCAGAGTACTCGGTAAACTGGCTTACTGGCGCCCGGCCGTTTTTATGGCATTATGTTATGACCCGGTCGTATTGGCACCCGGGTCTGTTATTATTTTGATGGCTGTTATAGACATCCGCCATAGCCTAACTCGTGTCTCCCGGGTCTGTCTTCATCTTGACAGTTGTTAGAGTACCCGGCCCATAGTTTGTTGGTACCTGGCTGGGTTTATCTTTTTAGGATTGGTGTGGGTTATAATACTACTCGGTATTATAATGCGTGAGTGGTTGGTTGTAGCCTACATGAACTAGGGTTTGACTTTATATTCGTATGGTATTATTGTGTCACCCGCCCATCTGGTTACCTGGGACTGTCTCCATACTCGGTAGTCCTGGTACCTGGGCCTTGGTACCCGGGCCTTATTGAAATAAGGCCTAGGGCACCCGGGAAATTGAGAGTGTAAGGTATGGTTTTATAGTGTCCCCCACCTATTTGGGTACTCGGGAGTGCCTCCATAACCGGCAGTCTTGGCACCCGGGCCTTGGTACCCGGGCCTTATTGAGAAAAAGGGCTAGGGTACTCGGGGACTTGAGGATGTATCCCGCCTACTTGGGCACCTGGGAGTGCCTCCATACCCGGCAGTCCTGGTGCCCGGGCCTTGGTACCTGGGCCTTATTGAGCTAAGGCCTAGGGTACTCGGGGATTTGAGGATGTATGGTATTATAATATTATCCGCCCATCTGGGTAACCGGGGACTGTCACCACCTCTGGTAGACCGCGGAACCCGGGCCTTGGTGCCCGGACCTATCGAGATAGGCCTAGGGTACCCTGGGATATGAAAAATTATCCACATGCCATATTTTGTGTGCCCGTAAGAGAGGCTTCTCGGGCACGAGTGTTAAATGGCGAATATGATGTGTCTTTGTACATGATTCTTACAACGTTCTGGGGTTGTAAATCAGGTGGATATTCAATTATGATATTATTATGGGTATCTGTTGGCTGCAGGTCCACTTGATACCCTTTGAAAATAATGATAGACGGGTGCCTAGATGAGTACACAGTAGGGTAATAATGAAAATTTGTAAATGGATATTCTTACACATTGAAGGGACTATCAGCTGTAGTCTTGCTGGTTATAATGAGAAAAAGCCATCTAAAATGAAGGCCAATAAAATATGAGGCACCCGTGAATGTTCACTGTTAAAGCGATATGTATTCGCTTTTGATAAAGAAAACTTGGAAATTAATACAGAAAGTATTGTAGTTTTACTGTGTTGAGAAGAATTTAAATAAATGTAGGTTAAAAGTTTTTGAAATTAGGCTTAGGAACTTTGTTCCTAACTATAAATTTTATGATGTTATGAGAAAATAACCTCTGGCTTGGGCACAACCAGGGGTTATCTGTCAAGAATTACAGATATATGAAGAATACACTCGTATGATTCAACACTTCCTAAATACCAACTTACGGTGGTATGAAAACAAAATATCCTCTGGTCTAGGCACGACCGTGTGTTGTATGTCAAGGCTCACAGATATAAGCCCATGACACTCGCATATAATTCAACACTTAAGTCAGTATCTATCGAGCTATAAAGTTAAAACACACTATCACAGAACAAAAAGACACTGCCGCTAAAGAGCCGAGGTTCGTATGATACGACATACCGAAATAAACACAAAAAGTCGAGGCTCTGGAAAGTGAAAGTGGCTCTGAATAACACGCATGTCGACCAGCCCAGACTAAAGTCCTTACTCTACAGTTTTACAAGTGAAATCGGTCCAAACAAACACATTCCTAAACGCGTATATGATTTCAACTGCAATAATATTCACTATGGACCAAAACTGATGCATTCAAGAGGGGCTATGTAACACTGAGCCTGAGGTAAGCACACGCATGTCTACCTTGGCTGGGCGGCGGGCGAGGGAGGAAGTCCCAGGGAGGGACAGATAACTAGCAAGTGTATGGGAAACAGAGGAAGATCAAAGCGCACATAGGCGCGGTGTGTTCAAACTGTGCTAATTCTTTTCTTTTATTTCCTACTTTTCAGTGGCTCCGTCCCAATGACGTACCGTAGGAATGATTAAGGGGTACCCCCTATGATGATCTTGGTTCTCGACCGCCGTATCTAGGTGAAACCCGGGCTCAGAGGAGCCCGGAACGAGGCCATATTAACATAGGCACTTACGTCATTGACGTAAGGAGCCACCAATAAATATGCCCGGGTGGGGGGAGTTGTGTGTGAATTAAACTGCCATGGTCTGGAAGTTAATATTCACAAATAGTTTTTCAGTGTCAGTGTTCACCAGTGTTGCCAATTTAGCTAATTTTCTGCTAGATCCAGATATAATTATTTTGGTCTAGCGGCAAATATTTACATCTAGGACAAGTATTTAGCAATATTCATGAGAATCTGGCATAATTCTAGTGATTTAAACCTAGCAAATTTTGAGAATTGATCTAGCAGTATTTTGTATCTTGTTTTGGTAACTGGTGTTCACCACAACTGGTCTCACAGACATTGGTGACCATTACAGATCCTATAGTAATAGATATCAGCCAACCTCCGCCATATTGGTGCCACTGGTGATATTTTCCTCTCTTAATTAACACTCAAATGTTTCCATATTCATAATAATATTTTATAATACTGATAAAGTATATTTCGGTCTGTGGATATGCATTCCATATGATTAAATATGAAACAAAAGCTCATAGTTTGAATATTGAAGCACCAAAATGGCATCCAAGGCAAAGGATGGCCATATCTCAAGTTCCTATGACAACAAACTTGAACAAAGCTGTGTTTACATTTAAGATCATCATTATCAAACATCCATATTACCTCTACTTCCTATAGTGACCTTACTTGTCTAATAAACATTACAGGGGAGTTTCACTATCAACAATCTCCAAGTTTACAAATTAGTTTTTAACAATAGGATCCTAACAATTTCTAACACACAGTGTTAACCCTTTGGCGCACCTATAGTTTCCAATCAAAGTTTTTCCCACTCCCTAAGTATATCTCAGCTCACTCAGAGCCAGTTTTGTGCCCGGCGATAATTTGATTCTGTGACGTTTTTATCCACCAAAAAATCCTTGTATTTGGATTAATGAGGTACCATCGGCTTCGTTATTGATTGAACTTGAAGATAAGCGAATAAAAACATAGAATAAATACAAAACAACCACATTGGGGATCTCCGAAATAAGAATTGTAAAAAAAAAATGAAATACCTTCTCTCCAACTCGCGCTAGCTCAAAATTTTGCCCACAACATTTTTGATTTGCATACATATATGGAAGCGGAATTTAATGAGGATTCCACTGGTAACTTCAGAATTACTATAAACCAAATAGTTACTGAGATACACGAATAAACGTGAAAGTATCGAAAAACAGACTTAGCTGTACTCTGCTCCCTTCCCAGCCAGCCGTGAGTAAACCGTTAAACTGAGGGGGTTGCCAATTGTACCCATTGAACTAGACTTAATACTTAATATTTATGCCAAATATGACGCGCGTTAGACGAAAACTTAATTTTTGGCAAATATTTTTAAGTTTAATGACTCTTAACGAGTCATCGTGCGCCTAGGAAAAAAATACCTAATGACTCTGAACGAGTCATCGTGCGCCAAAGGGTTAATAAGCCAACTTGCAGGTTTGATTTGATTTGTATCACATTGCTTACATATGATTTTTTTTTTAAATCAAAACAAAATAATTTAAAATTTGGCTAAATAAGAAAATAGAATTCCTGAGTGTAGCAAAGAAGAGCCAAGAGGAGCTGTGATGGCAGTGTCACATAGTGTATACAGTAAAACCACCATTATCACTTATGGTCATCTCAAAATTTACCTTTTCATATACAGGGTGTTTCATAAATACCTTTCATAAATTTCAGAATGAATAGACCTAGCAATAATAAATATACTTTACTATGTGATGGTTTTGGAAATTTCTCATATTTACCGGGATATTACACATTTTAGTTTAAATAGGAAAGTCTAGGGGATGAAAACGATCAGTAGATTACCATCACCTCAATTACTTTATTTTGTCATAAATGTTTGAACATCAATGTATTTTACAGTATTTACAATAGTTGCTCGAAGTTTCTCCCACCCTCGTTGATACAGGCTTGGGCTTGGCGCATAAGAGACTGTCGCACTCTTTCAAATATCCCTGGTGTGTTTCTTACTTCTCTGCATGCCTCTTGAACTCGTCGCCACAGTTGCTTATTTATGACAAAATAAAGTAATTGAAGTGATGGTAATCTACTGATTGTGTTCATCCCCTAGACTTTCCTATTTAAACTAAAATGTGTAATATCCTGGTAAATATGAGAAATTTCCAAAACTCACATAGTAAAGTATATTTATTATTGCTAGGTCTATTCATTCTGAAATTTATGAAAGGTATTTATGAAACACCCTGTATATATATATATATATATATATATATATATATATATATATAGTACCGGGTATATATATATATATATATATTAGTGATGTACCAGATACCAAATTTTAGAGCTCCACGGAAGCGGATATCTATTTCTCGTAAAATGCGGTTGCAGATAAAACTGCGGAGGTTAAAATATTAATTTTTGAGGACGCGGACACAATGCAGATTATTTTTACCTCCATGTCTGCGGTTGCGAACGCGGTCACACATTTATTTTTGTTACACATGATTACAGTACATTTATGCAGCATAAAGTTAATGTCATAATGCAGTAATGTGATGCTATGTTACAGGCTATTGTTTTAAATGTACAGTATGTATCACGGTGTCAGGCAATAGATAGATAGATACCGTATATAGATTTTAAATCATATTTATACTGAAAGAACCTACAGTCCATCCTCCTATAATGCGACTATATGGGCGGCAGAGCCCGTCGCGCTGTAGGAATTTGCGTTGTAGGAATAACACAGTATATGGAGATAATTCTATATGGGTCTGCGCCCCACAAATTTGCCCCTGTTTTCCGGATTTCTTGCTAAACAAACACCTATATTACCTACCAGATACCATCAAACCATTAACAAATATAAAAAGACACTACTTACCTTAAAACTAATGAAGAAAAATGGGCCAATCCGACCCTCGCACTACATGAAATTTGCTCTTTGCAATCGCGTATACATACGGCGGAAAATAAGTGACCGATCGGTCCCAGGAAAGACCTAGAATATATTAGTTCCTAGAATATATCAAAATGTAAGAATATATAATAGAGAAAGTAGTTAGAAAATGTTTGAATCTACAAGATCATGGCCACAATTAACTGAATAAATGTACTATTTATCGAGACCCTCCCTCCTCGTTTTAAAGGAGGATCGCGTTGTAGGAACTCGTGTTATTGGAGGATAGACTGTACTTGAAACATCCTGCGGTGTTACTCCCATTAATAATTGAAGATCTTTAGTACCACATTTGGCTATTTAGAATAGATTATTTAAATGCCACTGAATAAAGACAAACGCACACTTAGCACTATCTAAATAGGCCCATACTGTGGCAACACTGACGCTGGCTGAGCGTCTAGATATGCCTATATATATAGTACATGTAGCTATTGCCATAGAGAGAGAGAGAGAGGAGGAAATCACGAGAGACGGAGGGAGGAAGAGGGAGAGAGCTAATAAAGCAGAATACAGAGGAAGAGGGACTGGTAGGTAAGAGGAACGGAGAGGAGAAACATGGATGAAAAGAAGGAGAGAAAAAGGATTATGACAAAAGGAGAAAGAAGAAATATTGAATGGGTGGCAGATAATGATGCAGAGATTTTGTTGTCTGAAGATGCGGATAGTAATGCGGACATTATTTTCACTGCGGAGGCGGATATCCGATACATCACTAATATATTACGGTTTTGACAACCCGTAAGGGAAGGAAGGAAAAACTAATATTTATTGGTGGCTCCTGAAGTCGATGACGTAAGAGCCTATGTTAATATGGCCTCGTTCCGGGCTCCTCAGAGCCCGGGTTAACCTAGATCACGACGGTCGAGAACCAAGATCATCTTAGGGGGTACCCCTTAATCATTCCTAAGGTACGTCATTGAGACGGAGCCGCTGAAAAGTAGGAAATAAAAAAGAAAAGAATTAACACAGTTTGAACACCGCGCCTACGCGCATTCTGATCTTCCTCTGTTTCCCATACCTTTCCTGGTACCCCCACCCCCCAGGTGTGTTCTCTAATGTCTATATCAAGTTGAGCATGTGTATGGGAAGGGGATGGTGGGAGGGCAATTGTCGTCATTGACTTCAGGAGCCACCAATAAATATTAGTTTTTCCTTCCTTCCCTTACGGGTTGTCAAAACCGTAATTTATTGGTGGCTCCTTACGTCAATGACGTAAGAGCCTAGAATATCAAGACCGGTGGAGGGATCTTCATATGCTCATCAAGCTAAAAAGCGAGAATCTAATAGGAAGACCAAAAACAAAACGAAAACTGTGACATGTGTTTAAATATAAGAGTATAGCAGTAAGAAAAAGATGTACAGTAAACTTCCGTTAATCCGAAGGGCAGCGGACCGGCCCTCGTTCGGATTAGTGGATTTTTCGGATTATCGGACTTTACCCCTATGAACCTGTGTATTAATGGCCTGACAAAAACATTGAGGCATTAGGCCACCCAAATGACACAATGGTGCACACATAGGATATCATATGTTCATGAAATCACTTCAAAAGTTTACCATTGTCATTGTAGCCTATTACCTACTTCAAAACATTCAGATTAATGGTCAAAGGATTCTGCTGATATAAACGTAAACACCATATGTCCGCATCGTCTACTAGCGAGTTTGTCTTGCTCTTGAAGATCAGATCAGATGTGGTTCGGGAAGTAATGCCTTAACAACGGCACTTCTATGAGAGGTTCTTGTAATTTTCCTTTTGTGATTTTCGTTTTGTGATGTGCTCTGTTATATTATATTGTATTGAAACCACCCTTGTCTTGTTGTCTTGAAAGCACCCTTGGGATGCTCCGATCACTGAACTATAAATAGTAGCGTATCGGAACGTCCAAAGGTGCGTTTTCAAGCTCAAGACTGAATGCGCTTGCAGAAAATGCGGTGCAAGCCAGTAGCGCATCGGAGCGTCCCAAGGATGCGTTCAAGAGCAAAACAAACTCTCTAGCAGACGATGTAGTGTTTACGTTTATATCAGTAGCTTCCTTTGACCATTAATCTGAATGTTTTGAAGTAGGTAATAGGCTACAATGACAATGGTAAACTTTTAAAGTGAATTCATGAACATATGATATGTGTGTGCTCCATTATGTGTCATTTGAGTGGACTAATGCCTCAAAAAGGGGACTTTGGGACTTCTTGAAATTCGGACCATCGGGTGAATTCGGATTTGGCCTCAAATTGAAAAATTCGGACTATTGGGAGATTTGAATCATCGGTCGTCGGATTAAAGGACTTTTACTGTATAAGGCGGGTACCATTAAAGAAGCCTTTTCTCAGAAAAATAGAACTACTGAGGTGTGAATACTGGTAATCGTATATCACAAAATTAAAATTAAATATAAAGTTACACATTGCAATAATGTACTGTATAGGTATTGCTATGTAACAGATCTAGTGCAGTAATAGCACTCCTGCTATCCATTCCAGATTGTGTGTCCTGCCAACTTGTCATGGAACTTAACACGCCCCCTCCTTTTTCATTTAAGGTGGATGGCAGGACACACCTTCTATTACCTTACAACACTGGTAATAAAAGCATTGAACAAATATATCCATCTACTTATTGGCCTCAGTGGGCATGTTCCAGCCCCAACACTATGCTTGGTAATTTGGGTCTTCTCCAGATGTACCGACAAGCATATGGCTTGGAACGCCTTGCTAGAGGACCAAAGACCCGTCTGAGTTATATGCTCCACTGAAAAACCAATGGGGAAAACTCATGGTAGTGGCCCATATGTGCATATCATGGGTTTGTTGTTGTTGCTGTTCCCCAAACTGCCTGGCCGAACAGCCCCAAGGCCCCGAGCAAGGCAAAGGCCATAGCCGAGTGCCCCCACAGAACCCTCCCTGCGGACCACAATAAAGCCTGGGTGACCGAAGCCACTCCATGGCGGGGAGCTGAGGAGGGCGCGGAAACGCCCGGGAAACCAAAGCCCCACCCAGGGCCCTGTGCCCCTCAGCAATTATAAAGAGAAAGTTGTGGGGCAAAGGAAAAATGTGACGCTTTGGCTTCCAATCTTGGTAGATTGGGAGGTCAATCCACGGAGAAGATGCCGTCACTTGAGATCTAGAAAATATGTAAGTAAAAGGAGCAGTCAGAGTAAGCTATGGGTATGGCAGAGATCGCTCAGTTTTCACTCTGATAGACCAGCCCATCACCACATGACAAGAACCCAATCCTCTCAGCATCAGCTAGGAAAGGCCCTAGAAAGCCGCCTTTGGCGGGGGGATAGCTCCCCTATCTCAACCCCTTTCGGGGTTGGGCACCCGCCCGCATATCATGGGTTTATGCAATCAACTGAGGTTCAGTTTCCTTAATTATATCTGCAATAAAGGATGCCAACACTTTCTTTCCTGACCTTATTGAACCTTCTGGAGGAAACCACAATTGTGCCTTATTCCTAGGAATAACAGACTTAGAGTAGGTATATAGTGCCTTAACAGGGCATAGAGCATGGAGTATCTTTGCTCTTTTCGAGGCATGAATAAAGAAAGGTGTAAGGATATGTTCCTGGTGCTAATTTTTTGCGATGAATCTGGTGCAGGAACTATGTATGGAATCGTTATTAGGGGCAAAAACATAGACAGTTAGAAGACCTTGCCATGGCTGTCAATTCTGAGACCCTATGGCCAGTAGCCAGGGTCATCAGAGACACACACTTTTTAAGTTTCTTGTCTATATTTGGTCTCACAGAATAAGACCTAGACTGTGACATAGTTAGGACCTTCGAGATTGACCAATGAGGAAGCAAATGACGATTTGGGGCTCTGAGTTTAAAACAAGCCTTCATAAAACCCTGTTCGTCTTTCTGGTGTAAAGATAAACCAGTGAGCGTAAAGAAGGGTATCTTTATGCCGATACGTGGTTTATAAGTGTGTTCACTGTTAGTTTTTAAAGTCAATTAAGTAATTTAGGTGCTTCAACAACAAAGCAACCGATGGAGACGCTGGTCTGACTCTACGCTCTAAGTTGTAAAATGTTCCCAGTGTGAACTATACTGTCTTAAAGTGGACGCTGTGTATTGACTTGTGAGCGTATCCGTGACTTCCTTGTCGTAGGACGGTAGCCACTTGGATTTGAGAATGTCCACATAGCAAAATTGAGCGAGGTCTGCAGGTTTCCAATTTCTTTCAAGTGGAAATAGGACAGAGGGAGTTGCAGAGGATTGTTATACCACTGATTAAGTTGAGTGTGCCACACCTGAGTAGGCCACATTGGCGCAACCAGGACCACTTGGTCCTGGAAACGACCTGAGGTGATGAATGATTCTCACATCATAAATCTATGTCCACCTGTTCCAATTCACTGTGAGGGCATCTGGGCCCCCTTCTCGTGTTATGTGATTCCGAGATATGTAAGACTGGAGCTTCGTTGAATTATGAGATGCAAAAACAGATCGGTCTGAGGTAAAAATGGCAGACTTAAGTGGTTGAATGTCTTTTGTTTGAGAGCCCATTCCGCTGAGGTAATCTTTCCCTTGGACAGAGCATCCGCCCACAGATTGGAGACCCCTGGTAGATCTGTTGCATGGATTATTATCTGCCCAGTGTGTCACTGATTCCCTTTGCCTGAGTTTTTACCTACAACGATGTAGGAGTGAGATTTGATTTCTCTAACTCATTTATCTAACTATGTAAAGACATGTTGTTATATTATTGTACATGTTATATACATATTATGTACTTATGTACATGTTATGTTATGTTATGTTATGTTATGTTACATGTTATGTTATATACATATGTCATGTACATATTATATACATGTTGTTATATATGTTGTTATGTT
The DNA here is from genome assembly GCA_032716605.1 of Paralithodes platypus. NCBI lineage: Eukaryota > Metazoa > Arthropoda > Malacostraca > Decapoda > Lithodidae > Paralithodes > Paralithodes platypus. Next base: position 62,042,158 of record CM064582.1, read on the forward strand.
GTTATATCTTATATATAGATAACTATCTTAGTTATCTGTTATATGGAAACAGATTAACTTGCTCATGTAGTAGTGTACACCCTATGTGGTGGATTGTGTTCTTTTATTTCATAGATTTAATTTTAGTAAGCATTGTTTCCACATAGCGATTTTGATAATTTAATTTGACTTTATATTGTCCTTGTCCCAATTTTGGTTTGTTTAGTTTGCAAGTTTTACATTTTAATTTACTCTGAGAACTCAACTTTGCCACATTTGCACGACTCTCAAGGTTTGTGCTTGGCAATGGAATGGAGAAGACCACGGAATCATCCAATTTTTAGGTAAAAATAGTATTTTCACACCATCCTTGAGTAGAGGGAGAAGCTTGGGAAATAGTTAACATCCTGAACCTCATATTGTGAATTGATTTGTTGAGGAGGGACATGTCTATCGCATGCCTTAGTTGTAGCCTGTCATTTTTTGGGGACGAGAAACATGCGGAATAGAAAAACTGGTATGCCTTCTGGTACATAAGTCACAACATTGTCTGTCAACATTTGGTTTATTACTGTTTCTAACTCTAGAGATAGTTGAACATTGTTGGACTGAGCTCTGGGGAGGGGTTTTACCAACCCGAGCCATGTAAGGACCTTCTTTACTACCCTCTTGTGCCCAAGATCTCTGAGGCCAATGAAGGAAATGTTTCCTGAACTGGCCTGTCTGATGTAGGACAAGTTCTCTGTTGATGGCCTCCAGAAAATTTAGTCTCTTGTATTTTGGGCAGGTTGGTGAGGGATGGAGGGTTAATGGTCGCTGGTGTTTGGGGGCATGTCGGTGCACCCCGGCCTCTGGACTGGTAGTGTCCTCTGTTTGACGAGTTACCCCTATGAGCCTGAGATGTTTGTGGAGAAAGCTTAGGAGAGGGGAATTGGACTCCAACTTTTTCACTCTGTGATTGAGAACGAGAGTGGAACTGTCTAGGGTGTTTCAGCTTGTTTGCAGAGACTGCCTAAAACGCAATCTCAGGTCTTAGCAACAGAGCATGAACCTCATTCCAGGTAGTTTTTGGGAATCAATCTACATGTGAACAGAGGTGAAAGGAGAACTCGAGTAGCAATATCTTTGGGCATATTCTTGGGCAATTGGATGCGCGGATCCTGTCTAGCTCTAGCTGCCTCAAAAATAGCAATATTGACATCCCTAGTGGTCATCAGAGAATTAACATGTGAAGTTCTTCTGATAAATTTAAGTGCAGACCTGGAGTCTTGTTCAGGGATAGAATCTGCTACTTGCCTCATGGCTTGTGCACGTTGTTGCTGTGTGATAAAATTTTACAGCGACTTATGGGCTCTTTTGACGCAGTCTAAAGTCTTTGTCAATTAGTGCAGGGGTAGGTGTATTAATCATGGGGTCACTAGCTGGTTTACAAAAATATTTTTGGAGCTCTGAGATATTCCCAGAACTCCTGGGGAATAGAGTCGGAGTTGTATACATACATAGTGGCAAATTGGTGATCCTCCAATGGGAGTTTAGAGGGGGGGGGGATCACCCCAAGACAAGGCCAATTTCTCTGCCTCAGTCATCCATTAAGCCCATGGACCATAACTTAGAGTGGGCACCTCCGAAAATAGGAGTTTGTTCTCAAACATTTTGTATGGAGCCACCTACGGACTTTGAGAGATTAGAGAGATTTAATGGCGTTATGTCCATCCGCCTTATTCACATCAGACCATGGTTTGAAGCGCTAACCCGAAGGCACTGTGGGTGTCTGTGTGTAAGTAAAGGACTTACCATCCAACAGAGATGGGAAGGGTTTTATGATTACGTCCAGCAATCGGTCTTGTGCATCCTTGTAAGTAGATGCCTAAGCTCGTCCGTTTTAATAATCCACTCATTTGGTATTGGCACCAAGTCTGAATCACCTGTGTCAGCATTAGTAGGTGCTAACCTGGTAATTGTTTCCAGTATCGAGATTCACCAATTAGTAGAGGGGGAGGCTTCTTGAACATTTCATGAGCAGGTTGTTTAGGCTGGACAGGTAAATGAGACAGTGGAACTGTGTATGGCATGTTATAACAAGGGTGGAGCAAGACTGCAAGAGACCTACTTTGGAGATCTCGGATAGCCTTATCTAAAGACGTAAATTTCTGTTCAATTTTGTCTGTCAACTCCTGCATAGATTTAAGAAAATACCTGAAGTTCACCCACCAAGCCACCAGGTGGGCTCTGAGTAGGGACTATATCAGGAAACTCTTCTTCACTTTGTTCTAATGGAGAACCATGGTACTCATTCTACTCCAACCCTCCTCAGTATGGTTACTGGTTTCCAATTCATACCACCCTACCATAGCATTGCTTATGACCAAAGGTTCTGGGGTATCCTTAGGAAGTACTTTTTTCCGTATTGCCCCAACCGTACTGTAACCCAAAAGTCTGGAGCTGCCAGAGAAGGATCTAAACGAACAGGTAAGTCCGTAGAAGGCTGAACAGGTGATTAGTGTATGGGTTTATGTATTTCAGCTTCAATATTCACCTGAATCAGTTTAGGGTGAATTAATGTGGGTGGAGCAAGCAACTGGGTTTATTCAGATTGCTGTTCAATAGTAGCAGCTAACTGTACTAGGTAAAGTGGAGGGGGACTGATATCCTCATCACTTGGATCAGTCAAGGAAGTAGATGAGACAGGTAATTTATGTTTTTTTGATGTAATAGGGTTAGCAGGGTGACTGACCATATTAGACAATGTCAAAAGTCTGGGGGTATGTGGTGTAGAATGCAGGATTTTGAAATCATGACCGAGTCGAGTCGGGGAAGTTTGGTACTTAGCAGGTCGCCTTTTAGTTTGAGATTTGCTCACTTTCTTCTGTTTATTTACTGGAAGACTTTGAGCTGGCCGACCTATGTCTTTTCCTGCTAGATCCAGACATTTTCTTGTCAGGAGATGGGGAGGAGCTAGGGGTTCTAGAAAAGGATATTTCTAAAAAGCTTACATACTTTACCTCCATAATACCTGGAGATTTTGTTTAAAGTACCTGAAATGTCAGACTTTACCGAACCCCACACAGATAACAACACTTGTTTGCATGTGACCGAAGGTATACATGGTTTTTGGGTCATGGTTATTAACAAAAATATGATTAGTGACTTAGTCACTTAGTCACTTAGCCGGTGAACCGGAAATGTTTAGTGTTTTGTAAAAATTAACTCACCTAAAATTAAAAACTCCATACAGATAATATGACCGAGGTTATAAATGTTTTTTGGGTCATGGTTAATAACAAAAATATATGATTTGTGTGAGTACACTTCGCCGGTGAACCGGAAAAGTCTAGTGATTTGTAAAAATGCACTCACCTTAAAATATAAGGTGTTAGGCTCCTCCAGTGGTTATCACTTGGCCGGAAGAGATCGTTCTAATTGTTGAAGAGATTCTTCTCCGGTAATGCAGCAGCTCGCCTGAGCCTGTGAATAATACCAAGGAAGGAGTCAATGTTGCATGGTGGAAATAATACCGGAATTATTAGGTCTACTTAGATTTGGCAAAATAGGATCTAGTCATGTATCGTTTATTTTAAATATACTGCAGTTGCCTTTTATGTAAGAAATAGCCTAGTGAATTATTACCCGGTATCACTGGATATAATTATTCAGTAATTTTTTAGTAAGGTATAGCCTTTTAGAAAGAGAAAGAAAACTTTTACTTGTTCCCTGGAAATTAATTAAAATTATGTAATTAGTGAGAATACACTTAGTAGGTGAACCGGAGACTTATAGAGTTTTTTGCCCAGTGAACTCACCTTGAAGATTACGGTTTTTTAGCCGAGTGAAGGGAGCAACAGGTGAGATAGTTAGGTCTACTATGGCCTTGAAATCTGGAATACTGTTCATCTCCTGCTGTGGTTAACACTTGGCCGGGAGGGAACGTTCTGATTGATGTCCAGATTCTTCTCTGGTAACGCAGCGCATTACCTGAGCCTGTGAATCATACCAAGGAGTCAATGTTGCATAGTGAGATGGAAATAGTACTTATTAGGCCTACTTAACTTGGGCAAAATTAGGATCTAGCCTTGTATTGTTTACTTTAAATCAACTAATTAGATAGAAGTACTTATTTAAGTTCTCGTTTCTATCATAAATCCGATAGTTATGTTAATTACTGGTACCCGGGCCTGTCTCTAATATGGTATGACATCCTTATTATAATGTGACCAAGCCTAGAGTACCCGGCAATCATTTCCATTTGACTCCATTATTGGAACCCTGGTTTTGGAACCCTGGTTTGTCTTTATTAAAGTATGACAAAGCTTAGGGTATCCGGTAAAATAATATCTGTTTCTCTTACTGGTACCCGGACTTGTTCTTGTCATAGTATGACACGGCTTTGAGTAACCCAGCACCCATATGGTGGTCTCAATTTTTTTGGTACCGGGGCCTGTCATTGTGAAACTATGAACCATGTCATGGTACCCGGCATTGTAATATCACCCGTCAATTATTGTTACCCGGGCCTGACTGTATAATTGTTTAGACAAGGTCTAGAGTACCCGGGGCTTTCAAAAGAAAATATTGTAGAATAAGCCATCGTCTTAATCGTCGCCAGAGTACCCGGTAAACTGGCTTACTGCTGCCCGGGTCTTGTTATGGTATTATGCTACTACCCGGGAGCATTGGTAACCGGCTCTGTCATTGTTTTAACAGCCGCCAGGGTAACCGCCAATAGTTTATTTGTACCCGGGGCTGTCTTTATATTTGTTTTGGTATTATGATACCGCCCGGGAATATTGTTACCCGGGTCTGACATCGTCTAGAGTGACCGGCAATGGTCTACTTATATCTGGGATGTTTTGGCATTATGATACCACCCTGGGATTTTGGTACCCGGCTCTGTCATCGTCCAGTATAGTCGGCAATAGCCTACTTGTGCCCGGGTCTGTCATCGTCCAGAGTGACCGGCAATAGCCTAATTGTACCCGGGGCTGTCATTATATTTGTTTTTTGGCATTATGATGCTACCCGGGAATATTGGTCACCGGGACTGTTATCGTTTTAGCAGCCTCCAGAGTAACCTGCTATAGCCTTTATAGTATCACCCGGGAATACTGGTACCCAGGTCTGTCATAGTCTTGACAGTTTGTCAGAGTACCCGGCAAAAGTCTGCTGGTACCCGGCCGGGCTTGTGTTTATATTTGTATTGGGTTATAATACTACCCGGGAATATTAGTGCTCCTCATAAATCTTAACCTAAACAGAGCAAAATAACAAGAGAACCCTTACATGACATGGTCTTTGTTGGTCCAGCTGATCTGTGTAAACATTCAAGGTTGAGTATGAAAACGCATACTAGTAAACGTATGAAACGCACTTAAACATCACAAGTCTTAACAGTTGCCCGGGTAACTGGCCACAGCCTACATGTACCCGGGCCTGATTTTATACTTGTATGATATTATAATATCCCCGCCCATCTGGGTACCCGGGACTGTCTCCATACCCGGCAGTCCTGGTACCCGGGCCTTATTGAGATAAGGTCTAGGGTACCCGGGGACTTGAGAATTCGAACTGAGAATTCTCAAATACTTCTATCTATCTATCTATCTATCTATCTATATGCTCAGGCACAATCCCCATTTTGGGGGTAGCCGACTCAAGACAGAGCAAGAACAGGGAAAACACAAAAACAACATAAAACAACAAATAAACACAGATAAAAAGCACAAACTCACACACATCCAGGTCACCCAGAAGACCCAGAGACCAGGGTCACCAAGGTCGCTCCAGCACTCCCCCGGCCCCCCGGAGAGGTTCCGATCTCGGCAGGCAGACATGCAGCGGAGCCAAAGCCACAAGCCCTCCCACCACACTTCCAGGCGCACCCTTCATATTAATCGTCTCCCTGGGCCAGGTGCCTGATGGACTATTATCTAGTCCAACTTGCGCCCGACCCCTTACTCCAAATGACCACGTGTTCACTCAACTATTCACAAGCATTCTCCATTCACTCCTGTCCACCACCACTTCCCCTGCCTGATCTATAGTCATTCCTCTATCATCCAAAGCCTTTCTTACACAGTCTCTCCATCTCAATGGGGGTCTTCCTGCCCTTCTATCTCCCCTTGTACCTGACTCACATATTCTCTTTGTAAGCCTTTCATCTCCCATTCGTTCAACATGACCATACCAGCTCAGCACCCTTCTGTCCACTCTGGCTGACAAATGTTCCTGCTGCCCCACTCTCCTACGTATCTCTTCATTCCTCAATCTGTCTCTACAAGTAACTCCACACATACTCCTCAAGCAGCTTATCTCCATCACATCCAGCCCTCTTTTCTCCTTTTTCTTCAGAGCCCATGTCTCAGCCCCATACATCACTGTTGGCACAACAATTCCTTGATACAGTGCACTTTTTACTTTCACTCCGAGATTTCTCGTCTTCCACATACACTCCTCCCTCGGGTAGCGCGGGTATATCGTACTGGGACTGCGCCGCTCTACGCAAATACGCGCTACACAAAGCAAAGAACTTATTGGATTAATTCTATTGGTTCTGACGACTTCCCCAAAGTCACCTTTTTGACCATTTACCACCCAATAACCTTACCAAATATGGATCTAACATTAGTAACAGACAACCTAACCCTATTTTACAGATCATATCTATGAAATGAGACACACAGGTAAGTTACTGTTCATTACCTTGTCGAGTGGTGCTGTGGATGTGGTGCGTCGCCTCCCTCTCTCTCCCGCCCGCCCGCCCCCTCCCCTCCCCCACGACACCAAGATGGGCGTCACTGAGAGGAGGTTGAAGGCCTTGAGGAGGTTGAAGGCCTTCCCAGGTTCTGGTCGTCATCGCCGAACCCTGAGAACAATGACATGTTGTCGTCAATGTCAACGTCAGAAGGGAGGGAGTCCGAATCGTCACCCAGCTGGCGTTCTTCCTCCTCCGAATTGTCTCATCGGCGTTGAAAATCTGGTCAGCTGAATATCCACCCTCTTCTATAATCTGGCGTAGGTAGGCAGGAAATTCTCGGGCAGCTGCAACATTGGCACTTGCGGCTTCTCCAGTTATTCGCACATTCTTAACCTGCTGCCGATTAAGAAAAGACCAGAGCCATCCGTGTGACGCTTGAAATGGTGGCGGGTTAGGCACGCTCAACTTGACAGCAACTTCTAAATAAAGTTTTTTGGCCTTCTGACGAATAGCTTGTCCATCAAGAGGGACCCCCCTCCTGCTTTGGCGATCAATATAACGACCAACAAGTTTCTCAGTCGTCTTGAGAACAGGGTTGGCTACCTTAAAGGCATGTTGACTCGCTACGCCTGGGTTACCCTTGAGAACTTTTCGTATCTTGTCTCTATTCTTGAAGATTGTTCGTATTGTCGATTCATTCACCCCATAAGTATGGGCAATATGTGCCTTCTTGGTACTAGATTCCACCTTCTTCACCACCTCTAGCTTCTCTGCATAAGTGAACTTGCGGCGCTTGAGTGGTGGGGGCATGGTTGCGGTGATACTTGGTAGAACAGAAATGATTTGGGCGGGCACTATGTTATCACGGAGAGACGCGGCGTAGGACTAGGCCTACCCAAGCGTGGGGGAGGCCGGGCCGAGCCGAGTCTGACGTCACGAGTCTGACGTCACGAGTCTGACGTCACGAGTCTACCGAGTCTGACGTCACGGCCGAGATATGGCGAGAGATGCCGAGCCCCCAGCCGACCACAGAGCACGCTACATAAATAAAACAGTGTTAGATGCTGACTCGGCACACTAGGGGTACCCGCGTTAGACCAAAACCGCACTGTCCAAAGCCGCGCTACCCGAGGGAGGACTGTACTTCCCATTGCTCCGAAAACCTTCCTTCCTTCACACACTCTCTGTTTTACCTCCACTTCCATACCTCCACTCCTGCTTATCGTTCCTCCTAGATATTTAAAACACTCTACTTGTTCCAATATTTCCCCATCCAGCCTCACATCTAGATTCACCCTATGCTCTCCCCTATTACACACCATTACTTTACTTTTATTGACGTTCACCTTCAGTTTCCTCCTTCCACAAACCACACCAAACTCTTTGACTACCCGCTGCAGTTTCTCATCAGAATCCGCCACCAATGCTGTGTCATCAGCGAACAGCAACTGATTCAACTCCCAATCTCTACCATTCTTTCCTACTAAACCCAATCCTCTTCCCATAGTTCTCCTTTTCACCTCCCTCACCACACCATCCATAAACATATTAAACAGCCATGGTGACATTACACAACCCTGTCGCAAACCTACCTTTACCTCAAACCATTCACTCAACTCACCATTTCCTACTCTCACACATGCTCTGCTCCTTTCATAAAAACTCTTAACTGCTTCTAACAAATTTCCTCCTATTTCATAAATCCTTAACACCTTCCACATTGCTTCACGGTCCACACAATCATACGCTTTTTCCAAGTCCATAAAAGCCCAAAATATCTCCTTATGCTTCTCTAAATACTTCTCGCATAACTGTCTTACTGCAAACATCTGATCCACGCACCCTCTTCCCCTCCTAAAACCGCACTGTTCTTCTCCTATTGCAACTTCCGTACACTTTATTATCCTCTCTATCAACACCCTGCCATACAGCTTTCCAACCACTGACAATAAACTAATACCTCTATAACTTGAACACTCCTGCCGATCTCCCTTCCCCTTGTACAACGGCACAATACATGCACTCTTCCAGTCTATTGGTACCATTGACACAGCAAAGCACACATTGAAAAGTCTCACCAACCAATCTATTATCACATCTCCACCCTTCTTTATACACTCCACAGCAATACCATCCAAACCTTCTGCTTTTCCCGCTCTCATTTGTTTCACTGCTTCTTTCACCTCATTTTCCTCAATCCTTTCATTCATTCCCTACCACCTGGGTGGCCTGGGTAACCTATCTCCATCCACCTCTGCTTTAATCACTGCTTCTCTCCCATCTCTTGTATTTAACAAAGATTTAAAATACTCTGCATATCTTTTCCTCACTTCAACTGGTTCCACTAGTAATTCTCCATTTTCATCTTTCACTGACTGTTCCCTCTTTTGTCCTCCTTTCCTTACTTTATTTACCTCCTTCCAGAACATCTTCTTTCGTTCTTCAAAATTCTCACTCAGCCTTTGACCCCACCTTTCGTTTGCATCTTTTTTCGCTTCTCTAATTTTCCGTTTTGCCTCTCTCCTTTTCTCCTTGTACCTCTCCCATACCTCAACACTACTATCCTGTAAAACCCTCTCAAAACACTGTCTCTTCTCCTCAACTGCCTTTCTCACCGTATCATTCCACCACTCGCTTCCTTTCCTGATACCTCTGCCTCCTACTTTCCTTTTGCCGCATACTACCTCTGCACTTGCTTTCACTCCTTCATAAACTGTTGCCATTCAACCTCTACTTCTCTCACTTCCATCCTCTTTTCATTTAGTCTTTCCTTGTACTCCCTCTCTTGCACTCTTCTCTAACTCACTAACTTTTATTACCTCTCTTACTTCACACTTGTCTCTTATTCTCCTGTAACTCTTAACTCTTGGATTTCCCTCCACCAGGTAATGATCTGACATACCCTCCGCCTCACCTCTCATCACATTCACATCCAGCAGTCTACACAATCTTTCCCTTGTCACCAGCACATAATCCATCAATGCCCTCTCTACAATCTCTCCCATCACAAGTCTATGCCAGGTGTACTTGTGTATACGCCTTTTTTTGAAGAACGTATTACCTACACTCAATCTACACTCTTCACATAAATTTTTCAGTCTTTCTCCACTCTCGTTTACACCATCCACACCAAAACTACCGATGACTCCCTCAACAGGCTCATTTCCTACCCTAGCATTTAGGTCCCCTAAAACTATAACATATTAATTTTCATCAAACCCTTGTAGACAATCTCTCAAATCCTCCCAGAAACCCTCTACCTCGTCTAACTCTCATTCACTTCCTGGTCCATACGCACTTACAAAAACCCACCTTTCACCCTTAACCGCATTCTCACCCACATTAGCCTTGATGACACCTCTTTCCACTCTTTTATAAACTCTCTCAACTCCTCCTTCACAATAATAGCCACTCCTTCTTTCCCCCTGACTCCCTCGTCTACTCCAGACTTTCTACCTATCACGTTTCCAAAATCCACTTCTCCCTCTCTTTTCATCTTTGTTTCATTCAGTGCAAGGACATCATACATCCTTCTTTCCAATAACCTTCCAAAATCCTCTCGCTTCTCATTCGTACTACATCCACGCACATTCAAAGCTCCTATTCTTAGGGTCCGGGACCACGAACGCGTTCCCTCGCCCCTATCTCTGTCTGGTTTTTTTGGTAGATTTATTTAAGGGGAGAAGGATACCAGGCCCCCCGCCCCCGATCCCCTTTAGCCGACTTCTACGTCTCGCCGGAGAAAAGCGGTGGTGGAAATTTCTCACCCCTCCACCACAGAGGGGTATACTTGTATGGTATTATAATATCCCCGCCCATCTGGGTACCCGGGACTGTCTCCATACCCGGCAGTCCTGGTACCCGGGCCTTATTGAGATAAGGTCTAGGGTACCCGGGGACTTGAGAATTCGACTTGAGAATTCTCAACACGCCATATTTTGCACTCGTAAGGGTAGGCCTACTCGGGCACGAGTGATAATGGCGACTATTATGTAACTTTGTACACGTTTCTTACATCGTTCCGTGATTGTAAGTCAGTGAGATATATTCAATCAAGATATTATTTGGGTACTCATTGGCTGTAGGTCTACTTGATACCCTTGAAAATAATAGCATACGAGTGCCTAAATAAGCCGTCCAATATAGGCTATTATTAGAATGTTGTAAATGAATTTAGCATCACAATATAAAACCATCAGCTGTAAGTATTTGATGGTTCTCACTGAAAATAATGCGCTACAAAATGTCTTGAAGGCAAATATATGTGATGAGGCACTCTTGATTGATTAATGTAAAAGCAATATGTATTCATCTTCACATAGAAAACTTGGGAGTTAATACTGAAGGTATTGTGGTTGACAATTATGGTGTGAAGCATTGGATGAAAATAGGTCAAAAATATTTTCGAAATTAGGATTTGGGAATTAGTTTTTTAATAAAAATTTAACAATGGTAAGACAAGTAACCCCTGGCCAGCGCACAATCTTGGGGGGTACATGTAAAGAATTAAAGATCTATGAATTTGACACTAACATAGAATTCAACACTTAAGGGAATTAATATCAAGCTACAATGTTAAAACACACTTTCACAGAAAAAAAAGACACTGCAGCTAATGAGCCGAGGCTCGTATGATAGAAAAACAAGAAACAAAAAACACTTAAAAAAGTGAAAGTGGCGTCCTTGAAAAGCACGATCGTAGACCAGCCCACAACTGAGTCCATACTTATGCAGGTTTACAAGTGAAATAGTTAAAATAAATACATTCCTAAACGCATATGTAACTTAATTTGCAATTAGACTCGCTAGGGGCTAAAAACTGATGTGTTTAAGAGGGGCTATATAAAACTGACAGGGAGGTAAGGAAAACAAAACGTCCTATCTGGCTGGGCGACGATCGAGAGAGAACACACCTGGGGGGTGGGGGTATGGGAAACGGAGGAAGATCGGAATGCGCGTAGGCGCAGTGTTCAAACTGTGTTAATTCTTCTCTTTTTTATTTCCTACTTTTCAGTGGCTCCGTCTCAATAACGTACCTTAGGAATGATTAAGGGGTACCCCCTAAGATGATCTTGGTTCTCGACCGTCGTGATCTAGGTTAACCCGGGCTCTGAGGAGCCCGGAACGAGGCCATATTAACATAGGCTCTTACGTCATTGACGTAAGGAGCCACCAATAAATATATATATACAGTATATATATATATATATATATATATATTTATAAGATCAAGTATATTATACATAATCTTATCTTGCAGCATCAATATAATCTTTATCAAGAGTATGGTACCCAATTTTCAATAATCCTGCACCGAGCCTTGGAGGCCCAAGAAAACTCGATATCCTTGAACAGTTCTGTGGCTTTGTTAATTTACTAAAGGGCATCTCACAAGTAAAGATTATATTACTGGGATTCACTAGTTAACACTTGCTATCTTGGTTATATAATTAGGACAAATTCATGTACAGTATTCCCGACCATGACTGTACGTTTTGTCAAACCTGTCAAGTCAAACTACCTCACTGCTCTCATCACTAATGCTGATTTACGATCCCATTAATCTGGTTTAATGACCCAGGCTTGGAGTAACAAAAGATAATCTTAAATACAGTTATTGCCCTTATTATCTATTTACTTTCTTATATCTCATTATAAAGATTGTATATGTGATAATAATATTGATATTGGTAATAGTAACAAAGCTAAGATGAAGTCGTAAATTATGAGTTCTCCATATCTATATATACCACTAGCAAATTTCAAGCTATAAGGAAGTTGGAGCCATAAACATTAATATTAACCGAAATACACTAATAATGTAGGTTTCTAATGGATAGAAAGTATGTTAATATTATATCTATAAATTTACCACAACCATATTATAATTAGTAATTATGATTAGAGAGCTGATGCCACTCTTGACCATGAGAGGACTCCCACTTCACCTTAAAGGGAAGGTGTATACCTCATGTGTTAAGAGTGCGATGACCTATGCCTCGGAGACGTGGCCAGTTAAAGCAGAGGATATCGATAGAATGGAATGGAATGAGAAGAGAAGGTGAAATGGATATGTGGGGTTAACCTCAGGGATGGGGTATCGAGCGAGGAATTAAGATTACATCTGGGCATTAGGAGTGCCAGCAAAGTGATGCACACGAGCCGATTTGGTTGGTTTGGACACATGGAGAAAAGGATGATCATAACTGGGTATAGAAATGCCGGACTGTGAACGTGGGGGGAGCTGCACGTAGGAGTAGACCTAGAATGACGAGGGATCAGGTACACCGGTCCGATTTCAAAATATAGAACTTGACAACAGAAGCAGCCCTTGACAGGGCCGCCTGGAAAGCCGTCATTTAGGATGTGAGACTGTAACCACATTCTCTGTGGACAAAATGGTCTTTAAACTTGTATGTATGTATATCAAGTATATCTCACAAATACACGTGTATGTGTTGCATATCAACGTCTACAGCTCCAACCAAGTGGTCAATTAGTATTGTTCCTATAAGGTATATAGTCTGGAGTTCAACATAATTCACACTTAATGACACATCTATCACAATTTATCATTAACTGCGAGACTCTACTGTACACATACATAAATACAACTAGATAATATATAAGTTCTCTATGATGAACTTACTGTAATTGGGGAAGGATGTAGTATCCGGGTGTACAGTCATCATGTTTACATAGGTTGATTGCTCGCGGTTAAGGGGACCGCCCGGTATAGGAGGATGAAAATTGATGGAATTTGGCAAGTTTAGCTGGACCCATTGATGTTTACATCAATGTACGTCAATCATCCGTCAGTGTGGCAACTCCCAAGGCAAAATAACAATGGGAAATTGGTCTAAATCGTGTTATTTCAAACTTTCGCGGGCGCCGTAGCACCCCGCAACGGGACAAATATGGGGGGGGGGGGAGAGGGGGGGGTCATGGTATGCCTGTGTATCGAAAAAAGGACCAGGTGCTAAATATTAGTGGAAAGCTTATATATGAATACAGTATATGAATATACAGTGCACTCTCTTTATACGCGCTCCAAGTATCCGCGATGCTTGCTATTCGCGGACACCCCTAAATATCCCATTACTCGTCATCCGCGCAAAAAAACGGCAAAATACCAGCTATTCACGGATTTGAATCGGGCGGGTCGGTGCACATCCCGATTCTTGTTTTGGTCGGCCATCTTGCATTCTTGCGTGACATCAACACAGCGTCCCAGCTGAGGCAGTAGCTCACAGCCCAGTGTTGGAAAAGTTGAAAACCACCTGTTTACAAGCTTTTTTCTGCACGAACCTCTTATCTCCCGCATTTATTAGGGCCTTTAGAGCATTCAGTGATAAGGACAGAAGGCCTGATGGTAATCATGATGGAAATAAATGCCCGGGACCATCAAAACAGAGAATAAGCATACCGACGCTGTCGGACGAAAGCGGGCAAATTATGCCGATGCGTAAGGCTAGCCTAGGCCTAATGACTGATTACAAATAAAGTTTGTGTGGTAAGTTATCTCCTCATAATATGTATTTATAAGTATTCTCCTCAAATAATATGTATTTATTGGATATATTTGGGGGGAAATGGGTACTTTATGGGTGACTGGACGAATGTGGAATAAAGTGTGGTACCGGTACCGTCACTGTCGGTACCACACTTTGTTCCACATTCTTCCAGGTCCGTCACCGTATCTGTTTAATCATTTGGTCCATATTATTGTCATAAAGTAGGTCAAAATAATGGTTTGAGGGTCCAAGATGGCCGAGTCAGGTACGACCTAAGCCTATTTCCCATTGAAACCTATGTTAAACACTGCCCACGTATCCGCGGAAGGGGGCTGGTACGACATAGGCGCGAATACTGGGAGTGCACTGTATATGGATATATAAACTTATGTATAAATGCCTACAACCGAAATAGAGAACATGTATACTACGTTATATATACTTAGACTGGAATGAAGACATCACTGAACTTTACAAGCCTTTTTCTCAAAATGTAAGTTTTTGACCTTTGATCGACTATAACTCAGTAACTACTGATCATATAAGGAGGTATACAGTAGGGCAGTGATGGAGAGAGTGAGAGTGAGAACGGAGAAATGGATAGGCGACGAGCAGGGAGGTTTTAGGAAGGGAAGAGGATGGAGTGAGGAACTACATGAACGGAGGCGGTGCTGGTTGGGGGGAGGGGCGTCGACTGACTGGGGACAGAGGTGAATGGGGGCGGTTCGTTCGTGGCCACCCCTTCGGGGATCACGGCGTCAGGCAATAGATAGATAGAAGAGGATGTGTAGATCAGATTTTTACCCTGAATTGTGTTGTGGAGAAATATCTGGAGAAGAAACAAAAGGTGTATGTTGCCTTTATGGACTTGGAGAAGGCCTATGACAGAGTGGATAGAGAAGGTTTGTGGAATGTACTTAGAATATACGGAGTAGATGGCAAGTTGCTGAAAGCAGTGAAGAGCATGTATGAGGGTGCAAAGGCGGCAGTACGTGTGGAGAATGAGCAGAGCGAGTTCTTTGACCTGAATGTTGGTTTGAAACAGGGGTGTGTGATGTCCCCGTGGTTGTTTACTGTATATATGGATGGAGTCATGAAAGAAATACTATCAAGAGCAGTGGATGTTGGTGTATCGCTGAAAAGGGAGGGAATTGAGTGGAAGCTACCTATACTGCTGTTTGCGGATGATACAGTTCTGACGAGTGATAATGAATGGGAGTTGCAGGGTCTGGTAAATGAGTTTGGAACAGTGTGCGAAAAACGGAATTTGAAGGTAAATGCGGGGAAGAGCAAGGTTATGGTCTTCGAAAGGGGTGAAGTCACAGAGTGTGAGGTGAAGCTGAACGGTCAGGCTATGGAGATCGTCAACTGTTTTAAGTATCTGGGCAGTGTGTTGAGTATAGATGGGACTATGGATGAAGAAGTGCGGGAGAGGGTACAACAGGGGAAGAGGGTTGTAGGAACGCTGAAAGCAGTAACAAGAAATAGGGTGGTCAGTATGGAAGTGAAGAAGTCCTTGCATGACAGTGTGGTAATCCCGACACTGACTTACGGAAGCGAAGCATGGACGTTGGTTGAGAGACTCAGACCAAGAGTGAGAGCAGTGGAAATTAATTACTTAAGAAGTGCATGCGGAGTTACATGGAGGGATAGACAGACTAATGAGGAAGTAAGAAGGAGGTGTGGTGTGGAGGTGGATGTGCTGGAGAGTGTGAAAAGGAACAACTTGAGATGGTTCGGCTATATGGAACGTATGGAAAGAGAGAGAATGACTAAGAGGGTGTACGAGAGCGAGGTGGAGGGACAGAGAGGGAGAGGTAGACCGAAAGAGAGGTGGAAGGATGGAGTGAGGAAGTATATGAACGAAGGCGGTGCTGCTTGGGGGGAGGGACATTGACTGACTGGGGACAGAGGTGCATGGGGGCGGTTCGTTCGTGGCCACCACTTCGGGGATCACGGCGTTGGGCAATAGATAGATAGATAGATAGATAGATATGAGGAAATATTTTGAACTTTTCGGAGGTTTTAGAATGTTTTTTATTCATACCAATCGCTGTGGCATAGGAACAGTGGCTATTTAGCTGCAGGTGGTGTAGCTATTTTAGCACTAATTCACCTAGGCCTAGTTTATGTCTATTCGCAGCCGTTCTCACAAGTGATCCCCTTCGGGGATCACGGCGTCAGGCAATAGATAGATAGATAGCTAAGAGAGTTGTAAAACCACTTGTCCTGAGTTGTCTGATCACTCTGAAAAGATTATACAGTGCTTGGGTTTCAAGCCTATCAACGTCAGAATTTTTTTTCATTTTCGAACTAATTTCCACACTAATTCCACCTTAATGCAGGAACTAATTGACCTAGAGAAAAAAGAAAAACAAATTTCTCCTTAAATCATCCTCTATAAGTACTGTATGCAAAATCCCATTGAAATCGGACCAAGTTCAGTGTCACCCCCCTAGTAAATACTGGGTGGTCCCCGTAAGTTCCTGTCTATTTTTATGGCTATTGTTTTCTGTTATTTGCCCCCTGCTGGCAATATACAGGGTGTCCTGCGAGTTTTGTCAAATACTTCCAGAGATGAAAGATTAAGTAATTCTAAGTAACAACTGTTATATACACATAGGCTTTTTGGGGCATTGTTTTGTAGTTATTGACCCTTAAAGTCAGTATTTTGGTGTTTTTTGTCATTTCTAACCCTGTTTTTCTTCAATAAGATGAAGATAGGAAAAAAAACTATAAAGTGTATTATGAAGCATGATATCAATACTTCAAACTGACACAAAAAACTTCCCTACATCGAACTTCATATTCCCTTGACATGGAGTTGAATATTACAAGAAACCAACAAAACTTAATTTTAAGCTCATCATCACGGAAAGAAGAAAGGAGCTACAGAGGATTTTTTGGTGCTTTCATTAAGTATTGATACCATGCACCATCACACAGTATTTAACGTTATCGCTATTTATTTTAATAACTTGGAAAATGGGTTTAACCCTCCTGGCCCGGGCTGTATCTCCAAAGGACAGGGTGGGCTACCCGGGCGATCTGGCCGAAAAACGTCTAGGCCTAGGCTACCGTATTTTGGTTAATTTTAACTGCTAGAAATTTCCCACGCATCTATAAATGTAGTGCGGTTTCCAATCTGTAGACTGGCATTGAGTAGAGCTCTCTAAGTGAACTGGTTCAGTTGTGATGACGATTTCAGTGGAGAGCATTTTCAGGCGATGTTAGCAATACGACGATCTTTTCACTACTGAAACAACGACATACAGACATACAATAACAAACGAGTCTTCTCCTTCTTGTTTTCGGAGGTGCGGTGACGCAACGATCGGCTTTGTTTACATGCGTCAGACACACGGCGTTCAGACCAAGCTGAATAGGCTTTCAAGCTTACAAGTCCTGAAAGGACACCCGGGCACCTGCCCTTATTTCGTGGTGTCATTTTAAAATGACAACCGGGCAGGAAGGGTTAAACTGACAGAAAACACCAAAAAATCCTCTGTAGCTCCTTTCTGCTTTCCACGATGATGAGCTTAAAATTAAGTTTTCTTGGTTTCTTGTAATATTCAGATTGAAGTATTGATATCATACTTCATAATACACTTTATATATTTTTTCCCTATCCTCATCTTATTGAAGAAAAACGAGGTTAGAAATTACAAATAACACCAAAATGCCGACTTTAAGGGCCCATAACTACAAAACAATGCCCCCAAAAGCCTATGTGTATATAACAGCTTTTACTTAGAATTACTTAATCTTTCATCTCTGGAAGTATTTGACAAAACTCGCAGGACACCCTGTATATGATGATGACAATAAGTCATGAGAGGGTGATCAACCTATTATTGTATCCCACAGTCAAAATAGACAGGAACATGATCGTGAGCGTACGCGTAATGTAAACAAGGCGGGCGGTACACCCGAATACTACATCCTTGCCCTTAATTGCTTATAATTAATACATTGATAGTACAATACCACTATATAATACTTAAATTCTCAAGACACACATCAGGATCAATTGTCTATGGGGATTGCAGTTCAAGCATTATTTATCCCATCCATTTACTAATCACAAATGCATTAAACACAATGATGTAAACTTCATCCAATTCTGGTTACCATGAAACTATTTTCTTTAGCATATAATCTACTACTAGGACTCGAAGGAGTACATATAATCTCAATAATCCTCTGAATAACATCGGCCCTTCTTAACCAAAGAGCTATGACACACCTTCGGGAAGGTTTTACTGGGCGAATGCAACGCTCCTTCCAGTAGATAAACCCCCCCCCCCAAAAAAAAAAACCCGTCCCATAGCCAGTGAAGGCAATATGTGATTAGGTGGCATGTTTCACTTCCTGCCTTCCCCTGACAAGTGTCTCCCCCCCCCCCCCCCAGTTATTTTCTCCTCATTTATTGGCTATATTTTCTTGAATTTCATTCGTACTTCCCAACTATA